>CM057828.1:65704247-66904247 GCA_030068075.1 Paguma larvata | reverse complement strand
CCCGCTCTACTCTCCCCCCAGACCCGCGTGGTCTCTGACCCTCGTATCACTTAACTAGATCTGGAGCCACACTCTCCCGCTAGGAAAACAGATCCAAAAAGTAAGCCAGGGCCCACGCAAGGGTGAAATCAGGGGCCCCACGCGCCTCCTTACGCTGCCGCGTGCGTTCGGAGGAACAGAGGACCTGGACTTTTCCTAAGAGCAAAATCCGAACGCATCCGGTAGAGCAGCGCACTCGTTCCTTCCACGCCCGCATGGGCGCCTCGTACGTTACCGCCTCCTCCCGCATCTAAAACATCCCTTTCCTTCCCGCCGCCGCTCCCTCAGGCTGCCCCTAGAAGAGCGAAATCGCCTTACCTCGGGCAATAAAGGGAAAAGTGGCCAAAGGAGACCAGGGGTCCGCCCTTCCGGGATTCCCCCGGCCGTGTGATGTCCTTTGTATCAAGGTCTGGCTGCCTCGGCCGGGAAAAGGTGGCCTCCGTCAGCGAGGGCTGGGCGGGGAAGCTTGGCGTGGCGTGGCGTGGCGGATTTCCGAGGAAGGTGAAGGGCGGAGGTTCCCGGCGACCTTCAGGCAGAGCAGCGTGGCCGCCCCAGCCCGCGCTCTCTGGCTCTCCTCCTCCCTTCTGGGCCGATTGCATCAGAGTCTCCCCCCACCGCCAACCCCCACCCACACTCTGCTCGCCAGCCTCGCACTTACATCCACACGCTAGGGCGCCCAGGGTCTCGAATCGCAGTCATTCTCCTACCGGGGGACTCTTCGCCTTTGCGCATCCACGGCTCGTGATGGTTTAAAGGGGAAAGTCAGGCCATTCCTCCGCGTCCCGCGTCCCGCGCGCCGTCGCCTCCCCTCCCGCGCGCCCGCTCTTTAACCAAAGCTGCGTGTCACTGAGCGGTGCCCGTCACATGGTGTCTCCGCTGGCGGCCGCGCCTGGCGACCTCCCTCTTGCCGCTCTCAGAGGATGCAGCGACCGCGGCAGGCGGAGACCAAGCATCGGGGAAGGGGCGAGGGAGGGGTTGCGGGTCGTGCGTGTGCCGGGCGCACTGACGGCGGCACCCGGAGCGGAGGCGGCGTGCAGCCTGGACACCTGCCCCACGCCCCGCTGGGGCCCGACAGCGGGCCCAGAACCCGGCTGTGGCGCCGGCTGGAGACCTGGAGCCCTTGGGGATGGAAGTGGAGGCGGCTAAGAGGGCGCCGGCGGAGGAGGGCTGTGCGATGGGGCGCATTTCGGGGTACCCCAGAGCGCAGATGGGCCGAGGGAGCCAAGGGAGTTGCATTGTGGGAAGGGCGCAGCGTGAGGATGGCCGCGGGAGTGGCTGGTCCGCGCACAGCCCTGCAAGCAGCTGGCAGCGTCTAGAGCTGCGGGTGGCTATGGAGCGGTGTGTTGGTTCCGGGGACCGCACCGAGAAGGCCAGATTGGCGGGGAAAGAGGGTGCGCAGTGGCCGGGGGAGCTGGACGCAAGGGCACCTTTGGAAATCCTTTGTCCCTACCCCGCGGTGGGAGGCGCCTCCCCTCTTCCGGATCCAGCACCCGCAGACCTTGCCAGCCTTCCCCGAGACCTGTGCTTTGGCGCTATGTTTGGGGGTCTGGGTGTGACGTGACCCCACAGATTTGCTGAGCTCACAGCGCGCACCTGCCTGGGCACGAAGGGGCGCTCCAAATCCAGGGGCAGAGGGGAGCAAGGGAGCAGGATGCAGGGGACTGGGCAATTCGGCCACTTTCCCTTTCTCTTGCTTACTCTTTGTTTCAGGCAAAGACCCTTTTAACTGGGCACTTCCCTGCAGGGGAGTTGTGTTTCCTTAAATGGCGACAGGAAATCCCACCTGCGCCCCAGCCAATTAGGCTGTCAGTACGGAGCGAAGTTGCGGGGTGGAAACTCGAGCTTTTTATTGACAGGAATCGTTCTGTCTCCGTGTTCCGTCAAAACAGGAAAGGGAAGGTGAATCATAATTCAGAAATTAATCTACCTGGAGCGTTTCAAGCGGGCCGATTGAATACGCCCTTACAGTAATGGAGTGGCTATCGCTTTTTTTTTTTTTTTTAATTAATCCCCGCTGGAAAAGTGAGAGGACAAGCAAATTTCAGACTCTTGACAGCTAGAATCCTTCTTCCTTCCGAGTGGCAGTAAGTGGTTTTCATTAGTTCAGCAGTAGCCTCCTGAGAACCCTATTTAGAAGGTATGCTCTTGAATAAAACCGAAAACTCAGTGCAAACAGAAAGGGCAAAATGATGGTCGCTTAGCTACAACGGATCTGTGTTCAAATTCTGCCCTCCCGGGCCTCACTTTTGTCCTAGTCCTGTTTTCCCAACTTGTTAACAGAGGGTTAATTGTACCCACATCATAGTAATATTCTACAGGTCCTCAAAAAATTGATTCTTTCCCTCTTCGTTTCCTGCACAAAGCTAATTTAGTATAGACTTACTAATTTTAAGTAGTGTGCAACTTGCCTGACACAAAAATTCTGATAAATTAGGAAAGAAATCTGAATAGGCAAGGTAGGTTAAACTGTAAGCATAGTTCTATAAGCCTCTTGAAATCTTTACTGAATGGGACAGAAAGAATATTACCAATATTTTAGGGGGAGCATCTGATATCAAGCTTGGCCTTTGATTAACTTATTCGCTAGCTTCAAGGTACCAAAAATGCTGCAATCAGCTACCATTTTTTGAACTGGATTCCAGAGCAGTGAATTGAATTCTACTCCTTGCCAGCTTCTGTGCCTTGCTGGTTTACCTGTAAATATCATCTCATTTAATCCCTTCAACTTAGTTAGGTATTATCCTCTTTGTGTCAACAAGGAAGCAGGTTCAAAGAGGCCACGTTGGCCTTGTTCGCTGAAGGTAGAAAATGGTAAAGGGGGAAGCAGGAACGTGAGTCCTGTTCATGCTCAAGTCTTAGCCTTTTGCAACTAGATACTCTTGGTCCTCGAGTTGAGAAGGATCTTTACCCACATCTGGGTGTTTTGTTAGTTGACAGCCTGGAAGGGGAGTGTAAGCATCAACATGGAAGCTGAAATGAAAGGCTTCTGCTGCGTGGAGAGCTTGGGGGAAGGAGGGAAGCGGTAGTGTTCGGGACAAGTGGCCGGTAACTGCAGTGAGTATGTGTTTTTCTTCAGGACTGTTTGTAGGCGAAACTTCCTTCGAGTAGCTTAGCACTTACACCCAATTACTGTGGCCTCAAATGGGGACAAAGGGTGTCATGATGACAACTCCCCCACTCACTGTGTGCTTGCTGAGTGATCAGCAGCAGGATAAGCGCTTCACAGATGGTTTCTGATTAAATCCTCGAGACACTCCTAAGAGGTGCAGGCCATCCAAATCTCCGATTCAGACATCATCACAAGCTCACACAGGTCTAATTGGCACATCTGGCTCTAGAATCCGAGCTGACTCCAAAGCTGATTCTCTGTGTCTGGCTCCAACATGTTCCCGGATGTGTGTGTGAACAGCTCTCTTCAGAGGGCCAGGAGGTGGGACGAGTCTCAGGCCACTCCGCCTTCAGGTGGGGATGACGGCCCTGTTTCCAGAAAGTCCAGGGAGCCAGTTTGCTCTGTGATGGCTTTTTGAGCTCCAAGGGCATGGTCGATAGTATCCGATGCTCCCAAAATGGTACTAAGGTTGTCAGGACACATTAACAGATTGTATTGTGGGCTGCCCTATGGAACTGAGAAAATAAAAATTCTGTGTCTGTTCTGAATGTGATGCTGGAGAAGGAATCTATACTGTAAAAGGAGAACTGAATCCCCTCGGGTCACCTGGGAGTTTTCCAGTAGCCCCATAGGTCCTTTCTGGATGGTTCCAGGAAGGAGGGTGGCTTTATGAGGAAAGATCCCCGAAGAGGATTCAGCCTGAACTTGAGTCACATCTCTCAATCCAGCTGCCCCCGCCCTCACCTGGGCTGCACCTTGCTCAGGAGGACACCGGGCAGGGTCACCACCAGCTTCTCACTTACAGAGACCCTATGCTTTCCTCCATGCGTTTCCAGAGCTTTCCAAATACTTTTTGTGGATGAGTTTTGAGTAATAGGATAAAAACTATCTTCTGAATATGTAGTTTTTCTTTTTAATCTGTAAGAGACTGTTTTAGGACAGTCTGAATTTTAAGAATGATGAAAAACAGAAAAGTCAACTGGTGAGGTTAATTCAGAATAAGCCTCCTGTACATTTTCTACTTGTAACAGAAACGGTACAGCCATCTGTGAGCAAATCTTACCTTGTTAGAAAATAAGTTATTTATTCTGAAATCAGGTTTTTGTTCCTATTTATAGGGGCCACTCTAAAATAACAGACGGTCTTTAAAATCACTGGGTTTTCTTCTGACTGATGTAATCGCATTTCTTTGCCTGATTAACCCTTTTTACCATCCTTGGTCTTTGGATCTTATCCATAGATGACAATATTTTGACACTAGGAATTAGTCAAGCAGCCACAGCAAAAAGCAATTTGCAACTAAAGTTCCCAGTTGTCTTAGCCATCTTTCTGCAGATACATAGCACTGTGTGTTCTAACCCCTCTCAGCAGCACTGTGACAGGGCCTACTGTCATCTCTTCCAGCAGTGAAATGAACATTCTACCTCATTGGATTTGTAGTTGATTGGTCCTGGCAGGAGGTCAGCAATCCCCACATACACACTCTAAACTGAATTTATTTTTTTAAAGATTTTTTTAATGTTTGTTTATTTTTGAGAGACAAGGAGACAAAGCATGAGTGTGGAAGGAGCAGAGAGAGAGGGAGACACAGAATCTGAAGCAGGCTCTAGGTTCTGAGCTGTCAGCACAGAACCCGACATGGGGCTCGAACTCATGAAACATGAGTTCATGAACTGTGAGATCATAACCTGAGCCAAAGTCCGATGCTTAACCGACTGAGCCACCCAAGTGCCCCTAACTGAATTTAAATTAAAATCCGTGAGTGGGCCTCTTTAAAAGTGCCTATTGTCTCTGATTTTGGCCCAGGGTATCTTTATGGGGTCGTTTGCTTGTTTGTTTTATCTCTTGAGGAAGTAGGGAGTAGGACCCATGAAGTAGTGTTACTGTATGGCAAGCTGATAAAGAATCAGGGCTGGTGATCAGTCCTAGAAGTTTGGTATCTAATTTACCTGACACTTATGCATCATTGTACAGGTCAGCTGTGAGTGTACCTCCCTAGCTTGTTGCCAATTGAGGTAATGATACTCATTTTATGGTCAAGTACCACAGAGTACTTGACCACAATGCTTGGCACATAGTAAATGCTCAATAAATGGTATCTGTTATTATTTTCACAGTTTGCAGAAAAAACCATGGGGCAATGACTTTTCGAAGCCTGAGTTTAGAGGCACAAAGTAGTTTACTGTCATCACCCTAAACTGAAATAACTATCAAGCCCACATCTCTCCTCCCATTTGTCCCACTGTGGGAATGGGGAGACAGACAGTGTCAGAGAATAGTTAGCCCTCCATTTCAATGCTCAACCTTATGTTTAAGGTGAGAAAGCAAAGTTTAGTATCTACCTAATAATGTATTAATTAAAAAGTAGAAGTGTTCCTAAACAGTATAGCATCTCTACTTACTAATGCTGCCAGTGTAAATTGGTACAACTTTTTGTAAGGCAGCAAGTTAAGTGGTTGAGGGTGAGCTCTGGGTCAGATTTCCTGGGTTCTAATTCTGACTCCACAACTTACTAGCTCTGTGGCACTGGGGAAGTTACTTAATGTCTCTGTGCCTCGGTTTCCTCATATTTAAGACACTAATGAATGATAATACCTATCTCACAAGGTTATGTGAAATTTTTATGTTAGTAAGTGTAAATACTTAAAATAGTTCACAACATATCATAAGTATTCAACAAATAATGAAAATTATTAGTGGAAAACAGTGTGGCAATAACTAGGAAAACGTGAATTTCATTGGTGTCACTTCCGAGAATCTGCATCCTAAGAATAATGCACAAAGATGTTCACTACTAGCACAGAGGGCATGGGCACAGGCAAGTGAAGGTTAAAAGCATGTTTACAAGTATTTATTTAAAGCAAGGATGACATACGGACACCTGGGTTGCCCTATGGCATCGGTTAAGCAACTGACTTCAGCCCAGGTCATGATCTCACAGTTTGTGGATTTGAGCCCCATGTCGGGCTCTGTGCTGACAGCTCAGAGCCTGGAGCCTGCTTCCAATTCTGTGTCTCCCTCTCTCTCTCCCCACCCCCTAATTGCGGTCTGCCTCTCTCTCTCTCTCAAAAATAAATAAACATTAAAAAAAAATTTAGTAAATAAAATAAGCCAGGATGACATAAATTCATAAATGACCTATTGAAATAAAATAATCTAGTGGCTAGGCTTGGAGAGAGCTATACACCCTCCATAAACCCTTAGAGATACTTTGGGAAAGAGGATACAGGGCTAAACTGACCTTTTGGTTTTGGTGCCCAAAGCCAGTAGAGCTGGAGACAGGATCTGCATCCAAGAGAGAGGGTTGAAAGGCAAAGGGAAAAAAGTAGAAAGACAAGAAAATGAGAAAATGAATGACAAGATCAGGAGGCAGGAACGTCTGGAATAAGTGACGTGGCACGAGCTATCCGGGCAGGACTGGAGCTGGGGCCATCTCAGGGTGTTGGAAGCTCTCATGCTGCTGTTTGATGCTACAGTCTTACTGGGGGGAAATAATGGTTTTTGTCTATTCTGATGACAAGATAGCTTTGAGAAGAGGGACTGTTTTTTGTTTTTATTTTATGTTGTTTTATTTTTTACTGCTGGCAGTACTTAGGGGAAGAGTCCTATTCATTACTTGAGTAGAGTAACACGCTTTACTAAAATAAGTTTCTATTCTAAATGGTTGCTCTTAAAATAGGAAATACCCAGAAATATCCATTTCGAAGGACTCTTTATTCAGTTATATTTTAGGCATACGAAGCTATTTCATAATCACAAAGGGGATAATTTTAACAAGAGATTTAAAACTGATAGTCTTCTGTTGATAAGTATTTATAGTTTTTTTTATACAAACATGTATTTGTGTGCTTCTAAAATAAAATGCTCAAAGTTTTTTATTCAAATGTAACATGTCCAAGATTGAACTCATCATTTCTTTCCCCAACCCAAAGGGTCTTCTCCTGTAGGTGCCATCTTGGGACACAATCACTCAAGCTACGAGAAGGGGAGTATCTTGGCTGTCTCCCTCACTCTTCATATTAAGTTAGTTCATTCTCTGAATTAACATTTACTAAGTGCCAGGCATTTTGCTGGTCTATTATGGAGCTTGGAGTTAGAGTGGGAGGCCAATACTCCTTAGGTGGTTTCGGCAGTGGATGTGAAAATTACAGATGGAAAAGAGTGCTCAGAGGAGAAGAGCTCCGAGCATGACCCTGTGAGAGTAACAGAGGAACATGTACTGTGTGGTAAGTACATGGTCTTGGGAGTCAGGGAGGCTCCCCTGAGGATGTGAGCCTTGTTGGATTCTGTCCTCTTTTCACTAGGCTTATTTATTTATTTATTTTTTAAAGTTTATGTATTTTGAGAGAGAGAGAGTGAGAGAGAGCGAGCGAGCATAAACGGGGGAGGGGCAGAGAGAGAGGGAGACACAGAACACGAAGCAGGCTCCGGGCTCTGAGCTGTCAGCACAGAGCTTAACATGGAGCTCGCACTCACAAACCGTGAGATCATGACCTCAGCCAAAGTCAGACTGAGACACCCAGGTGCCCCTTTACTAAGGGTTTTAATAGGAAGGGGGTGATAGACATTCGCCAGTGCGCATTTTCAAAGGAATAATTGCCAATCCCATTGCTCTACTGCCTAAATACTTCTGGCATCTGTTCTTTTTCCTCCATCCTCATGGCCATCACTCACGTGAGCTTCCATCAGTTCACTCCGGGCCAAGTTCTTTCCAAAGGACATTGATTATGTACTTAATCATTAAAAAGATCTGGATTATGCTTAGTCAACACAATATGGTCATATATGTATGTATTTGTCGATAATATATGTATGGATTACTTTCTCATTTATTTTGTACCTTAAAAACGTTCCCCCAAAGTTTTAACAATTAAATAGGATTTTACATTTTGTATTTATTTGTTAACCATATTTTATTCTATAAAATTTATTACTAGTTGTCATTAAAAGATTACATTTTACTTTAAAATTTGTTTTATGTTTATTTACTTTTGAGAGAGAGAGAGACCGAGTATGAGCAGGGGAGGAGGCAGAGAGAGAGGGAGACAGAATCTGAAGTAGGATCCAGACTCCGCGCTGTCAGCACAGAGCCAGACACAGGGCTCGAACCCATTAACCACGAGATCATGACCTGAGCTGAAGTCTGACGCTCAGCTGACTAAGCCACCCAGGTACCCCAAAATATTAACATTTTAATGAGGTAAATTTGATTCAGTGTACTTTGCTTTTATTTTTTAAATATTTATTTATTTATTTATTTATTTATTCATTTATTTATTTTTGTGAAAGAGAGAGAGAGAGCAAGAGCAGGGGAGGGGCAGAGAGAGAGAGAGGGAGAGAGAATCCCAAGCAGGCTTTGTGCTGTGAGCACAGAGCTGGAGGCAGGGCTCAATCCCACAAACAGTGACATCATGACCTGAACCGAAGTGGAGAGCTGGCCAGGCTCCCCAGTATACTTTACATTTTAAATTGTGTTTAACGTTCTGTGATACAGCAATTCACAAGTCTGGTTCCAGATTTGATTTATTTTGACTCTGAATTTAGTGGCTGTGGCAGCTGGAAAAGAAACCTCATAGACACATGTGGACCCAGTGAGACAGTGCAGGGATGGCCACACTTACCAGATCAAGTCATTTATTTCTTCATCCCATCCACTAATTTACAAAAATGTATTTCATTCATCGTTCATCTACAAATGTATGCTTAGATGAGGGTCATCATTAATAACTACGGAAGTGAGCCCATAAACCCTACTTGACACTTCGGTATTGGTTTTGGTGCACTTCTTGATCCCTTTGGTTAGATGGGCATTGTTTTACCTTGCAATGTGGCCAAAGAGACCTTAAAGACCAAAGAGAAGTGAAAGCGTCAGCTCTACTTTTTTCTTATTTCCTTATGCTTGTATTGTCCATTTTTGGAAGACAAGTTAAACTAAAATATAATTTATAAATTTAATCAACTAAGCACACAGAAATGCAATACATCTCAATATGCCAAAAGGCGAAAAAATTAACAAGGGCATCATGGTCACACACACACACACACACACACACACACACACACACCCAGGGCTCCTTCCTCAAGATACCCTGTGCTGCAAGTGACAGGGGGCCATCTAATGTGTGGGCTGAGGGAGGTCACCAATGATCTATATATTAATCTAAAAAGGAGTTCCAGTATTTTCTCCCCGCAGTCTACTTTGTTACTCCATGTCAGCCTTCCCCAAGAGCCTTCTAGCAACTCCCTCTCCCCTCTCTCCATCACCTAATTTCTCCACTGCAGTTTAGAAGCAATTGCCATTTCTGAAATCCAAAGTCGCTTATATGCTTCCCTGAAATTAGTTATTCAAAGACTGCCTTCCCCACTAGTCTACAAGCTTCATAAAGGCAGATGGCATGTTTTCAACTGTTTCCAAGTTCCTCAGACATAATGGAAGCTCAATACATATTTATTTGTCCAATTAATGAATGTATGAATGACTAAGTAGAATATCTCGATAGCTAAGTAGCTTTAATTCTTTCATATTTAATTTAAATGTTAGGTCCCTAAAAGGACAAGGAATATAACAAAAATATAAAATATGTGTCAAATGTACATTTAGCCAAGTTTTTAAAGTTTTTTTTTAATTCTATGTTTTATTTATTTTTGGGAGAGACAGAGTGTGAGTGGGGGAGGGGCAGAGAGAGAGGGAGACACAGAATCTGAAGCAGGCTCCAGGCTCTGAGCTGTCAGTACAGAGCCTGACGTGGGACTTGACCTCACAGACTGTGAGATCATGACCTGAGCGAAAGTCGGGCACTTAACCAACTGAGCCACCCAATCGCCCCTGAAAGTTTTGTAGTCTGTATACGTGTATCAAATGAATAGCCTATTCATTCATTTATTTATTTATCTATTTATTTAGGTTTATTTATTTTTGAGAGAGTGAGCACTCAAATGGGGAAGGGGCAGGGTGGGGGGGCGGGGAGACAGAAGATTCAAAGCAGGTTCCATGCTGACAGCGCTAGCCCGAAGTGGAGCTCGAATCCACTCGAATCCACAAACCGTGAGATCAGGACCTGAGTCAAAGTCGGACACTCAACCAACTGAGTCCCCCAAGTGCCCCCAAAGAGCCATTTGTAGAATCATGTGATGAATAAACTGCAATTTTAAAATGCCAAGTGTAAGTATCTACTGAATGCCATTCTTCAAAGGAAAAAAGAAACCTCAAGCTATGTTTAAAAAGTAATACATTTAGGGGCACCTGGGTGGCTCAGTCAGTTAAGCGCCTGACTTTGGCTCAGATCATGATCTCATGGTTGATGGATTTGAGCCTGTGATGGGCTCTGTGCTGACTGGCTCAGAGCCTGGAACCTGCTTCGGATCTGCATCTCCGTCTCTCTCTGCCCTTCTCCTGCTCATGCTCTGTCTCTTTGTCTCTCAAAAATAAATAAACATTAAAAAATAATTATTTCAAGTAATATATTTAGTTTAACAGTTTTCTAGTTTATGTGAATTATCTGGGAAATTCAGAGTCCCAACCACTTCTTTAATAATAAGTTTCGTTTTTATTTCCAGAATTATCTGGATATGTGCCAGCATTCTCCAAGTCACATTTTCTGTATGATATTAACATTTGTAAATGCAGTCTAATTAAATTTTGTGCTAAAAAAAACCAACCAATTACAGATTGTTCTGTTTTTCCTCCTTGCTGTTTGTATAAAAATGAGAATTTAGACATAATCCTATAGTTAAGATAGAAACCATTCAGGGGGCACCTGGGAGGCTCAGTTGGTTAAATGTCCGACTTTGGCTCAGGTCATGATCTCACAGTTTGTGAGTTCAAGCCCCGCATTGGGCTCTGTGCTGATAGCTCAGAGCCTGGAGCCTGCTTCGGATTCTGTGTCTCCCTCTCTCTGCCCCTTCTGCTCTCATGTTCTGTCTCTCTCTCTCAAAAATAAATAAACATTAAAAAAAAAGATAGAAACCATTCAGCAATATCAATTTAATAATGAATATGATAGTTCTCTGTCTATATTCCAATTCTTCTTTTTAATCCACTGATCTCAATTTCAAAAAGGAACAGAATCATAGAAAACAGCTACTATTACTGCTTGGCATTCACTCGTTCATTCATTTATTCATGTGTTCAATGAATGTGTTCAAAGTTAATTCCTTTTAAAGGAAGCATTCTTTATTGGATTCTCTCATCTCCTTTGGAAACTTGCTCCTGAATTTATTTTTTTACTACTGTATTTTCATTCCCTTCTCTACTGAGACGGTAAAATATTCAAACCTCTCATCATTAGAAATAAAGATAGAAAGGAAGGAAAGGGGAGGAAACAAAATAAGAAAAGAAGACAGGGGAAAAAAAGGAAGGAAATGTCCCTGGATTTTACATGTCTCTCTAGAGACAGCTCTTATATTCCTTCTCCTTAAGAACTAACTTCCCCAAAGAATAGTTAACAATATGTTTCCAAGTTTTTACCTCCCATTCATTCTGTAAACACACACACATACACACACATAAAATTGCAAAATTAATTGTTTTTCACAACAATTAATTGTTTCTCACAACAACAAAAGTTGGAAAATGCAGTAAAATCTAAAGAAAACCAAACTCATCTCTAAGTTCATACACCATTAAGTAAGCACTATTGATATTTAGCTCATTTTGTACATGTGCCCATCTTTTTAAAATTCAGAATCATGTCCAGTTTTGCATTTTTAGCAACATTAAATTATCATTTTACTATATCATTAACAATTCTTCAAAAACATGAAGTTTAATGACTACAAAATATCCCGTCATATGGTTTTTGCATTCTCATTAACTTCAGATTTTCATTTTATTTTATGTGTATAATACTTTTTCTCCATCTCCGATTATTTCTTTTTTTATGTTTATTTTTTATGTTTATTTTATGTTTATTTATTTTTATATTTATTTATTTATCCCCCAGGGGTTGGGGGATGGGAGGATAGCAGAGCGAGAAGGAAACAGAGAATCCCAAGCAGGATCCATGCTGTCAGTACAGAGCCAGACACCAGGGTCGAACCCACGAACTGTGAGATCACAACCTGAGCCAAAATCAAGAGTTGGGTGTTTAACCAACTGAGCCACCCAGGCACCCCTGATTCTTTCTATAGATAAATATCTAGAAGTAGAATCAAAGAGTTTAAGTGTAGCAATATTTTGAAATATTTGATACATATTTAAAATCCCTTTCTAGAAAGTGAGTATGCATTAAAACATTGGTAGTATGTGAAGGTGCTTGTGACATTGTATCTTTAGCAGTCTTGAGTATTATAATTTCGCTCATTTTTATTAACTTAGTAAGTGAAAAACAATTTCTGGATTGAATTTACATTTCTTTTGTTACTGATTTTATTGAACTTTAAAATGTACTTATTAGAACTTTTATTTCTTCTATGAATTGTATATCATATGCTTTATTCATTGTTCTAATATTTTGATGTTATTAAATCCATTTATGCAAACTTTTTATATTTTAAAAGGCGTAATTGTAGCTAATTATACATCTTTTCATTTTTTGTTTGCTTTTTATTTTTTATCTTCAAAAGTTTAAACTTATGTCAATGAAGTGTTGATTTTTTTTTCTTAAATCTACAAATTTATTTCTCATACAGACACAATAGTCACCAGAATTTGGCCTTAGTTCCTATGATTTGGGTTCCCCTCCCCCACTTAATTGTTTCATCCACCTAGGAGTAGGAGTTAAGAATCTACATTGATTTGTTCCAAATCACTAACCAATTATTCAAGTACCAGTTGTGAAAATACCTTCTCTTTTCCCTTCAGCTGTGGTGCCTCCTTTATCAGACGTTATTACATTTTAAAATATATATATATGGGGGCGCCTGGGTGGCTCAGTCGGTTAAATGGCCGACTTCGGCTCAGGTCACGACCTTGCAGTCTGTGAGTTCGAGGCCCGCGTCGGGCGCTGTGCTGACGGCTCAGAGCCTGGAGCCTGCCTCAGATTCTGTGTCTCCCTCTCTCTCTCTGCCCTTCCCCTGCTCACGCTCTGTCTCTATGTCTCTCAAAAATAAATAAACGTTAAAAAAATTAAAATATATATATGTAATAAGGTTCTACTCCTGATCTAACTATTCTGTCTGCTGATCTGCCCATTCTTTTATCACCTATATGTATTTAGTAGACTCTTGTTGTGTGTTTTACTATCAACTAAGGCACAGTATTTTTATATTTTCCTTAGCTCTTCTTCTCTGTTTATTACTCCAGATGAATTTTAGGATCATTACTAAGACAATAAAACAAAAACCCTAGATTTGGATTTTTGTTATATCTATAAGTCAATGTAAACACACATAAAACACTGACAATAAAAACACACAAAAATCTAGAATTCCCTTAAAAAGAAATATGTAGGCTCTCTTTCTGTAATTTTGAACATATAGGGGTGCCTGGCTGGCTCGGTTGGTAAGGCATGTGTTTCTTGACCTTGGGGTGGTAAATCCCAGAACCCACGTTGGGCCCAGAGATTATAAATAAATAAATAAATAAATAAATAAATAAATAAATAAATAAATAAATAAATAAATAAAAAAAATACACTTAAAAAAGTAAACATAATTTTTTTCTAAAATACAAATTAAGTACCGAATACTTTGAGAAATATGCCATACAATCAGAAGGTAATGAGCTTTCCTAAATTAATTCATAGAAAATTGACTTTGCACCAAAATCCTTATTTTTTTTTTAAGATTTTATTTTTAAGTAATATCGATACCCAAGGTGGGCTTGAACTCACAACCGGGAAATCAAGAGTTGAGTGCTCTACGGACAGAGCCAGCCAGCCCCGCCCCCCCCATAAATACTTTAAAAAATAATAATAAAATGAATTATGCTAACCATTCTCAACAAAGGCAGCCAGTTTTAGGTAAATTACCTTTCTATATTAAGAAAGCATAAATAAGAACCTTATGTGCATGAGTTTTTTGGGGGGGTTTTGTTTGGTTTTTGGTTTCTGGTTTTTGGGGTTTGGAGTTTGGTTTTGTTTTTGCTGCAAATATCTTCATTGTTTCCCCTCGGTCCACGGTTGACAGAGGGCTCCGGGGTGGCTGAAAGCCAAGGGGCCCTCAAAGGCTGCCGGGCTCCTCGTCGTGCTTGCGGGGGAGCCAGGCCCGCGGAGGTGAGGCGGGTGGGCGCATCCTCTGGCGGAGTCTCACCTCCCCGCCCGCGAACCGTTGTGCGCGTGCGCGGGCGGCCCGGAACTGCAAGAGCTGCACGAGCTGCACGAGGGCCTCTGCGGGCACTTCTCCGGGGCCGCGGGGGCTGCCACAGCGTCCAGGCTTCGTTCGGCCCCTCGCGGCTGGGGGGCTTCGGACGCCCTCCGGGTCTGCATGGTGAGGAGCCGCGGGCGCCCTCGGGTGTCTCCCGGGCCACTCGGGGGCGAGGCGCCATCGGGAGCCCGGGCCCGGCGGTGGAAAGGGGACCGCGGGCGGAGGGGTGAGTAGGAGGCCGAGGCGCGTGTGCGGCAGGTGGTCGACGGGCCTCTGCTGCAGAGAAGGATTCCGGCGAATCTGGGAGCTCAGGGGAGACCCGCAGTCCGGAGCCCAGCTGCAAATAGGGTGCAGGCCGGTCTTGGGGGTGGAGGGTGGCCGAGAAGATGGTGGCGAAGGTTGAGACCAGAAAGGAGGTTGGAGGGTGATGGGAGGCTGGAAGAAGGGGCATCCCTGAGTCTTGTTGACGCCAGGGAGATGGCCCATAAATGTGCTTAAGTTTTAACCACTCACAATACATTTGTTGCCATTCTTATTATATAGGTTGAAATGAAAGACACCCCTTGTGTCTGCTGTATGGAGTAAGAGAGAATCTTGGTCCAAGTTACCAAAAATGTTTAATAATCAACCAATTAGCTATCTGTCGAGGGTTGGGTTCTCTGGGGAACAATCCGAGACTGAGATTAATGAGCAGAAAGTTTATTAGGGAGTGCTTTTGGGATCCACATTTGAGGAAGGGAAGGAAGCAATACTAGGGAACAGAGAAGTGAGACTATGGCAGAGTCTCAGGGAGGGGCTCAGGCAACCCCATAGGGAGCGAAGGCCCTTTGGAGTTGTCTTGAGGTAGGGAGAGGGGCCAGATATTTTACCCGCTTGGATGCTGTTGTGGTGGGAGCGCAGTGTGACCTTGGGCAAATCAGCTTTCTGTAGCTGAGCTATTTCTGTAAGACAGCAGATAAATGAGGGCTTCTACGGGCTCCTAAAGGGGGGCGTGCGTGCACAGTGTCCCATGGGGTCCTCCTCAGTACGGACTTAAAGTAGACCTTACAATTCCACATCATGTATCAGTGCGTACTCAATAAATAGAAATGTAAATGCAAAAGTAGAAAATCTGTGAGAGAATTATTTTTAAATACAGCCCAGTGTGCTTCGTGTCATAAACAGGAAGAAATATAAAAGGAAGGATTCTAGGGTTCTCATTGTTCTGACTTGTCTGACTCTTGAGCATGAAAAACTGGGATGGAAGAATTCTAATCTCATTTCCTTTGCTTAGTCATTCCTTTCTTTAGTGAAGCAGCAAAATAAAAAGAAGCCCAGAGGAATGGTGAGGGATCAAAGTTCACCACACATTCTTAAACGGGGAAGAGGATGAAACAATCAAGATTTCCTAGGCAGCAGGCTAAGCCGAATTCAAACTCAAGACCTGTCTGCTTGCACTGCCTGTGTTTCTTTTTCTGTATGCTATAAATATTTGGGATAGAACAGGACAAAACAATTAGAGCTTGTTCCTCCATTCTGGCATAACTCAATTTTGTCATCCACTGGTTTAATAAATGTTGATGGAGGGCCTACCAGGCACTCTACTATTTGTGTAAAAAGATATACCAGGCACTTTACTACTTGATTAAAAAGAGGTGGATAAAATACAGTTTTAGTCATGAAGATCTACTGAGCTGCTCAGTCCCGTTAATTATTAGGGTGTTTGTTTTGCTATTTTGCTCCTATCCAGGTGGCAAAGTAACCGAAATAGTTATCCAAATAATGCCTTTGCTAGCTTGCCCTAGTTACCTAAATCCGTGTTGAGTGGGCATCTGAAAGCCATTAAAAACATAAGATACACCCTGAAGTAGATTTTTGGAGATGAAAGGTGGATATGCTAGCATGGGGAGGGGGGACACAGGCAACCCATTTTATTTTAATGGAGACAAAGTAAAAGAATGTCCTATAATGGGAGTAAAAATGCAAGTGAAGAGGGGCATTTGTTGACATTAATGAAGAACCTAAAATAGTAAGTTAGATGCCATTCATTCTTTGTTTTGGTATGGGGTCCTGCTTATAAGTATAGGCTTTGTTACTAAATATACCCAAATTCCAGCAAGATGCATGTGTGGGCAGGTAACTTCCTCAGTCTTGAGTATCATCACTTGTAAGACAGGGATGGTAGTACCAATCTCATAGGATTGTTGTGTAGATTACATGAGATACAAGCTTAAATAGAGCCTGGCACTTTTTGCTTACTACTTCTTAGCTCTTGTTAAGAATTCATATTCTTGGGGCTCCTGGATGGCTCAGTTGGTTAAGTGATGGACTCTTGATCTTGGCTCATGTCGATCTCATAGTTGGTGAGTTCAAGCCCCACTTCGGGCTCTGTGCTGACAGCATGGAGCCTGCTTGGTATTCTCTCCCTCTCTCTTTGCCCCTCCCCTGCTCATGTGTGCTTTCTGTCTCTCAAAATAAGTAAACTTTTAGCAAAAAAAAAAAAAAATATTATTCTTTACTTGAACACTTATTTAACTCTGTTTATAGTTAATATGGGAGATGGTAAAAAGCCTGATGGTTATGAAAATGGTCTCCAGAACCAGACAGCCAGAGTTCAAACCCAGTTTCTGCCTTTGGCAGGCTGCATGACTTTGGGCAAGTTACCCACATTGTTCCTCAATTCCCTTGTCTGCAAAGTGGAGGTTATACAGTTCCTACTCATAGTGTTGTGAAGATTGAGTAGATAAATGTCCGTAAAGCCTCAAGCATACTCCACATAGGAAGAGCCATGTAGGGGAGCCTGGGTGGCTCAGTGAGTTAAGCACCCGACTCTTGGTTTCAGCTCAGGTCCTGATCTTACAGTTTGGTGAATTCAAGCCCCACATTGGGCTCTGTGCTGGTGGCACAGAGCCTGCTTGGGATTTTCTCTCTCGCACTCTCTGCCTCTCCCCCACTCTTGCTGTCTGTCTCTCTCTCAAATAAAATAAAATAAAACTTTAAAAATTTTCAAAAAAATAGAAAGCCACGTAAATATTAGCTATCATCTTTACTTTCATCTCATCATCACTGGCTGGGTTGTTAAAGACATGTGCTTCTCTAAGCAGTAAACAAAACTAAAAGGCAATTGATGGAATGGGATAAAATATTTCCAAATGATATGTCAGATAAAGGGTTAATATCCAAAATCTGTAAAGAACTTATCAAACTCAACACCCAAAAAGCAAATAATCTAGTGAAGAAACGGGCAGAGGACATAAATAGACACTTTTCCTAAGAAGCCAGATGGCCAACAGACACATGAAAAGGTGCTCAAAATCACTCATCATCAGGGAAATACAAATCAAAACCACAATGAGATATCACCTCACACCTGTCAGGATGGCTAACATTAACAACTCAGGAAACAACAGATGTTGGCCAGGATGCAGAGAAAGGGAAATCCTTTTGAACTGTTGGTGGGAATGGAAAACTGGTTCAGCCACTCTGGAAAACAGTATGGAGGCTCCTTAAAAAATTAAAAATAGAACTACCCTACTACCCAGCAATTGTGCTACTAAGTATTTATCCAAAGGATACAAAAATGCTGATTCGAAGGGGCACATACCCCCATGTTTATAGCAGCGCTGTCAACAATAGCCAAATTATGGAAAGAGCCTAAATGTCCATCGATAAAGAAGATGTGTATATATATATATACATATATATATATATACAGAGAGAGAGAGATACATATACACACAATGGAATATTACTGAGCGATCAAAAAGAATAAAATCTTGCCATTTGCAACAACATGGATGGAACTGGAGGGTATTATATTAAGCAAAATAAATCAGAGAAAGACAAATATACGATTTCATGTATATGTGGAATTTAAGAAACAAAACAGATGAACATAGGGGAAGGGAAGGAAAAATAAAAGATAAAACCAGAGAGGGAGGTGGACCATAAGAGATTCTTAAATACAGAGAACAAACTGAGGGTTGCTGGAGGGGTGTTAGGTGGGGGATGCGCTACATGGGTGACGGGCATTAAGGAGGGCACTTGATGGGATGAACATGGGTGTTATATATAAATGATAAGTTACTAAATTCTACTCCTGAAACTAATACTATGTTATATGTTAACTAATTTGAATCTAAATTAAAAAAATAGAATGAAAAATTTAGAAAAATTTTAAAAAAGACCTGTGCTTCTCTAGATTAGTTGATGTTGCAAGACATGCAACCCTCAGACATACAGCATACACACTGGAATGCACAGGCAGGCAAACACACCCCAGCTACAAATAGTCCAAACTGCTACAAACCATTCTCTGGGGAGACTAGCAGAGCACTTATCGTCTGCTGAATTTCTCTGGGAAAGGGAGCCGACTTCTAAGAGTGTAAGGGCAAGATAAGACAGGAGGAATGAACTGCCAGCCCTGGGGCAAAGGGTAACCCTGGTGCCCTCCTCACCTCCTTTATCAGCCTCCTTTCCTTCCTTCTGCCACTCCCACCTTCTGCTGCCCCCCCAGGGCCTCTCCTATGACTTTCAGCAATGAGCTCTTGCCAAAGCGTGAACTCTAATTAAGGTATTTGCTGAGAACTTCAGGTATGAAACCTCCCAGAAGGCCTTTTCTCTTTTTTTACAGGAGGAAGGGGCAGTCCCTGCTTTGTAACTTCCACCTCGCCAACTCTCCCCCTTTGTAATATCTGTCAGGGCCATGGTGAGAGCCCACAGCAGGTGGAGCAGTGGGACTGTTCGTTCAGAACAGTGCTGGAGATGCTGGGTTATGTGTGCAAGGTTGCTGGACACAACCCACATCAACTCTTCCACTCCCTTACCAGCTTAGGAGTCAGTGCAGGGGTTCCTACCTTTGGTTCAGAAAATGTTATCATCAGTCAGTCTCTCGGACTTTTCTCCCATAAGAAATGTTCCCACTTTTAGTTGGAAAAAAGAAGGGAGACATTAAAAACAAGAAGAAAGAAGTTAAAGCGAGGGCCTTGACAGGTTCCTTGAACCACATAGGCCTGCCTGAGTATGTCAGTGGCCAACCAGGTGTCAACTGAATGAGTGAGCAGACAGATCTTGGAAGCATCATAGAAACACAGCATTCCTAGCTGGGACTCTGGAATTTCCTTATAACATCCCTGATCAGTGGATAAGGTCTCACCAGTTGGGTTATTTATTTTGTTTTCAGGTTATTCTGTTTCTCCTGGCTCTGTCCTTCACCACTCCACCATCGCCCCCCCTTTGCCACATGACAGACACCAGATATTTGAGGCAGCCTCTCATGGATTCTTTCTTTAGCCACCATCTCACCCAGGCCAACCCCACCCCAATCTGTCTAATCTGTCTTGTCTTCTCTTCTCTTCCTCAACATGAGTATTTCTAGTTCCCTTGATCATTCCCTATATGTGTATTGACAATATGGTCTGCACTTAAAATTTTCAAATATGTGATCTGTGCTCACTTTGGCTATTCCATTGTCAGACAACATGTTCTAAATCTTGTTTGGAGAAGATGTTGCTCTGGACCACTAGGTTATTCCTCCAAATCCTCTAATTCTGACTCCTGATCTTGCTCTCTTCCTCTCCCTTCAACCCATTACAACTTCCTAAATACTTTGCATAGGTACCTGGAAAAGTTGCTGATCCCTAAAGAACCTTAAGCATTATCCTAAGGTGCTGGTGGGTGTGGAATTCAGGAGTGACCAGGATGTATTAGGAGGGGTACAAGTAATAAATCTTAGATGGTGGAGGGGAACATAGAGTTAGGGTCTAAAGTTCATATAAAAGAAGAAGACATATATCCAGTCAAACTTGTACTCGAAATCCCTTTAAACTTTGAGTTTTTCTGTTCCTTGATAAGTCTTTGTCTTCTGTAAATTATTTTTGTTTCTTTATCTCTTTATTCATTAATAGCTTTCTATTGCCTTCAATTAATTCTTCAGTTTCTTCCTGGAGAATATCTATGCAGCCTTTGCTACACAAGAATCAACAATATGGGTGTCCCGTGAGAGTTTAATAGAAATGCAGAATTTTGGGTTCTTCTTCAGACCTACAGAATCAGAGTCTGCATTGTAAACAGATCCCTGAGTGGTATTACCTTGCCCACTGAAGTCTGAGAAGCACTGTACTAAGCCATCACAGCCACCTGCAAATATACTATGATTCTTTATCAGTGGCTGGAAAATCTTAAAATAATGATACTTTGTCCCAGAATTCTACCAGCGTACACCAATCATTTTATTCTTGATACAGACATTGTTTTTTTTTTTTAAAGATGTGCACAGTTAAATTCAGGGACATTCAAAATATGGGTTATGTACTGCAAGAAGTACAGGGATAGAGTACTTCACTGGAATTCTGGGAAAAGATGGATATTTAAATCTTTGCCTTTTGATAAAAATGGTGATGAGGAAAAAGAGGGGCATGAGTAGAATCAAAAGCAACCTCAGGACTGGAGCCGTTTCCAGGAGTAGAGCTGGGATGGCCATGTTTGCTTGCAACGAGAATGAGGTAACGGGCGCTAATCCAATACCGATGATTGGAAGGCTGAAGCAGTTGGGGGCAGTTAATCCAACATCTTGTGGACAGTTGAGCAAAGAAATAATGTGACTAAAAAGGGTTTTGCCATTTTTTTAGGGGACTGTAAAGGGTGGACTGGAACTTCTCTAAGCCTTGGTTTTCCCATCTGGAAAATGGAGGGTAATTTCTAGTGTGCAGATTGTTGTAAACCATGCAAAGAGCCTAGACCAGGGTCAGCACATAGGAAGCCCTCAACTGGCACAGAGGTGGTTGTAATTTTTCATGTGTGGGGGATGAGAGACTGAAAGTGGAGAATACATCTCAGAGGCCCTTCCAATAGTAGTAATGAGAGGAACAGTGATGAGGTGCTCCCTGTGTGCTGGGCACCATGCTAAACGCACTTTATAGGGACACCTGAGCGGCTCAGTTGATTAAGCATCCAACTTCTGCTCAGGTCATGCTATCACGGTTCGTGGGTTCGAGCCCTGCGTCGGGCTCTGTGCTGACAGCTTGGAGTCTGAAGCCTGCTTCGAATTCTCTGTCTCCCTCTGCTTCTTCCCTGCTCATTCTCTCTCTCTCCCTCTCTCTCTCTCCCTCTTTCTCTCTCTCTCTCTCTCTTTTAAAAATAAACATTAAAAAAAGCGCACAGATACTTCTCACCATAGTCCTATGAGGTGGAGACTGTTATTCCCATTTGTCAGATTGGAAACTGAGGGACAAGAATGTAAATGACTTGCTTAAGTTGCCACAGACAGAATTCAGATGCACAGTGTGACTTCACATCTGACACTCCTGACCACCATGCTGTTCCTTTGCTGGTATCTCGGTGAAGACAAGGAGGAGGGGTGTGATGGGAAAACTAGAAAAGAAAGGAGGAGCAGACACCCATCGGTGAGGAGAGATAGCAGTATGTGAGCAAACAGCCCTGGATGAATAAAGTCCATGAGAACTCTGAGCTGGTAAGCAGAGCCGGAAGGAAAATGGCACCGATGCCAGAGATGGAGGCTTGTTTTGTTTTTGGCTTACTCTCCTTGAGATGTTTAAGGTTCGATTAAAATTGCTTGGATCCTTTTGGAGCTATAAAAAATTATTTTTGAAAAATAGCATTGCTTTTGCTTCTTGAACAAAGAACACTTCATTCACCTGAAGCCTGTGTGTTCAGTGATTAGTTCTGTACACAGGTGAGAATTTCTCTCAAGTAGCATATATTTAAAGAGCATAAGTGGCTTTTTTTCACACCCCATTTAATTTACACTGGTTTTACCTTCCTGCACAGATGGTCTGCTTTTCCTCTTCCTGTGCTTAATTCTCACTGAAGCCAGAGAATGCTAAATGCCCATGAGGATTCAGCGGAGTTAAGGAATACAGGAAAAGGAGTCAGATGGTGCTAATATTACAGCAAAACTGCAGGGAACGGTCCCTAAAGTTATGATTTTATGCATAAAGCATTGAAAGCGTTTTTGCCGCGCAGTTAGTAAAATGGTGGAGATACAAGTAATGTCAAATAAAAGACAAAACTCAATAGTTTATGCAGTATGATTCTCACATAGTAAAATTAAAGTGTTTATAAATTTATGTATCACATATTTTTTAAAGGCCAGGAGTTTATTTCAAAACACCATTAGTGGTGGGGCACCTAGGCGGCTCAATCAGTTAAGCCTCTGACTTTAGCTCAGGTCATGATCTCATGGTCCATGAGTTTAAGCCCCACGTCGGGCTCTGTGCTGACAGCTCCGAGCCTGGAGCCTGCTTCAGATTCTTTATCTCCTTCTGTCTTTGTCTCTGTCTTGCTCGTGCTCTGTCTCACTCTGCCTCTCAAAAATAAATGTTTAAAAAAAAACAGTAATAATTTTGGTTGAAAAGACTTAGGGTGATTTTATTTTCTTTTTAAAATTCATTTTCATTTTTCTATGCTGAGTATGTATTCATTTTATAATCAGAAGAATCCCATACGGCATTTAGAATCTGTTTTTCCTGTTAGGTGTTTGAATCTGAATTAAAGCTGCAGTTTCAGCTGCGTTTTTAGCCTGGCGGGGGCAGTATTGGTCCCCAAGATTTCTGCAGTTACCATGTGGTCTCTGTATGTCTGGGAGAGCCTGAAGTCCGGGGAAGAAATGAGGCTATTCGTCTTTCACCAGCTGTTAATTGATTAGCAACACGAAGGAGAACTGTTCTTCCTATTAAGTGGAAAAGTCAGCCTAGAGGAACAGAAAGAGGGGGTGGTGGTGAAGGAAGAACCTTCAGGAGAGCTTCCTCTTCAGCATTTTTCAATGATGATTACTCCAGGGCCTCAGCCAGCTGCAGCGTGCAGCTGTGTTTCCAGCTGTGCCTAGCGGGCTAGAGAATGCGTTTGGCAAGTGCCCCAGTGGCCCTTTTCAGGGGCATGTAGACCAGCCAGTAGATACGGTAGAGCTGTGGCCACACTGAAACTCTAAGGAGTGAGTTTTCTGGACACCCTTCAGAAGGTTGACGTTGTACCTCTCAGGTGTCAGAAATCTCAAGTTAGCCAATAGACATAAAATTGAAGCCTACAGAGTACAATTGTGATGTGTTTGCATGAGGTTACAATTATTTCTCTCTCCAAGCTCGAAAACTTTAAAGCTTAACCATTGTTATTCTCATAAATAGAGTAGACAACATTTTTTATTACTTAGCATATTTCAAAATTCTGAAAACAATGTTACAATGATCGTAAAGAATGCTTGAGAACAAGAAAAGATCCATCATTTAAGAATCCAGTCATTTTCATTTTGGGGGCCCTAACGTGCTTATGCTTATAAGAATAATAAAACTAAAGGGACACCTGGGTGGCTCAGTAGGTTGAGCATCTGCCTTCGGCTCAGGTCATGATCTCTAGGTTCCTGAGTTCAAGCTCCACCACGGGCTTGCTGCTGTCAGTGAGGAGCCCACTCCAGATCCTCTGTCTCCCCCTCTCTCTGCCTCTCTTATTCCAGTGCACAGTGGGTGTGCGTGGGTGCTCTCTCTTAAAAAATAAACATTTAAAAAAAAGAATAATGAAACTATATTACAGAAAATTTGGGAGAAAATATTATCCCGCTGAGATTATACTACCCTAAGATGGCTGTCACCAACTCTGCGTATTCTTTTTTGAAGGTGTTTATTTATTCATTTATTTATTTGAGAGAGAGAACGCATGCACGACTATGTGGGAGGGACAGAGAGAGAGGGAGACAAAGAATCCCAAGCAGGCTCCTCACTGGCAGCACAGAGCCCCACATAGGGCTCGATCACATGAACCATGAGATCATGACCTGAGTGGAGATCAAAAGTCCAGCACTTAACCGACTGAGCCATTCAGGCACCCCCCAATTCTGCCTATTCTCTTCCAAGTTTTTTTTCTAGAGGCAAGATCTTTAAAGTTTAAGTTGTAGTGGATATAAGAATTTTATAATCCGATTTCTTTTTGCTTTTCTGTTTAACATGATATTAAATAGAAGATAGTTTAGGGTAATGGTTAAAACCCATTCTCTGAAGTCAGGTGGGACCTTCTTTAAGGAATTTTCTTTCTGTTAAGTAGAAAAGGAAGTCAGGGTGGAGATATAATTGAAAGAAAGCAGGGGGGATAAAAAAAGAACCTTCAAAAGAACCTTCAATAGGAGTAATACCTACTTCACAGAATTATTGTGAAATAGAAATGATATCCACAGTATATCTACTATATGGCATGGGACTCAGTGAGCATTCAGTTAATGGTAGCTATTGTACTATATATGTATTGTTTTATAGACTTCATAATTATTTTAATACCAGTATCAGTATTTTAGTTTCAGCAGATACATAATATAATATCTTTATTGGTAACCATTAATTTTTCTTACAATTTTTCAGCATAATAAATAATGCAGGACATGGCTTTTTCACATTTTAGAATATTTTTTGAGACTATACATAATTTAATAGAATTATTATATCAATGAACATTTTTATAGTTCTCAGTACATTTTGCTATATTGATTTTCAAACATGTTCCAATTTACAATGCCATCATCAATATTTGAAAGCAATAGTTTTAGTGTACCATTGCCAGGATTGAATATTAAAGTTAATGTGTATGTGTGTGCATGCTTGCATGCATGTGCACACATTGTGTATGCTTACTAAAGTGGTGAAAAGCTAATGCTGATATAAGAGTATTTTTGCTAAGCCACAGCAAAGCCTCTGATAGGCTGGCACATGGAATTAGAAAGCACTACTCCCTTAGAGGTACTCTGCAGGGTCTGGGTGAATTAACTTTTTAACTGCGTTAGAAAGTTCTAGAAATTTAACTCGCCCAGGATGTGTGGGACAGATGCCCAACTATATCTCCCAATTTGCATTGGTCCGGGAACTCAATGGGAATGAATCAAAATTTAGCTTACAAATGGGGCTCAGATGTAGAAAGTTTTATTGGTAAAAGAGAGATTCTCCAAAAAATGAAAGATATATTACAGTTCAGGAAGATGCAATGGAGACTTTGAGTAAAACGTCTCTTTGAGTAAAGACATATT
Organism: Paguma larvata; assembly: GCA_030068075.1. Classification (NCBI taxonomy): domain Eukaryota; kingdom Metazoa; phylum Chordata; class Mammalia; order Carnivora; family Viverridae; genus Paguma; species Paguma larvata. The sequence continues at coordinate 66,878,856 of CM057828.1, read as the reverse complement.
CTCACAGAGTGGCTCAGGCTCAGCAGCAGAAACTAACTGCTGAAAGGAGCTGGTGTGCTTCTGAGCTCTTAGAAAAAGAGAATGGTAATAAAGAAAAGAAAAAATATCACCTAGGGTACAATATCTCTGCTGTGGCAACCCTTCTCTGAAACAGCTGGTTAGGAAAAGCAGGTGTGTCCCACTAGCTGGAGAGTGAGAAAAGCCCTAGAGTGGAAGGAGAGGCAGTGTGTGTGTAAGGGGGAGCGGAGCAGTAACCATCAGTGGAGCAGGGATAGCCGAGACCCAAACACTGAGTTGGGGGGCGGGCAGCAATGCTTTGGCACCACTGATGATATGTAAGACTGTAGGCCTGCCTGTAGCTGCTGGCTTTCCTCTTTCTAAATCGCTGCTTCTTATCTACTATGGGCTTGGAAACCAGACACCTAATCTTGTCAGAATTGTGGAGAAAATAACAATAAAAAGTTTCTGGGATGATGGTGGAATAGTGAGTGTCAGAAATCTGTTTCCTTACCTAGACAAAAATTGTACTGGCAGAATCTGTGTGATGTAACTATTTTGGAACAGTGGAATCTGTAGAAGGCTTGCAACGGTGGGAGGAAGACTTGAATGGTAAATTGCAGTTAATTTTGGTCAATTTCAGACCTTAGCATAGTATCAGCTACCCAGCCCTCACCCCCTAGATCCATGACAGGCATCCATGTATGCATTCCAGAATAAGCGTGTATGTAGCTTGCAGGAGCCAAGGTGGGCAAATATTGGGGATCTGCACTCCAATTGCTAAATACTGCTCTGATCACAGAGATGCAGACAAAGAAGGTGGTGGCCATTATTGTTGCTTGCACCTCTCCCCATTGTTGCAAGCCCCTCCTCCTCTGCCTGACATGACTTCCAGAGAACTTAAAGGACTCGTGACCTTTTTTGCCTTCACTTTTCTTTTTCCCCTTCCATGAGCCAGACATTAAAAACCAAGGGATTCAAAAACAAAAAAGACCCCAAGACTTTCAAAAGCAACTGCAGCGGTACCTGGCTGGCTCAGTCAGTAACGCATGTGACTCTTGATCATGAGGTTGTGAGTTCAAGCCTCACATTGGGCATAGAGTTTACTTTAAAAAAAAAAAAAAAGCACCTGCATATATGGGGACATTGGGAAGTCACTGCACATACCCAGGAAAGAACACATGCTCAGAAAAGACCTGAGAAGACCTTAATTTTACTCCTCAGGTTGATCCCTGGCACAGAGATAGCTCACAGCAATTGAAACAAAAACAAAAACAAGAAATAAGAACAAAGCAAAACTGAGCAAACCCTGGGCAAAGGGGAGAATTTGATCTCCAGAGTTACTATATTATTAGATTCAAATGTTAAGTTTTCAATAACAACAAAAAACCCCCACAACACTACAAAGAAACAGGGACACCTAGGTGGCTCAGTCAGTTAAGCGGCCAACTTCAGCTCAGGTCATGATCTCACGGTCCATGTCGAGCCCCACATCGGGCTCTGTGCTGACAGCTCAGAGCCTGGAGCCTGCTTCGGATTCTGTGTCTCCCTCTCTCTCTGCCCTTCTCCTGCTCACGCTCTGTCTCTATGTCTCAAAAATAAATAAACGTTAAAAAAATGTTTAAGAAAAAAAGACTACAAAGAAACAGAAAAGTAGGCCCACTCAAAGGAAAAAAACATAAACCAAAGAAAAAATTGTCCTTGAAAAAGCCCTGATGGAATATCTAGACAAAGTCTTTAAACAACTGTCTTAAAGATGCTCAAAGAACTAAAAGACGATGTGGAGAAAGTTACAGAAACAATGCATGAACAAAATGAAAATAAAGAGAAAACTGAAAAAAACAAAAAGAAATTCTGAAGCTGAAAATTACAATAACAGAAATAAATTCAGTAGAGAGATTCAAAGACAAATTTGAGCAGGCAGAAGAATCACTGAACTTGAAGATAGCACAGTGGAAATTATCAAGTCTGAGGAGCAGAAAGAAAAAAGGTTAAAGTGAACAGAGAGAATCTAAGGGACCTGTGCAACACAATCAAACACAGCAACATACACACTGTGGGACTCCCAGAAGGAGAGAAGAAAAAGATACAGAGAGAATATTTGAAGACATAGTAGCTAAAACCCCCCAAATTTGATGAAGGCATGAATATAACCAACCAAGAAGCTCAATGACTGCAAATAGGATGAACCAAAGACACTTACACTAAGATACATTATAATCAAACTATCAAAACACAGGTATCAAAACACAAAGAGTGAGAATCTTGAAAGCAGCAAGAGAGAGGTGACTCATCACATATAAGGGATCCTCAATAAGATTATAAGCAAATTTCTCATCAGGAACTTTGGAGGCCATAAGGCAGTGGTCTGATATATTCAGAGTGCTAAAAGAAAAAAAACTACCAACCAAGAATTCTATCCATATCCAGCAAAACTCTTTGTCAAAAGTAAGGGGAGAAATTAAGTCATTGCCAGATAAAATCTGAGGGAATTTGTTACCACTAGACCTGCCTTACTAGAAATGCTAAAGTGAGTCCTTCAGGTTAAAATGAAAGGACCATAGATAGTAACTCAATGCTGTATGAAGAAATAAAAAGCTCAGTAAAGGTAAATACATGGGCAATTATAAAATCTGACATTTTCATAACAATGGTTTGTAACTCCATTTGTTTTTTGCATAATTTAAGAGACTGATAAATTTAAAAAACAGCAATTATTAGTCTAAATGCTAGTATCATTGCAACTTTGATCTATAACTTCGCATTTTGTTTTTTACATAATTTAAGAGACTAACATATTTTTAAAAACTATCAGCTTATGTTTTGGGACACACAGTGTATAAAGATGTAATTTTATGACATCAATAACTGAGAGGGGCAGGAGGAGAAATGTAAAGGAGCAGTTTTTGTATGTTATTGACATTATGCTGTTATAAATCCAAATTAGTGTGTTGTAATGTTAGGAAATTAAATGTAGTCTCCATGGCAATCACTAATAAAATAAAACAATTCAAAAATAGGGAAAGGACCTGAATAAACATTTCTCCAGAGAAGATACACACATGGCCGACAAGCACTTGAAAATATGCTCACCATCACTAATCATTAGGGAAATACAAATCAAACTACAGTGAGATACCACCTCAACTCACCAAGATGGCTACGGTCAAAAAAAAACAACAACCAGAAATTAACAAGTGTTGACTGGGATATGGAAAAATTGGAACTCTTGTGCACTGTTGGTAGGAATGTAAACTGGAACAGCGACTGTGAAAAACCATATGGCAGTTCCTCAAAAAATTAAAAATAAAATTTCAATTTGATCCATTAAACCTCGTTTCTAAATTTGAAGGCAGAGTCTTGGAGAAATATCTGTTCACCTATGTTCTTAACAGCATTATTCACAATAACTAAAACGTGAAGCAAACCAAGTACTCATTGACAGATGAATGGACAAAAAGAATGTGATATATACATACAATGGATATTATTCAGCCTTAAATGGGAAGGAAATTCTGACACATGGTGCAACATGCATGAACCTTGAGGACGTTATGCTAAATGAAATAAGTCAGTCACAGAAAGACAAATAGTGCATGATTTCATATATGAGGCACTTAGAGTAGTCAAATCATAGAGACAGAAAGTAGAATGGTGGTTTCCAGGGGGCGGGGAGGGGAGGAGAGAATGGGGAATTATTGTTTAATGGGTATAGAGTTTCAGTTTTGCAAGATGAAAATAGTTCTGGAAATGGATGGTGGTGATGGTTGCAGAACAATATGAATGGACTTAATACCATTAAGCTGTACACTTAAAGATGGTTAATATGGTAAATTTTATGCTATGTATATTTTAGCACAATAAAAAGTCTCTGAGAGAGAACCCTGAGGAATTATCCTATAAACAATGTGTGTGTGTTTTATTGTACAAGGTTTATAAATTCCATTTTGTCTACTCTTCTTTCTGTTTCTTTCCTGATTCTGTGCTCTGTTTTATGCAAAAGAGTTTGTCTAATAGCTGAGTTCTATATAGGTGAGGTCCTTTGACAAATTTTATGTAAGTTTCTTTGCCCCCATCCAGATTTATAATATATAAAGACACTATAATAGAATGCATAAAATTTTAGGCTCTGGAGTCAGAAAAAGTCAGGAAGTCCTGGGTTTGAATCTGAGTTCCACAAGTGACTACCTCTGTGACTTTGGGAAGTTACACAGCCCCTGCAAGTCAAAGTTTATTCATTCATGAAATGGAGATAATAAGTTACCTGTGGGCTCCCTTGGGAGGATTAAAGAGAAAATGGATGTGTAATGATACAATGCATGATGCCAGATGCCAGTCAGGGTTAAGGAGTATTAACACCATACCGAGAAGCCCCAGCAGGATGAGGGCGAGGTGCGGGGGAGTCTCTCTTATTCATTCTGCTTGGTGGAGAGTGACCATTTCAGCTAGTTCACTTTACAATATGGAGGGGAAATTATACCCAGCATATTGCTTTATTATTAGATGCTATCAACACGAGGATTTGTAAAGATAAAATTTATAAAAGTTCTTTTATGAAAGAAAAAATGATTTTTCGGTGTAATTTAGAAAATGGGCAGTCAGAAAAAAACTTATTTCACATGAGTTTACCCTATGATCACGAACTGGGCCTGAATGAGCATATGGCCTCTTAGAATAAGGGTAAAATAAAGTCTTTCAAGACCCAGTGGGCACATTGGTTTTCCCTAAAAGACCTAGAGATCAGATATTCAAAAGAGACACTTTTTAAATAACTAGATTTAAGTTTGAAAGCTTTCTTTCTCACTTTTTATTTGCCTTTTGGATGGAAGCCTTTACACACACACACACACACACACACACACACACACACAGAGTGTGTATTCTTAGTTTGCCTACTTATGTTTCTTTTCACAGAAAAAAAAAAAAAGAAGAAACAACAGTTGCCAGATAACCTTGGTGAATACACCTCTTCATTTTGAACCAGGAAAGGGGTGTTTGGGGTTCCAGGTCACCCTCCCTTTTACCTCTCTTATCTATTCTCTTCTTCATTCAGGCTTAAAGACAATGTGAGAGCGTAACTGATGATAAAGTGTCTTTCTTTCAGAAGCAGGCACGCAGAAGAAAAAAAGCATATGTCAAAAAGCTGTACAAATGCATAATGGGATTGAAAACATGTCCAAAGACTTGGACATGAATGTTCACAGTAGCATTATTCATAATAGTCAAAAAGTTGACATAACTCAAGTATCTATTCCCTGATGAATAGACAAAATGCGGTGTATCCATACGATGGAATATATATGTGTAGATATAAGTATATACATATTTGTATTTAGTTTATTCAGCTTTGTTGTATTCATCAAGTTATATACTTCAAAAGTGTAAATTTTATAGTATGTGGATTATGTCTCAATAAAGCAGTTTTTAAAAAAAGGTAAAGACTAAAAAAAAAAAAAAAAAGGAAAAGAAAGGCATGACTAGGTTCTCATAGAACTGTTAGTTTTGTGCCATCTATATGTAACTTCACCATAGCAGCAGAGTTATGCCATTTTCCTGAATAACCTGAAGGTTATTTACATAAAACCAATTTACTCTGAAAAAAAATTCAGAGTTTTCCAGAAAAAGCAGGCAACATTAATGGTAAATTAGCTCCGACCCTCTTGGAGGATTATGGGAATATTTGCACTCTGTATTCACATTCATCAGCTGAAGCTTCTGAGGCAATGTTTGCTTTCTGAGTGTTCACGCTTCCTGGAGAGGCTGAAAAATTCTTATTATTAGGAGTAATACCAAAACAGCATTATGCATTTGACATGAAAATTCAAGAGAATGACTAATGAAGTTCTAGCAAAGCTGCTTTTACATTCTACCTCTGTTCTCTGCTAATGTGAGTCTTGTTTTCCTATACCCTGTTTTTTAAGCAATGAATTTCTTCCAGAAATGGAAAACCCAGTAAGCAATGATCAAATCCACTCTAAAAACAAAGTTGAGGAGTTTTTCATTGCTTTTCCATTTGATCTTCTTTAATGATTAAACGATTAAAATGAACAATACCCTCAATGTGCTAAAGTAAGGAATTAGATGGAAATAATATTACAGGCTTTAAGTTATGCAATGCTTTTAATCCTATAGGTATGGCAACTGATATTTTGGGGCCAGGGATCATTCCTTAACTATCAATAGAAAATTCTTACATAGAAGAAAAGTACATTGTGTGATTAGATTTAGAGCTTATTTGGATCATACATTTAATTACGCTTTTTGAAAAAAATAAATTCTAATCTATAAAACAGAAATAACAGCACAAATCCTTTTAGCCTGCCAACTGGTTTTATTGCCTGTTATTATCAGAAGTTATCTATAACATTCAATGAGCCAATCCACTGCCAGCTCCTCTAAGAACATAGTCTCCAAAATAAAAAAAAAAAATTTAAATGAGAAACAGAGATAGAATTTTTCATTTCCAACCTCCTTAAAGTCAAATGAGATGATTCCTCCCTGGGTCCAAACAGCTTTCTCTTCAGCTGATGTCACTAAAGAATTCCACACCCAGTAATGCCTGAGGGCTATAGTGGAAGTGAAGGGCAAAGATACCCTGGTTTCCAGGGACAGCCTCCTGGATTAGAGACATCAAAACCCAAGACTGCCCCCAACAAGTCTTTATGACACATTTTTAAACTTCTGAAGTCACTCCTGGTGCCCCTACTGACCCAGCAACGAGGCGCCCATAACATCTGGTCAGGAAGTAGGGACCACTGCACTCACGTCTGATACCTTTGGAATCACTATAGTAGACTTACTTTTTCATCAGTGCCTCTCCCATACCATTTTAAAATCTGTAGCTCACCAAAGTGATATGTTATTCCTCCATACAGCAATCCCATTTGCCTTAATTCTCACTACCTCTGCTTTGCTTGTCAAGGCATACATTTTATCTCCATATAAACAATCTCTTTGCATGCCAATTTTGGAAAAAATTCCGTATCTCTCCACTGAACACTCACCACCCACAGACTGGTGGAGCATATTCAGCTGGACCTAGTAGAACAGCTCTATCTGTTGCTAGACATTCTACAGACAGCTGGGCTCGCCAAGTACCGAGCCACTGTGGTATTTACGAACAAGATACCACTTCTCCCACAGTACATCCGCTTCCACACCAATTGTCTGTTCTCTCCACCTGACTTCTCTGAGCTTCCCTGCATCACAGTTTCTCCAGGACCTGGCTAGTGTCTGAAAGAACCACAAGCAAGTCATGAGAACTTTCAGAAGAACTTCCAGTGGCTCAAAGAGCACAGAGAATAAATAAAACAACTGGCTGAAAATATCCAAATGGGAGAGACTATTAGGTTCTGCTTCCAATACACATATCCCCTGCATATATTCTGCATTGAAAAACCAAAGCATGGAAGTCATCAGATTCATCACCTCACCAAGTCATCTATCCCAGGCTATGTGCAGGGACCCTGACTCTAACATCTCTTAGAGGTATTTCCCCCACCAAGACCTCTATCTTATCATGTACCAGAGCCCACTTCAGTAATCTGATAGTAGAAACCCAAGTACCTTATCAAAAAGATTCTGAAAAAATGGCAATAATAAAAAACATGGACAACAAAAAATGTTGCTGAGAATAGGGAGAAATTGGAACTGTGCTAATGGTGTAGCCACATTGGCACACAATTTAGCAGTTCCTCAAGAAGTTAAAAATAGAATTGCTATATGACTTGGCAGTTTTACTCCTAGGTACATACCCCAAAGAACTGAAAACATATGACCACACAAAAACTTGTATACAATTGTTTACCACAGCATTATTCATAATAGCCAAAAGGTAGAAACAACCCAATCATCCATCAGCTGATGGATGGATGAACAAAATGTAGTTAGTCCATGTAATGGAATATTATTCAGTCATAAAAAGAAATGAGGTACTGATACATGCTACAACATGGATGGACCTTGAAAACATTATGCTAAGCGTAAGAAATCAGTCACAAAGGACCACATATTGTTGGATTCCATTTATATGAAATGTCTAGCGTAGGCAAATTCATGGAGACGGAAATTAGATTAATAGTTGTCTCGGGGTGGGGAGGAGGAAGAAATGAGAAGTGATGGGCTCTGGGATATGATAGGATAGAGGTCCTGGTGGGGTTAATGCCTCTGAGAGGTATTAGAGTCAGGGTCATTGCACATAGCCTGGGGTAGTCGGCTCGGTGAGGTAATGAAGCTGATGATTTCTATACTTTGGTCTTCCCACATGGGATATATGCAGGGGATATATGTGTTGGGAGAAAAGCCTGATAGCGTCTCCCATCTGGATATTCTTAGGGTGATGAAAACATTGTAAAACTAGATAGTGGTGATGGTTATACAATGAATTACTTAACTGTATACTTCAAAAGGATGAATTTTATGGTATGTGAATTATATCTCAATTTCAAAAAGATACTAGATTCCTAGCGAGATGTCTAGTTCTAATACCTGGTTCACTGAGAAGCATATAGACCAGAAGAAATGAAAACTTGCCTTGTACCTCAGGAAAGTCTTAGAATTTATTAAGACTGTCCACCCATGACCAGATGAACCAGAGAAGTGCCGGTGCAAACAGGGCAGAAGTTGCGTCCATGTAAAGCTAGCTCCTCACTTGTATTTTCCCAAGTTTATCTTCCTCTTTGTTTCTTCAACCCACCTATACTTGTTAGTCTTCATTTTCCCCACCCCCAACCTAAGCCCATTATCTGTTCTTTTCCACCCTGAACTGTGCTTCTCCAGATTGACCTTCACTGATACTACTTCTGGATTTTTGGCTTTTTGGAGTCCAGTTGGATTTGGCCAATGGGGGGGCACCAGAAGTAAGATTGGGGGGTGAAGGTAGAGAGGCGGGGATATTAATTCTTCTGGTCTTCCTTTCTCCCCAACTCCCATCCCTTGCCTCCTTGTGATCCTGGCAATGGCTTCATCCCTCTAGTCATGGACCCCTCTTTCACATCTCCTGCTCTCAGCAGACATTTCCCTCCCTTTGCCTTTTCAGACCACATGGTGATAATGGCATTCTGCTGGTGCTTGTTGCTGATGCTTCATCTTCCCTTGTTAGTTCCTTTAATCCTGCCCCTGTCTGTTTCTCGTTGGGACAGTGGCTTGTATCCTACCCCTTTCCCTGTGTATCTCCCTGCCTTCTAAGTCTGAGGCTTCTTGGTGCAACTCCTACTAACCACTTCTGAACACTTTCCTTATTCTCTAGGAATAACCACATTGATTATGGGGAGTGGAGAAAGGATTGTATATTTACAATTCCTTCCTTCTATTTTATTCTCAAAATATTATTGAGAGATGGCAGCTACCTCTGACACTATGCAGGGCTTTCCTCTATCAGAGTATTAGTGTCTTAGAGAGATAGAGACAGAAAGGGGCTCAGTGAGCAGTCTGGCTGTGCACCAGTGGAATTTTTAGAGACAGCCTGGGATCCAAGTTGCCCAGAACCATTTAGGACTTCAGCTATTGTTATTTCTAAACTCCAAAGCTTTTGAGCTTTGTGTTATATAGACCAGCTGGCTTCATTTTTCCAGGAAAGGAGCAATCTTTAGAAAGCTAAGATAGTTTTTAAGGTCAAGGCAGTGCCTGACCAGAACCTCCAATTGTTTCATTATATAAAAACAGATCTTGCAATGTCAAAAGTTTATGAGTTGAACATCTTCTCTCAGTTCAGTCAGCGCCAAACCACTAAAAACAAACCCTTTATTAGCCAAAATCATATCTCTTGACCCATTGCTATGGGGAAACAACAGAGCATCTCAATGAACAATGGAAAAAGAGTTAGAAATGGTAGAATTCTAGAAGAGTAGAGTTTAGGTAAATTTTAAATAAATCAGTGTTTTGATGGGTTCCAAGCAAAGCAAGGCTGCGCAAAGTGATTAATATCACATCCGGACTACAAAGTAGACTGAGGGCCTCGTTTCCTTGGGGAAAAAAAAAGAAAGAAAGTTGAGATAGATGTGGAATGTTGTGTGTTAAAACCCCTTATCTGAAGGTTTGCACCTGGGCTGTAAATCCAGATTGCTTTTCTGTGTCCAAATAACTTACCCCCCACCCCCAGCAAGTGGGTTGTTTCATTCTTACTGACATCATTTCAAACAATTTAAATCAAAGTATTTAAAATTTCGATAGTCTCTGATTGCAGGCAGTAGTTTCTCAGTGAGTGAGAAAGCAGTAGTCACTTAAAGGAGGGGGCTGTTATGACAGGTTACAGCTGCAGTGTGTCCTTGGGGGAGATATTGTTTCCTGTTAACTCTGCAGCTGCTTTATCTGTGTCTTCTATTCCAATCTGATGAATGTCGGGACACATTTTTACAGTCCAAGTTTTTTTTACTTTCTCATTACCTTGATGAACTGCACTGGACATGTAGCATAAACAAGAAATAAACTTTTGTAAGATTGAACTGCTGAGATTCTGAGGTTTTGCCTTGTTTTGTTTTACCGGAGCATAACCTAGCCTATTTGGGATGTCATAGAAATTTCTATTTTAATTAAATTTCCATAAAATGAGGTATTGGCTTAGGGGTTGGTAGCAGGTGGTAGAAAACTATTACTGGAAAATGGAAGGATGTATATCCGTATTATGCAGGAGCAAAACATTTGGTACAGTTGTCAGCTGAAATAATTTGTAAGGCACATTGAATTTCTAATAATTTGTGGTTTGAGAAGAAGATGTTGGAAAATAGAATGTTTATAGCCTGTGTTGGTTGCAGATGATTATGTTTGGCAAGGTGTTATAAGAAATAGATAAGCTCATGAAAGAATTGGCCAGCTTTCAGACAGGAAAGGGAATAGAGTGTCCACAAATTTGGGGATTTATAAGGGTTGCATTTCGGAACCTCAGACAGTAGAAACATTGAGAAATGCTGTGATGACAAGGTCTGATTAAAACTCAAACCTGTGGCAAGGATGAAATCAAGGTACAGCCATTGGACATATTGTTAAAATCTCTGTACGGTTGAGGTGGCACTTGCTATATCTTTTTAGTTGGACAGACTAGCTCAGGGTAAATGTGGCTGTCCCTCCAAAGATAGGCCCAAAGTAATTGTAGTTGAGAGAAAGAGAGGGAGAGAGAGAGAAGCGGGGTATGCATGTGTGTGTGTGTGTTGGGGGGGTGTCAATAAAGCAAAGAAATGTGGAAAATTCAAGAAGTATGACTAAAGAGAAATGAAAACATATGTCTGTTCAAAAACTTATACACAAGTGTTTATAACAATATTCTTCATAATAGCCAAAATGTGGAAACAACCCAAATGTGTGTCATTTAATGAATGAATCAAATACAGTGTATCCGTACAATGGAATATTATTCATCGATGAACAGAAATGAAGTGCAGATACATGCTACACCATGGATGAACCTTGAAAACAGTATACTACGTGGAAGAAGCCAGTCACAGTTATTGATGGTCCACTTATCTATTATCTTCACCAGTCTGAGTTCTTCAAGGATACTGTATCTTTATATTCCCCACTTCTGCAAATAACAAGTAATCAATACATGATGATGACAACAACTGTAATTTATGGAAGGCTTTACCATCTATCAGTGCAAAGGTAAAGGCTTTACCTACAATATTTCATTTAATCATGATAAGTCATGTGTAGGTCTGTTTAATACAAATATTGGTTGAATGAACCTCCCAAGTCTTCCAGGAGTCCGGGATCTTTGTCAATATCATGTAAGCTCTTACGATAACACTGTCTTCCCTAAGATTTCTGTGCCGTCCCGAGAGCTTGTTTTTTTTTTTTTCATAGTGTCTTCTTGCTTTTATTTTTCCATTCCTCCTGACTTGCTGACATCACTTGGATCTTTTGTCTTGCCTGTGTCACCTCTCAGCTTTATATCAAACATGGAACATAGGCCTTTTCTTTCACTTCACCACACTCATTAGCATAAGGTAGTTGCAGGTGGCAGGTTTTTCATCAAAGTCTTGAGGAAAACAAAGTAGCATATTGCATTGCAGCACAGCATGCACTATAAAATTGAACATTATGCCAAATATCTCTGAAGGGACGCACGAGAAACTGCTAACTGTAAATGCCTAAGGAGAAGGGAACTGGAGGTTTGGGGCTCAGGAGTAAAAGACAGGCTTGTAATTTATACCATGGGCTTTTGTCTTCTTTTCAAGGAAACAACAACAACAAAAAATTTATAAAATTGTTTTTCAAATTATTACTTTGCTCTTCTTGAAAGTCCCATGGCCATTCTCATCCCCAGAACATGTCTTCTGACTGCCTCTTATAGTACCTCAAACCTCTGCCTCGTACGTAGACTCTGTCCTTCCTCCAGGCTCCCTTTACTCTCGACCCTCATTCTCCACTTTCCCACCCCTTTTTTGATTCTCCCTTAATTGTACCATTTTTCCAGTTTTTCTCACTAGGCCCAGAAGGATAGAGAAGGAGGAGTTCTATCTCTCATGTCCAAAGAGGCCATCTAGCTTCTCCATGAAGTTAGGAAGCTGCATTCTGTTCTTATTTTAAGTCACACCTGCTAAGATGATTATAATTTTTTAAAAATGAAAACAATAAGTGTTGGTGAAGATTAGAGAAACTGGAAACCTTGGGCATTGATCACAGGGATGTAAAATGGTACAGCCACTATGGAAAACAGTTTGACAGCTTTTCAAGAGGTTAAACATAGAATTATCATATAATCCAACAATTCTACTTCTAGGTGTATATCCACAAGAATTGAAAGCAGGGACTCAAACAGATACTTTTATGCCTATGTTCATAACACAGTAGCCAAAAAGGTGGAAACAAACAGTATCCATCGGCAGATAAGCAGATAAACAAAACGTGGTATGTGTGTACAGTAGAATATTATTTAACCATAAAAAGGAATGAAATTTTGTTATATGCAACAACATAGATGGACCCGAAAAACATTATGCTTCGTGAAATGAGCCTGACATAGAAGGACAAATATTATACGGTTCCACTTATATGTAATACCTAGAATAAACAGATTTATAGAAACAGAAAGTGGGATAAAGGTTACTAGGGACTGTGGGGAGGGGACACGGAGAGCTATTTGTTGGGTACAGAGATATTGAAATGGGGATAATGAAAAAGTTTTGGGTATAGAGAGTGGTGATGGTTGTACAATATATTGTGCATGTATTTCATACCACTAAATTGCACCCTTAGGAATAGTTAAAATGATAAATATTAGGTTGTATAAATTTTACCATAATAACCTTCCCTCCAAATACCATATTTTCTTTATCTGCTATGTACAATTTCCCCCATGACAGAGATGCAAACTCAGGCTGAGGAAAATAATAACATTGTCAAGGACACACATCTAGGAAGTACAGATTGGAATGCAAATCCAGTTGTGGACTCTGGCCTTCTCTTAATCCTATACTACACTAAATCATTATCTCTTATTTACTGTACTGTTTTGTGATGACACTTTTAATGTTAAATTGCAGTTAAGTGTTGGTCTCTGTTCCCCCTGGCTTGAGTGTGAACTTCTTAAAGGAAGGAAGAGCTTTCTCCATCTTTGAATGCTTAATGATTAATTCAGAAGCTGACACGTGGAGTCTTCTGGAAGCTGAAGGCATTGCTAAGGGTTAGGCCAAGACCCAGCTAAGGACTTGGTCTGAAATGGGGCTGTGACAGATTCCATCATGGAACTCCGCAAATATTAACGTAGCACTTATGCCAGGTACTGTTAGATGTTGGGGTTCAGGGACAAGGAACACAGTCTCCAACCTCAGGGAACTTGAGTCTAGTGGGCCAGTGAGAGAGTCTTAGAGAACCACCAGACACATGCTTGGAGAGCGCATAAGGTACAATGGAGAAGGCGGCACCTGATCTAAGTCTTGATAAAAATATGGGGAGAAGAAGAGCAGGAAAGAGTGTTCCAGGCAGAAGATAGAGCATGCATGAAGACATGGAGTAAACACAAGTGTGGTGGGTACAGGGAATAATTCTTTGTGGCTGGGATATGGAGTGAGAGGAGGGAGATGTGCTGTGATACAAAGCTGGGGAGGTGGAAGAAGTCCCAGTCATGAAGGGCCACTAAGATTGGGGACTTCTTGCTGACAGATGGTTTTATTAAGAGAACTGACAGGGGCACCTGGGTGGCTCAGTCAGTTGAGCAAACGACTCTTGATTTTGGCTGAGGTCATGATCTCACGATTTGTGTGATTGAGCCTTGAGTCAACTCTGTGCTGATAGCTCACAGCACTTGGGATTCTCTCTCTCTCACTCTCTGCCCCTCCCCACCTCAAAATAAATAAATAAACATTAAATATGAGAACTGACATGATCACATTTGTTCTGTGGAAAAATCGGTCTGAATGTAATGTGGGGAATGGATTGGAGACAGGCAGGGCTGGAGTCCCAGGGTGGATTCCAGAAATTCCAGTGGCTTGAAATCATCCGAGAAGGGTTATAAGCCAAGAGGTATAGGAAGGGCCCTGTCACTCAAGGGATATAGCACAGATGTCAGAAATAGGGACTGACAGCCAAGCCTGATAGTCTAAGGAAGCTGCTGTCAGAGAATGGCTACAGAAGGCAAAGATGGAGTCCAGAAGCCAGGCTGAGTCAGAAGGCAGAAAGTGGAGCCCAGCGTGGGACATGGATTCCAGCACTGGGATCTCAGGGAACCTGCAGAGCCGTCAACATTACAAAGGAAATGTCAAAGCAGCAAGGCACATCCCCTTTTTATGAAATGCAGGATGACTGGGAGTCAACCATTCAGGGCCTGAGCTCTGTTCTGTTGTACCTCTCCGTGCCCAATCCCCTCTACTTATTCTGTGCACGGTGTAATCTTTCTCTTCTCCCATTGGAACTACGTTGAGATTTTGAGTGACCATTAATTCAGTGATTCTTCAGCACTCCAAATGATCTTGTCACTTTGACAGAGCCCTTGGGACACAGAGGCCAAAAATTGGTAGTGGGATGGAGACACCTGTCTTTCTTCTAGCCTCAGCTGAGGGGCACTGATGAGTTCAGGGCACTATAGCCTGTGTAAACACCTCATCATATTAAGCAAGCTCAAGAAAGAATAAATAGAAAAAAACCCTCAATATTTATTGATTAGATAGTATTAGTTTAAAACATGAAGTTTCCAGTCGTGAAGGTGAAAATTGAGAAAAAATTGGCAATTTTATGTAGTTCAAACTGTGTAAAAGTCACCTCGTTGTGAGCCTCAGAAGTACATGATTGACTTAATCAGTCACATTCAGTGTTGTTCCAAGTTGGCCACCTGTTGTCTGTCAGTTCCCCAACACCAAGAGAACTAGAGCACTGACCACAGTGGCCATCTCCCTGCGTACTCTCCCCGCCCTGCCCTTTTGGAACCCTCCTGAAACGACCACTATCTTGAGTGTTGCATATATCACTCTCTAATTGTTGTAGCCAACACATAGGTAGGACTGATCAAGATACTGTTTAGTTGTTGTTTTGAACCTTATGAAAAGAACACATAATTGATGTGATATTCTGAGGCTTGCTTTTTTCATTCAAAGTATTACTAAAATGAACTCTAGTGTATTCATTCTTAGTATTTATAGCATTCTGTTGTGTGACATACACAGTGAAAGGCACTTTCTGGGTTGTTTCACTCCATCTCCAAAACAAGCGTAAAAATGGGCATTACTTAGTATTCATCCTTACTTTGGGAGCAAATTAATGGCACAACATCAGGACTGCGGCTTGAGTTCAACTCCATCACATTCTTGGCAAGTTACTTAACTTCTTAAGGTTGAGGCTTGATTTGTAAGCCTCAGTTTCTTCTTCAGTAAAATTTGGATTAAAAAAAAAAGTGCCTGCCTCAGGGGATTGTCATGATTACCCTCAGCTTGGTACCTGGCAGGTGGTAAGCACTAAATGATGTGAATTACCTTAGATTTTATTACAAAGTGAGCCAACTGGGGCATACACAAGTTAAGGAACTTGCTGGAGATCACACAGCTAGTAATGGCAAACCAGAACTTGAACCAGTTGTTGCACAACTACAAGGTCATGCTTGTGTGTGTGTGTATTAAGAAGAAAGGATTATTTAAAATGCAATTCACTAGGCTCACTCCCATAAGCAAGAAGGAATTTCTCTTGCTTGCTTCATTGCCTTTAGTACAGGCGGTAAGTACTAAACACTTCTTTTTGGAACAGTTTATGAGAGAAGAATGTTTTCAAATTTATGAGGCTCTCATGCATTTTGAGAAGAGATTTTCATATTCCACATATTTCCTTCTTTGGATCTTTCTATTTAGGGATCAGTTTAAAAATACAATCCCTCTATCTGGAGCAAAAAGGTTGTGAACCCTGAGTTCCACATCTCTTGAGATTTTCAGTCACTTTAAAGGAGAAATACAAAGAAAATGAAAGGAAATAAAAAAGAAATATAGCTTATTTTTGGCTGGAAAACAGCACGATTCCGTGATAGGCTGCAGTAAATTGGAGACACTGAAAGAAAATTCATCATTTACCAAAACTTAAGGGGTGTTTTTCCCCCTCAAGAAAAATAAACAGTTGCTTACTGGAATTACATCCTTAAAATAGGCCTCCTATTTTAATGGTTCCTTTTACTGCCTGCTGACCAGATGCCTCACTTTAAAAAATTATATTTATGTGTAATTTTGCCACATTTTCAGTAAGAATGTATATAGCTTTAGAAGCTGAAAGCTATATGTTGAGGACCTAGGAGTAATGCCCCAAGCCCCTTAGAAACAGATAATTCACAGGATTTGTTTGTGGTCACTTGTCCATTTAAAACTAAGACCTCTAGAACTAGGTCTAACCAGAGTTCAATTTTTTTTTCCAAAGATTTCTTCCCCTACCTTTTTGAAAAGACTACAACTTCTTTCAGCAATTCTTGGCAATTCCGAAGGCAATTCTTGGCAATGGCATCATTGTTGACTAGGGGATAGGAAATAGATTGTTCAATATCTGTGTCAGTTTTCTACTTTGATTTCTTTACCTGTTTTCCCTTAGAGATACTTGGAAGGATGTATTTCCTCAACAATATATTCATATCAAAGAGACTTGGCTTCTGTGTGACCCAGTGTGAATCATGAGGTTATTGGGTTGGACCCAGGTAAAGATGATTGGGTTGTAGATAGGATGGCTAGGCCACCATCTTGTCAATAAGGAGAGAAAGAGACCAATAGAAAATGGTGACTTGGTAGTTGAGCTTTAGGCTGGCAGATTTTTGGTATCTCGGGGTCTTGTTCTCCTGAAAGAATTTAGAACCATGTTTTCAAAGCATGTTCCATAAGGCTTTAGATTAAGGCAGCACCTCATGGGCCATGGTGGAGAGATGAAGCCAGGTTGGGAGGTTGGGAGCCAGAGCTGTTTGGCTCTAGATCTCACCCCTCACCATTTCAACCTACACAGCTCTGCTCTTATCTCATTGATATATTGGACTCTACATCAGATGTATTTTTAATGTTTATTAATTTATTTTGAGAGAGAAAGAGTGTGCATGTGTGTGTGAACATGAGCGGGGAAGGGGCAGAGAAAGAGGGAGAGAGAATCCCAAGCAGGCTCTAAGCTGTCAGTACAGAGCCTGATGTGGGGCTCCATCTCACAAACTGTGAGATCATGACCTGAGCTGAAATCAAGAGTTGGATGCTTTACTGACTGAGCCACCTAGGCGCCTCTACATCAGATATTTTTAATACAATCAGGTAAGGAAGTTGAGCTTATCAGAATTCCTTTCAGGGAAAGTAAGTGGTTAAAAAGATTGCTAAGGCAAGTCCAGTAAATATGAGTCCAGTAAAATGGCATCTCAGGAAAGTGAGTCCTGATGACTTTAAAACTTTTGTTCGTTTGAGAAGGATAAGCAGGTTTGAAGACAGAGGTGAACCGCTCATGGGCATCAAGGATAGGCTGTGTATGTTGTGGAAAGAAGGGTAGACAGAAGGAATCTCTTGTTCACAGCAGAGCCAAAGGTCCTTGGGAGAAGAAATGTGTCAGGTGGGATTTTATGAAGTGGCACACAGTAGGACCTGTAATGTAAAAAATCTCCTTTGCTATCTGACTCTCTCTAACAGCCCACATCCCAAACAATATTTAGTAAAACTTGCTCAGTAATGCTTTGACGCTTTCATTGTGAGTAGATTCTTCCTAGAGAAGGCAAAAGATACTGAGGTCTGTAAACTGATGGTGTAGAGAAAAAACAGACACCGTACGTGTTTCATCTGGTGATTCACCAGAAGAACTCCCAAGACTCAATAGCTGGTAATACTGCTAAGATTTATTACACAAAAGGTACAGAACAAAAGGAAGAGGAAAACGATACGCAACTTTGGAATCCAGAGAGGTCTGGCACAGGATTCCAAGAACTTCCTTGTCCGAGGCCACACAGGAATGAATGCTTTGTTTCTAGCAGTGAACTTACAGGGACATGCGTGGAATGTCTCTGCTCAGGGAAGCCAAAATGACTCTCAAGGTCTAAGGCTTTTATGGGGGACTGGTTACACAGGCATATTCTGCTTGGCAACCAGTCTTGGCAATCAAAACTCAGGACCCCAACTATGAAAACAGGTGCACATCATTAATCTTGGTGACTGTGTAGAGCAACCTGAAAATTGCTTTAGGTATATGTAGTAGTATCATTAGTCACTACTATAAAAAACTTTCTGAGCCCCATATTCCCAGGAGTTGGCCAAGGGACATTCATGGTTCCCTTGAAGACATAGGTAGTAAGCAACCAGACTTGCTATGTGAATTTTTCCCTCACAATACATGGAACACAACCAAATCTGACTAGGATTTGAAATAGATTTCACCACTGCAAAATCACATATATGTAGTAGAGGTTACAGATGGCTTCTGCCACCTGGAGGCAGATCAAGGCTAGGCAAGAAGCCCTCCCGTCGTAGGCTATTGGTTGAAGATAAAGAAACCTTATCTTTGAAGTCAGAGTGTTTAATTTCATGGTACTTGGTGTATTTATTTTACAAGCATTTAGTAAATTTTTGCTTAAAAGTTTGAGCCTTAACTATACTATGAGAAGTACAGGGCGTATTTATTCATTGAACAATTATTTAGAGTACTTATGTGCGATGTGCTAGATTGTTGTGAATGTTGGGGATATATTAATGAAAACACAAGTGTCTGCTCTTATGAAATGACTCATGGGGGAAATCAGAAAAAAATGTAATTTGAGGAAAATATAATCCATTGACTTGGGGCAAAGTTGTAAAAGAAGACTGATGTTTTACCTGGAAGGCTAGAAAAAGGAAATCAAGAAAAAATGAGATTATCAATATTACAAAGCTGTTTTATCAGACACTTTCCTGCATGCCTTGCTAGCTAGGGTGACCAACCATCCCAGTCTTAATGGACTGAGAGGTTTCCCAGAATGCAGATCTTCTAGTGCTAAAGCTGTGACAGTTGGTGACCCTATTTCTAGCCCATGACCATTTCACCCCTCCTCCTCCTTTGGGAACTGTTTTCCCAACCAGGGGGCCTGGGTCTTGGTAGCCATGTTTGTCCTGTGTCACCTTGCCAACCTGGCTATTGTAGAGATCAGGATCCAGTATTAGCCAATGTTTACCTACGGACGTTGGCCGAGGAAATTACTCTGAATCTAACTGCAGAGTTCTGTAGTGAAGTCTCACATGCTTCTGTCACTGAGGTCTCTTGAACAAATCTAGTGTTTGACCTTTGAGAAGCCTATTGTTGTTTTCTTTAATTCTCTGAAGTGCCTGATCTCCTTCTGTATTCTCTTTTCCTCTGCCACTATTTTTGCTTAAGCTAATTTAAATGCGTTTTCGTATTTACTGTTACCAGAAACTTAACTAAGCTAATTGTCTAGGAAAGAGTATTTTCAAGTCAGGACAAACAACTCTGGTTCTTTAGTTAGAAACAGTCCTAGAACATGCCTCAGGTTTACTGGAAACACTTTTGGGAATAGTTGACTCTCTGGTTATAGAACTTTCGAGTAGACCTGCCTACCAAATATATTTCTAGTTTCAGATTAATTGGGATTCTTTTTTTTTTTTTTTTTGGCATGGGTAATTGAAAGTGGATTCTGTTAAAATTGGGAGTCTGACACATAACCCCATCGTCTTTCCCAAGGGCATGTTAATTGTATGCAGTAGGTGTGCAATGAAAACTTCTCAGATGAGTAACTGACAACACCGCTAAGCCTTATGTTCTTTAATTCACACGTATTGCATATTCTGCTCTACTTTCTAACCACAAATAATTCCCTCCCACTTGACCATTGCATCTGCAGAAAATTTCTGTGGCCTCTGCAACCACTCCCAAGCACACCTGCTGCTGTATCTTCCTTTTTGTTTGGGCCTTGGATATTTCACTGCACATGTCCTAAGCTTTCGAGGCTATCAACCAGTAGGCCATGCCTGAACTACCCTGTGCATCTTAGCAACCCCTCTCCCATCTAGCATCAGATAAACCTCAGCCCATCTGCTGATTCCTCTGCAGCCACAGTGCTGTTGCTTTCCTGGGACTAGCTCACCTAAGCTGAACTCCTCGGGACTTCTTCCTAGGCCTATTTCAGTGCCCCGATTTTACCTGTGCCTCAGCATCAGCTGGGGTAGGTTTCTGAGCGGGGTGGGTGGCTGGTGGGGGCGTACTGTGGGCTGCCCTCCAGACCTATGGAATCACTACGTAGCTGTGTTCGTAAAAAGCTCCCAAGTGACCCTGATCCTGACTACAGCAGGCTCAACCCCCGTCCTTGAGATGCCTTTTAGTATATTCTTTCTTTCCTCTTCACACTTTTAGGAACTTGAAAACTTTTCTTCTGACTGTTCTCTTCTTTACTATACTCCTTACCATCGTATGGACACCTACTAGGTGCTGAAGTAAAATACATCAGACACTGCTTATTCCATTATCTCAAAGAAAACACGGGCTACTCAGGATTAAGCATGTATTTATTTTAGTTCAGTTAAAACAAACATACATTGTTTCATTGAAACGGTGTAGCACTCTTTGCCAACAAGTCCTAATGGAAGTGTTGGCCTCTAACAGTACAGTGGGGGTATTTACATTATATACAGAAAGCTAACACACCCAGCTTCTCAAAGATCTTTCATTACACTAGATCACATTTCATTACACTAGATCACATTTTGAAACTACTGCATTTTGAAAATTAGACCTTATTTAAAATTTAAATAAGAGATCTGAATTTGCACCAAGTTTTCATGAAAAAATGTGATGTTCATCCAGTCTGTTTATTGCAAATACAACTTAAAGAATATTTTAAAGTTTTAGTGTTTACATAATGTGTCAATTTGTTTATATTGAAATCTCTGTACAGGTACTTTGGGGATAACTCTTATAGATACATAATGTGAATTCATCAAAATGCAGTTAAGAAACTTACAGGAATATATACACTTGAACCCAAGACCCAAACCTGACATTATATATACATCATATATTACAAATACATATGGACACACAATGTATGTACAGATTATCATAAATATTGAAAAATAGGTTAGCTTTAATGGATTAATGCTGTTCTATAAATAACATTACAGTTATAACTGAAACATCCACGGAAGACAGTAATGCAAAATGAGGTGACAAGACAGTGGTTTTAATACTGAAGACTGCTCATTAATGGGAATTCACTGTTTAGGAACCTCAAGGCAGACAAGTTAGCTCCAAGAAAATCATGCAATGGAATTTACCCTAGGCAGTTCATTCTGAACCTCAAACAGCCAAAGAGGATTGAAGGAGCCTCGCCACATCAATTTGCTGTGAGAAGAAAATTCTTTTTTCCATTCCTTCCTGGTTGCCATGGTAGTTTCTCCCACGTCAAAGGATGTAAACTGTAGGAAACAACTCTACTTGGTATATTCCCTGGCAGGTCTCAGACACAAAGTCAGCAATTCTTCCAGGAACTCCAGCAGAAATGCCAATTCGTGGTCTGAACTAGAGGTGAGGTTCTGGATTTGAAGGGAGTGCTAAAGCCCAATTAAATGAAAGCAGTGCTGTAGAATCCATCTTCTCACTGCCTTTCTAGATGGTCCCCAATTACTTAATTTTTGTAGAAACAAAAATGGACCATTGGTTTTCACCCAATGTAGCACTACAAGACGTCTTCCAGTTCCATCCACAAGGGTCTTTACAGACACAGCTTGTCTGTAATTTAGTCACATATAATACAAGAATGTGTAACAAAAACCATGTCTGCCACATTTCTGGCCCTTGCCTACAACTAAAAATGCTGAGTTCAAGAGAAAACCTTAGAGCCAGATGACCAATTGATGATTCCATTATTTGCTTCCCTCAACCACTAATGGAATTATGTATATACTGGATTTTAGACATTATGCCTGATGAGCAAAGTACCACATCATTTAATATATTCGCCATACACCATAACGTACAATAAATGTGCTCTTAAAGCCAAGTAATGTTTTCACTTCTAACTGGCATTGAAATGGCAGGGTGAGCATGCAGTTGGACCAACTACTTACACTCAGGTTGCACTGGTTTCCCTAGCTAACCATTTGTTGGATGTAAACAATTCTGTGTTGTACAAGAATGAGATGACAATCCAGTGCAACTGAGTTTTTAAAAAATTACTGCATGAGAAACCCAGTGGCCTATACGGAGAGAACTTATACCAAATATCGGTGTAACCTGTGAAATCAGACCTCTACTGTAGACAAAAACATGAACACGACTAAGCCATACATTATCAAGTAATTCACACTTCCAGGAGCAGATGAGCAATTTGAAAAGTTGCACTCTCTGGATAGAATAGTTTTGGCCTGTAGCCGTCAAATGCTCATTTTCCACTGCTGGAAGCAATGTCAAAAAAAAAGGGCTGGCCCAAAAACCCAGAGCTGTCAACACAACTCTGGAGACAGATGCAACTGAATAAACCCTGTTTTACCCAATTGCACTATTTGGTACCTCAAAAATTAGTTATTTTACTTCCCACAGAAATATTTGCATTGTATCTTCCATTCTAATAGACTGAAGCCATAAATATTTCAGTCTGAATGAAGCAAATTATTTGGGGCCACAGAAGAAAAGTGATGAACAAGGTCACCTGATTTGGTATAACAATGATCAATTATTCTTTAATGGTGAAGTCTGAATGGAAAAAACTACGCTCCTATTCATGGTACAATTTTTCGTTACATCATTTTCTCTAAAAATTTTTTGGGTAAAAAAAGTATTTGGCTTATTATGCCTACAAAAAGGCAAATCATTTCATAATACTAACATTTGCTTTTAAATACCAATGAAGTTTTCATAATGGAATTTGTTGACAATCATTTTTGGAGAAGATTTTTAAAAAAAGCAAATTTTTTAAAAGTAAAATAGTGCTTCTGAGGTCTTTAAATATTTTTGGTACAAAAAAATAATAGTGTTTTCCTCAATGGTTATTTCAATACTTTGCTGTAAATTAATAAGAATTGTTTCTCACATCGAATGGTTCCATTAGGCACATTCAAGTAAAATCATAAAATATCCAAGTTAAACAATGACACAGCCAAACATGTG
This sequence comes from Paguma larvata, assembly GCA_030068075.1. Taxonomy (NCBI): domain Eukaryota; kingdom Metazoa; phylum Chordata; class Mammalia; order Carnivora; family Viverridae; genus Paguma; species Paguma larvata. The sequence goes on along the minus strand of CM057828.1, from coordinate 66,855,357 downwards.
GCTTGATAAAAGTTAAGAGTTCGTCCATTCTCTGGAATGGAATAAAATTGTCACTTCCATTAACCCGAGACTCGTGGTTTTGTTGTTAATATCCATTTCTATTATACAGAATAATTTCTTTAAAAAGAAAAAAAAAAGTTCACTTATTCTGCACTCAGAAGAACCAGCGAGGAATCTGCACTTCAAAAGGAAGTGAAACTGAAAACATTAGGTGAAATTTCATAGTGAGTTGAGAGTTGACTCAACACTGGCATCAAGTGGACTATGGGAGTTTCAAGTGGTGCCAGTTAGTGGCCACCTCCATGGGCATTGTGCACCCAATCCAACACAATCAAGGCCATGCTTCCGGTCATCACCACTATGCCACTTAACAGGAAGAACACAGCCTGCAATGAACACAAAGAGAAACTGATCAGCAAGCAAAGGAATATTATCTGCTAAACGTTCCTTTCTACTTTTAAAAACGGGCTTCTAATTACTAAAATTATGTTGATAGCATTTCACATACCTTGCTACCTTGCTAAAGATATTTAAACTATCCTAAGTTACCAGGGGGTTACTTGTAGTACAAAGTAAGTTTATTTTTGAAAACTTCCAAAGTTTTGCTTTTTCATTCCTTTGTCTTAAACGGAAAGGTAAATAAATTTTCTTTACTGAATAAACTCCTTCATGTAATAGAACAGGACTGGTTTTTTTTTTTTTTTTTTGCATTTTTTAAATTGAAAATAAGTCACAGAACCAAACCAACGTCATCCTACGACGCAGCCTGCATCAAAGCCAGAGGTTTTTTAAAGAGACAGGAGTAAGTTTACTCCTAATTTTACTCCCTTCAATTATTGCCACTATATATTTTGAATAAAACAAGATGGTAGTTGTTTGTTTATAAGCAATCCTAGTTCTTTAATCAGACTAGAACTGCAGCAGAGTAAGGACTAAAAAGCAATGTTTTCCCTAAATAACCCCACCACCAGTTAACATATATTCTTTGTAAAATCAGTTGTTATTCCACTTCAAAGTACATTATGTTACTTAAAAGTATTGTTGACAGTCCCCCACAGCTTTGAAGATGGTCAGTTCTGTTCTCTCCTTTAAACATGAATGCCTATTTAAATAGGCACTGTCTGTCACTAGGGGCACTCCAGCAAACACCAGTTAAACTAATGTTGAAAGCGGAGTCAATTATCTCCACGCTATATCTCTATTATTACTATCTCTAAAATATCTCGACAGCTTTCTTGCAATTAATTAACTTAGGCCTATATTAGAAGCAAAATGGTCTTTCACCTCCCATCCTTCAACCTTCCACCTGTATGTAGAATACAGCACTATAGAACTATTAGCCAGAAACTCAGAAGTATACCTACAACAAATGACAGCTAAGAGACTAAAATTAAAATCAGGTGAGGAAATTCTGGTTAGAAGATTATGGTTTCTGTAGACAGAAATCTCACTCACCCCAATCTTCTGTACGGATTTCATAGGTTCTTTCTTTACTAGCTTGATATAGAAGGCAGATGGAAGAATAAAAATCAACATAGCAGCTGCAGACGCACCTGTAAAAGAAGATTTACCATGTCTTGAGAAATCAATGAGTCGCTTGTCATTCATTTTTTAAACTTTAAAATCCCTAATATGTGAAAAAACTTTAACACTTGCTCCAACTTACCAATGAAACCAAAGATGTCTCTAATAGTTGGGACAAAGATGACAAGCAGATTGGTAAATGCCAAGATAGACACCGTAATGAGACTATGACGCCACCAACTGAAATCTTTTGCCGCACACAACAAGTGAGTTATGGAACTCCGAATCTGCAACAGAAAACGCACAGAGAAATTAAAATTCCAGCTTTAAATTAATGGGGGCGGGGAATCCCAAATAATGGGAAATATAGCTAAAAAAGCAGCTTCCTCAATTCTTAAAATTGTGCCCCTTCCTCTACTGCTATTTCCTTAACATCTGGACACGGAAAGATCATTTTAGATCTTCAATTATGGAAAAATGCCCCAGGATGTTTGGAAAATCTACAAAGAATTAAAAAAAAACTCCTTCAAAAAGCACCACCAACTTTGCGTTGCTCACAAATGTTCACATGTTTAAAAACTCATTCCTCCTGAATGAAAGCAGAGCAGGTGTTTACTTACCGGGAAAATAACTACTGGTACTGTCAGGGTGACAGCCACTAACACAGCCAACCGAACGATGAGGAGGAGGATATCAGTTCCCACGATAGTAGAGTAGGTATGAAGCAATTCTGACTCCACGTGTTCTATGGGGAAAGACAAAGAAGAAAAACAGCTTCAAGTGTGCTGTTTCCTCTAGAGATTAGGTAGAAAATCTAACTTACAGCAAATTTGCACCAGAGTTATTAGCTACTCACAAAACGACTATAAACTAAGAGGCTAATAAGATTAATTTGGAATTAGGGTTAATGCAATTAAAATAACATTGAAGGGAAATTTTTCTAAATACCAAGCAGAGATTTAGCCACATGACCCCCATCAAAAACAACAGGAGCTAAATAGCTAAATCCCATGGTCTGGCTTACAATTTGTGTTGTATAACAGAAAGGTGATTGCAAGAGGAGGTGGGCAGGATGAATTTAGATGCAAGCACATCACTATACAAATAAATGCCATCACACGACTAATGAGATACACTTGGACTTGAGAAATTACAGATTAAATAGACTATATTCCTATAGTCTAAGCTCCAAATTCAGGTTCTCATCACAGATATGAAATATACCAAAACAGACCAAATGCAAGTGATAGATTATACACAAGAAAGTATCAATCTTAATTTCACAAAGTGTCTTTTTCTGTAAGCCAGATGTTATTTACCATAAAATGTCAGGTATCCAAAGAGGGCAGCAAGCAGGTACATGAGAAACATAGCGAAAAATGAAATCTTGGACACATCCATCATTCTTCTACGGCTGCGGCTGTGTAATTCAGAGAAAAATACAGATCTGTATTTTAGCAGTAGTTACACCAGTAATCTAATATTTTTCTAACTTTCCCAATGAATTTATATAAAAAGAGGTAAAGCACTCACCCTTTCAGCTCTTCATAAATAGGAAGAATAGCAGGATGACAGACGAATGAAAAGGTCAAAATTGGCACAGCATAGACAGTCTGCAAAAAATATAAAAATTTACTTAAAGTCTCATGGAACACCCTTGTGTTACCACAGTTCTGCAGAATCTATTTTCTATTAACAAATTTGAGAATCAGAACCTCAAAGTTTCCCTTGCATAATTAGATTCCCTTCTAATCTGTTCACTAAATGTGACCAACACCCTAACTTCTGAATGTGTCAATTATTAACATCATAGGATTACTCATTTCTCTACCTATTTTAAGACACAAACTAACAGCTTTCTTCTCAGTCCCAATAATTCAATAACTAGCTACTCATGGTTAAAGAGTACCTATTTGCTCTCTTCCCTTTACCTTGGGAATTATTTTTAAATTTCCAGTGGAGAGTTTCCCTCTCTTCTTCCCTAAAATCTTCCTTTAAGAAAATAAAGACTATATTTAGTTACCTGGGAGTTGAAGATAAAATAACGTGGTTTGCAAGTATCGTCTTCAGTCACATTAAATACCATCTCAGGTACCAAAGCTGTTGGCTGTGTTAAGGTGTTGTTTACGGTTTCGTTAATTATCAAGGCAACTTCCACAGGACAAGGGATCTGAAATTTCTTGCAAATCACCTGAAAACATATTATTTTGCGTTTGTTAAATTGAGTAACTTTCCATCTGTTAAACTGAATAATGTGACGGGCTCCTAAGAGAATCTCTAGTGTTACAGAGAAATTATACCTACCACAATCAGAAAGAACATCATGCACAGTAAGGAGAGGCCACTGGTATATCCCAGATATCCTGCAAGAGGGGCACAAATTATTACTTTAAAACAACACATTTCAGGCAAATACATTTTCTCAGCTAAATAACTCAATGCTGCCTGGAAGGCTTTAGTATGAACACAATACAAAATTTCTAATCCTTATATACCCCGGTGTAGAATTACTTAAAAATAACTAACTGAAAGATTGGAAACTTTCATTTTGTATCATTATTTATGAAACAAGGTATTATTAAACGTCAACAAAATATTCCCGCCCCTGGCCACAGGATTTTAAAAGGCCTACGTAGGTTTGTATGCTGCTGCTCCCAAAGTTATGTTCTTGGGACCTTTCTGCTTTCCATTTCTATTAAGAGCAAGCCAACTAGCTGGTGAGAGGCTCATTTCAATTCTTTTTAGAGAGGAGTTTGCTCACCTAAGTTTCTCAGCAGTGACAGAGGGAGAATGAGCACCAGTGACACCAGCAAAACCAAATAGTCACCGTTCAGATACCACAATCTGAATTAAAGAAAAGAGAAACAAGGTCAGAAACAATCACAAAAATCCCCAGAATAGACAAATCTTCTCCTGGGACTCATTTTATAGAAATACTATAAAAATAAACACACAAAAAGACAAGTTGGAAAAAGTACTGCGTATTCACAGGAAGCGCAAAGACAGGAATAAATGTCTAACTCTGTGCACTAGCTAAATATTCACTCAGGTTAGAAATGGGGTGTGAACAGTATAACTTTTGTCCCACTGTCTGCTCTGGGAAGGCTGCCAGCTGATTCATAACATAAAATGCTTCTTAAAGGCTTGATACTAATGTAGGGCACAAAGCAGCATTGTTAGGCCAGTAATCTTATCTTGAAGCATTTTTAGAAGAATTGCACACCAACTCTGTCACAGATAGCTTTAGCTTGCAATTTTTAATGCTAGAAACAAGAAAATTTAGAACGGGCTTTTTTCAGACATCCATTAGCAAAAGTACTTATTAAACACTTCAACAAGGATATTTTTTTCATACTTAGGTAAAACACATAGGCAAAGAAAGACAAACCACAAAACCCAATTTCCCAAAGCAGGATTTATTCCAGGTTGTCAAGAGTATGTTGTGACACCTTGACCCACCTTGACTCCAAAAAATGTCAAAAGGTCCCTTCGGAACTTAGGAGAAAAGATTACCCATGTGTCCTAAGAGTTCTAACAAGATCTCTTCCTTTCCAGGTAATCAACCATACCCTCTTTTAAATCGCGGTTTTCAGATTCAAAATGCCCTGTGAATTCCACTCCACTTACTTCAGCAACAAAGACCCCACAGAAAACTCGTGTTTAAAGACGGCTTATTAAATTTCTAAAGCCAAAGAGATAACCACACTGCTCTACTTTGAGATAATGAGCTGCAAGTGGGGAAACGAATTATCCTTCCCCATGTTTACTTTAGATAAAAACCTGTTCGTCCACTGGGAGGAATAACTGCTACAAGGATAAGGTTTCCACAGTGTGGTCATACATTTTCTGACATTACACATTTTGAAAGATTAAGCTTTAAGAATTTCAAATTTACAAAAAAAAATCAGACAGGACTGTTTTTTAACGTCACTCAGAGCTTCAACCTGACTCAGGCTGGAGTTATGTGGTGTTCAGCTACAATCTCTCAGACAAGGACTATAAGAAAGAGAAGTTCTAGAAAACCTGTTTTCACACACAGGTTGCAGAAGTTATTCAGAGTTACAGCACTAGTTTCAGTCTGCGGTCTTTCATTCTTAAGAGTTCAATTCAGTTTTGGGGGGACTTCTTGCTCAATTTCAACAGGAACATTTACGAAAAATAATTTATTGATAATTATTTTGTATCCAACTTTGATAAAATGTATCTAACCATTTAGACTATAATTTTTCTTATGAGTAACCTTACTTAGCACCTACCCAGTTGTATCTTCAATGTTCATTAATGCCTGGATCACCAAAGGTAACTCATATTTCACTATGAAGAGGTAGCTTGACATAGCTGGAGGAAAACAAAATTATACCATTACAAGTGCAAAATGTGGCATGTGACACCAAAAGTAACGTGTCACCACTCCGTGCTACACAAAGAGTAAAGTCTACCCAAATCACCTTTTAAAAAATTCTTACCTCCGATGTTCTGCATTGTAATTGATCCAGAGGCCGCAAGCTTTCCAACTAATCCGAACGCTTTATGTCCCAACTGCTCATATAATAAAGACCCTATAATACAAAGGACACAGAAGCATGAAGGAAGGGAGAAAATCATGACAGGCATAAATCGTATCAGAAATCTCAAGAATGCTACCATACCTCCTTCATTGGCAGTTTTCAAAAGAAGATGAACAGAATACAGGGAAAATATGGACACAAATGTCAAGAGAATTCTGATGAGAGAAGGAAAAGGCACAGGGTTATCAATAAGCACAGCTGTTTTAAAAGACCATTCTTTTGCTTGTTATCTACATAAGAAACGTGGAACATAATGTGTCCTAATAGTTCTTGCGCTAGACAGAAACCCTCAAGAACTGGGGTTTACTCTGCTGGCTAGAGTGTCATCTTCTCTTACCTGGTACTAAAAATTTGCACCGTGTCTCAGGCGTTAGTTCTACAGTAGTGGTTAGAGCAGGGGTTTACCTACTGAACCAAGGTGTCGGAAGACCCAGGAAAGCTCAACTTTAAGGTGGTAGATTTATGGGACTTCTACTTTGATTCTGGCACCATAATATTTAACTGTATCCCTGCCACTGTTCTTCATTTTAATAGTTCCTTTTATCTATAAAATGGTGGTGATTATCAGCCAGCAAATCCAGCCCAGAGGCACTTGTGAAATCCAACTGATAGGTTCAGGAGAGATCCTGAGACCACTTGGGCTACATAAGTAAGAAGAGGAATGAGACTATAAAGGGAAAGAGATAGTGAGGCACAGCTTTACCAACAGCTGGGCACAAGTTAGAGAAGTAACCACTGTGGCGATATACCACATTGCACGCCATGGTGTAAACACAGGCCCAGTAAGATGACGAAGTTAAACCATGCCAGTGCTAGAACAAGTAGGCTATCAGTCAACTGGGCTATCTCCTCCCCTCCATCTGGTGGAACAGAAAAAAAAAAAAAAAAAATAGGGAGGAACTAAAGGTTCCCTAATGTCACTTAGTTTCCCTTTAAGGGCACAAGTTCTCTCTTTGCAGCTTTATTTTCCTCCCCTCCCGGGCAAGCCAAGGAAAATATGGATTTCTTTTCATTAAAAAGAACAACAACAAAAAAAAATCAAAACCAGAAAGCACAGAAAACTCTGCAAACAAGAGATAGTCCCTTTTTTGATTCTGTATAGGAACACTGAATGCAGTACCGGATCAGGTTTGGCAAAGAGCCGGATGTCTGTTGTTAAAACCTAGGTGGTTGCATTAAAACTGCCATTCTCATGCCACAAGTTTTAGGAGGTCTAGTCTGAGGTGGAAAGATGACACCATCAGCTCACCTCTAACTGAACAAAGTTGTTGGTTTAATCAGAAACAGTGTTCAAAGTGTGCTGACCAATTCAGTCCTTCTTCCTTACAGTGAAATTACAACGAGGGATGAATGGACCTCATAACCTTCGAGGTCACTTTCAATCTCAAGACCGAGTCTGCCTAATAAGGATAGCTACAGTTGTTTAACCAGACCGTGGCAGCCACATGGCTTCTGGCCCATTTACCTCCATAACTCTATATCCTCTGTCCCCTGTAAAATATTGATGGGATTAAACGCTCACTTCAGCACTCTTGATATTACTTAACCGTTTATTAAAAGGGTTAATCAAACACATACACTTTACCAAAGTATAGATAATTTAAAAAGTAACAAGGGTAACATCATAATTTTGTTTTGACTTATGAAACAGGTGCCATTTTGTATTGTGTAACTATAACACATAACCACACTGGCAGCCTTTAAAGACTATCTCTACTTTTTATAGTAAAAGCCAGGAAGGACTTCAAATATTTACCAGTGATGCCATTCAAGTTCCCCAGTAAAAACTTTGAAACTCTAGGGTCCTTTCTATGTAAATTCCGGGTCCTTCCCCTTAGTAAGAGGTCTCAAAAGCTTCATACTAATGAAGAAAGCTGCTGGAATCCTAGCTTCCAGTGCTCAAAGCCAGGCTTAACTTCAATGTGGAATTTTCCCACGAAGCAGAACTTTGCAAAGGTCTGCTTTTCTTTTCATGAACATTCTATTCTGCTGGAGAAAATCACTTGAGTAGATGGCACCAGTCAGCTAACTAAAACACATCTGTCACAAAAGGACAGTTTCATGCTCCCTGGAAGGTGCAGTTTCCTCATCTACACAATAAATCACACTGCCTTCCACAGAAGTTGCCTTAGCCAGGAGTCCACAGGGACTTTAACAGCTGTGATACAGACATCACTGAAAATGTAGGGTCAAATTTACATGTACTTTTGTATTTATCTTTCCTGCACATAATGTCCACACTTTTCTTATTTTCCAAGGATCAGTGCCCTTGCAACAGTTAAGAACCACTGTCTTCTATAGCCCCAAAATTCTATTCTAGGCATTTATGCTAGAAAGCACGGAAATAAATTAACTGGGCAATGAGGGAAAAAAAACATTTAAAAGCAAGTACTTATTAAAATATTTATTTTTTTTGCTATGTCATGTGGCAACCACAGACCTGAAAGAAATATTAAAAAAAAAAAAAATCAAACACATATGGGTTCTTTCAGTGTCCAGAAAATTATGACTCACTTTTCTTAGAACAAACATGTTCCAGGTTAAGCAAATACCACCACACCCTATATATTTTAAAGTCTGTTTTCCTTATGCAAAGGTTCTTGGGGAAACTGTCATTTATAAACTGATTTAGAAGTACCATATTTATTAGTATTTTTGCTTTCCATTTTGCCAGAACAAAATTTCTAACCACCTTGGATTTATCAATAGTTTTTTTTTCACTATCCAACCCATTACAACTTTGTTTTAACTATTCCCATTGACTTAATGACGGTTGGTTTAAATATTAGTTTTAAGCATTTGTCCTACCTCTTCCTAACTGGCTTTCTTGGTATCATGCAGTTACACATCAGAATAAGGAGATTTTTGGATTTCTCATTTTAAATTTCACACAAATGATTTTTAAGTCAACTACTTCAACTGTAAATTCCATCTCTGGAGCGAAAAGTATGTTTTATCATCATATTAACTGCCCTGCATGGCAGACTCACTACTTACACATACTTACATAAAAAGAGCAATTCCAGTATTAGCCATGGCATAAGAAAGCCCAAGGATTCCACTGCCCACAATCGCATTGCTCAGATTAAATACTGACATTCCAAAGGAAGTAGTACCTGGATGCTACATAGAGGGAAAACGATAACCAAACATATAACAATAATTAAATGGAGAAAACCAGCTTTGGGCAAGTTAGATTGAAATCTAAACGTAAAACTATTCTTTTACTCCATAAAGCCACAGACACATAAATTATTATTTTCAACTTACAAAGTCTGTTTCATACTTCTTCTTTCCCAAATTCGATTCAAGTAAGAAGTTCTGGTTTTCCGGATCTACATCTGCATAATGGCTGTGAGGTATTAAAAAAAAAAAAAAAGGGGTAATCCTAAATTGTTTTGAAATACACACCGGAATGCTTGAACACGGACGGCCCTTTAGTGCTGTCACACACATTTACAGAAATACTTAAGTATTAAGTAGGAGTCGACTTTCACACGAGATAGTCACTGCGACAATCGGTTACTCTTTCAGAGATTACACACTCTCCAAATGCTACAGTAAATTAAAGCAACAGAAGCAGAGTCCTGGGTAAGGAACTTCGGACTCTGACACAAGCCGTTTTAAAAAAAAAAAAAAAAAAAAAAAGCACACAACTTCTCCTACCTTTTCAGAGCAGCTTGCTTGGTGGGGTAGGAGTAGTTGAAGTCGCTGTTGGAACTGTAGCTGCTGCTGTCCTCATCCGGGGAAATGTTGAACCTTCCCATTTCGGCTTTCTTCATGCTGGCACCGGGAGGAAATAGTGTGCAGCGATCAACACTGGACTCCTTTTGTCCTTGGCAGTGCACCGGCCCGCGCGGCTGCATGCGAAGAAGGTAGAGGCGGCGCGTCAGGACTGCAGCGCCCGCCCACCGTGGTCACGTGACGCCGCGGGGAGGCGCAGCGCGGCTGATTCATCCCCGGCCAGACGAGTGGAAAAGTACCAGCCGAGCGCGAGGGGCGGGGGCGCGCCCCTCCGCCGAGGGGCGGAAAAGTACAGACAGCAAAGCCGCGAAGAACAAAGATGGTCCCACCGCGGCTAGGCGCCCGCAGAGGTTCGTGCCCTCGGGCCCCTCCCCAGCTGATTTTGGGGAGCTGCACCCTCTCCGTTATCCCAAGTGTGAGGAGTGGGGTGCAAGGGGGCTGTTTCGCTTTTCCTCCAGCCTCTCTGGTCGTTCACAGGCACTCAGGGCATTGCTCAGCTGTGCGCGCACCCCAGGCGCATAGCTCCCCGTTTCTAGGATTTGCAACAGCAGTGCGCGTAATCCGTCCTTTCGTGCCCGGGGTCCCCACACGGGGAAATGCCTCTGCGGCACAGAGCGGACTCAAAGGGGGACAGATAGGGCTGACAGGAGTCCCCTCCCGAGAAGGGGAGAACTCCCGTTCCCTAGCAAGCAGAGGCGGCGAGGGTTTGTTTACACGCGCACGCCCGTAACCTCGAGCACACTCGTCTACAGGCATTCGGCTCGCGAGCGCTTCGCCCGCTGGCCCCTCCTATGCCCGGAAAGGAAACTGATGCAATATCGATCGCCGATTATCAAATGTTCCTGGCCCGTCTTCCCCAATTGTGGCCTCTATATACCAGTAGCCTGAACCCACCTCCGTTACTCCCAAATTCCAGAGCCCCTCGATCTAATTTTTTTTATTAATGCAAATCAGTCACAAGACTTGCCGCAGCGGGGCCGCGGACCGGGCTGGCTCCCCTCCCCCTAACGGGAGGATGCGGCTCCCCTCCCGGCGGGCACACGGTGCCCGCGCCGCGCTCCTCCCCCGTCTGGAGAAGGGCGGCGACCCCCGAAAGAGCCGGGGTCGAAGGTTGGCCCCGCTGACCACACACGCCAGTCCCGGGAGGAAACGACCCCCGTAACTGCCTTCCCGCTGCGGCCCCTCCCGTACGCCCCTCCCCCACTCCCGCCCGGGCTCCGGCCCGCGCCTTTAGCACAGACGCCCCCGCTCGCGTTACCTTGGTGGTCTCGGCTTTTGTATCCCGGAAACGTCACACGAACGCCTTCAGTAGGGTTTTCTCAGCAAACAAAAATCGCAAAACAAAAATAAACCCCCCCCAAAAAAACCAACAATAGGCAGGAAAAATAATTTTAATAAAAAAAGGAAATGGCAAATCGCCGCCCCAATCGTCCGGCGTCCGCCGTCTAAAGGGAAAGGCTCGAGTGTGCGGGAACGCGTGGTCCGGCTGCCAGCACTGCTGTGGGTAAAGCGCTCCGGGACGGCGGCGTCGCGCGGCTCTGAAGCTGCCCGCCGAGCAGCGGGTTATAGCGGCCGCCCAGGAGGACGCGTTAGGGGGCGTGGCCGCGGCCGCCGGGTGTCGTCTTTTTTGTATATCAACACCACCTGGGCTCCGCCCCCGGCCCGCCCGGGCCCGCAGGCCCCGCCCCCGTCCTACCCCTCCCCGCGCGGCCCATTCGGGGCCGTCGCCCCGCCCGCTGGCGCCCCCACCCTCCGGAGACCCAAACCCCAATCTCTCCTGTCTCCTGGTCAGCCCCGAAAGACCTCATGCTTCTCTTGGCCTGTCCATCTCAACCACGATATGTGCCCAACACATGCGGTTGTCTCTAAGGAGCCTTCTGCTTCAATTCCCTTCCGTCCGAGTTACCAGCAGTCTTTGCTTTCTCTGCCAGGCTTTTTGGGGACACATCCCTCCCACTCAACTCTCTCCTGCCTGTTATTTTGTGATTTACTTGGGGTTTTTCTCTCGCAAACTTGGACTAACACAGCAACGTTGTCTCCACGGTCGATTTCTGTTCTCGTTCTTTCTTCTCCATCTAGACCTGCTTTCACTCTTCAAAATTAGCCTGATGGGGCCAGTTGGCAGCTCCATTTCGGTCTATCCTTTTTGTATGAACGTGGAAAACCGTACTAGGGGAAAAACTACATACTGACCAGGAAGCCAGACCCCTTGAAAGGGGATCCCAGATGAGCCTCCGGTTGGGGGGCCGCTCTTCTGAGGAGGTGTAGGAGTCCCCAGTTTTCCTTTTGCAGACACATTTCACTCATTCCACCACCCCCAGACCCAATTTGAAATCTCTTCTCACCCTCCTTGCCTTTCTTCTCTGGTATTTACAAAGGCGCTGCCTCCCCTGGAATGCTGGTCTGGGAGACTCTCCCGAGCCCTTCCTTCCCTTCCAGTGGTGATGTGGTCTTGCTGAGCCAGGCAACTAGGGGGCCCCTTCGCTGCGGAATACTCGGTACTGCCGAAAGGCAAGAGTCCATCCCTTTCTGGAAACAAAGGCCCCTTAGGAGAAATGCTTGTTGAATGAATGAATAAACAAACGAGTTTGACCTACTGCTCTCTTCCTTTTGGGGACGTGGGAGAGATTGGGCAGGGCATAGAGGAAAGGGTTGGGTGTGATCACAATTTTTGCTTTCAATGTTTTCCTGAGGAAATCTGTACAGCCGTCTATTTCCGTGGCACGTGAGGCTGCAGATGCCCTGGGCCTGCACCAGTGTTCGTGATTGACAAGGGAGGACCCGATTTCCCCTTTGCACTCCTATGTTCTCCACCCCTTCTGGTGGTCAGACCAGTCTCACTTAAACAATAAGCTTTCTTGCTTTAGTGCCCAACTTGCCCTCACCATCACTCAAGGCTTAGTCACGGAGCCTCAGGCTGCGCCCTTTTTCTGCAGGAACTCTTTTCTAACCCATGTGGTGCTGGACTTTTTAAACCTGTGCTGTCTTGTACTCAAAATTGGTCCAGTTTGTTTGTAGTCTGGTCTTCCCTGGGGAGATTTCGAACTTCCCCAAGGCAGGTTTGGCATCTGACACACAATCGGGGCTGAAAAAACGTACCTTTCTTCCACATTCTTTCCCTAATAACACCAATCAAGTCTTCTTGTCAGGAGAGCGATCGTAGTGGTGGGTTAGAGAGGACTCCCTGCAAGTTTCTTTATATCAGGTTTCAACTGATAAAAATCAAAAGGTCTGAAACCACTTTTTCATCCAGGTGAGTGTCCCTTTGCCCAGTCAGATGTGCTAAGGAAGCCCTCAGGGTCTGTGGTTATGGTTGGCAACTTGCACCCTCACAGCTGGATCTCTTGTCCTTTGGACTTTTTGGTGGTTTGTATTGCAACACACACTTAAGAGAACCTGTAAAATTCAGGGTGTGTGTGTGTGTGTGTGTGTGTGTGTGTGTGTGCGCGCGCGCGCGCGCGCGCACGCTGCTGCATATGTTGGGGGGGAGGGCTGTAATCTTATTCTGACTTCTGTATAAAAACCTGAACAGTAAATGATGAAAAAGAAAAAGAGGGGGAGGTACTGAAACATCTGTTCTTTTATTGTTTTATTGAAAAACATCTTGTTTTTCAAAGGCCAATCTGAGGTCTATCTGCTAAGTCAAGTGGCTTCCAACTGAGGCCTGATGTGCTTGGGTTTTTGCTGTTATGCTCTGGGCTAAAATGCATGGGGCACCATGCATTACTGAAAGCAAACCTATCCTAAGACAGAAAAATAATCACAAATATCAGTTGTCAACTTTAGATTTTCTTTTTTTTTTAATTTTCTTTTTTTTTCATTTTAGAGAGGGCAGGCAGAGAGGGAGAGAGAAAGAGAGAGAGAGAGAGAGAGAGAGAGAGAGAGAATCTTAAGCAGACTCCACATTCAGCGCAGAGCCCTACAAGGGGTTCCATCCCATGACCCTGGGATCATGACCTGAGCCAAAATCAAGAGTCAGATGCTCAACCTACTGAACCGCCCAGGTGCCCAACTGTGGAATTTCACAAATGCATTGTCAAGGTAGGTTGTTGAACTTTCTAGTGAGGGTAGGTAGTTTTCTTCTATAGAATTATTTGACCATAATCACCTGACAAAACACAGGGCTTTTGTTTCCTGAGGGCATAAGGAGTTAACTTTCCCAACCGGTTGTTAAACAACTGATCTTTAAAATGTTCCTCAAAATTCTATTTATCCAGCATTGTACTTTGCCTGAAGTGGGCTGAGATACTAAATTTACTTCTTTCTTACCCTAACATTTCCAACCAGAGTTTCATTCTCAGGTGGGCTTTCGTGGCTTTCTTTAATCTGGCTGTAGCCTATATTTCTACCACCATCCCTTAGTATTCCATGTGGTAGGCAGCTCCCTGCCATTACCATAGGTCCAAACTCTATCTTTCCTTTGAGGTTCGGCTTGAGTACCACACCTTTCATTAATTTTTCTTTATTTGATGCTACCATTTGAAATTGATCTCATTGTACTTTGAACTTAGTGCTTTAGAAGTATCTTTTGTGGGACTTCTTTTCGCGATGTGTATGTACCAGAGTTTATGGTAGTGTCTTTTCAGGGTAGAATCTGGCTAATCATACCCAGCCTAGTTGCCTGTAAAGAGAAAGTATTTTCTGAACATGAATGAACTAAATAAGTTTTTTTTTTCTCTATAAAACCCATCACTACCTGAATTATATTTATTTACCTATTTCTGTGTTTAGTTCCCTCACCAGAATGGAAGCTCCATGAAGGCTGGAATTTAATCTTGTGAAAATTAATAAATGGAAACCTTACTATGTGGACTTGGGCTGCTAGAAGGGGAAGTTGGTAGGGGGTGCTTGTACCACTCAATGACAATTACGAGGAAGAATTGTCAATTATAGACCCAACGGAAGAACTCTCAACAGGGAAGAATCATCTTTACAGGCCCCAACATGAGAAGATGTACATTGCATCTTCTCTAAGAAATTAACCACCGCTGTAACACAGCAGATGAGAAACTGTCATCACTTGAACTCTTGCTTCTCTCCAATGGACTTTTGTTCAAAACAACCCCTCCCAGCTTCCTCCTTCTCCATAAAATAAGGTTCCTCTCTTTTGTTTGTTGGACTTGCCTATGGTTTTGCCTTGGCTTGCCTGTCCCAGATTGTAATTCTCTGCCATTCCCGAATAAACCCATTTTTGCTGGCAAAATAGCTGGCAGTTTTGTTTTTAAGTTTAACAGTCTGCTTTGATCACTATTAGCTCCAGCACCCAGAACAGTGCCGGATAATACATTTTTGTCAAATGAATAAATGCAGGAGTAAAGAGTTTTGAGGTTTTCTAGGACCAGAGGAAACACATTAGCTAGTGTGTCTATAGGGTATCTATCTCATCCATTACCGGCCAAAGCAGAACTCTTGATTTCGTCTCCTCTTTTTATAATTTAGAAGAATAACAACACCACACATGACTTCCTCATGGGGCCTTAGGCCCCGGACCAGGGACTCATCATGAGCCCTTCTTTTCCTCAAATAGCCAATCCACCAGCAAATCTTGAGGGCTCTGCCTCCAAACAAATTCAGAATCCTGCCACTTCTTACTGTCTCCACTGCTCAGGTCCTAGTTACCTCTCTCCTGAATCATTGCCAAAGCCACAATCTAACTCACCTCTGGGCTTCCATTCTTTGGTGCTCCCAGTTCATGCTCCACCCAGCAGTCGGAAAGATCTCAGAATGTAAATAAAATCCCTTGCTTAAAGGGACCAATTATTTCTCTTACTTAAGGCCCTCCAGTGACCTTAAAATTCCGTATTTCTCATTCAGCATGGCATTGCCTAGTTGTGCCCTTGCCTACTTCCTCAGCCTCATCCCCTACCTTTTTCTTTTCCCCACACACTAGCCACATTGATGTTATTTCTGTCTTCAAGACACTCCAAGTTATTCCTTTTTCAGGGCTCTGCGCTTGCTCTTTCTTCTGCCTAGAAGTCTCCTTGCCTGGATCTGTGTGGTGGTCTTCTCATCGCTTAGGTCTCACTTGAAATGTTACTTCCTCAAAAAACGAACAAACAAATACACAAAAAGCTTCCTTGACCATTCCATAGCAAAAGTTGCCCCTTGCATGAAATCTCCATTTCACCTCTGCCCTATGTTATTTTTTATTGCATTTTTCATGGTATGAAAACATATTATTTAATCATTTATTTGTTTATGATCTCCCCCTTCCTGCCTCTCTGCCAGACCCCTTTGTGAAATAACTCCAAGAGGAAAAGTCCTTCGTTTTGCTAATTACTGAATCTTTAGTGCCTGGAACAGCACCTGATACAAAGGAGTTCTGTGAATTAGTGAGTTCGTTTATTTAACTTAGTGCCTAGCAAATAAGAAACTGAATAAACATAACTGTTGCAATAGCTTGATGGTAGAAAAGGGCAAGTTTTTCTTGAACTCAGTCTTCTGTGAGCTACAAGTGTGAGAACTGATCCCAAGACTTGCTTTTTAATGGCTTCATTTCACCTAATTAATATGACCTTTTGCAATGTACAGAGGCTGACATTCTTGTCTGGACAATGTTATTCAAAATTCCGGTACTGACATTAGCATTATGAAGAAACACCCTTCCCCAGCCACAGCCCTCTCTTTATTCCAGTGACTTACATATCTCTTGGCATTTGTCTTTCCCAAGTTCCTCAACAAAGTCCTCACTCTACTCTTTTTTTCTCCTTTTTCCTCTTCCTATCGTTTTGTGTATTTTATTCTTGGCATTATGTTTGTAGTAGGTGCTCAATAAGTAAGGTGTTGTATTTTATCTTTGTAAGACAGCTCTCAAGCCCAAAGCAATTCTATTAATTGTCTGAGCACCGTGGTGACTTTAAGTATGTTTTTCTGGTGAAGGATACTCCATTAGGTAGCGATTGCTGTGTAATAAGTTATTCTAAAGCTCAGTGGCTGAAACTTCAAAGTTTCAGTCTATGAAGCAGACATCCAAGAGTAGTTTAGTTACGTGTTTTGGCTTGGATTCTCCTATGAGGTTGCCATCAGTCAGCTGACAGCTAGGTCTGTAGTTATTGGATGGCCTGACTGGCAAGCCCCAATTCGATTCAGTGTAGGAAGGGACTATACAAAGATGTGAATGCCAGGAAGTGAGGATGATTGGGGGCTATCCTGGAGGCTGGCCACACAGAGAGGCTGTCAGCAGCAGAAAACTCTTCATTGCAAGAAACACTATATGCAATTAAAAGTGGTTTAAGTTGTAAGGATTCGTATACTCATATACTATCTCATATAATAGGACGTCCATGGACAGGGCAGGCATAGGGTTAATTCTTGGCCTTGGTAATTTCCTCAAAGATTAAGAGCTCAGCATTTCTCCACTTTGACATCTTTGACATGCCGGAGAGGTCTCCTGTCATGGTCACATGTTGGCTGCAGGGATCATATGCAGACAGGGCCACTTCCACAGACAAGGAAAGGAATGTCACTTCCATGAGTCGATTTTATTGTGAGAAATAACATTTCCTGGAAGTACTGCTGTAGATGTCTCAGGTCCTAATGGTCAGAATTAGGTAACATAGTCATACATAAAAAACACGAGATGTACACTGTAAAGCCATTTGCTTGGAAGCATTAACATTCTGTAAGTGCACACCTCATTTTTCAGTCAGAAAAGGAAAATCATGGTGCCTACAGAAATTCGACTTCAAAAATGAAAACAAAATATTTAGAGAATTTTACAGATATTTTAGCATAAACAGATATTCAATTCCATCAGGACCGTAGAACTTCCCAGAGTATCAGTACTCTGTTTTTGTCCTCTCCCCAAGCCAAGGGGGAAGGCATGGCTTGACTAATGACCTTTTTGTGGTATTTATCCATTGGCCTTTTCGTGTGACCCTAGGATGGTCTATTTTGCTAGGTGTGGTATCTAATAATGGATGTGAATGAAAACAGTGCAGAAAGATGAAGGATTTATTGACCATAGTTCTTTCACTGACACCTGCTAATTAGCAGTAAGTGGCTTGGAAAGTGAAATATGAAAGCAAACTCACAGACGTGCATTCTCACCTATGTGCTTCCCGGTTATTTAGAACGTGCCAAGTTTTCACTGAGAATCAAGAATTAAGCTAGAAGACAAGACAACATGGGTATATACTTAGTAGAAAGAAGATTTATGTTTTATCGAATAGTATAGTATGCTCCATTAAAATTTTCAGACGCTTAACATATTTCAAAATAAGGTGCTTAAAAATACCTTTATTTTTATGCTTGTTAGTGGTCTGTTTTCTTGTCTAAAGAGAAACTGAATGATGAGTTCTACTTAAAACACTCCTA
Organism: Paguma larvata; assembly: GCA_030068075.1. Lineage (NCBI taxonomy): Eukaryota > Metazoa > Chordata > Mammalia > Carnivora > Viverridae > Paguma > Paguma larvata. The sequence continues at coordinate 66,837,205 of CM057828.1, read as the reverse complement.
GGCCACAATGGACTTAAATTCCCCGCCCTCCTTGAGTTTCTGAAACTTTCTTTGCCCAGGGCTAAGATACTCAAATAGGGGTTTATTAAAATTAACATACCTGTCATTCTGGTTCTTAGATGAAAAGTATTTTAATATCTGAGCTTGGTTCTGGAATCCTCACTCAGGTAAAACTCCCAGTTTGGGCTGAAAGCTTTGGCACCCCGTGTCTGATTAAGATGCCTGCGTCCAGTTCCAAGTAACCCCATTTTGGGACACCTGGCGCTAATACCACTTCTCAACCCCCCACCCCATTCAGTGTCTTCCACCCAAAGAGACAGTCCAGAACCAACCAGCCGCTGAAACTGTTAAATGTATTTGTTTTCTTGAGGTGAACCACGCGCATAACACACCCCCTTTTGAGTAAAATAATGTCATTGTGTAGCCATTTGTCACCCCTGGGTGGATGAGGTCAACGAACTCTCCAAAATTGCTGTCTCAGGAATAAATTTCATTCGTGGTTGGAAAAACGAAGTGAGGAATGTTATGGGATAGGGAAAATAACTTGTTTATTTGCCTGGTGGTCAAGTAGGGGTAAGTAAAAATTGAGCGGAGTACGTGCTTTGTTTGAGCGACGACGCAGTGCGTTGAGTGAGTGGAAGACTAGACGTCCATCGGAACCGTCTTCTCCCTTTGTCTTTCACTCCACCCGATGTGGGGGGGGGCGGGACGTGTCATGCGGATCTTGGATGGCGGGACTGAGGGGGCCTGCGGCGCCCCAGCGGCAAAGGCGGAGGCGCCAGGACGCCGCTCCTGACTTCTCAGGATGCCAGCCGGCTACACACAAGGTCGGGGGCAAGGCCGCGCCGCGGCTCGGAGCCTCAAGGAGGGGCGCGAAGGAAGCGAGGGCTGCCAACCCGAGGGCGAGCGGCGCGGGCGGCGCCAGCCCAGGGGCTGCAGCAGGCGGGGCTTGCGCAGCGCGGCTCCCGGGGGAGAAAGGAACCTCTGCAGTGGCGGGGCTGGGCCGCGGCCGGAAGACGGGGGCAGGGGGGCAGCGAGGAGGGAGGCGACGGCGGGGGAAGGCGGGGGGAGGCGGCGGGCGGGGCCTCCGGCGCGCAGCCCCAGTAGGTCTCCGGGAATTTTCCACTAAGGCGCGGAGCGCCAGAGCCGCCGAGGTGCAGCTCGCCTCTGCGCCCCCGGGGCCCACGTGACGGTGATTCACCAGGCGCCGCCTCCCGAGCCCCGGGCGGGGAAGCGACGGGGAGAGGAGCGAGTGAAAAGAGTGGCGGAGAAGGAGCGGGGGAGGGGCGAGGACGGTGCGCCGAGGGAGGAGGGATGTGTTGGGGAGGGCAGAGGGAGGCGGTCGGGAGAGGAGGAGGGGGAGGAGAAGGAGGAGGTGTGGCGGCCCCTCCCGTGTGGCCGGGGCCTGCTGGGCGGGTGCCGTGTGCGCGCGGGCCACGCTCGCCCCGGGCGAGCCCAGTGCCCGCCTGCGACGGGGAAACCTAGACAGCTCTCAAACGGCAGGGCTCATCCGGGGTGCTTTGAGGAAAGCCGCAGGGGGGCTGAGGTCCTGCGGGGTTTTCGGGAACGCGCCAATGCCCTGCTTGGGAGATCGCAGTGTGGGAAGCAGTCACGCCCTGTTGGCATCTGTGTGTGCCTGTGTACGTGGCTCCTGACGTGGAGAGCCGCGGCCGTGGAAAGCGTGCACCGGAGGAAGGCAGGGAGGGACAGACGGACAGAAGGAAGGGTGCGGCCTTGGCCCATCGTCCGAGCTCTGGGAGACCCACCGGCGCTGGTATTTGTCCGATTAAACCCCCAGACCCCCGAGGCGACCCTTGAGGCTTTGGTGGACGTGGGGTTGTAGTGCAGCTGGTTCCAGATGGTTCTCCCGGGAAGACTTCTGGAAATCCGCATACCAAAGATTTCCTCTTACCCTTCTGCTGTGTTCATTAGACATTACACAGGCACCCCGCCCATATCGCTGCTCTTGCAAGGAAACATTGATTACAGAAGTACTCCCTACTGTTTCATCTCTTGTGTCTTTTTAGGTTCTTTCGAGTAATTGTGACCTTTTCCTTTTCCTCAAGTCGTTCCATCAAAGCCTTGGAAACAAAAAGAAAAAAAAATACTAGCCTGAATTAGAAAGTTAAGATCTTTGTTTACCAAATAACGTTGCCTGGGAAGGCAGCATTGTGGATTTGCTCTGTTCAGGTTTCCCCAAGGCCTCTTCTCTGGGGCCTTTTTCTCGCATTTCCACCTCGAGGCAAAAGCTGCTGAACCTGCTGGATGCCTTTTACACTTTGGTTTTAATTTTTGCGCCCGAACTATGTATATTGTTTTCTCATAGGTTTCTGCGATTAGAATTACTGTAATTAAAAAGAATAGCTAATGTTCGTGTACTGCTTGGGATAGGCACTATTTCAAGTTGTTTATAAATACGTGAATTTATCATTTAATTCAACTCTGTTTAGTGGGGGGCTATTACGGTCCCATTGTACACCTTGCCTCAGTCCTTAGAGGTAGGGAAATTGAGGCATATATAAATTAGATAACGTGCCCAAGGCCATCCAGTATGTAAGTGGAGGAACTGGAATTTGAAGCCAGATTGCTGGAGAGCAATCCCATGCTGTGGTCACTATGGTGTGGAAATTTCCCTCTAATAAACATCATTGTCCTGAAATATTAACTGTACATTTTGGTGGAATTTCCTCCCCCCCCCTTTATTTATTTAGCCTTCCTGAAGTTTATTTTGAAGAGATGTCTAAATTTGGGTGGAAAACCACACACAATTTAAAAAAGAAACTTATGAAGAAATCATGCATTCCAAGGCGGTATTATGACATTTTTCTTACATGGAAGATTATTGAAGTATTTGACTTAGGAACTTCTTTTTCTCAGAAGGGTTTGTCTGCAAATACCTTTAGCCCCTAGTAAATAGTGAGCCCTCCAGGAAAACGAGGATGAGGCTCTTTAGTTGTCAGTGTTCGATAAATATGTATTGATTGAATTGTGCTCCAGAAGTGAACACCCTTGAAACCATCGATGACGTCGATGACGTAATGCAAAGTGAAAAGGAAATTTCCAAAAGAAGCATGAATTTTGGATTTCTTTCCTTCTTCTTTCCTCCCTCCCTTCCTTCCTTTCTTCCTTCCTTCCTTCCACCTTCTTGTAAAAATATACTGAATTGGGATTTAACAGAAACCAGGAGACCAGTGTATGCACAAGGAACATCGTCTCTGTCCATTCTTGGTCCACAGTGAACTCCCCCAACTTCTTTCTTACTTTTCCTTGTATTTTCTATACATTTATCTATGTTTACCACTAGAGATTAACTGCCCAGGGCCAGAGATACACATTTCGTTTGAGTGGGTATATATGCCGCTGGCCCACTTGTTATTTTGCACATTATAGTTTTTCGATGTTAAATAAGAACAAAAACAACTGAAAAGTTTTGTGTCTGGTTAGCCAATTTTATTTCAGGACCCAGCGAACAGCCAGAAGTTCAGTAACCACAGGCTTAATCCTGACCTCGCAATTTGAGATCCTTAGAATGACAGAGTCATAGGATTTGTTTTTGCTCGAGGGAACCTTATTACTACTCTGTCCAGTGCACATCTACTAGCCACGCAAAGCTATTTAAATTTAAATTAATTAAAATTAACTAAAATTAAAACTCAGTTTCCTTACAGCATTAACTATATATACTTCAAGTACTCAGTAAGCTATATGTGACTAGTGGGTACTGTTGGACAGCACTGAAATAGACATTTTCATGACTGCAGAGAGTTCTTTTGGATAGAGCTGATAAATGATAATAGGTAGAACACTTTTTTTTGGCTTAAATATATCACTGTTAACTAAAAAATATTTCAGATTACTTAGTTCTTTTACGTGTAAAGAACATCACATTTGAAGCGCCTGGGTGGCTGAGTTGGTTAAGTGTCTGGCTCTTGCTTTTGGCTCAGGTCATGATCTCACGGTTTTGTGAGTTCGAGTCCTGTGTCAGGCCCTGCACTGGCAGTATGGAGCCTGCTTGTGATTTTCTCTCTCCCTTTCTCTCTGCCCCTCCCCCACTCACGGTGTCTCTCACTCTCTCAAAATAAATAAACTTAAAAAAAAAGAACATCACATATTTCAAATGTTTATTTTTGAGAGACAGAGAGCGAGCAGGGGAGGGGCAGAGAGAGAGAGAGAGAAGGAGACACAGAATCCGAAGCAGCCTCCAGGCTCCGAGCTGTCAGTGCTGTGAGCACAGAGCCCTACGTGGGGCACGTACTCACAAACCATGATATCATGACCTGGGCTGAAGTTGGATGCTTAACTGACTTGAGCCACCCAGGCGCCCCAGCATCACATATTTCAGATGTCTGTTATTTCATACAGGATAAAAATTTTCTTCCTTAACAGTTGTGTTTAATGCAAATTTAAATATATTGAGAAGAACTGATGGTTCAAAAGGATTCCTCTTTGTTTCCCTTAAAGTGAAACCTCCTCCCCCACCAATCCTTTGTGAATCTTAGTTTGTTTTTTTTCTGTGTAAAAGTGCTCTGATCAACTTGAGTCATTGCACAAGTTTGACATTCATTAGATTTGGCTGTACATTTTAAGCTCGCATGATTGAGAAACTCAAATTCTCAGTCGTGTTGGTAAAGGACAAATGCCAGATAGTTTTGGAATGTCCAAATATATATTTAATGACATCACACAGGGAATACAGACAGTTCTCAATTTACAAACACCCTTCAGAAGCGGCCCAGATATAAAGCATACTAGCATACCCTTTTTAAACTCCTCCTTAGAACAGTATTGCCAAGGTAGCCTGTGCAAATTAGTATATGAAAAAACAAAGGTAAATCTTGAAGTTCTTAGAGAATGTATAGCTTGAGTTATGGCGGCGATGAAAAAGTTGTGAAAAGCCCTGGGGAATTAGTGGAGGTTATTTCCACAGTGGCGCCGATTTGCTTAAGCGGTAACCCCCTGACAAAAATAGTCCAGTCCCACCTTTCCCCGGCAGACCCCGCCCCTTCTTGCTCAAGGTCCCTTCCACGCCCCGCCCTCCCCCGAGTGAAAAAAGCCTCCACTTTCATTTGTACTCCAGTTTAATTTCCGTCAGTTCAAAGGTTTGTGGTCTTGGGTAAGTTTGCCAGCCTCTCTGAGCCTCAGTTTCCTACACTCTACAAAAGGAATAATAACGTGCTGATTGTCAAGAATTAAAAGAAACTTTATGTAAAAATAATTAGAAAACTAATATAAAAGCAAGACATCGTGGGGGCGCCTGAGTGGCTCAGTCGATTAAGCATCCAGTGGGTTGTTTTTTTTTTTTAAGTTTATGTACTTAGAAGGGGAGAGTACAAGATGGGGAGGGATAGAGAGAGAGAGAGAGACAGAGAACCTCTACCAGGCTCCACGCTGTCAGTGGGGAGCCCAAGGGCTCAATCTCAGGAACCCAGGAGATCATGATCTGAGCTGGTTGCTTAACCGACTGAGACGCCGAGGTGCCCTTCATCTGACTCTTGATGTCAGCTCAGGTCCTCATCTCACAGTCGGTGAGATCCAAGCCTTGCGTCTGTCTGACTCTGTGCTGACTTCGTGGAGCCCGCCTGGGATTCTCTGTCTCCTTCTCTCTCCACCCCTCCCCCTCCCACGCTCTTTCTCTTTCTCAAAATAGATAAATAAGCTTAAAAAAAAAAAGGCCTTATGATTATATATTAATTAATAAAGCTCAAAGACATCCCCCTTCAAGGTTAAATGGTTATCAGTCATCTGCTTATGATGGGAATCTGGTTCATCAGAATATTTAAACCGGTTGATGGCTTGAAGTTCTCAGGGAGGGAGGGGTGTTCTGGGAGTTGAAAGAGATTTTTTAAAAAGGAGATGGAAATGGAAGGCAATGAAAAATAATAGGTCAAAATTTGGACAGAGATTGGGTAAATACCACGTTTTCCTTTAAAGAGTGAATGTAATTGCTTGCATTTTCTCTCTGCTTCCTTCTGTTTCATTGATTATTCCTAAGGCTAAGGTTTCTCCTTTACATTTTAATTCATCTGACAATGCATGTTTTAAAAAATTTAGCGTTGCTTGCTTTGATTTTCCAGGTGTCTTTTGCTGATGGAGCTTCTGTGAAGGGCAAACTCAAAGTACTACTGGCTGCCCCAGCACAGGGGTAGGAGGGCGGTGGTAGGGAGCCGGGATGTGACAGCTACATCTTTAGCGCTGGTACAGGCAGAGCCAGGTACAGCTGCTTGCTGGCCCTACGGCAGAGGCAGCAGCAGTTAGACCAGACCAGATCAATCAAACCAAACCAAGCAAAAAGGAGAGAGAGATCGAGAAACAGAGAGCGAACAAGGGAATGGAGGTAGTGAAGAGGAAGGGAAGGACACCAAAGAGAGTGATGGATAACATCAATAGTTCTTAGTATAGTACATGTACCAGCACATTTAAGCCTCATGATAATCCTATGAGGTAAGCTGTGTTATTATTATCCCCATTTGATAGATGAGGAAACTGAGGCATGGAGATGTTGAGCAATTGTCCCCAAAATCACACAGCCCCTAAGTGATAAAAATGGAATTTGAACTCAGCCAGTCTGGATCTGGAGTTTGTGATCTTTTTTTTTTCAAGTTTATTCATTTGGGGAGAGAGAGGGAGAGAGAGAGAGAGAGAGTGCTTGCACGTGCTTGAGCATCGGGAAGGGAAAGAGAGAAAGAGACAGAGAATCCCAAGCAGGCTCCATGCTGTGAGCACAGAGCCTGAGGTAGAGCTCGATCCCATGAACCGTGCGATATGACCTAAGCCAAGATCAAGAGTTGGACACTCAACTGACTGAGCCACCCAGGCACCCCTGGGGTTTGTGATCTTAACCACTGCACTAGCTATTCTCAAACTTTTGGGTCTTAAGAACCCTCCCCCTCCTGCACTTTTAAAAATTATTGGAGACCACAAAGGGTTTGTTCAGGTGGGTTATATCTATTAATATTTATCATATTAGAAACTTAAACATTTAATTCATTAAAAAATAATAAACCAATAATATGCTAACATAAATAACATGTATGTATTTATTTTTTAAATTTTTTGGGAGAGAGTGAGAAAGAGAGCATGAGCATGGGGGCGGAACAGGGCAGAGAGAGAGAGGGAGACGGAGAGAATTCTAAGCAGGCTCCATGCCCAGCTTGGAGCCCGACCCCAGGGCTCGATCTCACCACCCTGAGATCATGACCTGAGATGAAATCAAGAGTTGGATACTTAACCGCCTGAGCCATCCAGCCACTGCTAACATAAAGAACATTTTATTTTATTTATTAATTTAAGTTTATTTATTTATTTTGAGAGTTGCGGGGGGTGGGGGGACTGGGGAAGGTGCAGAGAGAGCGGGAGAGATAGAGAATCCCAAGCAAGTTCCACACTGTCAGTACAGAGCCCCATGTGGGCTCGAACTCATGAAACATGAGGTCATGACCTAAGCTGAAGTTGGAAACAACCAAGCCACCCATGCACCCCATAAATAACATTTTAAAGTGAAAATAGCTATATTTCTCAAAATAAAAACTTTTAGGGAAAAGGATGGCATGGTTTTACAGTTTTGCAAATTTCTGCACTATACCCGTTTTGGTGTGACAGTGGTTAAGAAGTGGGAAAATGGGCACCTGGGTGGCTCAGTTGGTTAAGCGCCGACTCTCAATTTCAGCACAGGTCATGATCTCATAGTTCATGAGTTCGAGCCCCGTGTCAGGCTCTGCACTGGCAGCATGGAGCCTGCTTGGGATTCTTTCTTTCCCCCTCTCTGCACCTTCCCCGCTTATGCTCTCTCTCTCTCAAAATACATAAACCAAATTAGAAAAAACTTAAAAAAAGTGGGAAGGAAAAAGAGAGACTGAAGGGCATAAATGATGGGAAGTCAAGGCCTGTTTCAGTGAGCACCCCATGTAACCTGACTGAGGAAGAAATGATAACAAAGAGTTGTCTGAATGGGATACAGCAGCATCTGGATTTTTATGCCTATCTTCCTCTTCAATAGGTTGTTTGGCATCTATCTCTCTCTCTCCCCTTACCTCCATATATATATATATATATATATATATATATATATCTGTATATATATATAATATATATAATGTATATACTCATACACATGTGTATATGTTTTTACACACACATATACATGTGTGTCTCTATATATGTATAATGTATATACTCATACACATGTGTATATATTTTTACACATACACATGTATATGTCTGAGGTTCAGTATAAAAGGTTAAGTGTAAGATTCTGAATTGGAAGGGATTTTAGAGATTTATATGACTAATTTTATGAAGGGAAGCAGCTGAGGCTGGGCAGGGAAATAACATCCCTGGTTGCACTACTGGTTAGTGGGAAGACTGGTGGTAAAACCCAGGTATCCTGTCTTCTCATTCCACTTCAGAATGTCATGTCATGGCATTTAATAAATCTAATTATGCAGCTGTTAGATGCATCGATTTCTACCAGAAAACTCGTGAATTGACAACCACGTAATCTATGGCAAATTCACGTGCGTCATCAGTGGCGTTGTGAAAAATTGCTCTTCTCTCAAAACTGCCACTCCCCAAATGTCTTGGTCTGATATTTTGTTAGGACTCCTTACAACTTCTTGCTTATTATCTTTTGTTTCACAAGTAGTGCTGAAGAGAAGATGGGCTTGATGTTGGAAAGAGGGGAAGAATGGGAGAACCAGCAGTTCTGAGAACACTGATTGGCCAGTCTCTGTTGTCTGCGGAATCTACTTTTCTTAAGGATGAGCATATTTTGGTCCCTAAGTTTCCAAGACAAGCACATTCCTGCCACCATGATCCCTGGACAAGCTGTTCTGGAATTTGAACTTGCTACCGAAAAGGGGTTAAGTCCAGGACACACACACTCCTTTCGGTGGGGGGTGAGCCATAGTTGGCTATGTTAGCACCTCATTATACAACATTTTCAGGATGAAGTGATTCCAGATGTGCTCTCAGCAAGTACCTCGCACTTACGCTTTTAAGCCATTAGGCTAAAGTCCACCCTTCTGAATTTTGGAGGAGCCAGAAGTTAGTTAATTAACTAGTCATTCCTAGTTTATAAAGTTGATTCTCAATGGGCCATAATTTGCAGTATGCTTCAAACTAGCCAATTATAACCATATAAACCGTATATATTTACACGTACACATATGAATTCACACATACATGTATCTGACAATGATTAGAAGTTCCTTCTGAGTGCTGGCTTCATGAGCGTTAAGGTCCTCTGTCCTGGAAATTTCATTTAGAAAAGTTAAGAGCACATGTATCTAAGAAGTAGTATTCTAGTTTCCTTCTTCCAACTGATGGGGCTGCTTGTGATTCGGAAGAGTAAACTTTGTGGGAAGTCCTGGTGAAAGACTTACCCCCCCCTTGCCTTTTTAAACACAATTGAAAATTTTCACTTCATAAACTTTGTAACCTGAATTTACAAAGAAGAATTGAACAGAAAAGTGCTGAATGTCTTCTTTGACAAGTCAGATTTTTGTGAAGAATATGGGATCTTTGCATCATTTGGTTCTGGAAAGTGGGGAGCTGAGGGTGAGCATTTCACTTTGCTTTAAAATACAGTAAAACCTAGGTTTGCAAGCATAATTTGTTCCTGAAACGTGCTTGTAACCCAAAGCACTCGTGTAGCAGAGCAAATTTCAAGAAACCATTGGCTCAGTTGTGATCATGTGACATTAGGTGACACGTACCACTCATATTGCAAGACATCGCCTGTTTATCAAGTTAAAGTATATTAGAAATGTTTGCTCGTCTTGGGGGACATTCGCAGAACAAGTTACTCGCAATCCGAGGTTTTTACTATATTTCAGATTTGACCGCAGAAAATATGTGGGGTTTTTGTCGTTGTTATTGAATACACAGCAAACCTGGTCTTTGCTTACTGTAGTTGAGAACGTTGCTTTCCAATATGCTCTTTTGATATGATATTAAACATATTTTGAAAAATTTAGGTATTATATCTGGCCTTAAGGACCATTGCATTCCTAGGGTATTGGTCGCTGGGTGGAAATATTGGAAAACAGTCTTCGGAGGTACTCGTTTTGCTGCAGCTAGAGCAGCAACCATAGCAGGCAATCTAGGTAGGAGAATGGGCTCTGGATCTAGACTGCCTCACTCGATTCCTGGTTCTGCGCTTTTGCTAGCTGTGTGCGTCCGTTTTCACACATGTAAAGGGTGAATAATGACTGGTGAGGATTTAATGCTCGCAAAGAAAGCACTTAGAACCCTGCCTAACACATATTAAACACTGTGCAAGTGTTCATTTAAACAAATAAAAAATCTCAAGCTTTGTCTCTGCCATGTCACAGATGCTAATACTGAGTGCCGGCAGAAGCAGCGTGTCACTAAAGTGGGAAGAGAAACGGTCCTTGGGATTGATTCCCTCTTGTGAAACGTCTTCTCCGTGCTCCCGTCCAACCGGGGCCATAGCTAGAGGACAAGAAGGTGAGGAAAGTACAGGAGAGTGCAATGCCGTTGCTCAAAGCCTCCGGTTGAGGACTTGCTAGGTCACGATTTATGTTCTTTCCGACTAAAGACCCTCGGCGTTACCCGGCAGCGGGCGACAGACATAGTCAGTGTGTGGACTGTCAAGTGTTTGTAGTTGAATCACGTGAAGGGCTCACTCTGGATAAACTGGAAAAGTTGTGATTTTCCCTAAGTCATCTAGGGAGTCACTAGTAAGTCAGCCAGGCAGGGCACCCAAGTCTAGGTGACAGTTCTGTGGCAGTTAGCCTTATGCTGTTGCAGCCCTTCAGAGGCATGAGGCCTTTCTCATGGAGAAGGTTCCTCTTCATGCTGGCTGTCACAGTCCCATCCCTGAGGGTCGACCTTGGTAAGTGGAGTACAGGCTGGATGGCAGCCCCCGCCACCTCCTCCCCAGAGGATGTGGCGCAGTATACAAACCGCATTGAATGGAGTAGCCCGGAAGGCAGGTTTTTGAATATCACCTCCTATGCTTCAGCTCAGAATGTGTGTTGCTCATTCTGTTTTGCCTTAGTTTACACTTAAATAACTGGAGTTGGGAAAGAGATGGTTTACTGATTTTTGTCATTGAATCCAGTGGACAATTGCTAATCGCTACTTGGGATAACCCACAAGCATCTTGCAGACAGTCCGAGGCTGTTTTTCACCAGAGGTTTTATTAAGGCACTTAATTTAGGGTTGGGGTGCTGCTGAAACTTTTAGGAGTCTAAAAACAAAGAAAGACACACCAGAGTATTAGACCCTTTTAGCTATAAATCTTATTTCTGCAGTATCGGTTCTTTTTTTTCTACATACACTTATGATTTAAGGTGATGCATTTTATTTTCTTTCTAATGGTTAGCAAGCTGTAACTGAAAGATTGAGATCCTGGGAAAGGCCCTGGGTAAGCCAGTCAGCCTATTGACATAGAATCGTATCAGGAGCGGCCTCACAAGATTTGTGAGTTTTGGCCTCTCCTGTTTCTCATCAAATATTTCTCTTCAGTATTATCCACAAATTCCTCATTGGATATGCAATAGATTAAAACCCCATTAGAGTTTGGAATTCAACCAAACATAGCAAAAAGTCTTGATTCTTTGACATTACCTCCCCAGATTCTTTTCTCGGGTCCTGAAATTTGGAAGCTATGGGTCAGGTGGTATGTCTACTATCCTCCAAAAAGAGGCTGCCACCTATAAAAAGTTTTATTGTTTCAGATATATTTACTCTCATTCTTAGGGAAACTTGAAATAACTTCTATTGTCCTAATCTTATCCCTTTTCTTAGAAACCTTTCATTGCCATTCCCATCTCCGGCACTGGGTTTTTTCCATTCTAAAATGAGCAGGAACCCTGCTTTTTTTTTTTTTTTTTTTTTTTTTTTTTAGCTCACTCATGGTATAAGCCTAACTCTGGAAACAGGTGTTTTGATGATCATGCCTCTATCTAATAATGTCACATGCATTCAGCACACTACAATTTCTGAAGTACTTTTTGACGGCATGATCACATTTAGTCAACCTGAGCTTTTGAGATGGCTATTATGATCTCCATTTTTATAAACTGGAAAACTGAAGTTCAGAGATCTACATAGTGTGTTACCCAAAGAATATGAAGAGAACCAGGCTTTTCACTTTTTATTGACTAAAATAAGAGATTTTCCCCCTCCCCATACTTTACATAGACTTAACCAGTAGTACAACTTTAAAACCTCTTTTGTTCACGTGATGATATGTAGCACAGTTCATGTAGTGAGAAATATCTACATTGGTAGCTAACCTGTGAGTTTGTCTCAACTTTTACACAGAATCTTTTGGAATGGTTTAAAATTCTTAGGGTTTTCAACTCAGACTTGATAGAATGACAATATACAATTCTTTGGCAAAATTTACACTAGTTAGCATATCTGCAGCCTTTCAAAGTAATCAGTCAGAGAATCTTGGATTTCTATTTGTTTTGCTTGTAATGTGTCCTAGCTAATTAAATATTTTCATGTTTTCTAACTTTTTTTTCAGGGTGTGTTGACATTCAGGTTAATTTTGAGCTGCTTTTAAGAATATCCAGGGCGTGGGGCACCTGGGTAGCTCGGTTGGTTGAGCATCTGACTCTTGATTTCAGTTCACGTCATGACCTCACAGTTTGTGAGATTGAGCCCTGTGTTGTGCTCAGCACTAACCACATGGAGCCTGTTTGGGATTCTCTCTCTCTGCCTCTCTCCATGCTGTGTTCCCTCTCTCCCTCACTCTCTCTCAAGATAAATAAACATAAAAAAAAAAGGAATATCCAGGGCCTCGCATATAATAGGCACTTAATGCATTTAAAATAAATTATTGAATTGTTCACCATATAGGCATATAGCAATTTGTAAGTAAGTATCCCTAAAATGCAAATAGTTATGTTTATTGTTTTAAACTAGTAGATTTTTAACATAGTTTGAAGTGTTGTAGGAAGGGGCAAGCACTTTGGAATGTGAAAATTTCTGGGTTTGAATCTCTATCACTTACTGCGAGTTACTGCACCTTCCTTACGCAACAACTTCTCTGGTGTTCAATTTCCTCACCTGCAAGTTTGGGATTATATGACCTACCTTGCAAGATTGCTGTAAGGATACTCCAGAAAGATGTATGCAAAGTACTCAGTATTATGCTTGATGCATATAATGTGTTCAAAGTTCATGCCCAGAATTTGATGAAGACAGAGATAGCTACAGTAGTTCTAAGAGATTATGTTATTACATTGTTAAAAAAGATATTTCTGGGTGCTGTTATGTAGTAAATATGTGAGAGGAGTGTTAAGATATATAACATGACGTCATCTTAGCCCTGCAGGAGTCCTACATTTGCTATCCAGGCAGTGACAAGCCTGAAGTTTCCAAATGCTCAAAGACTAACTTAAATCCTATCCTAGAATTGTGATTAATGTTGAGGACTCTGAGCGGCCAGCAGCATGGAGGTGGTAGGGGAGTAGGGTAGGTGATATGGGACACTTTTCAGTCTCGCCTTCCGCACTGGCCAGTAAGCCAGTGCTGGGGCCTCCTCTTGTGTCTTCAGCAACCTTGGAAGCTGCTGCCAACTACTGACACTGATCCAGAGAGGAAAGAATTAGCTACAGACTGCTAATGGGAGCCTTATACAAAGTAGAGTGACCTGGCTGAGTCTTTTTCTGAGGAAAGACCCAAAGCCTGTCAATATTCATAATCAGCCAAAGTCATACAGCAATCATTAAAAAAATTTTTTTTAATGTTTATTTTTGAGAGACAGTGTATAAGGGTGGGGGAGGGGCAGAGAGAGCAGGAAACACAGAATCTGAAGCAGGCTCCAGGCTCTGAGCTCTCAGCACAGAGCCTGATGTGGGGCTCAAACTCACAAACCTTGAGATCATGACCTGAGCCATAGTCGGACCTTTAACTGACTGAGCCACCCAGGTGTCCCTTACGGCAATCATTTTTTGACATGATTTGGGGGTATGGCATTTTTACAATTTGTGCATGCAGCTTAATTAGCAGCCAAGCTCCCAGTGATCATGTTGTATATTATCTAACCTTTGTATGTAAAAACCAATTGCATAATCCATAGCATAAAATACTTGTGATGATGGTACCAGTTCAATAAAATATTATAAATTTTACTTGGAAGAGCAAAGAGCCCAAAATGGTTAAGATAATTTTAAAGAAGAAGGGGTGCCTGGGTGACTCAGTCAGTTAAGCATCCAGATTCTTGATTTCAGCTCAAATCATGCTTCATGTCAGGCTCTGCAATGACAGCATGGAGCCTGCCTAGGATTCTCTCTCTCCCTCACTCTCTACCCTTACCCAACTCTTGCACGTGTATGTCTCTCTAAATGTAAATAAATAAACTTCAGGGGTGCCTGGGTGGCTCAGTTGGTTAAGCGTCAGACTTTGACTCAGGTCATAATTTCATGGCTTGTGAGTTCAAGCCCCGTGTGGGGCTCTCAGTTGTCAGCATGGAGCCCACTTTGGATCCTCTGTCCCTCTCTCTCTTTGCCTCTCCCCTGCTGGTTCTCTCTCTCCCTCTCAAAATAAATAAATAAACTTTTAAAAAATCTGGAAAAAAAAAACAAAACAAAAAACAGATAACTTTGAAGAAGAACAAGGTGCAGAATTTAATAAATATGAAGACTTTTGAAGCTAGGGTAATCAAGATAGCATAGTAAAGACAAAGGCTTAGCCATACATGCTGATGGGACAGAATGGAAAATTTAGAAACATATCCATACATATATGAAAACATGATATATACGAGAGGTCAGATTTAGGAAAATTTAATGGTTCACTAATGATTTTGGTACGACAGGAAAAAAAAAAGGAAAATTAGATTCCTATATCACACCATACACAAAAATCAGTTATAGCTAGCTTAAAGACATAAATGTGTAAAGCACAATTTTTAAACATCTAAAGAAAACATTTTGTGCACTTGAGATAGGATGTCTTAAACATTGTACAAAAAACATAAAGACATGGACAAATAAACTTGACTGTTAAATTAGAAAGTTCTGTAATTAAAAGACATATAAACAAGTGTAAGACCAGTGAACAACTAAGAGATTTAAACATATAGAAAAATTCATGCACATAATATATAAAGAATCCCTAAAATCGATAAAGGAAAGGCAACCCAACAGAAAAATGGGTAAGGGATATGAATAGGCAGTGCATAGAAAAGAAAACTCAAATGGCCGATAATTATGAGAACATAGTGATCAGGGCAATGCAGTTAAAACTGTCAGAAGGTAGGATTTTTGTATCCACCAGAGACCAGATGTTGGTGGAGATGTAGAACAAGCAGGAATCTTTTATGTTGCTCATGGGAGAATTTCACTGGCACTACCATTTTGGGAAACGGTTTGACAAAATCTTGTATTGTAGATGAGCCTAGCATACTACCTACACTTCCGCTGCTGGGTTTAACCTCTAGAGAAGCTTTCGCAGCACCATCTATGGTCCTAGTGCCGAGTAAGGGCTCAGTAAATAGATCCTAAAAAAAGGAAAGAAGGGAGGGAGGGAGGACAGAAGAATATTTGTGTCACTGGCTTCATTTTTGCTTTGTTTTTAGTGTTGTGGGACTGCTTATTCCATGCCAGAATGGTCCCAAACTACTCTACAGGTTTGTTAAATGCCTGCAATTTTGAAAATCTCAGAAGATTAGCTTCTACATCTCCCAGATTCTACTGTGAATGGAGATAACAATTTTCGTAACTGATGAATTAAATACATTCCATAAATGTATTTTCTTACAGAATTCACAGTGGTATGAATACCAAGCTCTAATTACTTATTTAAAATGAATCTAATGTATAAAATGAGATGTACCAGTATGTTACGGGTAGCATAAAACATTAGTTATCACTAGATCCTTACAGTTCTAATGGCAAAGAAAGATGAAACCTAATGCCCTGAAGAGATAAAATATCTTTTTCAGGCATTTGAATAATCAACAAATATTCTACTGGTTTATGAAGAAATGGGTGTTCTATTTAAATAATAAATATTCATATGCACTAAGCCAATCCTTTTATAACTATATTCCTAAGAGCATAGAAAACATGGCAGCTCTTCCCATAGCTGGAAGAATGTGTGGTTACCCTGGCAACAGCATCTTAGCTCCTGCATCCAAGTACCACCTGGTGATTTCAAATCTAACAGCTGTGCAGCATCTAGATTTCCATTGAGGAAATAAAATGCCTTCATGCATCATCTCGTGGAGCATTTAAGAAGAAACAAGCTTGCAAATTCGGGGAAGGAGGGAAAGAAATAACACTACATACTAGCAGAGCCAATTGAAGTTTGAAAGTCCTAACTGCAGTCTTGGAAGCTGGCCGAAGCAACCAAGGCTACCACATTAGGGCTGTAGGGTCTTGAGGCAGATTTTCCATCAGAACACTAACAATCACGCAGGCCCAGTAGCCCAAGCACAGTTTCTTATCCCTTACCCAAAATATGTAGTCTTAAGTGGAATTGGCAATCTCTGTCCTTACAGGCAGTTAAACAAATGGCTGTGTGTGCATCACGAGAGAAGTAGAGGAAAATGAAAAAAATGCTATCCTCTGTTTCATGCTGGTTTCTCAGTGCTCCCAATTTTACCCAAGGTGTTAGGGTCTTTCTGAGATCTGGTCATATTAAATTTTTTATGTTTATTTATTTTTGAGAGAGATAGAGACAGAGCATGAGCAGGGGAGGAACAGAGAGAGAGGGAGACACAAAATCCAAAGCAGGCTCCAGGTTCTGAGTTGTCATCACAGAGCCCAATGCAGGGCTTGAACCCATGAACCATGAGATCATGACCTGAGCCAAAGTTGGATGCTTAACCCACTGAGCCACTCAGACACCCCTTGATCTAGTCGTATTAAAAAAGCTAAATCCTACAGTGACTTCCAATAAAATAAGTTTTATGGGAATTTCTGGATTAAGTCGTTGAGTGCTAGAGGGAAAGAATGGCGTTGCTAGGCTGCAGGGACACAGCAGGCTAGGGAATAATTTTTCCATTCTCTCAAAAAACAAGACTATAAACAAATAATTTAAGATATGTATATATTTTCTCCTTTCCCTTTTTCCCTAATTATTTTGATTCTGCACGTATATTTGGAAATTTTAGAAAGTTTAGTAAAAGTATGTAGGAGCAACAACAAAAATCATTGAAGATAGTGACATTGTTAATATATTGGAAAAGCTCTATTAGTCTTTTTTATGCATTTTTTCACCTTTCTTCTGCATTTTGGAAGGCTACTCAAGTGATCCATCCACACCAGAATTAATTTTATGTATTACCTATTATGATTGTTATTGCTTCAAAGGAATACTTTAATCCTGATACGGCATTTTAAGTTTCCTTGCCTTTTTTTTCTTATACTGGTAGCTTCATACTCTTTTCTCCTGTCATCTTAGTCTATTTGTTCTTGAATTTCTTCCTTTTCTTTTATAGAGCTCATATTTTCATACACCTCTGTTGAAGACACCAAGCAAGACATCAACATTTTCTTTGGTACTGTAGAGTCTTTTCAAAGCCATCATGTTGCTTTTGTCCTGCTTCACACTCCCACAGAGAGAGATTTATCCAGCCCAATAGAAAAAGGGTATACAGAACATCTCTTGCACTGTCCACCTCTATTCTGACAACTTCTCTTTAAACGAAACATTGAAGGCTGGCTATGTGCACAACCTCCGTCCGGTTTCCAGGGCATAGGATTACTTCACTGGATCGGCCCATGAATAACTAAAGTCCTACTATGTGCACAAACTGTGGTGGGTGCTGGTGATAGGGCGGTGAACAAAACAAGCTTATGTAAAATAAGTAAACCTGCACTCGTATGATATAGATTATAATATTAAGGTTCTGGTAAGGGAGACAGGAGGCTAGGGAGGCGGTTATTTTACCTACGGGGCCAGGGAAAGACTTGCAGACTGAAAAGGTGATATTTGAGCTGATGGAATCCAGGAAATGAGTTCTTTGGTTATCTGGAAGAAGAACATTACCAGAAGAGTAGTCAAAGAAGGCCTTTTAAGCCATTCTAAGGCTTTTGGTTTTTATTCCACGTGAGAGGGATTGCCATTCCAGGGTTCTGAGCGGAATGAAGTCCTAGAAGCCAGGTGAACCAAATAGTTTAAGAAGAGAGGGAACAGTGTGTCCGGTGTTGGACAGGGTGAATGGGAGGAGGCCGAGAACGGACATTTGTATGGAGCACCATGGGGGGTCAGTGGTGACTTCCACAGGAGCTATTCCAATGAAGTGATGAGGGCGAGAGCTGTTTGAAATGGATTCCAGAAAGAGTGGGAGGGGCGGGATAGGAGGCCGACTACTCTTTGAGGACTTGGAGTTTTAGTCTTAAAAGGAAGAGAAATGGAATGGTAGCAGGAGGAGGCTGTGGGACCAGGAAAATTTTAAAAAATGTTTTAATGGAAGAAGTGATCACAGCACATTCGTGTGCTGGGAATGATCCAGTAGAGAACAACAACTCGATGCAGGAGTAGATGGACAGTTACTGGAGTGAAGTCTTGGAGTAGGGGAGAAGGGATGGGCTCCAGAGCGCGAGTGACAGGGACGTGAACATTCACGTGGCTATAGGAGGGAGGCTGCAGTGTGGGCTCAGAGGCACCTCTATGGTCAGGAGCACAGACGTCCACTTGGTATGGCTCCGCTGGACTTCGTGCCATCTGTCCTACCTCTGGTGAACCATGTGCACCAGTGCACTCCACGAGAGGCCCACCTCTTCCTCCCCGCTCATAGACACACACCTGTGGGCACTGTTCCCAGAGCTGTCCTTATCCTCGCCACTTCACATTGGTAAAGCAAGCACTACATGTATGTTCATTGTGCAGTTTAAAACAACTTGGGCTCAGACCAGTTTAGCCACTAATGTAAGGTCACATATTGATAAACAACAGAGCAGAGGACTGAACCTAGACATTTGGACTGTTTCTGGGTTCTGTGGACCCAGGAAATAGGGAAGGGATACTTTACTTCCCAAGATTGAGATTCAGTGTCTTTTTCCTGCTCTTGTTTACAGAGGAGCCCACCACAGGGATGACTGTGTGAATACACAATTCCTTCAGGTACACCGGGGTGTCTTCACCGGGTGGAGGGCATCTCCAGATGCATACAATGTATGGATGGCCTCATTACCCCCATTTACTTGAGCAGAGGCTTAAAGCACCTGTAGCCTGCTTCTCTCACCATAGTCTTTGAGGGGAGACGTTTGGAATGCGCCTTCCTGCCTGTTCATCCTCCAAACCACCTTTCAGTTAACATTTCACAGTTTCCTTTTGCTCTTTAGATCTGGGGAGAAGCAGGATTTTGTGCTCATTCCATTGCCCTGAACCAGAGGATAATGGATTTTTCAACTTGGAAGGAAACATTCCAGGGAGACCTCTGGTTTAAACTTCTCTGATTCACCCCATTTTCTTTATCGGCTATGTTGGCATCTCAGGCACCACCTAACATGTACTTGTAGAACTTTCTACCCTCAACACAGGAAAACACACACATGTACACATACACACATCTGCTTTGTTTGCTTTTGGAAGAAGCTCTAGGAAAAGAGACGCGAGAGCTCAGCTGGCTCCCTGCTCTTCCAAGGGCTGTCACTGCAATCATGTGGGGCCACTGGAGGTAGGGCTTTGACATGTGCCATGCATTTTCCTCAAAATCTGCTACCTTATGTTAGGTGAGCTGTACCTTCCAAGTGGCAGGTGCTTTCTATTACACGTACGTAATGTATATAAAGTCTTTGTAAACTATCATGTCATGTCATGGTTAATCAGTTAAAACTCATAGTTACAAGGAAGTGTTATTACTTAAAGTTCAGAGATATAGGGCGCCTCGCTGGCTCACTTGATTAAGCGTCTGACTCTTGATTTCAGCTCATGGGATTGACCCCCACATTGGGCTCCACACTGTGGGCGCGGAGCCTGCTTAGAGTCTCTCTCTCCCTCTCTCTTTGCACTTTCCCTGCTCTCTCTCCCTCTCTCTCTCAAAATAAATAAATAAACCTGAAAAAAATTTCAGAGATACAGATGAATGAAAAGTTATTTTAAGAACTAAAATATAACACGTGTAACCCAGGAGTATATTTAGGTGGTACTTAAATACACCTTAAAAATTAAAGTTTAGGTTAAAAAGTATTTAGAAAAAAATACTAGTGTTTAGAATGTATGTCTGTGTGTGTATACATAATATTTTCAGATGCTCCAGTGGCTTAGAAGCATACCCACTGGAGAACATCATGGAATGAAAGATGTTTCATTCTGTCCCCTCACAGGGTGTTTTCCAGGATTTCTCCCGTCGATTTGCCACCCTTGGCAATCTCTTGTCCTGAAGGCACCCTTCTTTTGTGGAAAAGCCCAGGCATGGAGAGTCATCAGGGAGAATCAATCATTTCAAAGAGAATGAGATGATAGCTTTACTAACATCTCCATGTATGTTGATGGCATGTGTGTGTGTGGGGGGGAGGGGCGGAGGTGGAGGGTTAGGCAAAGCTAGAATTAGTCATATGAATGATGTACTTGTTTGGACACTGGGCCCCAATCAGTGCCAGTAAGTCGTGCAAACCGCTCCAACACCACCACTCTGCTTCTATCCCACTCACATAAAATTCCGTGCCAAGGTACAAATCACAATCCTCCCTTTCTTGGTTTTTCATGCAAAAACTATTTTAGAATCCATTGAAATGTCAAACCTTCAAGAACTCTGAACAGAGGGGACTTCAGCTCACTCAGTTCCCAACATGGCTAAAATTAAAAAAAAAAATTCTGGGGAGAGTACTAAACTTTTTAGAGGTCTATATTGTTCACTGATTTAAGTTCCAAAGAGAAGCAAAATTGTTGTGTTCAAGCAATAGGATAAAAGAAGAAACAGCGAGAAAAGTGTAAATATCCACAGCAGCACGTTCGTGCCTGGGAGAGGTCCTGAGTCCCTGTGTGTGAGTAACATGGCAGTGGCTGCTTCATGCCGTGTGTAAACAAATACGGTGCTCACACCATTTAAAACATTCAACATTGACCTAAATAGGCATAGACACAGGATGCCAGTCCAGGCAGACTTTTACGAATGTACACACAGAACACATTGCAGGAAGAACTTGGTGCTTTCTTTTCCCAACTATTTTATTATACACACATTTCAGAATCCATACACATTCAAGTGTTCGTAGTCCAAGCAATAGAAAACACATTTTTAATCAGTCCTACACAGCAGGAAAAACTTCCTGCAGGAGTTCTAGGAGGTTTATTCTTCATTTAGCAGATGTTTATTGATAATAGAAGGCAGGAAGTTATATGACATGTCTCTAGCTTCAAAGAGCTTAAAATATGGTTGAGATCTACAGGGGAGCTGGTCATCAGGGAGTTTAAGAGAACTTTTATACAGTTTTGTGAGACCGGTATAAAATCATAAAGAGGAAAGAGAGGCCAGAGTTTTGATTTCAGAATTACAAACTAAAAAAGAATGTCCAGGCAATCTGGAAAAGTCTTGAGGTAGAAACAATTGAACCAAGAACAGTACTTATGCATTATCTAATCCAGTGTTTCCCAGATTACAGAGTGGCACTCTAGAGAATGCCTTTGAGGATCTGATGAAAATTATGGACCCCAAAATAGCCATCTACCCTCAAAATTCAATACAAAATATAAGAGATTTGGAGTCTGAGTCCGTGGGCTTTATATTTTAAATCTAATGCAGTTACATTTACCGTGGTTAATGAGTTGTCACTATTTCTTCACTTTCTTGTCTCTTTCAGTAGAATAGAAGTATTTCTAGGATGGGACTGCATTATGTTTTATCTTTCATTCAAACCCTTCTCTTTTTAGCATTGTGTTGTTGTGTAGAAGGTACTAAAAGTGTTGACTTCCTGTCTCAATGTTTAAGTGTTAGGTTAATACAGCATCTTCCTAATGTCAGTCATTTAAGTAACTTTCTCAGTTTTTTCCAAGACTGTTTACCACCTTGGTTATTGTTTAGTACCTATAGCTGCAAAATAGTGATTTTTGGTGATAGAGCACTAAATAATAACACATTTTAGGATGAGTGAGCATGTTGTTTTCATTCTATTTTCTTTCAGTCCAGTTTGCACCAAAGAGAGAATTCCAGTTTACTTCTGGTGTATCTTTAATACCTCTCTGACATTTGGGGATCTTCCTTTGGAACTAATGCAGAGGCTTCTGTATGCTGCAGTATTTGACTAGAAGTGAATAACATTATTTTGTTTTTTTTTTTTCCATTGTGTTTAGTTTTATGAAAAGTGATACTAGTTTTCCATCTATGGAAAGTGTATTCTTTAACATATACTTGTTAAAAAAAGGTTATTCAGGGGCGCCTGGGTGGCTTAGTCGGTTGAACGTTTGACTTTGGCTCAGGTCATGATCTCGAGGTCTGTGAGCTCGAGCCCCGCATCGGGCTCTGTGCTGACGGCTCAGAGCCTGGGGCCTGCTTCACATTTCTGTGTCTCCCTCTCTTTCTGCCCCTCCCCCGCTTGTGCTCTGTCTTTCTCTGTCTCAAAAATAAATAAACATTAAAAAAAATTAAAAAAAAAAGGTTATTCAAGGAAAAGCAGTAAATCGGTTCTCTATTGCTGTGTAACAAGCTACCCCGAACATAGTGACTTAAGAAAAAATGACTTATTAGAATTTTGTGGGTTAGCTAGACTCAACTAGGCAATTCTTCTCCTCCACGTGATATCTGATGGGGTAATTCCTTCACCTTGAGAACTTGGATGGGACTGGAAGGTCCAAGATGGCTTCCCTCATGTCCGTCAGCCCAGCTGGAGTGGCTGGAATGGCTGAAACTGGCTGAGCCTCTTTCTCCACGTGGCCTCTCAACATTCAGTAGTCTGGTCTGGGCTTTTTTGCATCATGGACGCATCTCCAGAGATTAAAAACGAAGGCTGCAAAATTTCTTAAGGCCTAGACCGAGAAGTCAAAAAGTATTCTTCCTGCCACATTCATTTGGTTAAAGCACGTACCAGGACAAGTCTAGATCCAAGGGGAGGAGACACAGAGTTCACATCTTTTTTGGGAAGTTAGTGGCACACATGTCCAGAGATGGAAAGAAACTTTGGCAATAATTTGGCGAATAATCTACCACAAATAGTAGGTAAGTAAGTAATAAGACAAGTTGTGGCAGGTGTGGCAAAAATCGTGAGAGCGTTACTAAGATGACTAGTATTTGGAAATGCTGTATTAACCTAATACCTAAATATTGCATAGATTGTCCATTGACATTTTTTAGTACCTTGTGCATACTAAACACAGTGCTACATGCAAAGGGATTGAAGGAAGAAGACAAAGCATGATACAAACATGTCCTAGAAAGGCTTATATTCTAGTGAGGGAGATAGGTTTATAAGTAAATAGTTATAAAGGGGCATCTGGCCGGCTTAGTTGGTAGAGCATGTGAGTCTTGATCTTGGGGTTGTGAATTCAAGCCCCGCATTGGGCGGAGGGATCACTTAAAAAATTTTAAAATCTTAAAATAATAGTTATAACAGAATAACCATGATGCTTGTTACAAAAAGCGTTTAAAATGTAAAGTAATGACATTTTACATAGAAGTTTAAGAGTATGTGGATTTTCTTGCACCCATGACTTTTATCAGATTCTCAAGAAAGTGTGAGACCCTAAAAGGACTTAAAAAGCGTTGGTTGACTCAAGAGACACACTGGTGTGATGCACAGGGATGACAACTGCTGGCTGTAGTGTTAAGGAAAAGGCTTCACAGAGGTGATAACACTTATGGGGGGGTAGGATTGATTGAGGAGGAAGAACTGACTGGAGTTGAGAGTCAATTAGATGTGGAGGGGCGGTGAGACGAGACGGGTGAAGGGAAAGGAGGAGGAAAATGGTGAAAGAGGAGAGGAATATGGGGAGTTGGAGAAAGAGAGAGAGAGACATTAATTCCAGGAAAACTGGATTTTTTTAGTTGGCCAGAATGGTAGTTGGTAGAAAGTAAATGAGGAAGAGTAGATTTTCTGGAAACTCCAGAATTCAGCTTTTTCCAGGTTGTAACTGAGATGCCCATATAATAAAGCAATAAACAACTGGAAATGCAGATCTGGAACGTACCTACCTTGGACCAGACACCTTCATAGAAATTGTGTGTAAAACAGTGAATACCCTAAGAGAGGTGATGCCCATGTTCCCATGGAGCTTATGTTCTAGTAGGGCTGGGGTCAGGGGGAAGATGGACAGAGAGACAATTAGTATGTTAAAAAAGTTCATATAAATTTTATCTAATGTTAAATTCTAAGAATGAAATAAATTAAATTAATGGAATAGAGAGGGTTGGAGCAGCTACTTTACCTAGCGTAATATGGTAATTGAAGGCAGCTTTTTGAAATATAAGCCAAAGCTAGGAAAAAGGCCTATCCTCTTTTAACTTAACAAGGGAGGAAAATTATACTAGTAGGAGATTAGCTTTTATAGTATAAGGTGGTCTTACCCAGAGACCAGATGGTTGTGAGGGACTCCTTTCCAACCACCTCTACCCACAGACATCCGAAACTTCCCTATTTAGCCATAGAACCATGTGGAGTAGATGATGAGTATAACCCGCTCTGATGGTCAGGACACCAGGGACGTGGAAACCACAGGGGGAAGGGAACTCCAGGGGAGAGGGAGAGAATGCATAGAAGGCTGGCAATGGGGGCGGTTGCTTACTGATGGGCAGTCATCTGGGGCTCCCAAACGTAAGGGAGCAGGTCTCATTCCTATGGTTAGTACCTAGGAATGAGTTAGTCTAGGGATGCCACTCTCAATTCCTCACCACACTTTGATGTGGTAGAGGATGGATTACATCACTGGATGAGATGGACTACATCTCTTGGACTTGAGTGAAGGACTGATTGTATGGTCTTTTGGATTTGGGATGTGTTGGTTTGAGGTCATAGTAGGACATGGTCCTCTCTCACCACCCACAGGCAGTTGTCTGAACCCCTATAGTGGGCATGATGGGTTGAGAGCAGAATTGCCTGTGGATCAATCGGCCCCCAGGCACACATTGTCTTCTGACGATTTTACTCCATCTACACCAAGGTAAGGATATATACATTTAATTTTTTAAGAACATCTCATAGTATAATATTACTCTTTTATTGTTATCATTTTTCAGTTACTCATTTCTGAACACATCTCCCCTTATCCTGTGAAGAATGTGTACAATGCTAAGTAAATCAGTCAATGTCAATGATCTGACTTTGGTGCCAGGACGCCTCTTTAGATTTAGGGTGAACAAGAATAAATTAGGCTAAGACGTGTGTTGAAGTGATAGGATCCTACAAAATGAAGTTTTCAGTGATCCGAACATATTATTTTAGAGCTTATTAAGATTTCAAATATTGGATGAACAAAAAAGAATTTAAGTGATGGGGTCTATTATTATTTTAAGCCTTAGGTAAACTATCTCAAACCCCCAGCCTTTGAGTGTTACTAGAAATTTGGGGCAGAAGAAACAAGTAATGTGCCAGTCTGTTTGCCACAGCTCTAGACCACATTCTAAGAGAAGATATTTGGGTTTGGGAATGATTTTAGATCATTATTTTTCTGCCACTTGCCATTATCACCCTGACTCAATCTATAAGCTGGGATGTTATGCAAAATACAAAATGTAGTTGGGGAACAATTAATCCATCAAACACAGACAGTGAATAGGACTAAAATCCTAAAAAGTACACAATACAGAAAAGCTGGGGAAAATATGGACTTGGTATCATGGAGACGCTGTCTTTCCTTGTCCCATCATTTGTGGGATATTGACTATTTCCACCATGGTGTAAACCCGCAGAATCAACTAACTGACATGTTTATGATTCTCTCATCATGCTTTGTAGTTATTAATACTATAGAGGTGGCAAGGACACTTTCAACATACACTACTTCCTGTCAAGAGAAAATGAAAATCTTCCGGTAAAGGTCCCAGAGCACTGGCAGTAGGCTCTGTTCTACATCTGTCCCCTAAGACAGACTCTATTCACTCTCAACCTAATCTAAAGAACGAGCAGATAACAGTATTGGGATCCCTTGTGTTGGTGACAGAGAATACTACCATCACTACTGCTACTACTACCACCAACCATAATAACATAAATGATGGCAATTATTTGGTACTTACTATGTCCTAAGGACTGTTCTAAGCATGTTCTCTACATTAAACAATTTAATCCTCACGACAGCAGTAGACACCATTACTACCCTCTTTTTACAGATGGGGAAGTTGAGGCCCAGAGAGGTTCCCACAGCTGAGAAGTGGCGGAGCTGGGATAGGAGTGGATGCTGATAAGTGAATAAGATTGATCAGCAAAAGTGAGGAACAGATGATTTTTCTGTAAGGGGAGAAAAGTCACTTGGGAAAAAGCTGTTCCATCTTTGAAGCCATTGCTAACCCTGAGGAGAGGGAGTGATGTCGAGTTCCCGCCCCAGGCTCTGCCCCGCCATGGAAAGAAGGGCCGAGGACCAAGACGGAGGGTGTGGGGCTGCTGCGGAGACTCTTCTCGTCTACAGCATGCACCCGAGTCCTACAATGAACTGGAAGGATGGCTAAGGATGTACTAAACTCCCCTGGTTGACAGAGGGCCCTGAAGTGCCACAAGTGCTTAATACTGGGTTATAGGGACACTGTTTTTAGTTTAATTTAGTTTGTTTGTATGTTTGTTTTGTTACCTCCTGTCGCTGATAGATAGGAATGACAAGGATAAAGGCTAAGATGAAAGGGAGGAGATCCTACTAGACTTTACAGAGACCTATGTGAAGGTGAAGGAGACCTTCAGGCAGAATTTATTTATAGCTCTGTGGGGTGTATGGATTTGTGTTTATGGGTATGAGCCTTCAGGAACTGTGGTGTTTCAATGCCTTTCATGTTCTTAGAAGGTACCTGGGAGGATTCATTATTTTAGTTTTCATATTTATGTTATTAGGAAATGTTCAAAAATTCAGAATATCTTATCTCTTCACAGAAATTCTTACTGGTACCACATGTGCTGCTAACTTGGGCATCCACTGGTGTTCTACATTTTGGATGTGGAACCATTGCTGTCACCTGGACCCTTCGGTGGGGACTAGGTTCCACGCAGGCGGGTTGCAGAGCAGGCATCTTCCCTTGCTGCCATGTTTTACCCTAGCCGCTCATTACTGTGTTCGGGAAGTTATTCCTCTTTCCACCCCTAATTACGCCTCTTTCCTCTTGACAGGCAGTATTATAGTGTAGAACTGTCCTTGTGAGTCTTTATTGCTTTTAGTAACTATGAAATCTCTTACAAGGTGTCTAGAGCTTCATCGACATATGTTGATGGCACTATTTTATCAGTCCTGAAATGGTCAAGGTCACAGACAATGTGCCAGAGGAAGGAAGACAGTGAACACATTATTATAAATAGATATGTAACTTGAAAATGACCCTTTCAGGCATGGGGACATTAGTTGGCAATAGGAAGGAAGTGATGAAATGCAATAATTTTATTTTACTTGGGGGAGTCTCCAGGTGTATGTCAAATGCCTGCTATGTTTAATCTGATTGACACGTTAGCACATCAGAGGCTTAAACATTTATCATAGTTACTTCACGAAAATGAAAATGAATTAAAAGATGAGGTGGAGCAAAAGTACAGTTTGGATAGGCAAAGCTAGCATATGATACATTATTTTAGCTTAGGAAATTAAAGTGAAGAACGCGTGAGAACAATGTACCTTACATTTTTTCATTCTGAACTTAAAAAGAAATATTTTTTAACTTTATTTATTTTTGAGAGAGAAAGAGAGACAGAGCGCAAGCAGGGGAGGGGCAGAGAGAGGAAGACACAGAATTCGAAGTAGGCTCCAGGCTCTGAGCTGTCAGCACAGAGCCCAACATGGGGCTTGAATGCACAAGCCACGAGATCATGACCTGAGCCAAAGCTGGACGCTCAACTGACTGAGCCCCCCAGGCGCCCCTGCCATTGTGAACTTTTTTAAAAACATAAGCATTGGGAAGCATTTTAGGTAGTAAGTTGAAATACTACTACTGAATCTCATTTCCTTCCCTCTTTATCTCTTATTCATCCTCAGTAGATATATTTTAACAATGAAATATCTAAAAGGTGTATTGGTTTTGTTACTTAGGGCTCAAAAATGTCCCCAAGGCATCGGTTCAGACTTGCCAGTGTATAGGTCGATAATTTGTGCTTAATAGACTTCAGAATTCCCAGCATCTGGAGGTATAGAAAAGCAACAAAAACAGTCTCACCATCAACAGCAATAGCATCAAAAATTCTGACAGTAGCATTCATTGGGGTGCATATACATTAATGTTAACCTTTCAACGCCCCGTTTAGACAGGTATTATTACAATAATACAAAGGATCAAGAGTCAAGAGTTCATCCGCGCGGTTAGACTTTGGCTAAGTTAACTAACTCCTCTCAGAATAGCAATTTCTTCATGTGTAAAGGAGACAGTAATGTCATTACTTACAATAATAATTGATACTGCCTCGAAGTGTTTTATCCCGCAGATTGCGTGAATAATGCACAGATGGCACTTAGCACAGTGCCCGTTTTATGATGGCTAGTCATCATCGTCATCAACATCACTGTCCCCATTTTTCAGACGAAGAAGCTCGAGCACAGAGGTTCCAAACCCTAACCAATGGGAAGCAGGGCTGGAACAAGGGGACAAGGGACTGCCAGTCCCCTGCTGGTCCCTGACAGCCGCCACCACACTGCATTAGGGAATGTCACTTTGTGGGAAAGGAAGCCGCAGGAGTGTGGTGTAGCTTTTGGCCAGGAATCTAACTCTAACTCTGGGAGGAGGCGACAGGGACAGGGGGGATAGTGGTTATTTATAGTCAGAGCCTCTGGGGCCTCAGATGCTGCCTCTGAGGCCTCAGATGCTGCCTCTGACTGGCTCCCTTGTCCCTCCTGCATTCCTCCCTGCTCCCAGTGGTGCTGCCCTTTCCATGTGTTGTGGTTGCCCAACACTAGAACATGTTTGTTAGGTTACTCACCCAGGTCCACTTTCTGTGAACTCTCTTAATTCCCTGGGTAACTAAAAGAAGGGAAGGGGGGTGGATAACCTCCCAGTCAGATATCCTGCCCTCTGCTTTATGTTGTGTAGACCTAAGTGTTTAAGCAGCTTTATTTGTAGCATCTGGCAGCAAATTAAGCGCTATTCTTTTTTTGTTTTTCAATTTGTTTTTAGTGTTTATTTTTGAGAGAGATAGAGCGTGAGTGGGGGAGGGGCAGAAGGAGAAGGAGACACAGAATCCAAAGCAGGCTCCCGGGCTCTGAGCTGTCAGCACAGAGCCCAACACAGAGCTCAAACTCACAAACCGCGAGATCATGACCTGAGCTGAAGTCTGACGCTTAACCCACTGAGCCACCCAGGCGCCCCCAAAATAAGCGCTATTCTTGACTAAGAGTCACCGCAGGTGGGAACGCAGCATTATAAGCAGTTACTCTGGTGTTCTATCTATACTCTTCCTGCTCTGCTACGGCAGAAGCGTTTGTACTGTGCAGTGCCTCACCCCTTGCAAAAATTTGGGAGGAGAGATGCTTTTTGAGGTTGAAGATTTCTTTGTATGACATCCAATAAATCTTCGGTTTGCACTTTTGTCTGTTTAAGTGTTTTTAGAAAAAAAAGAACATTTTCCCTGTAGTATAATCTGGTAGCATTGGTGAGATCACCATTGATTGATCACCATACATCACTTTCGCATCTGTATTTTCATCTCTGTGATTCTCTTTTATGTTAGATTTAGTTGTTTGTGTGTTTGTTTTCCTCTGTTGGGACATAGGCTTCTTGCAGTCGAGGACAAGGCTTTCTTCTCCTTGCTGGTATAGAGCATTGCTCCATAAACATCAGGGCACATAGAGCTAGTGGGTCACTGTGTACTAATTTGGAGCAAACCTTCTCGTTGGCCACTAACCTGACAAGTGAGTGAAAAGGAAAAGGGAGCTCATAGTCTTGACTCCAGGAGACAAATAATTTTAGCAAGGCAAGTGCCTTTGGGAGTCGCTAATTGACACCAGCATAGGATGGAGAAGGGGTCAAAAGGAAGAGAAAAAAAAGGGAGAGGGCAAAAAACATTTTTCTAGATAAGTCTCCTGAGTCAAGGGAAACGAATGCAAAAATAAACTATTGGGATGATATAAAAATAAAAAACTTCTGCACAGCAGCGGAAACTATCAACAAAACTAAGACAACCTACTGGATGGGAGAAGATACTTGCAAATGCCACATCCGATAAGGGTTTAGTATCCAAAATATATAAAGAACTGATACAACTTAACACTCCCCCCCACAAATAAACCAGTTAAAAAATGGGCAGAAATCAGGAACAGACATTTCTCCAAGGAAGACCTACAGGTGGCCAACAGATACATGAAAAGATGTTCAACATCACGCATCATCAGGGAAATGAAAATCAGGAAAATGAGATATCACCTCACACCTGTCAGAATGGCTAAAATCAAAAACACAAGAAACGAGTGTTGGCGAGGATGTGGAGAAAAGAAACCCTCATGAACTACTGGTGGGAATGCAAGCTGGTGCAGCCACTGTGGAAACAGTATGGCGGTTCCTTAAAAAACTGAAAATAGAACTACCACAGGATCCAGGGTTGCACTCCTGGGTATTTATCCAAAGAATAGAAAAACACTAATTCTAAAAGATATATATACCACTGTATTTATAGGAGCAGTATTTATAATAGCCAAATTATGGAAGCAGCCCTAGTGTCCATCGAGAGACATCTTTGTCCATTGGATAAAGATGTGGTATGCATACATGGAACATCATTCAGCCATAAAAAGAATGAAATCTTTTTTTTTTAATTTTTTTTTAACATTTTTATTTATTTTTTGAGAGACATAGAGACAGAATGTGAGCAGGGTAAGGGCAGAGAGAGAGAGGGAGACACAGAATCGGAAGCAGGCTCCAGGCTCTGAGTCATCAGCACAGAGCCCGATGTGGGGCTCGAACTCACAGACCGTGAGATCATGACCTGAACTGAAGTCGGCCGCTTAACCGACTGAGCCACCCAGGCGCCCCAAAAGAATGAAATCTTCACATTTGCAATAACAAGGGTGGATCTGGAGAATATAATACGAAGCAAAATAAGTCAGTCAGAAGAAGACAAACCATATGATTTCTCTCATGTGCGAAATTCCAAAAAAATGCATAAAGGAAAAAAATAGACAAACAAAAAACCAGACCCTTAACTATAGAGAACACACAGATGGTCACCAGAGGGAAAGGGGGAGGGGCGATGGGTGAATTAGGTGAAGGAGACTAAGAGTACACCTGTGATGAGTACCGAGCGATGTACAGGATTGTCGAATCACTATACTGTGCACCTAAAACTCATCTCACACTGCAGGTTAACGATACTAGAATTAAAATAAAATTTAAAGAAAAGGAAGAGAGGTCAGGTAGATGCAGAAGAAAGGACCTGAAGATACCAAAGAGGGTAGGAAAGGCAACATATTTTACATCACCAATTATTTCTACCAGTTCCCAGCCCCTGCCTTGGGCCAGTGTGCTCTGCCATTACAAACGTCTTCATTTTTTTTTAAAGCTTAATTGAGAGATTAGAGGGTTTTTTTGACTCTCAGTTAGAAAGAAGTCAAGACTGAAACTTTGGTGGTGAAAAGTGTGTCACTATTGTTCTTCCTTTAGCCAGCCCAAGAGTTCTGGTATCAGCAGGGAGCCGGAGCTGGTAAATTGGAGTATCTGGTCTCCTGGGCCCAGGCTAACTGACAGCGGTGATTGGGTGAGGAAGCGTGGGATCAACTGTGTAATTAGAGGTAGCCACACAACAGGTCACAGATCAGTTTGGGTGAATTATGCATATGTTGTTCAGAGCTAGGCGGAGTGGACCTGCTGCGTAGGTAGATAGAAATCTCCTAGAAGCTTCAACAGGTTGGTTCTTGCCTGAGCGCTGCTTTGAAAGCAGTGGCCTTGCATTTTCTGTTTTTATATATGTTTTTACCTTCCTGTATTCTCTTCTGATGTCTTCCTGGACCAACAGAAAAAAAAAAAAAAGGAGGACAGGAAATAAGGGAATACTTGGTTGTAAAAAAAAATAAGCAATTTTCGTAAAGCCAGGTGACATAGTGTTAGCCTTAGGTTCTTTCAGAAAAAGTCCTCAGACCTACTTTTGCCATTCCTGATACTCTTACTCTTAAATTTTATTTAAATTTAATTCTGTTTTTAACCAATCGTCATGACTTTCATAAGGAGGCCACATTGGGTCTCTTAAACCTTACTGTAAACAAAATAACTTTCATTTCAGAGTGTTCTGCAGAATTTAAATGTCAACTGGTTGAGGGCAATGTGTTTCCTTTCTAGAGACATCTCTGAAGAGAAAAGAAGGGATAGGAAAAGAGAAGGAAAAATAATGGGCAATGAGTAAAGTTAAGAGAAAATCTTTTTAAAAAGTAAAACATTGAGGGCTGTCTGGGTGGCTCAGTCGGTTAAGTGTCTGAGTTGGGCTCAGGTCATGATTTCATGGTTCGTAGTTCAAGTCCCACATCAGGCCTGTGCTGACAGCTCAGAGCCTGCAGCCTGCTTTAGATTCTGTGTCTCATGTTCTCTCTGCCCCTCCCCCACTTGTGGTTCGTCTCTCTGTCTCTCAAAAATAAATAAATGTAAAACGAAACAAAATTTAAAAAGTGAAACGTTGACCGTAATGGATAGATTTGATTCTTGTTGTAACAGAATAAAGGAGCTTCTTCTTATTCCCAAAGATGAATGCAATTCAGTCGGCTTGTTCTACGTGGCCGTAGTCAGCTTGGGCGCACTGCCAGCATTTCAGAGTCACTCCTTTCCTGGGCCCTGGGGCCTGTGAGCAATGCAGCATTCCCCTCCTGTTCCCAGTGTGTTCCATCTGTGGCTCTTTCTGTCCTGTAGTTTCCAATTTGCTTGAAATAGTCTTATTTACTCTAACGGAGGATACAGCTACGTTGCCAGTGACGGGCTCTGCAGCTCCATCACCACAGAAAATACTGTCAGTGTAGTATTAAGGAATAAAAAGCTAACAGGTGGAAGTCAGACGGAGCCAGCAGTATGCACAGATGGCAATGCAAAAACCTTCACTTTATTCTACTTTGGGCATGCTTTGTATTTCCGTACTTTTGCTAAGGTGGCACAAAGCTATCATAAGCATGGCTCTTTGTATCCATACTCATGGAAGAGGCAGCCCTAGAATTTCAATTTAATGATTTGGTTTCAGCATTTTTTTCATCCGCCCGTGAAATCTGTTACCCACTTTACTAAAGAGTAACACAATAGGTACTAAAGATCAGTGAAATTGTCCAAAGCCTCAGTTCAGTTCGTGTTTATTGCCTTCCTTTACTGTGTTTCAACACTGGGGTTATAAAGGTAATAAAAGCATAGTTCCTGACCTCGCCAAGCTCACAGGTTAGCCAAGAGAGACAAAGACAAAGGAAGCATGGGTTCAAGTTGAGACACTGTCTATGTTTCATAATATTTTTGAAAGAAATGAATCAAGTGCTAGCTTTCTTGAACAGCACCGACAATCCATTTTGGCAAGAAGGATGGAGATGGAAAGCCACATGGGTAAGTAGGAAGGAAGGGGAAATTTGATGGTGATGTTGTGTTAGAATTAGAAGAGCGCAAAGGGAGAGGCACCTGAGTGGCTGAGTTGGTTAAGCATTCGACTTTGGCTCAGGTCATGATCTCGAGTTTGTGGGTTTGAGCTCCCTATCAGACTCTGTGCTGACAGCTCAGAGCTTGGAGCCTGCTTCAGATTCTGTGTGGGGCTAAATAAATAAACGTTAAAAAAAAGGAAGAGAACAAAGGGAATTTTTCCCTTCAAATTTTTAAATTTTTAATTGTTGAAATTTTTTATTTTATTTTATTTTTTAAATATTGATTTTTGAGAAAAATTTTTATTTTATTTTATTTTTTAAATATTTATTTTTGAGAGAGAGATACAGAGCACAAGCAGGGGAGGGGCAGAGAGAGAGAGAGAGAGAGAGAGAGAGAGAGACATAGAATCTGAAACAGACTCTGAGCTGTCAGCACAGAGCTTGACTGGGGCTTGTACTAATGAACCGTGACATCATGACCTGAGCCAAAGTAGGGTGCTTAACAGGCTCAGCCACCCAGGCTCTCCTATTTTATTTTATTTTTAAGTAAACTCTACACTCAATCTTAAACTCATGGGATCTTAAACTCATGACCCTGAGATTAAGAGTTGCATGCTCTACCGACTGAGCCATGCAGGCGCCCCCTCCTTCAATTTTTTTATTTTTTTATTTTTTTAAAGTTTATTTATTTTAAGAGGGGGAGAAGTCATGAGTGGGGGAAGGGCAGAGAGAGAGAGAGAGAGAGAGAGAGAGAGAATCCCAAGCAGGCTCCACATTGTCAGTACGGAGTCAGATACTGGGCTCAAAATCACCAATGGGTGAGATCATGACCTGAGCGGAAATCAAGAGTCTGCAGCTTAACCAACTGAGCCACCCAGGTGCCCCTCCTTTATTTTTTTAAATAGAATATTTTCAGATTTATAGAAAGAAAAATAGTACAATAAATACCCTTATGCCCTTTGCATAGATTTATCAATTATTAACATTTTGTCACATTCACTTGCACTATGTGTGTGTGTATTTTTTGATCCATACAAGTAGGTTGCAGACCTCTTGACGGTTCACCTCTCGGTGATCAGCCATGATCACACCCATCAGATACACGTGATTCTATAGTATCTTCTGATAGAGAATCCATATTCAAATTCCTCCAGTTGTCCTGAATATGTCTTTTCCAGATTTTTTTCCCTCCCCGATTCATGGTTCTATCAGGATTCACACATTCCATTTAGTTGCTGTGTCTCTCAGCCTCTTTGGATTTATATTTTTGTTTTACTTTGTTTTATGACATTTAATCTTTGAAGAATTTAGGCTGGTTATATCGAACGATGTCCCATATGGTGGATTTATCTGATTATTTCTTCCCGGGTAGAGTCAGGTTAAACATTTTTCGGCAAGAATCTCACAGATAGATGTTGTTGTAGTACAACAGCTCTGAATCTGGACTTCATGGATTTCTTCTATTTTACTGTAGTAAGAACACTTAATATGAGATCTACCCTCTCACCAGACTGTGAACTGTACCGTAAATACTGTTAACTACAGGTACAGTGTTGTACCGCACATCTTTCGAACGTCCTCATCTTGCATCACTGGGACTTTATCCCCATGATTAGCAGCTCTTCCTTTCCCCTCCTGGCTGCCCCGGCAACCATCATTCTTTACTTCTATGAATTTGACTGCTTTAGAGACCTCGTATAAGTGGAGTCACGCAGCTTTTGTCCCTCTGTGACTGGTTTATTTTTCTCACTATAATGCCCTCAAGACTCATCCATGTCATTGTAAATGGCAGGATTTCCTTCTTTTCTATGGCTGAAGAGAGGCTAGCTTTTAAAGACTGTGTTTATCACACAACATGGCCGGTAAATGGAAGCCTGCTTCACCTGATGTGCAACTGAAGAATTAAAATGCCTTTCGGCGCCAGAGGAAACACCAGCTCTATGTAGGATTTACCGAGAGAGAGGGTTTGTAAGCCTCCAAGCTGGCACTGCTCCAAGGGATCTTCAAGGGACGTTTGGATTGTGTGCAGTTCCAGCCCTTACACACTGACTTGAGAACCCACTGCTCCTTGTTCAGTTCCATGCTTTTAACAAAGTTAACAGGGGCGCCTGGGTGGCTCAGTTGATTAAGCGTCTGACTCTTGATACCCACTCAGGTGGTGATTTCCCAGGCATGAGACCGGGCTCTGTGCCGAGGGTAGGGCCTGCTTGGGATTTTCTCTCTGACCCCCCTCCACTTGTGTGCGCATGCGCAGGTGCTCTCAGAATAAACATTTTTTAAAAAAGTTAACAGAATATCTTGTTTGTTCTACACCAGTACATAGAAACTTAATTTATTCTTTTAAATAGCTACAGTGTATTCCATTACAGGAAGGCACTAGAATTTGTTCAAAACCAGTTCTCTACTGGTGGATATTTAGATTGTGTTCAGACTTTTGCTACTACTATTATAATGCTGCAAGGAAGGATGTATCTTTTTATAATAATACGTTTGGGGAATCTTGAATGACCAAGTGATTATAGGAGAATAAATTGAATACTTTTGCTATATTTATTGGAAAATATGGGCTTTATTTTCTCTTCTGGTTACTTTTGGATTGATACTATTTTGGTACTAATTCCTATGATTTCAACTTTTCAAAATTGAGCTTAAAAATATCAATTACACCTGAAAATATCCCAATTAGCATAGTTTTAAAATCCATTTAATGGCATTTGTATCCCAAAAGACAACTTACCAAATATTTTTAGTAGTTAGTGTTTATTCACCAAATATTTCTTGAGTGCCTCTATGTACCAGGGATAATGTTAAGGGTTTTATTTTAATAGATTTTATGCCTCCTAGTATCATTGAAATTCTGCTGAAATTCAAGTCTAAGAACTATTTATAATATAATTGGTCATTTATTCCATTAAGTCTATAACAAGACATTTGTATAGTGGCGAGGTGGACAGGAGGGGAAAAGTAATATATTTGTATTACAAATTGTATTTTAATGTAGTTCCTAGTTAGCAATTATAGAAACACGTGCTTTTCTTTCTTTTTCTTTTTTTCTTTTCTTAAAATGACTATTCTGAATGCAATGGCTTAATGTTAAATGGTTTTGGAAGCCTTGACTGTTCTAGATTCTAGAATGAAGTTTTCAAAATATACCATGTTATAAGCTATTTTCTATTACAGAAGTATAAGTAATCTCTGATTAAGATTATAAGCCTGCTACACATAAATGGATTCTAGATATTGAAATGCAATTGATAACACTTACCTTAATTGGATAGAACAGAAAATTATTACAATCTTTATTTATCTAATTAACATCTAAATATTAAAGTTATTTTATGTTTAAAATTAAATTAAAATTATATTTACGTTTTAGGTGAATTATACATGGATATGATATAAAATTTTTAAATGGTGCAAAAGGCATCTACAGAACCAACCAATATTTCCAATTTCTTCTGAGACATTCAATGCAGACACAGGCAATTATATAGGCTTACATTTCCACCTTCTGTCCTTCCCTCCCTTTCTTCTCTCTTTAGTAGGATTGATCATACCAATCCTTCCTAATTCTTTTTATTTTTCCTTAAATGCCTTTTCCTGGCTCTAATCGCTCATTTAGTTTTTTACCAGAACCTTAAAATCAGCTTGCCTAGATTAAGAAAAAAATCCGATTAATAATTTTAGGAGTGGGATGCACAATATTTATAAATTAACTTTGAGAGAATTGACATCTTAAGATGGTGAGTCGTTTAAACCAAAAAGCGTGATATGCTTTCCATTTGTTTTAGTCTTTTAAAAAATGGCCGTTAAGTTTATCTTGAGGATTTTTTTATCTTTTTATACATTTTTTGGGTAGTGATTCCTTCTATTATAGCTTCTGGTTGCTCTTTATGTGTATGAAGACTATTGCTTTAACAGATTATGTTTTTTACCATCCTGGAGTTTTTCATTGTTTGCGATAGTTGTTCAGCTGACTCTCTTGAGTTCTCCAGTTAAGCAATAATTTTATCTACACATACCTTCAGAACGATATTCAACTATGATGATGTTAAGTTGTATGCCTCGGTTAACTTACTTATGTGCATATTTTCCAACAAAGTCTCTCTGACAAACTGCTTAACCGAAAGGCAATTAAATAGCTATTAAATATGAACACAGACAAAACAACCAAATCTACAGTCAACCACAAAAACCAGACCAAACAACCAGCCAACAAAAACTGTTCTCATGTGTAATCTTGTGAATCGGGCTTATCTCAATTTGGCGAAAACAAAACAACAAAATATCCTAAGGAGATAATTGGCAACTGAGGTTAAGGTCTATATCACTATCATGAATAACCTTCCATTTCAAACTTCAAATTTTTTGTGTTCCTTAAAACTCATCGTTCTTGTTTTATTAATCTTATATTAAACACATGTAATAAATTTGAACCGATAAAATAGTTGAATAGAAGATGACTTTTATTGTCTTTTTATGTTGTAGGTCCACATAAGATTTAATATGAAAACCGAGTTTAGTTGACAAGCAAAATGGAAAACTCTGGGTTTAGTTTCCTCGCCTCTCTCACTCTGCTGGCATGGAGCCTGTCATTGTGGGCCCAGAGTCAGCAGGTCAGCGGCCTGATACAATAGTCCTGGTCTTTTATGCTAGAAATATCTGTAGAGAGGGAATCTTAGACTCCTATAAGTGAAATTCTTAACAATACTAATTGTTTGCTTACCTGCCACGTAGGGATTGTTAAGATAAAGCAGGGTGGGAACCTGACCTACCCAGGCGTATCTTCCATCTGAATATGAAGGAAATGATTCATTGATACTCAACCCGAAAGACCTTGCCTGGAAAACACAGCTCAGTATTGCATAATCAAGCATTTGAAAACAAAGTGTCCGAGAAAACTGTTTGGAAATCAATTCCCATCACTTTCTCTTATTAGTTCAAATATTGTTTGTTGGTGTTCATAGTAGTAACCGCCACTGTGCTTTGTTTTGCAGTTTGGTAAGTGTTTTGGGGGTAACCTCCTGAGGTGGTGGTGGGGGGGTCTCATTACTCTCATTTAACAAGTGAGGGAAAGGGAGGCTCGCAGAGATTCAAGACTTGCCCAGGGTTGCGTAGGCAGAAAGGGGCAGAGCCAGAAATTACTAAATCCAGATCTGCCTAGGAAGTGAGAGGGCATGGACTGTATAACTTCATCTTTTAGAAACTCAGGTTTTTGAACTGTAGAATGAGCATAATAGTCATTTTGCATGCAGTATTGCTATAAAAATGAAATGAGGTAATGCAGATAAAACATCCATGTCAGTATTGAACATATGCTCAGAGCTTAATACATATTTATCTCGATTATTTTTTAGCTCTTTATTCTCATTGCCATGCTTATAGTTCTATGGCCTTAATCAATACTTAAAATTTCCACTGTCTAATTCCTTATGTGTGATAATAGTAAATTAGGGTAATTGAGTCCTTGATATAATACTTTTCCTGGGACTTAGAGCAAGTTTTTTTTGGTATTTTAGTTTACTGGCCTCCTCCCCCACTCTTGGGCTAAGGGCCAGGAGTATTTTGAAGGAATTAAGATGAACCTACAATTTATTGAATCAGACCATTAAGTAGAGCTAGAGTAAAGTTATAATACATTTGCAAGGTGACATATCTAAAGGCGCCATAAGCAGGGGGCGTAGACAAAATCATAAAAATCCGTTTATCTGCCAGCACATTTATGTAAGAGATTACACTACTGGGCAGGAATTTCCTGCTGTATGTCTTTTTCTTTTCTTTTCCTTTTTTTTTTTTTTTTTTTTGGAAGTTTTCAATAGCTTGTAATGGGCTATTGTGCTTCCTCTCCAGGCTTGGCTGTTATCAGTTCCACTCAGATATTCCTTCCTCTTCAGTTTGAAGTGTTTTGTGGCACTTATGAATGAGTGCATCTATTTTTTAATGATTAGAATGTTGATTTATATCACAGGAGACTCATCATTTCTGCTTCCCTGCACGCAGGACTGTTGTAAGAATTTACTCTTTTCAAACATACGTTAATTATTTGAACCTCCAGGAAAAGAGTGCCATAAAATCAAAAGCCACACGTGAATTTTATAAGAAAGTACTTCCTACTAAAATAATGCAATGGTAGCAGTCGAGAACATTTTGTAAGTAGGTGAGGAAACATGTTTGAGTGTTTCTAATTACATGCATGATGCCAAGTGAAAAGCAAAGCACGTAGAAAGAATGTTTGCTGAGTGATGGAGAATCAGAGTTTAAGTCTGAGCTCCATGACCCGTATGCTATGTGAGCGTGGCCAAGACATATAGGGCTGCTGAGTCTCATTTTTTAAAAAATATTTTTTATTTAGTTTTGAGAGAGAGAGAGACAGAGTGTGAGCGGGGAGGGGCAGAGAGAGAGGGAGACACAGAATCTGAAGCAGGATCCAGGGTCTGAGCTGTCAGCATAGAGCCCAATGTGAGGCTCAAACCCACGAACCGTGAAATCATGACCTGAGCCGCAGTTGGATGCTTAACCAACTGAGCCACCCAGGTGCCCCTCATTTTCTTTAACTGTAGAAATAGGTATGCCTGTATTATGACCCTTAGTCTCTGCTTTATTTTATCAGGACAAAGTAACTCCTTTACAGATGTGGCATAAAACTCATGCAGCCTTATTTCAGTGTGGCTAGAGATGCAAATGAAATCTTTGGCTATTGCAATGTTTGTACCAGGAATTAGTAAATAGCAAGTAATATAAAAGAAGTAAGTAGATTTAGTATTTTCTAACTTTCAACGGAGAGACATGGTTTTATGTTTTATTTCAAAAACAGATTCAACAGTAGCTGATACAATGAATTAATTAGCCACCTAAACATAAACCAACTTTAATCTTCTTTTTATCAATTTTACGTCAACAAGCTGCCAACAAAGAGAAGAAAATTAAGATTTCCTCAAAATAACCTCTATACCAGTTGCATACAACCGATGTCAGTTGTATCGTGTTAGATATTTTGATTCATCTAAATTAAAATTTCTGGTACATTTTACAGGCCTAATACCAAAAAAGAATTTTTTATGACTTTTTTCCTTGACTGTAAAAATAGAGTTGACTTCCAGAAATTCAAGTCTGGGTAAATACAGGGACTATTGGAAAACTTCACTGTGCTAATGGATAAAAGAAGAAAATGAACTAGAGGTGTATGTCCTTAGAAAGGAGATACAACATTATCACTAGGTGCAGGTGACATGATTGTCAACTTAATAAAGCTAGAAAGTCAATCATAATTGATTGAGAGGGATTGATTGGCAGAGAGAGAGGGAGACACAGAATGTGAAGCAGGCTCCAGGCTCTGAGCTGTCAGCACAGAGCCTGATGCGGGCCTCCAACTCACAGACCTCGAGATCATGACCTGAGCCGAAGTCGGCCGCTCAACCGACTGAGGCGCCCAGGCGCCCCAATCATAATCATTTTAGAAACAACAAGAGAACTCAGTAAGAAGACAGGTCAAAAGTAAATGCACAAAATTCAATAGCTTTCTTATATACCCAAAATTACCAGTTAAAAACTAGAAAAGAAAAACGAGTCCGTTCTCACTGGAATGTGAACTCCAGGAGGGGTAGACGTCATCTCGCTCACTACCGCCTCCCCAGCTCCTAGAACCATGCCTGGTACATAGTGGACAGCAATAAATATTTATTAAATGAGCTAATAGTAATAAAAACATCACAAAGGATTAGGAACAATCGTAATATGGAAATAGGGCCTTTACAAAGAAAATCATTAAAATATACCGAGGGACATAAAAGAAATAATGGGTTCTTACTTGGAAGTATTCAATGCTATAAAGTTGTTAATTCTAGGGATGCCTGGGGGAGTCAGTCACTTGAGCCTCTGACTTCGGCTCAGATCATGATCTCACAGTTAGTGAGTTTGAGCCCAAGGTCAGGCTCTGTCTGTGCCGACTCAGAGCCCGGAGCCTGCTTCAGATTCTGCGGGTCCCTTTCTGTCTGCCCCTCCCCCACTTGCTCTCTGTCTCTCTCTCTCTGTCTCTCTCAAAAATAAACATTAAAAAAATTTTTAATCTTGAAAAGAAATAAAGTTTTCAATTCTTCCTAAAATAATCTCTTGCTTCAATATTAATTGTATCCAAATCCCATGGATCTTTCCTGTTTTACTTGGTCAAATCAATTCTTTATTTCATGAAAGAATCATCATTAAAAAAAAAAAGCTGGTGAATTCTCAAAAAAAAGTAATGGTTGTATGTAGGATGTTTTTCTCTACCAGATAGCCATTCACTCAACAACTATTTTTGAGCATCTGTTCCGTGCTTGGCAATGTTCTGGGCACTGGAGATACAAAAGTACATAAAACAGACCCAAATCCCTGTTCTTGTGGAACTTAGTTTAGAAATGCAGACAATGTGCAAATAAGTAAAATATGTAAGCTGTCTGATGGTGACGTGTGTTAAGAAGAATGAGGCAGAGAAAGGACTAGATAATGGGAGGGCGCAGGGCAGGGTGGGAGCAGACAGAAGATGCAGTTAAGTAGGGAGCTCATGAAGATTCTCAGAGAAGGTGGTATTTGAGTAAAGACCTGCAGGAGGTGAGTCACGAGGTTCTCTGGATATAAAAAGCTATGGTAATTAAAACAGTGTGGTCTTAGCTCCAAAGAGCCACAGAAGGATGGAATAAAATATTGAGATCGGAGATTGCCCCGAATATATATGGAGGTTTAGCATGTGATAAAGCCGCCCAAAGGATGGACTTTTTATAAATGGTGCTGTAACAACTTGCTAGCCACTTGGGAAAAAAAAAGAAGTTGGGACTGTACTTCACATAAAATTTACAAATGGATAAAAGATTTTAATGTTAAAAAACACACATTAAACTGCCTGGGTGACCATTTAAGTAAGTATTTTTACACTCCTTCTCTGTGACTAGAGCAGGCCTATTAAGCCGTGATAACAAAGCCAGAAAACACAAATGAATGGCCCACAACTCTGACCATAAAAGTTTAATGTGGCAAAAACAAAACAAAATAAATCAAAATCAAAGTCACCACCCACAAAAGTTAATTTGTTATTATTTTTTGAAAAACAACACATATCACGGAAACACTATTATTTCCTTGCTCTAATTTTTTCTTCCTTCCTGAGGTTAGTGTATGCATTTCATGCAATACTGTCTCTTTTCCTTTGGTCTTCAGAACTGTTAAGTTAATAGTGCATATTCTAATAAACTGCCTGCCAGAAACCAGAAGTAATACAAAGAGTTTTAGAATGAAAAAAAAATTTCTCTTACATAATCCAAGAGCAAAAGTAAAAAGAATAGGAACACAATTCACAAAGAAGTACGAATAGCCAACAAAAGTGAAAACAAGTTTAATCTTGTGAGTAATCAAAAAAAGTTAAGCCAAAACAACACCGAGTTGCCTTTTTCTACCAATTGGGTTGCTCAGGTTGGGGAGAACTAATTATAAGCGGCACGGTGGGTACAGCGTTCTCATTTGCTACTCATGGGAGAGCCCATTTGTCTAGCCTTTCATCAAAACTAAATATGTGCAAGCCTTTAAATTTTTTTCAGATTAT
This sequence comes from Paguma larvata, assembly GCA_030068075.1. Classification (NCBI taxonomy): domain Eukaryota; kingdom Metazoa; phylum Chordata; class Mammalia; order Carnivora; family Viverridae; genus Paguma; species Paguma larvata. The sequence goes on along the minus strand of CM057828.1, from coordinate 66,794,067 downwards.
TTTCCAGATATAATTGGATATGTGATCAAAGATGTATGTGTAAAAATGTCTATCTCAGCGTTGTTTGCAATAGTAAAAAACTGGAAATGATCTTGATGCCCATAAATAGGGGAATGCCTAAGCTACAATATCGACAAACTATGGAACACTATGCAGTTTTTATTTATTTATATGAAAAGATGGCTACAATAAATTGTTAATTAAAAAGCAGACTCCAACAGCCATTTGGAAGACAGTTTGGCAGTTTCTTCCAGAGGCAGACAAACATAGTCTTACCATATGATGCAATATTCACAGTTCCTGGTATTTATCCAAAGGAGTTGAAAACTGATGTCCACAGAAAAACCTGCACATGGGTATTTATCGCAGCTTTCTTTATAATTGCCCAAGTTGTAAACGACCAGTTCTTCAGTAGGTGGATAGGTAAGTGAACTGTGTGGTACATCCAGACAATGAAATATTATTTAGTGATAAAAAGAATTGAGCTATCCCATCAGGAAAATACAGAAAAGACATGTTGCTAAGGGAAAGAAGCTAGTCCGAAAGGCTGCACAATGTATGATTCCAACTATATGAGATTCTAGAAGAAACAAAACCATGGAGACAGTGAAAAGACCTGATTAGCGGGGCTGGGAGGAGTAAGGGAGGGATGAATGGGTGAAGCGTGGGGGGCTGTCAGTACAGCACAGCTATTCTGTGTGATACTCTAAGGACGGATACATAACATTATGCATTTGGTAAAACCCATGGAAGAATGAATCCTAATGTAAACTTATAATAAATAATAATAATAATAATAATAATAATAATAATAATAATAATAGGTTCATCAGTTGTAACAAATGTACCATACCAGTGCAGGACATTCCTTATAGGGGGACTGGTGGTAGAGGGTGAGGAATGAATGTATATAAACTCTCTGCACTTACTCTCTGTTCAGTGTTTCTGTAAACCCAAAACTGCTCTAAGAAGTAGTCTTTTAGGGGCGCCTGGGTGGCTCAGTCGGTTGGGCGGCCGACTTCGGCTCAGGTCATGATCTCGCCGTCTGTGAGTTCGAGCCCCGCGTCGGACTCTGTGCTGATGGCTCAGAGCCTGGAGCCTGCTTCTGATTCTGTGTTTCCCTCTCTCTCTGCCCTTCCCCTGTTCACGCTGTGCCTCTATGTCTCTCAAAAATAAATAAACATTAAAAAAAAATTAAAAAAAAAAAAAGAAGAAGTAGTCTTTTAGCTTTAAAAAAACCAGACTATAAAGAACGTATATGGGAGCGCCTGGGTGGCTCAGTCAGTTAAGCCTCTGACTTTGGCTCAGGTCATGATCTCATGGCTTGTGAGTTCGAGCCCCGTGTTGGGCCCTGTGCTGACAGCTCAAAGCCTAGAGCCTGCTTCAGATTCTGTGTTTCCCTCTCTCTCTGCCCCTTCCCCACTCACCCTCTGTGTCTCTCTCAGAAATGAATAAACATCAAAAAAAAAAAAAAAAAAGAACATGTATGTACAGTTCTCTTTTTATAGTGTGTGTGTGTGTGTGTGTGTGTGTTTGCACATGAATGTGTGTGTATAGGGGGATGTGTGTAGAAATAGTCTGGAGGGTTACATCAAAATGTGAACAGTAGCATTTTCCAGTGTTTGGACTGTAAGTGATTTTTGCTTTTTAATTGATGTCTCTCTGCACCTTCTAAATATTTTATGGTTGTCTTATAATCAGAAATAAAAAAGTATTCTCATTTAAAAAAATAAGACAACAACAACTGAAAAAAAAGAACATCACCACTCCCAATAAAAAATAAACAAAAGTAAGGTACAAAACGTTCTATGATCCTACCATCTAGAGATAACCACTTTAACATTTTGGTATATGTCTTTTCAGGCTAGTTATAATAAAATAGGTGATATGTGAAATATATACAGATACAAACATTACATGCAATTTTGCAACATATTTGTATTTTATATATATGTACATATATATAATTTTGTTCCCTTTGTTTTAAGCTTACTTTACTCCTATTAATATTTACCATGTTGTTAAAATCCTTTGAAAGCATCATTTAAAAAAACGTTGCATAGTATTCTATCCTAGGAAACCCTCTCACTTACTGAATTTTTTCCACATGTTTTGATGTTACAACAACATTGTGGTGAACATTTTATAAAGAGCTGGTATTACGTCCTTGAAAAATAATTTTCAGGGCCAAGGATATTTCTAAGGTGATTCATGGCATCATTTCAAATAAGTGGTAAACCGGGTAACTAAGTCCTTGAGATGGGAAGGGATATTAAGAAACTATTTAATCCCATCTCTGTTTGCATAGAAACATTGCATCTAACCAGTTGAGAGTCAAGTTTTCTTTCTCACCATCAACATTTCCAAATGCCTTTTTGAAAAAAGTCATAAAATAGAAATCTGAACTTACAGACAATAGAAGTGGCTGTTCAATTTACAAAAGATGTGTTACACAGTTCAATCAAGATGCCAAACGTCTTTAGGATGATCGCACTTCACTTTTCAGGGGAGGGTGAGGAGCAAGAGTGGAACTAAAGATCCTTTGGAAAATCTTAGGGAAACTCTTGCTCCTCCACTCAAAAAAATGTCCATGTGTGGGGACACCTATAGTTTTGCACACTGTGCTGATGTGCCGATGGTCCATCTGTGAACCTCATGTTAAGGTCCCTACTATAGCATTTGAACATGACTTAGGACTTGGGTTTCCTCAAGCATTTCGAGCAAAATCACTTTCTATTTATATAGTATTTTGTGAAATCTTTTCCATATAGGTTTCATTCAAGCACCCCAGTTGACTGAAATAAAGGATACAATGTTCATTTCAACTTTAATAGCTAAGAAAATTAACAGCTCAGAGAGAGGTTAAATGACTTACTCAAAGGCCTCTTGTCACAGAGGGTTTGTACCAGGACTCAAGTCCTTTTTTTTTTTTCTTGACTTTAAATCTGATTGTTTTTCTCCTCGTTCTGCTGAACCACTCTACTTTACAGGCTTTGGACTCCCTACAGTTTAGAAGAACTGAATTTAACTGGGCCTTTGTGTCTTAGATTTTGGTATCACTGTAACACAGTATGTCAGTCTCTACAGAGTAGGTATTCAGTCAATGTTGATAATATTTAAACTTTGTTTAGCAGCAAATTCTGGTTAAATGCTGTCATTACTTTACTTAGCTACATAAATCTGCACAAAGTCAAGAGTTTGGTAATCATTTGGTTGTTTTGACCAAGGCAGGTACCTGGTAATTGATGTTTTAACGCATTGATTTTTCTCACTAAATTATTGGACCCAGTGAAATCATGGAATATTAAGCAGCAACAAACATAAGGTATGCATATCTGATGATAGTTAGGGTTTTTAAAAATAGCTTTACTATTGAGGCTTTCTTGGGTCGAATATTATTTATGAAGAATGTTAAAAGCAACTGGAGAGGAAAAATATCACAGAGAACAATTCCCCTAGAGTCTAGGAGATTCACGCTATATATAAGGTGCCTCTTATTGGAAAGTTACCAGTGACACCATTTCCTCTTTCAGTAAAGCAAGCAAGACTTTTTTTTTAATATTTGACCTCTTTGAATTACTTACTGATATCAGAGAGGGCAGCCCTAACGTATTCATATATTTCCAAAGTACACGAAGTCCTCTTTTACCAAAGGAATTGTTCCACAGAAACCCAAGGCTCAAGGGTATTCCTTTTTAATGATATTTTATTGACCACCGCGGATAAGAAATGAACTGAGTCTCTACCCAGAGATTAATTTGGAGGAAATGGTGAGGGGAATAGCATATGAATGGGGTGGAGGGAGAGCAGGGGGTGTTGGGCTATTTGGGAATAAGGGCATGCAGACCACCTGAGGGATGTGCATATTGCTCCTGAGGCTCCCCGTTCTTCTCAGGCTTGGTGCTAGGTTCTCTGTATATATCTTCTCATTATTCTCCTTAACAAGCCTGTGGGGTGGCAAAATTATGATCCACACTTAAAAAATGAGGAAACTGATTCAGAGAAGTTTCCTCGGAATTCACACTCAGGAATATTTGGACCCCAAGCCTACCTATGTGCTTCACCATGATGCATAGCTCCATCTAAGCAATGCTGGTGTTACATAATCTCTTTTGATTTAGTTTTTGGTTAATTGCCTAGGACTTAAAAAAAATACAAATGGCACCTCCTCCAGTTTATTTTTATTCAAAGGTAGGAGGGAGTGATGTCACCAAGATGGCAACATAGGTCATTCCTGACTTCACTCCCCTTCATAAGAAGAATGACTCACAATTACTCAGAAACAAGACACCACTGAGAGAATCCCAGAATATGAGGATGAGGCTGAAGCATCCCCTTGTACCTCAGAGACAAAGATGAACTCTGTTAGAAAGATGAGTGAGGGAAGTGGCTACATGTTGACTGCATTCCTCAACAGGAACTTTTCAGGGCAGGATAGAATAGGATGAGTATTGAAAATAACTATCAACCAAGAATTCTATACCTGGGGAAGCTGTCCTTCAGAAACAAAGGAGGGATAAAGATTTTCCTGAACAAACAAAAGCTGAAGGAGTTCATTTTATAGGAGCATTATTGACAATAGACAAAACATGGAAGCAACCTAAGTGTTTATCGATGGATAAATGGATAAAGGAGATACAATATACATATATATATGTATATGATATATGCAATATCATTCAGTAATAAAAAACGAGGACATTCTACCATTTGCAACAACATGTATGGACCTTGAAAGCATTATGGGAAGTGAAATAAGTCAGACAGAGAAAGATGAATATTGTATGATCTCATTTATATATGGACTATAAACACACACACACACACACACACACACACACACACACACACAACAACAACAACAAAAGCCAAAACTCCTAGAAAAGGATATCAGACTTGTGGTTACCTGAGGTGGAGCTTAGGGGGAGGGGAAATGGAAGGAAGGTTGTCAAAAGGTACAAACTTCCAGTTATAAGATAAATACATACTAGGAATGGAGTGTACAACATGATGACTATAGCTAATGCCACTGTCTGACGCAGTGACGTATGTCAATTATTTCTCAATAAAACTGGGGGGAGAAACTGGGAAAAAGACTATATAGACAGATGTAGGTCCTTTAATAGTTTGTTGAAGATTATTCTGCATTTAGTCATTGTCATGCATCAGAACGACCTTACTAGTTGAAAACTGACTCCTGAATCCTCGTGTAGGATTGTAAAAATGTACTCTGCGTCTCTGATTTTTCTTTTGCTAGAGTGTGGTGATTTGCATTTTCCTCTATTCCTGTGCTTTTGGCAGAACCTGAAGCTTCAAGTATTAAATATCAGTGAACGACTGCATGTGATTTTCTGTATTGCATGGGAGAAAAATAAAGTGACTCTGAGGGACAGATCCTGGTGATGCGAGGTTCCGGCTGGAGTGTCATGTGCCTCCGCAGATGTATAGGATGGCACTCTGCTGATATCAGTTTACTTGGCACTATCTGGCCAAAAGCATAGGGAGAACACTATGGCAGGCTCGAGTGGTTTCTTTTCTGCAGGAGAATACTATTTCACAAAATTGGGAATTTTACGAAAATATTCCCTCTGTCTGGTAATCATTTATTCGTCAAATGTTTTTATTTTTTTTATTTTTTTGGTTGTGGATGCTGAAAATACAATGATTAATTAGTCATTGTTCTTGCTTTAAAGAAGGAAATATATATATTCAGCATAGGGTATCAAGGGCCATAATCACAGGGCCTTATGAATGTACCTAGGAGAGGTGCCTGGCTTTATTGAAGACGACACAGAGAAATGGTTCCAGGGGAGGGAATGTCTATTCTGAGCAGGACTGGCTATGCGATTTGCAGAGTCCAGTGCAAAACAAAAATGCAAATTACTTCGTTCAAAAATATTAAGAATTTCAATACGGAGAAATTCTTAATATTGAATTTCAACAGAGGATTAAATCAAGCATAGACACTTCTAATTGAATTTCCCTTCCCTTAGACTTCAACACCCAAAGGGGGAAAATTCCAAACCACTGTTTAACAAAATGCACCCAGTCTGGGCACTTATGCCATTTGTTTCTTTTAAAGTGCCGTTATTACCCAACTGACATCTGTGAATCTAAGAGAATATAGTTAGATCAGTTAGGTGTGGCTGTCATTTCTGAAAGAACCATAGAATATTAAAACAGGTCCTGATTGTTTATTTTAATCTCTTGCATTTCTCCAAGAAAAGGACAGGGAACTTTCTGGGAGCGTTAAGAAATATTTAAATACTTTTAACAGTGGCCTGCACCTCTGAAAGAAATAATTGATAAAAAGTAAGTGTCAGTATGTTTGTTGGAAACAAAAGCAGAAACTTGTACCTGTTGATTACCAAAAGCAGAGAATGTGGTTATCTGTGGAATGTTGTGTTATTGTTGATATTTTACTGTACCTCTTAATAGTTTATACATGTCTGTGGATAACCATATAATTTATAGTGCTTCTTTGTGGGAGGAGTCTCTCTGGGTCCCACTGGTAGCATGCGGAGCCATGTGATTTGCTTTGGCCAATGGAGTGAGAAGAAGCCAGTATGCCACATCTGAGCAGAAGTTTCTAGCAAACACTGAGGGCCATTGCAGTTTGGTGTCTCTTTTCTCTACCCTGCCACCGTCCAGTGTGTCCTGTAGACATGCTGCTCCTTCAGCTGGCTCGCGGGTGAAGTCACGTGGAGCAGAGCCATAGCCAACATACGAAATGCGAATGAGAAAAGAAAATCTTTGTTGTTGAAAAGCAACTGAGATTTTGGGGCTATTAATGATCATAAGCTAGTGAAAACTGGCTAATACGGTATCTCATTCTTAACAGGGCAATGATTCATAAATACAATATTTGCCTGCACCATGTTCAGTGGGGAGTGACAGCACTCTAATAATGGCGATTCTGGAGGTTCTTCCGGAGGCGGATCCGCTGGGAGTTCTGCTGATGGGAGTCTGATTGGTTGGGAACTCAAGCTGAATCCTGGAGGCAGGGGCAGGGCCTGGTGTTCCACACCCTTTGTCTTCACTTCCCCACGTGGCCTAGCTGCTTGCTGCTTAGTGGACCTTGAACACATGGCTTGGCCTCAGCTTCCCCATCTGTAAACTTGGGAGTAGGGCTGTTTGTTTTAATAGGTTGTTAGGGCAGAGTCACCTTCTCCTTATTTCTTTCGTGTCAGTGCCTCTTTCTCGTTGAGTTTTCATATTCAATTAGCTTTTTGGTTTTTTTTACTTTGTCTTTCATTTTTAATATAAAAGAAAGAGGACATTTATAGATTAATGTTGAGCTTCTCTTTGCTCCTTTCCAAGTACCTATTCCTTTACCTCTCCCCAGTGGAAAGCAGTATCTCCTATTTAGTATATATTATACATTGTATAATAATCAGTGTAATAATTATAGTATATTATTACACATATAATATATCACATATATAATGTACACATATACACATATTACATATATACTTACTCATATACATTATTAAATTATATACAATATAGTATTTTACATCATTTATTAGTATACACATAACTATATTAGTATATGCTATAGGATACACATGTTTGTGTATATATATATTTACATAAATTAAAATATGCATATAACTGGGGTGTTTGGGTGGCTCAGTCAGTTAAGTGTCTGACTCTTGGTTTTGGGTTAGGTCACGGTTTCACGGTTTGTGAGTTCAAGCCCTGCATCAGGCTCTGTGCTGACAGCATGGAGTTTGCTTGGGATTCTCTCTCCCTCCCTCTCTCTCTACCCCTCCCCTGCTCACACTGTCTCTGTTTCTTTCTCAAAATAAATAAATAAACTTAAAAAGTTTTTTAAAAATGTATACATATAACCATAATCTTTACAAAGGACACACGATAAAAGAATTAATAGAGGGGTGCCTGGGTGACTGAGTCGGTTAAGCATCAGACTCTTGATTTTGGCTCAGGTCATGATCTCACCGTTCATGGGTTTGAGCCCCTTGTTGAGCTCAGCACTGTCGTGGAGCCCGCTTGGGTGTCTCTCTCCCCCTCTCTCTCATAATAAATAAATAAGTTAAAAAAAAAGAATTAGTAAAATATTGCCTCTTCCTAAAAAGATATAATGGTGAGGAAAAGTAGTTTCATTTCTCCCTATAAAGTTTTTAATTCTTTCATGTCATTTTTTCTAATTGTCATTATAGGTCAAGGCCTGTACTAGGAACTGGGGATAAAAGGAAGATCAGGACAGATATGGGCTTGTCCTTTTTGAACTTACCTCTTAGTGGGAGGAGGCAGAAAATAAACAATTGAGCAAATAAGTAAACACAACGACAGGCCAAGAAAAAAATTTAGGGTCATCGGGAGGACTCTTTAAGGACTAGAGAGGAATAATGGTAAGTCAACTTATGGCTGTTTAGAGGAAAGGAAGTGATATTTATTGAGTACCTAAGTTTCAGCTAGTTTATCTGTATTTCATTTAAATCTTATAATAGCCTTGTGGGCTATTCATCCTTTTATGGATGAAAACATTGGAAGTTTGCATCAGTCAACTAACTTTCCTCAGATTACCCTGCTGGCAAAATGAAGAGTGGACTTGCAATTCTTACCCATGACTTCTTCCTCCTGCCTAACAGTCTCTTTTTCGGTAGGAAAAGCATATATCTTCCTGTCTGCCCTCATTCCTCTACATCCTCAGTTACGCTATTTTCTAGATGATAAATTATTTTATCTCAGAATAGAGTTACATTTCATCTTTCCCGGTGTGCCTGGGTGGCTCAGTTGGTTACATGTCCGATTTCGGCTCACGTCATGATTTCATAGTTTGTGAGTTAGAGCCCACCATCAGGCTCTGTGCTGACGGCTCAGAGCCTGGAGCCTGCTTCAGATTCTGTGTCTCCCTCTCTCTCTGCCCTTCCCCCATTCACACTCTTTCTCTCTCTCTCTCTCTCAAAAATAAATAAGCATGAAAAATTAAAAAAAATTCATCTTTCCCTTTCCCTTAAGGGCGATACTCTTTTATAACCAGAGAAGTGTGGGACTCAAATTCTAGAGGACAACTTTCAAACCACAGTTCTGCTACTTGATAGCTGTGTGATTTCTGGCAAGCCACTTAGCCTCTCTGAGCCTCTGTCCTCATCTGTACAAGGAAAGAGTGGCAGCTTCAAGGCTTTACGGCCTCAAATTTTGAGTGAGCAGGGTCGGGGGTAGGGAGTTTTACTGTACTTTGCACATCGATGTTGCGCACCATTGCAGATTCTCGATCTGGTTGGTGATGTGCACAAAGGTTGGTCGAACTCAGGTCACTTCCTCCGGGTAGTGGCTCAGAGGCCTTAGAGAACTAGAAACTTGAACTTCTAAGTGTGTGGAAGAACCTCCCCTTCCTCTGCCTCTCATTCTCAATAATTTTTCAGGCTGGGGAAAAGTTTGCCTGTGGTACACTCTGCCCTTGAGGACAAAGGAGGCCCAGGGTGCCTTTAAAGCCTCCTGAGTGACGGTGGATAACTAAGGAATTATCATTTCCTTTTCTTTCTTTTTTTTCGGTTGTCTGGGTAAGCGTAGCTGTTATAAAGTACAGTTCAGGAGGGCAAAAACCATTTTGGAAGAAGGCTTGAAAGTGATTCAGTTTCAAGTCACAAGATCAATTAGGCAAGGTTCTAGAACAACTGATACTATTACGGCAGATCCATGGCACAGGTTCAGAAGGTGATTCAGGATGTCTCCTTCCTTGGACATTAAAGCTCATTACCTGAAAATTACTCAGCCTTGGCCCTTAGGGAAATCTTAAGTACCCAGCCCAAATGGCATAACCCTATTTGAAATACCAAGATCTCATGATAATGAACAACATCGAAGGAGAGAGGGCACTTGTCTGGGTTAGACCTCATCAATTTGATAATTTCCAACCGAGAGGACGCATCTCTAGATAACAATATGTCTGTCATATGAGGGATCTGTAGACTTTTAGCTGTGTGCTTACAGTAAATTATCCCAAGAAAACTAGGCAGCAGGAAGAAAGAGGGGAATAAATTTTCGCTTTTTTACATTCCTGCCTATAAACAGTCTTTGACTGAATGAACTTCGTTTGATGATAATTTCTGTTCTTGCCTGCAAATTGGACTATTAAATCCTACCTCACAGGGATGGGATGCGGGTAGCCTGAGACCATGCAACTCAAGGCCTCACACGGTGTTGGGCACAGAGTTGGTGTGGGGTGGATATCAGTTCTCCCCTCCTATTTCGTCCATCACATACCTGTCTGATGTCTGTTAGGTGCCAGGCCGTGTGCCTTACAAACCGTAGGGGAGATGTGTGAACTTGCCCTCAACAAACATGTGGTCCAGGAAGGAAGATAAGATGTATAAACAGACAACTTACTGGTGGAGTTTGAGGGAGACCAAGAAATAGCACCCCTTTTCCCAGCTGAGTTGGGAACTAGGAGACCCAGGCACTGGGTGGATTGTGGACAGAATGGCTTGGATCTCTTTGCCCAGGAGACTCACTAGTTCTTCAGTCAGGCACTGCAACGGCCCCAGTCGCAAACCGCTGGCAACCAAAGGAAGCCCAGGCCGCCCGTGGGAGAACAGGACGTGTAGGAGGCTGATCCACACGGGTGGGCGGAGGGGCTTCAGGAAGCTGGCTCAGAGAGAGGGGACTGTTGCTGCCAGCGGAGCCCTTTCCACATGGGAGCATGAACGGGGAAAGGTATAATGAAAGAAAACCCTAATAAAGTTTGTTTTCTGTTTAAGTGGGAGGACTCAGAACAACGGACATTAATACTAATACCTCATTACTGGTTGATTTATTTGGTTCTCAAATCCTGGCTCTGTCAGAATCACCTGTGCAGATTTAAAAAGTTATAAATACCTTGGTCCACCCCGTGGGTGTTCTAAATTAGAAGATTTGGGATGGGGCATTTAAAAATCTCTCTGCAGGTCATGCAGACGGGCTTCTGGGGGTTTGACTCACAAGGTCAGCAATGTTGGTTTGGTTAATCTTTTTTTTTTAAGTTTATTTTTATTTATTTTGAGAGAAAGATAGAGAGCAAGCAGGGAAGAGGCAGAGAAAGAGGGAGACAGAATCCCAAGCAGGCACTGCATTGTCAGCACAGAGTCTGATATGGGGCTCAAACTCATGAACCCTGAGATCATGACCTGATCTAAAATCAAGAGTTGGAGGCTTAACCAACTGAGCCACTCAGAACCCCTGGCTTGGTTAATCTTTAAAACAACAACGACAACAAAACTCCTTAGAAGAGAACCAATGATGATTGCATCATGCTTCTCTGTGAATAACTCCTTCAGATCTATCGTCTGCCAGAACAGATAACAGAAGCTCAAGAGAGCAGATAAATCAGAAAGTTAAGTCCTTCCTCTTCGTGTAGTTTTTTGTAGAAATGACTCCGCAGATATATTTTTGCTTATCTTGTTCCATACTTTGTATCCTCAAAGCCAGCATTTCAAAAGGCGGTTTTCCCTAGAGAACCTGGATAGGATCTTAATAGATTCAGCTGCAGAGTCATGTAACCTTTAGTGAGTGCCTACTGTATGCTAGTGGTGGGGCTGGGCCATCTCATATGTGTTTCCTCTGGGGAGAGAGTCAGGCCGAAAATGTAGGGGGACTAATGAAGACAGTGTGAACTGGTGAGAAGGTTTAGGGAGTTCGCCTCGACGCTGATGACAGCCCGGCGATGCCGTGGCATGAAAACATTACTGGAGGCACTGGAAATTGGTACAACTTTTGAACGTACCTTCAGTTACGTATTTCGAGAACTAGGTAAACGTTCTTTCCGTTTCACTCGTTAATCCGATTTCTGAGAATTATATTAAAGAAACACTTTTTAAGAAGTAACATGCTATAGGTAAAAAGAAAATAATTACGATATGTAAAAATTATGGCCACACCTACAAATTGCATAAATATTAATCATTAAGGATATAAGTAAATTATTTCATAGCGACTAATGACTGAATCAAATGTTATAGAGACACTTAAAAGTGATCATTATAAAGTCTGTGTTGCCATTGGTAAAATGCTTATGATAAAATGTCAAGTGAGAAAATGAGCCAGGATGTCATATAAGAGTCACTCACTAGCACTGGAAGGGAATGCAAAGATGGATAGCGGTTTGTGTGTTGGAGTAGTAGAGTTCAGAGTGGTTTTTTTTTTCCATTGTGGTGTGGTAGATAAAGATTGTTTGGGTTACCCTGCCTTCCTTTCTACCCTATATGGACTCAGGAGGAAAAAGAAACTTTCCAGCCTTGGCCAGGGAACTGGGGTGATGTATGCCTGAAGTTTTTGGTGGCTCCCCCTTTTTCTTCTGCCAAATGAAGAAAACTTGCCTCCAATAAGAGATAATTGAAAGCTAGAGAGACAGATCAGAAGTTAGAGAGCTAGATGGATGGATGTACAGATAAAGGGGTAGATGGATTGAAGGATCCACCTAAAGATGGTTTGTAAGTTCCTGCCACAACCTCCTAAAATTGTCACTTATATGAACCAACTGAATTCCTTTTTTATACTAGTGAATCTCCTCTTGGTTATTTGTAATTCAAAGAATTCTGACAATAGAATTGATTTAATCACAAATGTTTTTATTCCACATTAGAATTTTCCAAGGTTGTTATTTGTTTTTAAATAAACCTATCCTACTTTCTGAAGTCACTGGAACAAGTTGTACTCGTGTGTAAATACCGCTTCTGTGAATCATTTCCCATTAAATTACTGATTGACTTTTGGTTTCTATTGAACTGTAATTTCCTCTCCTGTCTTTCCCAGCTTTTCCTGCAACATCAACCACATTAACTGGTTTCCCACATCCTGCTTCTGACGACAGATACCCTGAGAACGCTTTCAAAAGGATGATCTGAAACACGGTGTGAATCCAAATCTCTACAAGGCAGGGATATATGGGGGAATTTTGAGATAAATCGTTAACACATTAGTTGAGCACCTACACTATGCTAGGCACTGGGACCACAACAATGAAAATAAAAACGATGAAGTCCCTGCCCTTCAAGTACTTCGACTCACCAACGCACGTGTGTGTTCACTGGAAGTACAGGGCAGGTCTGGTCTGGGAGGGAGTATGTGCAGCACTTATTATTTATTTGCTTAATGTCTCTGCAGGGGACAATAGGATAATAACCAATGCTTATTGAACTTTCACTCTGTACCACACCTATATGCCATTATTATTATTATTATTATTATTATTATTATTATTATTATTATTATTTTGCTTCATTGTTTCCCCTCGGTCCACGGTTGACAGAGGGCTCTGGGGTGGCTGAAAGCCGAGGGGCCCTCAAAGGCTGCCGGGCTCCTCGTCGTGCTTGCTGGGGAGCCAGGCCCGCGGAGGTGAGGCGGGCGGGCGCATCCTCTGGCGGAGTCTCACCTCCCCGCCCGCGAGCCGTTGTGCGCGTGCGCGGGCGGCCCGGAACTGCACGAGCTGCACGAGGGCCTCTGCGGGCACTTCTCCGGGGCCGCGGGGGCTTCCACGGCGTCCAGGCTTCGGCCCCTCGCGGCTGGGGGGGCTTCGGACGCCCTCCGGGTCTGCATGGTGAGGAGCCGCGGGCGCCCTCGGGTTTCTCCCGGGCCACTCGGGGGCCGAGGTGCCCGCCGTCGGGAGCCGGGGCCGTCGGGAGCCCGGGCCTGGCGGTGGAAAGGGGACCGCGGGCGGACGGGTGAGTAGGAGGCCGGGGCGCGTGTGCGGCAGGTGGTCGACGGGCCTCTGCTGCAGAGAAGGATTCCGGCGAATCTGGGAGCTCAGGGGAGACCCGCAGTCCGGAGCCCAGCTGCAAATAGGGTGCAGGCTGGTCTCAGGGGCGGAGGGTGGCCGAGAAGATGGTGGCGAAGGTTGAGACCAGAAAGGAGGTTGGAGGGTGGTGGGAGGCTGGAAGAAGGGGCGTCCCTGGCTCTGTACTGTCCTAATACTGTTGCAAGAGACAGATCCCGGACTGCCAGGGCCATTGCGTTAGTTATTATTATCTGCGTTAGTTATTATTTTCCCATTTACCAGATGAGGAACCGGAGACGTATGAGGATGTTTAATGTGCCCAAGTGACCAAGGAATTAACCAGAGGCAGTCTGGCTTCTTACCACCCAACAACGCTGCTTACTTACACAATATCGTGAGAAATGTACTCGAATTGCTGGTTGTGAAGCTTACATCTGGTTTTGAAAAAATTATTAAATGAAGCCTTGGTGCTGAGATAGCCAGATATCTGGCCAGGATGAGATGAAAGGAGAGTCTGTTCTCAATTTGTGATACTTTGAGTTGTAGAGAAAAACGATCTGAAAAAATGAATTCATCCTTCCATTCATCTCTTCAGCAGACGTTTATTGACTGTCTGCTACTGAGCAAATTTTGTTGGAAGCCCTCAGTTTAGTAGGGGTAGATGAAAAATAAGCAAATCCAGGGATGCCTGGGTTGAGTGTCTGACTTCGTCTCAGGTCATGATCTCATGGTTGGTGGGTTCAAGCCCTGTGTCAGGCTCTGTGCTGATAGTTCAGAACCCGGAGCCTGCTTCAGAGTCTGTGTCTCCTCCTCTCTCTGCCCCTTGCTCTCCCTCAAAAATAAATAAACGACAACGACAAAAAAGCAAATCCTTAAAATATGTCATAGTGTGGTAATTCCTATAATAAAAGTATTACAGAGGCACCCTGAAGGTATTGAGAGGAGGAGGGAGGGTGGTTGAGTGTAAGCTGAGCAGGGAAGTACTCGTTCCTACTTCAGTGGACATGGGGGATGGGAGAGGAGCAGTGTGGGAGTGGTGTTGGAAGAAGGGCCTACTAGTGGGAGGGTCTACTTTTTTTTCTTTTCTTCTCTATTTTTCTTTTTAAAGTAGGCTTCATGCCCAGGGTGGAGCCTAATGCAGGGCTTGAACTCATGACCCTGAGATTAAGACCTGAGCCGGGATCCAGAGTCCTGGGCTCAAGCCACTGAACCACCCAGGGGCCCTGGGAGTGTCTGCTTTTAAGCTCACCCTTGAGAATTCCAAGTGTCTCTAAGTGCAGGATTGGAAGGAGAGGTGGAAGCCATTCAAACTAAAGGAAAGCATTTGGACTTAACTTTGGGGTCGGGGCATATAGACTGTTTCAGTTGCATACACCAAATGGTAGAAACTACATGAGTGTGAATCTTCAAATATGTAGTTATTTAATACTTTATATGGAATATTTATTTATGTAAGCGCTGTCATACTAATCTGTTGTATCTCTTACAAAATACATAGAGATAAGATTACACAGACGATATTTAAAGGTAATCTTTATTTTTGCTCCCATTTAAAATATTCAGAATTAGAATGAGCAGTATGTTTGAACATTTGAAAGCATTGGTTTAATGCTTTGTGATAGGGTGGTTTAAAAGACTGCTTTGAAGCTCAGTTTATTTCATATCTGGGTTTAATCAAAATAAAATATTTCAAAAAGAGAGTTCCAATCAAAGTTATTGGTAGGATTATCTAAATCATGAGGCTATTTTTTTTCAAGTCTCAAGCACTATGTTTGATTTTTCTTGAAATTTAATTACTAACTTCTTATCTTCCCCGATGTTAATAAGTCATTCTGGCAAACTCTTTGGAAGGTGTTGCAGTTTGCATTTTTAGCAATTAGTTCGAACCCAAGCATAGTCTTTCTATCTGGGAAAATTTAAATAGAATTTAAATAGAATTTAAATTAGAATTCTGTTTCTAATTTTTTCAAATATGCAGGTAGGAGAGTTTGTTGTTGTTTTTTAAGTGAGACACACTCACATTATTTTCAGCCATCGACTTGTTAATGATGGGGAGTATTTCCCCAAATGTATGAGTTATCGCTTGCCGTGTAACAAACTGTCCCCAAAATTAGTGGCTTTATCATCACATCATTTCTCTGGGTCAGGAATCTAAGAGTGGCTTGGCTATGTTTTTTGTCCCAGGGCTGTCATTGAGGTGCTGGCTAGTCCTCTAGTCAAGGCCGGATTTGAGGAGAAGCTACTTTTATTCCTCTGCATGCCTGTTGGCAGGCTTAGGTCCTCACTGGCTATTGGCCAGAGAGAGTAGTTCCTTGCCAGTGGGCTTCTCCATAAAATGAGGATGAGAGAAGTCAAATAAGATGGAGATGAGCTTTTTTGTGACATAATCTCAAATAACTTTTTATTTTTTTATTTTTATTATTATTTTTTTAATGTTTATTCATTTTTGAGAGATGGAGAGAGATAGAGCATGAGCGGGGAAGGGGCAGAGAGGTAGGGAGACACAGAATCCGAAGCAGGCTCCAGGCTCTGAGCTGTCAGCACAGAGCCCGACTCGGGGCTCGAACTCATAGACCGTGAAATCATGACCTGAGCCAAAGTCGGCCACTTAACCGACTGAGCCACCCAGGTGCCCCTCAAATAACTTTTTAAATAATCCGTTTGTTAGAAGTGAGTGCCTACATTCAGCCTACGCTCGAGTGGATAAGAACATGGATACCAAGAGGAAGGAAGGAAAAGGGGGGGTGGGCGTGGGGTAGTGAGGGGATGTGGGTGAGGGGGGCATCTCAGAGATTGCCTACTACACCTGTTTTTAAAATAGCAGATTTATTTAGAAAAACAGTTGCTTATTTATGATGAATGTGTCATCTTTACCTTGAAGAGATATATTAAGCGTATCTTTTTCTGAAAATAATCTACAGAATTCTGGCAGCCACTAGTCATCACAGGAAAGGTCAGACAACCTAGAAGCCTCTTCTTTTGCAAATAAAATATGTGTAAGTCATCTTTTAGTTGGACGACTCTTTTAAGTATTTGACAGAGCATAACTAGCAAACTGGTATGGGTGTAAGCTTTTTAAATCTAAATTTAGAAAATTGGTGGTTCAGTCAGTTGAGCACCCAACACCGCCTTGGCTCAGGTCATGATCTCATGGTTCCTGGGATCCAGCCTCGCTTTGGGCTCTGCCCAAATGTATGGGGCTGTGGTCTGTTAATTATTAAAGAATGATTAGTATTCAATTCAATAATTTATCATTATTAATTAATTATTTTAATTTAAAAATAATTAATAATTATTATTTATCCCAAAGCCTGCTTGGGGTTCTCTCTCTCCTTCTCTCTTGCCGCCCCTCCCCCACTTGTGTGCCCTCTCTCTCTCTCTCAAAATAAATTTATATATTTTTTTGTTTTTTTTAAATGTTTTATTTATTCTTGAGAGAGAGACAGACAGAGCATGAGTGGGGGAGGGGCAGAGTGATAGAGGGACACAGAATCAGAAGCAGGCTGCAGGCTCTGAGCTGTCAGCATGGAGCCCGATGTGGGGCCTGAACTCACAATCTGTGTGACCTGGCTCATGACCTGAGCCAAAGTCGGAGGCTCTACCAACTGAGCCACCTAGGCACCCATCAAAATAAATAAATTAAAAAAACTTTAAAAGTATTGCAAAGAATCTACTTCATAAATGACTTAATTTTATAAAATTAACCATGGATGGCACCCTGTCATACATAGAATGCAATTCTTTTCAATTATGGTAGAACTCCCTTTCTTCCTTTTAAAGAATCTTAGGTATGTTATGAGTGATTCACTTTTGAGGAGTGAAAAACCGTAACCAAAGCTCTAGTCAGGTATCCATGAAACATTAAGAACCTCTGCTCTAGGTAAGGGGTAGCCATTGAAAAACGACCAGAAGGAGAACATGAAGAGATTTAAAAGTTAGAACGCTGCTTAGGGAGCAAAGTGGTGAGTGGTTGGGGAGTGTGAGCCTGGAGGCAGGGGAGGCAGTGGCTGTTAGTTAGCTCCCCAGTGAGACAGATAGGAGCAGTGGCTTGAACCCCGATGCCACTGCTGAGCGTTTGTTCATAAAGGCAGTGTAGAAGGAGATCGTGTCGTCCAAAGGAAATCAGAATCTGTATCTAAAGACATTTGAGGCACTCTTCGTGGTTTTAAAAAACCATCCCCTCCTTTATATTATTATTATTATTTTAAATGTTTGTCTATTTATTTTATTTTTTTAAGTTTATTTATTTATTTATTTAGAGAGAGAGGGAGAGAGAGAATCCCAAACAGGCTCTGCACTGTCAGTGTGGAGCCCGATGTGGGGCTCAAACTCACAAATGGGGAGATCATGACCTGAGCCAAAACCAAGAGTCAGACGCTTAACTGACTGAGCCACCCAGGCACCCCTATTTTATGTATATGTATATATATATATAATTTCCTAGAGATTCAAGTTGGAAGAGAGAGAGAGAGATTCAGAAAAAACGAGTTGTCAGTATTTTAAAAAGTGTAGTAATTTAGTAATAGGAGGCTGTTTGGAAAGAGGGGCTGTAGAGTGATATTGGCGCTTCAGATAAATGCGCAGTCTGGTTAAGTATTTTTCTGGGTTGGCAAATGTGATTGGTTTGAATTCCACACGTATGCCTTCTTTAGGAAGGGCTAGGTGTTTTTCAGTTTTCTTTTTCAGTTCAAGGTTTTTAATTTCTTTCTTTCTGCCGTGACCAGTATTACTTAGGTTTTGTCTAGGTTGAGCTCTGTCTCCTGGCCAGTCTCCTGTCTCTCTCAGATAATAAAGTCACATATCCGTGGTGCCTCATCCCTCACTCAACCCTTTCACCTGCCCTTTTTATTTAATGAGTTCCTTGGGCACTGCTTGGACTGTTAGCCACATATGTCATCTCTGTGTTATTGTTGTCACAGTGGGTTCCCAAGGCGGTGGCTGTCATCCTCCTGAGGTTCACAGAAGAAGGTGAGGGGGGGAGCAGGAGCCCTGGGCACCGTGTCTGAGTCACGTGGGGAGAGAGGAAAGGCAGCTCCCTTTCAACAAGAGCCTCTTTCAGCCCTCGCCTCCTGTTTCCCGGGGCCCAGACTTGCTAAACCGATCCAGAAACAACAAGGTGAACATGCAGGCCTTTCCCTGCTGCCTCCGTAGAGGCCGATGTTATTCCTGCGCGCCGGCCAGGGCGCTCTCCCGAGGAGCGCGGAGCCAGTGTGCTGCGGGAGTCCAGGCTGGTGTTGAACTTGGCGGCTGCTCTCCACCCACAAGCACTTCTCACTGCAAGCTGGGCGGGGGAGGGGGCCGGAGGGTGGGGCAGGGGGTGCCTGTGCAAGATCCATCTTTCTGAGTGGCAAGTGTCTGCAGGACATAGTGGATTGTTTCCTATGGATTACCTTGACGAGTAAGACCTATTTTGGCTGTCAGTGGCGATGAAGTGAGCCCTTATATGGCAATAATTTTCGACTTGGCTGGTGTTAGACCTCCATAGCAGAGCTCTTGGCAGGTGGAGGAAAGTGTTTGGGGAGCTGAAGAAATCTGACCCCCTGTCCATAGCTGTGTCTTGGGAAAAAAGCTCTTCGTTGGCTCAGGGGTCTGGTTTCAATCTTGAGTTGGGGCTTATGCACTGGGTATTTCATTTAATTTTCTATTTGAAAATTATGGGTCTACAAGAACAGTGTTTCTTTGTTTTTTGTTATTTTGTCATATAGGCGTGAGAGATTCTTCCCATAATCTGTCTCATTCTTGAGCGAGACCCGATAACTGCAGTGTGGAGTTAGGTAGAGCCAGACTGGAGTCTCCTTCAGTGACTTAATAATTGTGTGACATAGGAACGTTGCTTCTCTTCTCTAGGTCCTGTTTTCTCATCTTTTATGACAGCTGCTTTATCATAGAATGGGATTCCTTGATCATCAAGGACTGGAAGTGATGAGTAAAGTACTAGAACAGTGCCTGTCGCGTCGAATGCATTTGTTAAAGGAGAAAGGTAATTTTACTCTAGAAATTGTCACCAACATGGCCTGTAGGGTCTTCATGGAGGAATGAATCAGGTTTCTTGAAAGGAATATGTGTGTGTCTTACGACCTGAATAAGGAGTGTGACCAGCTTAGTCAATAAGTATTTATAACAGTATCCACTGACAACACCGTGCTGCTGTATCAGGGATTGTCATCCAAAAAGCAAAAAACATAAACTTGTGATCGTATGTGACAAGACATGTTAACAAAAACATTCACAAAAATGTAACTTTTTTATGGGGCACCTGGATGACTCAGTCTGTTGATCCTCCAGTTCTTTTTTTTTTTTTTTTGAATAATTTATTGTCAAACTGGTTTCCATACTACACCCAGTGCTCCCAACAAGTGCCCTCCTCTATGCCCGTCACCCACTCTCCCCCCTCCAACACCCCTCTCCCCTCAGTTTGTTCTTAGTCTTTGAGGAGCCTCCAATTCTTGATTTTGGGTCAGGTCATGATCCCTGGGTGATGGGATCAAGCCCTACTCGGGCTCCATGCTGAGCAGGGGGCCTGCTTAAGATTCTCTCTCTCTCTCTCTCTGTCCCTCTGCCTCTCCCCATCTCGTGCTCTCTCTTTCTCTTTCTAAAATAAAATTTTAAAATATGTAGTTTTTAAAAACTGTATGTAGGTTTGTAGTTCTCTAGCTCTTCTTATACTATTTAGTAATAAAAAAAAGAGTGCCATTACTCCTAGATGTCTCTACCTTTCAGTGATCTAGATGAGGCCAATAATTCACTTCTGGGGTTTTGAAGTTTTGGGTTTGAGTATTCACATTCCCAGTTATCATAAAGGTCGGTAGAAAGCTGACTCACTACCTGATCGATACAGATAGACATGTGAGGTGGAGGAGCGTCCAACATGATTGACGTCTGCCTTCTGATCTGATTCCGCTCCCGGTGCCTGTTGATCATGTGCATGCTGAGGTATTCTGGAGAAGTTTGCAGATTCCCTCACGTTTGCCCTCAGTTACCAAGGAGTCACTTTTCCTGCTGCCCCCTACAGTCTTGCTTTACGGTCTCTAGTCAACTCTGAAGTCTGCCTCTCACCGCACTACCCTTTAGAACTCTTTTCCTTGAAGCTTTTCCAAACAGGTGCCTATCTTTATATAGCCATGACTGCCTTTGTGTCTCCATATCCGTCACTGTGTGTTTACCACTATTTATCTGATCTCCTCCAAGAGACCTCAGGAGGATAGGGATCCCGTGTTGCCTTTCATGGAATGTTCCACATTGTCATGGATTAAATGAGTTACAGAAACAATAGATAAAGGGCGAGTTGGGGAAAGCTCGAAATACACTTCTTTTTTAGTTTAGTTCTCATCTTCGTCTAATATCTTCCTGTTAACTACTTATTAGGCAAGGTTCTGAATTTTTCTTGCAGGAATGTGCACAAGTTTAGACTGGTGGACGATTCATAGACTCTAAGGAATTTAAATGTCATGGTTTACTGAGAAAGTCAGAGACAGAGAGTTAGGAAGTCCTGCAGCAGAACCAGAACCGACAGGAGGCCTTGCCAGGCCCCTTGTAAGTTCCCAGTCACTCTCCCCATTGACATGGTCCGGGTGGCCAGAGGTGAGCGCTCTGAGGCCTGGGGATGGAGGAATGGAGAAAAGGGGCTCTGTACTTAGTCCACTCCCAGCCTGATGCGGTTGGTAGTGGTGGTAATTATCACTACTTATCGAGCCCTTTACTTCGTCCACACACTATGCTATTTAAAAACAAAAAAACACCCAACACTATCTTATGGAATCCCCACAAAAACCTCTGAGGAGTAAACATGGTTTTACACAAGAGGACAGAGAAGCCCAAGGTCACCTAGGTAGTAATGGGTAAGGTCAGGCTGTGCATCTAGGTCTGTCTAAACATAAGGACTATGCTAAGGCTCAGTCTCACCTATTTATCTGTTCATTTTGAGCTCCCCCCCGCCCCCCCCCACCACTGAGAGGAAGGGTAACCTAACATTTTTTAGTTGATGAGAACTTGCCTCATACCTAGGGTCTAGCATGCGATTTATGGTAAACGTGCCTATTTTCCTGTGTCCTTTCTCTCATTTCACAAGGAGATAGAGCCATATATGCATATTTCCTTGCTTAATACGTTTGTTATGCTCCTCAAAGTTTCATAGAAGATAAACAATTAGTAATAATGTGATGAGGCTTAATGATTATAAAAAGTATATAAATATCATCTAGTGAAAACCTTTCTTTTTTTAAAGTTTATTTATTTTTGAGAGAGAGAGAGAGAGGGAGAGCAGTTGAAGGAGAGTGTATCATGCAGGGGAGGGGCAGAGAGAGGAGAGAGAGAATCTCAAGCAGGCTCTACTGCGTTGCCGTGAGATCATGACCTGAGCCAGATCAAGAGTTGGACGCTTAACTGACTGAGTCACCCAGGTGCCCCTGGTGAAAACCTTTCTTAACCAGGAAGTGGTGAACTTTGATGGCATTGACTGTTCTGGTTTAACTACAGATGTTTCAACATCCTGAAACATCCGCTTGTAGCAGTTGAAGGAAGGCATCAAGAAAATCACAGATTATTCAGACATAATACACAATTACCCCGAGTGCACATTTAATTGAATTCACTGACAATTCCTAAATTGAAATAATCTTTAATTACAACATTATTCTTGCTCTATAAAGTAAATTCAGTTAGTGAGAAACAAGGTTTCAGAGGAGAATATTAATAACATCACATAACCATATATAAAGGGCTGACTTTGTGGTCCTTTTTTGGGGGGATTCTGATGATCAGAATATACACACTCCAGAAACAAAAGTGTCCTTAGGGAGTGACATGAAACCGTTAGCGTGAATGACCAGGTACAGGAGGAAGAAAGACAGTGTGCTGAGTGCCGATTCCTTGTTTTTCTATTGCATCAAGAGGAAGACATGAGCAGACTTTAGGAGGAAGAAAGCAGATACAGAGCGGTTGCGTTACTAACACAAGGCTCCACAGATGATACTTGTCAAACTGGAAATAAACCCCCAGGTCTTTTGAGCTTCTCTTTAAGTAGTTGTTTACCACACCCTGACGTTGGTCCCTGTTTCTATGAGAGCAGACAACCATTACTTGGATTTGCAAGACTTAGACAGAGGAGAACTTCATTGCTTAAACAGTTAGGAATTAATCACTTCATCTGCTCATGAGAGACTGTTGGAAAGGGCCAGTGCTTTTGAGAAGTTGGGTGGGGCGAAAAGCTTTGCTGGGAGAAATCTGTTCCTGGCATTGTATCCTGGAATGTACCAATTAACTTACAGAATGGGTGAAGGGGGGGGCTTGCATGGAGGGCAAGGATGAGGAGTACTCCAACATGGCAGAGAAGGATTTTGTCTCTTGTCTTCTCTCCAAGGTGCCTCATTTGGCAGAAGCCTGTTTCTTTCTAGAGAATTCTAATATTAGGAGGGCTGGTGATGGATCTTGCTTCCAGGTGTTTCCTTAAGAGACCTGTGTAGTCCAGGCTTTCCCCTCCCTTGTTAGTTTCACGTGTTCAGAGGTATTTTCATATGGTCTCCCTTGCATTCTTGCTGCTGGAATTTGAGCTCACTCCCTCTCCTGCTACTGTTAAACTGCACCCCCACCCAACACTGGTTAACCCCAGGAAAGACGTTTATTTAGACTAAGCTACCTATTGGAACACACCTTTTTGGCCTAGTGGCCTTCATCGTCTCATCTGTGAGGGGACAGGTTATCTTGGTTTCCCCCACAGTTGGTTTGGATGCCTGCTCAGCTGCCCATGTCACTCAGCTCTTAAGGGTCACTTTTGTCATCAACCAACTATTGAAACAGGTGGAACTTGCTGCCAGGAACAAGATCCACAGTGAAAGAAAACGACTCCGTTCTGGCAGCCCAGGTCAGGTTTGAGAGAGGTGACCGTGGGAGTCCAAATGCCTCCTGTGACTTTTGCAGCAGAGGGCCTTTGAATGGCTTCACCCTCAAAGAATGTGCCATTGCAGTGTCATTGATGTGAGCGGTTCAGGGCCCCTGGGCATATCCGTCTGCGGTGTCCTCCACTGGCCCCCAGGCGGCTGCCGGAGACTCGGAAATCCCTGCTCCTGCCACAGCAGCGGGAGAGCTCAGCCTCGGGCTGGCATTTAGGCACAGACACAGAACTCAGGGCCGGACTGGGAGTTTCAGATGAGGCCGGCGAGGAAAGGAGTGTGTTATGAAGCACTCCTGTTTCTCACCTTTTCTGACACAGCTTCCTGTCGCTGATTTGTCCCCAGTAGTTTCACTTGGCTCACTGAACACCAGACAACACGCTCTCCTGTCTCTGGCTTGCTGCTCTTTCTCGCCAGTCTCAGAGCCCCCGCTGGGTCAGGTTAACCCAACCTCCAACAGTCTCCTTGGAAGTTGCCCAGATAGTCATTCTGTCCGGCCCCGCTGTGTGCTCGGACTGCTTCAATTTACGTAAAGGAAGAATAATCTAGTGGGATAATACCCTATTATAAGAAAAGACATGAGTTCTCAGCCAAGTTTCATAAGGTAATAGCTATGTGACTTTGTCTCCTTTGGGCAAGGCACTTCATTCCATAGTACCTCCAATTTTAATCTTGTGTGATAAAGATAAGATCCCAGTCACATGCCAATGTGCAGGGATGCTATGAAAATTAATAAACAGATGCATGCCAATCTAAGAACTCCTTTGAAATAAATCCTACGTAAAGTCAGTAAATTGAGGCTGTTGTCACAATGATGTAAGCGAATGTCCATGCTCAGCAAATCTTAACTACATAAACATAGGGAGGTGGAAGAGATGTGTTTTTGTGTGACAAAGAATAAACGGCTTCCCTCCCCCCACCTTTTATTATTATTTTCAGGGCGTGTGTGCATTCACATTTTTTTAATTGCCCAATTCCTGCTTGTGAAGCTTTTGCTAAAACCACCAAGTTTAGACTGTCTGGTGAAAAGCCGTATCCTCTTGTTATTGATGTTTTAAAACATTTGCGTATTTTGACCTAAATGCTAAAGAACAAAGTCAATTGTTAAACTAAAAAGGCAGAATGTAAATATTTAGTGTAGATATTTGGAGTATCTATTTTCACAATCTCAATACTTCCTTGCAAATGTTTGAGAAAGAGTTAGAATATGGCTCTTTGAAAAGCGTGGGAAATTAAGGATGAAATAAAAACCTGACCAAGACTTCCTTCCTCAATTTTGAGTGAGATCTCATTGAGGTTCTCCTATGTGGGTTTCTTTAGCTTTTTTTTAATGTTTATTTATTTACTTTGAGTGAGAGCACAAGTAGGGGAGGGGCAGAGAGAGAGGAAGAGAGAGAATCCCAAGCAGGCTGTGTGGTGTCAGCACAGAGCCCAGCAATGGGCTCAAACACATGAGCCACAAGATCACGACCTGAGCCGAAATCAAGAGTTGGACCCTTAACTGACTGAGCCACCCAGGCGTCCTGGACTTCATTAGCTTTTAATGTGACTTCATACAACTTATGTTTGGAAACTATTAATTGCACTTTAATCTGGACATGGTTTACATTGAAATACAGTTCTTGGAAAATTAAAAATAAATGTGCCTACATTTTATTCCGCTTTGCATTCATTTGTTCCCAGGTTCTGCAGATCAGTTTAAGCTTCATAATTTTGTTTATTAGACATTCACGTTTTTCCTTGAGTTTTTGATCATTTATTCCTTTATTAGGCCATCCATTCATTTATTTATACATTTATCATCAAAAGTATGTACCTGTCACAGTTTATATTTTATAAAAGCATGGATTTTTATTTAGGCAAATTTCTTTTGTATTTGGCAAGCCAATTTGTTTTAAAGCACACCCCAAACACTGGAGAACATGTGAATGTACCTTAGTATGGTAGTAAGTGAGTGTCTGCAACTGAGATCTTAACCATGTGGAGGAAGGCGGGCCATAGGCCAGAGCAACGATGATAATAAGCTGATACTAACGGAACCCTGCCATGGGCACTTGACACTAATTACAGGTGTTTTCCATGAATAAACTGTTTAATCCTCCCAATAACTTTTCACGTTCTCATTTTAGACAGGAGGAAATGGAGGCAGAAAGCCTCAGTTTTAGTAATGTTCTGAAGGTTACAGAGCTTATTAAAAGCTGGATTCAGAAGAAGAATATAATAAATCTCAAGCATTTTTGTGAAAATTAAAGTCATGTAAAGTAATTATAGCTCAAAGACCAGTCTAAAAAGATTACAGAATAATTGTTTTTGTAACTGCACCAAGTGACTAATTCAAGATGTGACCTCTAGGGTAGATTTGAATCTGCCTTCTGTAAGCTATGTGACCTCAGGCAAATTGTCTCTCCTTTGTGCCTCAGTTTCCTTACCTGTAAATTGAGGAGAGGAATTATGAGGACTAAATGAAATAATAGATGTAAATAATTTAGCATATGCCTAGCACATGATAAACAGTAAATGTCAGCCATTTATTGTTGTTGTTGTTATTATTAGTATTATTTTCCTATCACTGTATTTTCATCTTCCCCACCAGAGAGGCAAAGGCTGGTAAAGTAGCAGATAAAACTTTTTGGTTAAAGCAAAGTCAGCAACTTGAACCTCATGCAACTGAAACATCATGTTTTATGAAACTGATAATCATTTCCTACAATACATCATGCAAATTATTGTAGTGCCCAAATTATATAATTCCAAGCAGCAATCTATCATGAAATAATAGAATGCTTAGAGAGTAAGTGATTCTTTGGAATTCAGTTTGTATCTAGTGAGGATCTTCTGGGTGTCAAGCATGGGTTGGCATTGCAGGGGGTCAGGCAGGAGACTCACAAAAGGGAATCTATGTATGGTTCCTCCTCCCGCAAGCATACAATTTTATAGGCAAGATAAGTCATATACAAAGCAAAGATTACATAGCAAAACCTGACGGATGGGGAAAGTGGTGTAACCATTGCTTTAGAACCAAAGGGAGAGGCTATGGTTGCAGAGTCTTTGGGAAAGCTCCATGTAGGTAATGAGACCACTTTCAGCGGCAAAGAAGGGAGAAGTGCATCAGGAGAGGTGAGAAAAGCTATGGTAACTAAGAGTTGAGACAACTTAGGTTTGACAACAAGGCAAGAAAGTTGAAATCATTCACTTTTTGAACATCTTTGAGTTCAGAATTTATTTTTTTAGAGATGTATGGCCTATTAAAAAAAGCATGCACTTTGGATTGAAAGAGAGTTCATATGTCAGTCCTGCATTTATTAGCTGCGTGACCATATCTGTATGTTTAGCCTTCATGAGCCTCAGTTTCCACCTCTGTAAAATGAGAACATATTTCTTGTTCTATCTAAGTAGCTAATTGTGAGGCTCCAGGGAGATGGGGGACTTGATTAGGCCTCAAGGTCTAGGTCATACAGAATTTTGTGAGTGCAGGGACTTTGCAGTAGCATCTGTTTTTTTTTTTTTTTTTTTTTTAATGATTTTTTTTTTAATGTTTATTTACTCTTGACAGAGAGACAGAGTGTGAGCAGGGGAGGGGCAGGGAGAGGGGGAGACACAGAATCTGAAGCAGGCTCCAGGCTCTCAGCTACCATCACAGGGCCCGATACGGGGCTCGAACTCACAAACTGTGAGATCATGACCTGAGCCGAAGTCAGCGCTCAACCGACTGAGCCACCCAGGCGCCCCTAGCATCTGTTTTTAAAGGTCCTACCTCTTACTAGCACCCCCCAACTTGAAAAACCTATATTCCCTAAATGGTATAGAGCAGGTATAAATGGTATTTTGTACAGCAGGGTTTTTCCCCCCATTAACTACTTCTGATTCTTGGTAATTCTTTTGTAAACCATTTCCTTTGTTGAAATCTTGAACTAGTCTTGATGTAGAAACTGGCAGTTGGGGCAACGGTGAATGAGCTAGTTTGTTAAAATTATTGCCTGATCTTCAGAGAACGGTGGTCTCTTCTCATTCTTTGTCATAGATGACAACTCCCTCCCCGTCATAGAAACTCGTCCTTAAATACTTTTAATTGACCACATCTTGCTCTTCTGTAATTCTAGCCTGCAAAATAAGCCCTCCTAAATATACCATCTGATGACTACTCCGGCTTGTGATGCTTTCAGTTTCTTACATCTTGGGTTATTTGAAGAGGTTTATATTTACCTAATCTCTCAAGCAGCCCCAAGGGAAAGCAAGCTGCCACCAGGCTCCACGCACGCTATCTGCACTCATTGGCCAGAAGGGACAAGGTTCACTTCCCTTTGTTTGTCACACAGGCCACTACATTTTTGACTCAGCTACACATCTCTCCCTTTGTTGATACTCTAACTCGAGTCATTGCTACTGTTGACGCCCGAATGCTGGGTTAGTTTTATTTGCCTCTGTGTTCTTTTCTCCTTCCACTCATTGGAAAGTCTAACACATTGTCCCTTTTCTATCCCCCAAAAGGAGTTAAAAACTAATATAAACTGATCTTCAGGTTACAGGACTGTAGATTCAATTAGTACAATTGGTATTATTCCATATGACTAAGGGATTGGAGGAAGGAGGAAAGAAGCTGTTATGAGATTGTAATATATGTTTATAAATAAAGTTATAATTTTCATCTTTTCCTTGTTCTTTGATGCAATGTATCTTGTACTTCAGGGTTTAAATGTACCTTCCTCTCCTGAAATTTTGGATATAAGCCCTTGCTTCGTAGTCTTTTTTTCCCAGGATACCTGGCAGCCAAAGGAAAGGATGGATTGACCAGCATAGGTTAGGCACCCTTTGCTGTTGAAGGAAGATCTTGTTGGAAGGAGTAAGGCTTTAATTGTGGTGTACTGTCTGAGCCATCCTCCTCCTTTCCCTTGTCTGCCCTCCTCTTCCTCTTCTTCTTCCCAGTTTGCTTCGCAGTGCTCTTCAAACACCTTCTCCTTGGCCGAGTAGGATCTAGAACTCCAAGATGGTGCCCTTCTACCTTACAGTGCGCAGGGCAGTGCTCCTGTCAGCCTCAGATGGAGTGGTCTGCAGCGAGAGCGTTCTCTCTAAGCAATGAAGCGGCTGTGAGCGTGATGTTTTGGTCTGTTTGCACCCACTTCCTGTTGCAGAATTTGGGAAGTGAATCTGGTAACCGCCTGAACTGAAATACTTCTCCGTACTCTCCACAACAAAGCGAAGCTACCCGAATTTGGTGCTAACTTTTAGGAGTAAGGACAAAGCACTGTGTTTTAAGGAGGCCACCGTGAACATGGCAAGAACTTCGGCTTCACCAGCTGGACTTGGCTCCACAAGCTTACCTTAGCCTGAGTTTCCTCTTATATCAGATGGACAGCTACTATCTTCCTTGTATAGTTATGAGAAGGCGATGATGTAATTTAAATGAAGTGCCACATACTTGGGAAACACTCAGTATGTGGTAGCCATTTCTCATGGAAAGTATATGCCGTTTTGGGTACATTTTGTGGACTCTGCCGCCTGCAACTGGTTTTTTTCAGTTGCATTTGTGTGATCCATACTTCTAGTATAGCCCCTGAGCTCTGGGTAGGTGTTGGTGCTCACCTTCCCCGGTAGCATGTAAACTCCTGGAAGGAAGAGAGGGTTGGTGTGCTCCTAACTGTGTTGAAGTAGAGAAGCATAGGGCACGGTGCCTAAAAGCTCAGGACCACAACTGAGCTGGCTGGATTCCAATGCTACTCCTCAACTACTAAGCTGTGTGCTCTTGGACATTACTCTGCCTCTCTGAGCTTTAGTTTCCTCATCTGTAGAATAGGGATAATAGTGTATACTACCTCATAGAGAGTTTGTAAGAATTAAAAGAAAAAAATTCACAAGTACATGACCAAGGCTTAGGACAGTGCCCGGCTCAGGGTTATCTGTTACTAGTCACAACACACAGCAGACTGGCCGCCATGTGGTGAATGTTCCCCAAATACAAACTCGTAGATGAGTGGGTAGTAGAACTTCCCTCCATCCCTATGCTCTAAAGAGACCCCAAATGAAAGTGTGACGTGCACATGCTGGTAACAGGTAAAGAGTGATGAGAAGAATTTAGGCCCCTGTTCGTGGGGGTGCAGTTCCTGGGCGGTGGGACGTTGACTGGGACCCTGCATGCAGAGTCTAGCTCAGCACGGTGTGCCTCGGAGCACTTACTGTCCACATCGTCAATATTTTGGCAAAGACTGTCAACCACAAAAGGTTCCTGCATTTAGATTTGTAATGATACAATTCTTTTTTTCTGGTGTCTATGTTATTTGGTAATTTGAGTGTCAAAAAAGTTACTTTAGATGAAAAGAGAAAAATGGCAACAATGACTGATCAAGAGAGACTTTCAGAGCAGAGATCCTTAGAGTTCAGATGTAGCTCAGGAAACTGTGGCCGAGAGGGGTGAATGGCAGTTTGGACTTACACATGGACACACAGGGCTAGAGCTCCTGCTCCCCTTCCTTTTCCTCCCATCACAGCTGCCTTCACACTGGGCATCCTGGTCTTTGTCGGAGATATCTTATTTCTCCTGTTCTTGGCCCTCCCCACATTGCACACCCCCTGCCTCCGCTCCTTCTTCACTTAGTGAATTCCTACTTGCCCTTCAAGTCTCAGCCCAGATAGAATTTCTTCTAGGAAGCCTTTACTGGCCTTCAACGAGCTTCTGCAGGACCCTCTCTAGTTCTCTCTCATTGCGTACCCCAGGGTTCCTGGCTGTATCCATTTTGGCAGTCAGTTCTGTGGGGGCAGGATTATGTCCAACTTGCTGTGCTATATTTGTAACTCCTGGCCTCTAGCATAATAGATTCTAAAAATATGTTTCACAAATGATACATGGAACACTAGAAAGTGCTATGGGACATAAGCAGTTTCTAAGAGACATTATCCTTGCACTCAGTAAGGTCACTATGGCAGGGGGGTAGGAGGGATACATGAGAACACAACTTTAATGGGAATATACCCATACATTTTACAACTACAGAAAAAACCAAGTAGGCAGGCTCATAACACCTGATTTAGAAAATAGTCCTGTTATATGTAGTGTTAACCCAAAACCTCAGTGTTCAGGTTAGGGTAGAATTTGGGGATAAAAATCGAATGGGAGCTTCAGCACAGATAAACCACAGAATAAAGACTGATTAAATGTTGTATAATTTTCTGAAAGCTATCTTGTAATAGCTGTTCCTTGCCTATTTATTAATGGTCCATCATCTAAAGGAAGCAAGCCCAGGAAGTTTATACCATCATATTTTTAGAAGTACTTAACTGAACTCTTAACAACTCCTTGAGAGTTATGGCAATGTCCAGAATGTTTTGTGCCTTTGTTGGACACATGATATATTACTGCCTTATGGGCCCAATGTCTTTTAAGGAATTCTGCAGATTAAGTGCCAGAACATGATGGGAGACTTATTCTAAAACAATTATCAGCCATCTTGAAACAACAATTAAAAATGTTTCTAAGTTTGCTGAGAGTGTTGTTGTTCACAGTGCCTCCTGTGTGTCCTAGGGTTGTTTCCATGGAGGACACGCCCATATCATACATGCCACCTGATAGGAGCACCGTACCAGGTTGAGTGGTATACGTGTAAACCTTTCTACTTTAGTCAGAAAATTAAAAAGAAAAAAATAAAATCCTTGTTGATCTTTGACTCTGTGCTCATAATGCCTTTTATACCCCAGAGAATTTATATCTTCCAGATAAAATGTGAACTTCAGTACAAAGACATGTATATCTAGTATTAAAACATGCTTAGACTTTGGAGCCGTTGCGAGACCATATACGACTGTATGTGGTTTTATTTTGACAAATTACATGATATTTTATTCTTATAAATGAAACTTCCAATTCTTGTTATTCTTTGTCAATTGGAGGAAACTAGAAAGAGAAGGACTATTTTTTGCTTTGGAATTGGATTTATTTTTGGCTTATTTGTTGATTTGGGGGCACGTTACAAGCCCGTGTGGGGAGATGAAGGTCCCGAAATCTGCAAGACCAGGCTTTCCATTCTGCCTCCAACACCAGTCAGACACACATACTGGGGCAAGTCACCCGCCCGCCTCATGGGCAGTGTCCTCATCTGAAAGGCAGGGATAATGCATCTACCTCGCATACATGACGCCAGTGTCTAGCACATACTGGGGAATGAGAATTTTAAAACCTGACTTTAGGTTGCTTTCTTACAATACATATCTGAGGCTTAAGCCCAGAGTTTTGGTTCTTCTACTTCTTAGGTTTGAACAAGTTAACTCAGAAATAGAAGCTTGAGCCAGAGGATTTTGGAGGATCATTCAGCGCAGCTCCTTTGACTTACAAATGACAAAACTGAATTCTAGAAAAGAAAGGCGGGCTTTGTCTAAGGCCGGTGCAGCAAGCTAGTGATTGGGCGTTGGCCATAAAGCAGGAACTAGGGAATGCCTGGTCCCAGGGTTTCCCAGTCATACTGCACTACCTTTGGTAAAGGGCTCTGTAGATTCGTCATGATGCAATCCTTTTTTTCTGGTGTCTATGTAATTTGATAATTTGAGTGTCAGAAAATTTGCTTTAGATCATAAGAGAAAAGTGGCAACAATGACTGCTCAAGAGAGACTTCCAGAACGAGAGCCTTAGAGTTCAGATGTAGCTCAGGAAACTGAGGCTGAGAGGGGTGAATATCAGTTTGGACTTACACATGGACATACAGGGCTAGAGCTCCTGACTCCCCTTCTTTTTCCTCACATCACAGCTACCTTAGTTTGAAGGGAAATGGGAAAGCACATATACCCTGTGTTGTTGAAAACCTTCACAGTGGCTGGTACAACACTAGTACCCCAAAAGTTTCTCTAGGTCCTTCTTAATCATATGAACAGTGAAAAACTACTACTGAGAATTTTCAGCATATTGTCAGGTGGGGCTTACAAACTGATCTCACCTGTGTAATCAGCACCCTGATCCATCAGCATTCTAGAAGCATCCTGTATGCCCCACAAAGTACCACAGGCTAGCTACAGCCTACAGCCTACATTAGTTTCCCCTCCTCTGTTTTTATAGTTTAAGTTTAAATGGAATAAAGCAATACATATTCATTTGTGTCTGACTTCTTTTAGGGAACATTTTGATGTTGGCTTAGATCCACAAGAAGGAGGATTCCAAATTGGGGGGCCCTCAGTGGAGAGAGAAAGTCTTTTGTATACTGCAGCTTCCTTTTCATGATGGGAAGCTGGTATCAACATAGCAGTTGATTAGTAAGAGCGTGTAGATGTAATTGAGTTGAAACTTGTCCTTATTGCCAAGATTTTTGTACCTTAAATAATTCATTTTACACTAAACTATAATTTTTAGTTAGGCCAATTGATGTAGGTAGTAAAAAATTGAGGAAAGTGAAAAATAAAACTCTTTCTCTTATGTGTTTCCCTTGAATTTGTTATTTTTAAATAAATTTCTGGTTATCATTATGTTCAGAAGAGAATAATGAATTTTCTAAGTAAATGAACTCTTAAGTAAGGACTCCAGATGATTCTTAGTTATCTTTGCATTTTTACTGTCTAACTAAATGTCTGGCACATGGTAGGTATTCAGTAAATGATGGCTGCTAGAATACATGAATAAATGAATGATTAAATCAGTTAAAACAACTTTCTTATTCTGGGGAGTAAGTATGTATCATCAGAGGAAAGAGTAGCAATAAGAGCTTTAATATTCTTTATAATATTGGAAGACAGTTTTGGAAGTAGTTTTGCCTTTGGTATCTGGAGTCAAACGGTCATTATGCCCTAGTCCCCATGGTGGCAGAGACTGCTAACAGTCTCCTGCAATCTCTCTTTCTCTGATTGTCTTAGTAATGGGATTCCCGAGGGTTAAAAAGGGACGCAGATACTCAACTAGACACAGTATTTCACAGCATCCTTTGTAGCTACAAAACTAAGTTCTTGTCAGGGGACGTCATCAGAAATGATGTGGCACCTTCTGGATCTTACTTTTAAAAAACATTTCGTCTGGCTGGGAAATGATAGTAGGACAACTGAAGGGAGCTCAGAGAGGAGAGTCACATATTGGTAGCAGTCTCCTTGCTTGCCTCTGTGTGGTTAGGTGAGAGAGAAAGAGACTTCTGTGTTATGAAGACATTGTATTTTAGGGGACTTTTGAAAAGACTTTAGCATGTACCCTACTTAATATATAAATTGGTACCAAACGTTGGTATTACCATCATACAAACCTAAATTTTGTGACATTAGGTAACAATAGGCAGAAGGTGACACGGTCACAATATTTTAGCTAGGAACGTTGGTAGCACTTGTTATTTTGTGGTATATCATTTGCCAAAATAGTTACCTACCATAATTTGGAAGATTAGCCTTGTGCCTAATGACCTTTAGCTCAAGGAGAACAGCTCAGAATATAGGTATATGAGGCTAGTCCTCACTACTGTTAATAGTGTATTATAAGAGGAAAGGGAAGTTGTGTAATTATTAGCCAGTAAGCAGAGAGATAAAGGAATATAGCTCTGATAATAAAAGTTTTCTCATTTATGGTTTGTAATCTGATATGACTCAGAGCTTAAAAGTTTGGGCCATCCACAGTCCTAGCACTTAGTTATCTCATCTGTGAAATGGAGATGGTCTGTTACTTACCTCAAAGGTCCATTAGGAGAATTAGATGAGATTTTCTGTATGTGAAGCACATATATATGCCTGGCACATATTAAACACTCAGAAAAACCCTATAGCTATTCTATTATATTGGCTAGGGAATGATAAGGATGACTTTTCTGTATAATAACATAAAAGCAGTCATCTCTATTATTACAAAACTAGCTGCTTCCTGAACATATATTTTCTTTCTTCCTTCCTTTCTTTCTTTCTCCTTCCTTCCTTCCTTCCTTCCTTCCTTCCTTCCTTCCTTCCTTCCTTCCTTCCTTCCTTCTTTCCTTCCTTCCTTCCTTCCTTCCTTCCTTCCTTCCTTCCTTCCTTCCTTCTTTCCTTCCTTCCTCCCTCCCTCCCTCCCTCCCTCCCTCCCTCCCTCTCTCCTTCTCTCTTTCTTTCTTTCTTTCTTTCTCTCTCTCTCTCTCTCTTTCTTTCTTTCCTTCCTTTCTTTCTTTCTCTTTCTTTCTTTCTTTCTTTCTTTCTTTCTTTCTTTCTTTCTTTCTTTCTTTCTTTCTCTTTCTTTCTTTCAAGTTTATTTATTTTTGAGTGAGACAGAAGTGAGGGAGGGGCAGAGAGAAAGAGGAGGAGGGAGAGAATCCCAAGCAGGCTCCACACTGCCAGCACAGAGCCCGATGCAGATCTTGTGAAACTGAGATCGTGACCTTAGCCGAAACCAAGATTCAGACGCTCAACTGACTGAGCCACCCAGGCACACACACTATCCCCCCCCCCCACCCTGAATATACATTTTCTTTAGTGAGTGCTCCTGAAAATTAGAATACTCATGGTTTGACAACAGGGTGAGGAATAAGGCTGGAGCAGGCAGTAGGGGTCCAATCATTTTTAGACCATCTTCACAATCCAACATTCTATTTTAGAGCAGTGAGAATCTATCGAAGGATTTTAAGTGGGGAAAGGCATTATTGACCGTTCAGGAAGCTCTCTCTTGTGGAATAGAGAATGCATTTGGGGAGGTAAGATGGACAGTGGGCGGTTGCAATAATGTAGGTGAGTTATGGTAGCAGCCACTGGCAAGGGAGATGAGCAACTTGGGAGGTGTCCTCAGCAGGACTTGGTGATTACTACTAGAATCCTGCCAGGGGAATTTTAGGGTAATAGAATAAATTTATGCTTTTCAGTTAATATGGGCAAAATGACTGTAGGTGCTGTTGTATACTTACTACCTGGTGTGAATTAAAAACCTGATTCTGATTCACATAATGAAATAAGAGGAAAGGAAGATACCATCGTCTTTTGTTGGTTTACAACGATGAAAGAAATAGGTAGTATATAAGACTTTCTATGCATTGGGTCCAGTTATCCAGCAGTTATTTCATGGTCAAGTGTGAAAGACGTTCAAAGCCTAATTATGCTTCACTGTTACGTATTAGTGACCAAAATGCTGGTAAATTGCTTTATATTACGTGACCAGACATTTGGAATGGTTAGGCCTTTACTCAGGCTTCCTTGCAAGATGGTAACATGATACCTCAGGCAGGAAGCCTTGCACAGATGTACAGAGAATGGTCTAGCCCTATGTGCTGAGGATAATCTTGCTAGACTGCCATTTCAGTAATCTGTTTGGATCTTGGGTCAAAGATAACAAAACCACAGTACATTCTTAGGATTTGTTTAAAAAGGAGTAGATTATAAAGTATGGTATGCCATGTTTTAAAATCAGTGA
The DNA here is from genome assembly GCA_030068075.1 of Paguma larvata. NCBI lineage: Eukaryota > Metazoa > Chordata > Mammalia > Carnivora > Viverridae > Paguma > Paguma larvata. Next base: position 66,758,150 of record CM057828.1, on the reverse strand, counting down.
TGGCTTGGGGCACCTGGGTGGCTCAGTTGGTTAAGTGTGATCTTGGCCTCGGTCATGATCTTACAGTTTGTGAGTTTGAGCCCCTCACTGAGCTCTACGCTGACAGCACAGAGCCTGCTTGGGGTTCTGTCTCTCCCTCTCTCTGCCCTCCCCCCTCGCTATCTTTCAAGATAAATAAATAAACCTAAAAAGAAAATCAGTGATGTCTGGTGTAGTTATAGGACATTGCAAAACTGAAGGGATAGACATCAGGTCAATTGAAAAGAAGCCGTTCGCTTGTCTAGCAAAGAGTTCTCGTCAGCTCTGTTCTCACATCGCTGGTGGCACATGCCAGCGTTGCCACTATCATTCCAGGTAAAAGGTCAGTCACAGCCAGCTCCCTTGCTCTGGAGTGTTTCCTGTGCAGTCTAAAAATATAGTGGGAGAAAGTAGACTCAGTTCACGGGGAAAGAACCATCTATTTCTTCTGAAGAGAGGGCACACTTTGTTCATTTGGTATCTAACTGTGGAATACTTAAAGACATTAAGTCATTTAAACAACCTCCAACAGAGTCTGTTAAAAAAGTAGCTATAGGATTTGGTGTGTATTAAGATGTTCCTCCTTCTTTTTCTTCTACTTATCATCTGAGTTAGTTTCCATCTTCCTGATCCTTCTTGAATCCAGTGAAAAAATGTAATGCAGAGTAACTGTAGGTTTCTGAATTAGTATCTTTGAACTGTAGCACTTTTTAAAAGTTGAGTTTCTAAAGATGTCAGACATCTGGGTGTTCGGTCAATAATTTTACCAGTTTGATTTATTTACTGACTACTTATTGAATGCATGTTATGTGTTGGGCTGTCTTGAGCCCAAGTATATACTCTACTCAGGGCAAGTTTTCCTGAACCTTTACAGTCCCCATGTTATACTTACGGAAACCACTGCCCAGCTAGAAGAAATGAGTTACCTTGTGGTGACAGAGAGGGTCACCTGACTGATATTCCATGGATGAGCCAGGGGAATTGTTTACCAGCCCACCTTCCTTAGGTTATTTTCATGTCATGCTTACATGACTTAGAATAATAGAAAGTAGCTGTAAGACCTAAAATATTATTTTAAATAAGTATTCTTAAAAACCATGGTAACCTTATGTTTTATATTTTATAGTCTCTTAACAAGCTTGCTTGCTTCTTTATTTGTTTTTAAAGGTTTTCTTTTTAAATTTATATATATTTTTTTATTTTTTTAACATTTATTCATTTTTTTTTGAGAGAGAGAGAGAGAGAGACAGAGTAGGAGTGAGGGAGGGGCAGAGAGAGAGGGAGACACAGAATCCGAAGCAGGCTCCAGGCTCTGAGCTGTCAGCACAGAGCCCAACGCAGGGCTTGAACTCATGAACTGTGAGATCACGACCTGAGCCAAAGTCGACACTTAACCAACTGAGCCACCCAGGTGCCCCTTAAAGGTTTTCTTTTTAAGTAATCTCTATACCAACATGGGACTTGAACTTATAACCCCGAGATGAAGAGTTGCATGCTGAACCCAACTGAACCAGCCAGGCCACCCCTAAGGATGCAGGTTTAGATTAGATTCTTTAAAAGAATGCAAAAGGAAACAGGAGTTACGATGAAAAAACAAAACAAAAGAGAAGCTATTTACAAAATTTTTCAGTTTTTTGTTTATTAATAATTAACAGTTTATTAAAATTCTTAAGGAATCTATTTCCAGCTTTAAAATCATGCAAAGCAGATAAAATGGGAGGACGAGGAGGAAAATTCAGGAGGCTCAGTCACAGTTGCTTAAACAATGTGCCAAAAATGAGGCAATTTTTTTTTTGTAGCCTTGCTGTTCACCACTAATGGAAAGGAATACATGTCTCTTGTCATAATACAAAAAACTCATAAATTATATAGACCAGAAGACACCAGAATATGCCCCTATTCCTCATACACACCTGTTTCCACCATTTCCACCTGGGAAGTAATTGCTGTTCATAGTTTGGTGAGTATTTTTCTCTGAATTTATAAGTAATTCTATTTCTAAAATACTATTGCATTCTGAGAAGAGAATACCACATATTCCCATCCTGTTTTAGTAAGAAGAACCCAGCAAATGAATGAAAGAATAGAAAGTAAAAGTAAATTCATATTGGGTTACATGAAATCTCAGAACTCTGTTTCTAAGATTAGCTTTAGAGTTTTCTCTTAGTTTGTTATGGACTGAATTGTGTCTCTCCTTCCCCCTCCCAGGCACTCACCCCCTCCCTGATTTATATGCTAAAGTCCTAACTCCTAAGGTGACTGTATTTGGAGAAGAGCCTATAAAGAGGTAATTAAGATTAAATGAAGTCATATAGGCCCTGATATGATAGGATTAGGGAGCTCATGAGAAGAGATACCAGAGTGCTCTGTCTCTCTCTGTACAAGCACACAGAATAGATCATGTGGGCAGCTGCTGATAAGCCAGGAAGAGAGGTCTCGCCAGGAACAGACATTGCTGGCACTCTGATCTTGGTCTCTGGGGTAAGCTACCCAGTCTATTGTTTAAGTCTATGCTTTTTATGGTAGCCTGAGCTGACAATGCATAGCCCAATGTTGTTTCTGCCCAATGCAGTGCTTTAGGACAAAGTCTTCAGCAGCAGGTAGTGTAGGAAAGTGATACACAGGAACTGAGTAGAAGGAGATCAAACAGTGTGTGAAAGGAGGAAGAGGATTGGTCCTAAGCGAGTATATCAAGATTGAGAGGCACATTCAGGAGAAACAGAAACTGTCAGAAAAGAGACATCTGAAGATTTCCACCAGAGACTTCCCTCTCTCTGAAGGACTGTTGCCAGGGTGATCAGAATTCTCCTTCTTCTTGACTTGTCATGGCAAAGATAGTGGATTATTCCAGAACAAAACGGTCCCACTCATCTCTAATTGTATCTTAATGTTAAGGAAAAAACCTCTGTACTCAAGCCCTCTGCTTACTCAGTTCCCAGAGTCTTGTTCTCTACTGGAAAAGGACATCTTCTAAGTCACCCACTTTCTGTGGAGCCTCCACCTAGCAACGACGCAGGGGCGGGGGTAGCGGGATGAGGTACATCTACACAGCATAATTGAAATGGGTTATCAGAAGGATGGGACTGCCTTATATTTTAAGTTAGTCTTTGATATTTTCCCATTTAAAAATTAAAAAATATTTCTATAGACAATTAAAATTCCATTTCTCAGTTTAAAAAGTGATAGGAAGCAAAAATGACAACACATAATGATAATCTTGTTCAGGCATGAAGGAACTCCAATTAATTTCCAGAAGAAATAAGTTTCTTTCTATGTTCTTTTTAAGATGAAAAATTATCATCTGAATAAAGCTTGTAAGTAAATTAACATGCTTACTTTTTGATGTTTACTTTTATTCAGAAATCTTTTATATTCACTTGTATTATATGTAAGCTCATCTTTTGTTTATTTGCAAAATGTTTTTGTATTTTTAACTGATTAAAAAGCTAAGTTTTAGCTGTTACAGAATTTTAATGTTTCCCAATGTGTTTATTTCCATTTCTGTTAATGTTATTTCACTTTTCTTTTCCTTTGGATGATTCTTTTGTTATTTCCCTTACATGAAATTTAATGGATGTTTAATTTAATTCTTGTCTCACTTTAATTTCTAATAACAAAGAAACCATATTTAAAAAAAACTAACAAATAAAATGTCTCATTAGGATAATGTTTTAGCTCTTCTAAATGGATTCCTGTCTGTCTTCTCATTTGATCCTCAGATTAACCCCTGAAGTTGGAGTTTATAATTATTGTTTATCTTCACGTGTCAGATGAAGAAACCAAGAGGCCAATAAGTTAATTAAATGATGTATTTAAGGTAGAAGAGCTAATTAGTGACAGTAAACCTCAAATTTCAAAATTAAAATACCATAATAATAATGTAGAAAATCTACCTTGGGAAGGCTAGCCAAAATTATATTTTTCCAATCTAGAGGTGTTCTCTTTCAGTTTTAAGCCTTTGCCATCCACATGCTGGCAATCCCTGCATTTCTGTTTCTGCCCTGACCTCTCCCATGACATCCAGGCTCATGTATCCAAGTGCTTCTTGAAGCTCCTCTTGGGTGCCTCATACACATCACAATAGGAACAGTTCCAAACTGTGAGTCCCATCCGCATCCCTAATGTGTTCTTCCTGCAGAATTACCCATGATAGTAAGTGGCCGCTTGGTTCTTCCAAGTGCTTAAGATATAAATCTTGGTGTTATTATTGCCTCCCCTCTTTACTGCATACCCTATATCACATCCATGAGCAAATTTTGTTGGTTCTACCTTCAAGACATGTCCAGAATATGACCAGTTCAATTGTACATTGGGATCCTGGGAAGCTGATGCAGAAAACCACTAGTATGCAGGAAGTTATTAGGGAGTGCTCACAGGGTTGCTCATCTGCAGATGGGAGGGGGAGGGAGCAGGATTGGTTAGAGGAGAAGTTCTGCAACTCAGGGAAGGTCTCAGTCAACTCCACAGGAAGGTCTGAGACTGGGATGACTTTCAGAGATGCCCGTATTGTGGAGAATGGCTCTCCTTTTTCCTATTGCGTAGGCCAATCGGTAGATACAGATTGACCACAGGAAGGGGGTATAACCTTGCTGAAGCAGCTGTCTCCAGCTAAGGATGGTCAAAGGAATGGTCATTATGGAGGAAATGATCAGAGTGATGCAATAGTTTGGGATTGGGAGGCTACTTTAGAAAGAATGTTAAGAGATGATCTTTTAAGGGTGCTGACATTGACTTGAGACCTGGAAAACTGAATGATGGGGTGGGCAAAAGAGAGGAGCTGGGCAAAAAGAGAGGAGGGTGCAAATGAGCTTGGTGGGTAGAAGGGTCAGATTAAAAACCGAAGTGGCTGGAAGGTGCCGAGGCCAGGAAAGGTAACAGAGGATGGAGCTGGAGATCTAGACATGGGCTTGATTGTGAAGGGCTAGACTCGAGAGTGTCTGGATTTTGTCTGAAGTGTGAAGGAAAGCCACAGAAACTTTGAGGTACTGAATGTTTCTCTCTCTCTGGCTGCTATTGGAGAATGGCTGTGAGGAGAATAAAAAGGAAAGCTGAAAAACACATTTTGGCAGCTTGTGCAGCGGTCTAGGAGAGAGATGACTTTTGGCTCAGACTAGAGTGGTGCACAGGGAACTGGGGACAGCTAGAAAGATATAGAATATGTTTTGTGTTAGAGCTAATGGTGGATTGGGTGTGGGATTGAGGGGAAGCCAGGAACCTAAGAGACTAAGTTTTGGGTTTGAGCAACAGGATGAAGGGTAATCTGATGAAAGGGTTAGAGATCTTGCATGTACATGTATGTTAATAGTATATCATAGATAATTTATTTTAATAAAAATAAGAATTAGTATATATTTGTTGTAGTTCTAGATATTCACATCTCTTAATGGAATTTAAACAATTGGTGGACATTAGTTTACATTAGATCTATTTTTCCAGATATGGAGGCCATTGAAAATAGAGTGTCTGGCTGTTGATGTTTAGATCTCACCCCTAGTAACTGCTTGACTTCCTTGCTTCACCTCAGATCAAGTTCAAACTTCCACGTTACCTGAGCTACTCTATGGGAATTTTGTCTAGACCGTGTGGATGAGCCATGTTAAACATCTCAGACATGGTTACTTTCCAAGATTTACATCTCTCACTAAGCTCTGCCCCTCCTAAGGGAGGGGGGCGCTAATATACCGATTTACATTAGGTTCTGAGAATTTATGTGGCTCGTTGTACGCCTGGAAAGAAGGAATTAACTGTTTGCTCTTTTATATGAAGAATCTTAAGAACAGAAGCAGAAATTGACATAAGCCATCTGCAGAACCTCAAAAGGGTGGCGGAAGAGTCCTCTTCCTGTGGCATCTCTCTGACGTTGCTCATTTCTTGCTTGCACATGGCCACCACGGCTCGTAGGTATGGGAAGTTCATAGTATGGAAGTGGGGTTCTGACGGACCCTGGATTTTGTCCCAAGCTTGCTCAGAGATCTGACTCAATAGTGCCACGGTGATTAATGTTTATTGCAATGCTGTGCCAGAAGGCTTGCTTGAGAACCCTGAAGACCAAAGTCTTTTCTGTGAGAGCTATCCAAGCATGCACGACAGCATCGCAAGTGTCCTCAAACACAGGTCAGTGTTTGGGCTCTGTCAATTTTTTGAGGTTCAAGGGCGTGTCATGAGCCATACTCTTTTGATCTTTGGCTCTTTCGTTGAATTCTTAATTCAATTTATAACAGACGTTAACAGCACCAGAAAGAGTGACCTGACTAGGAGAGTTATTAGATGTGGGTTTGTGTCGCCAAGGCAGGCAGCACAGTCTATTCCCTGATGGTTTTGGCACAGTCCCTCGTGGCACTTCAGAGATGGGAAATGCAATGTCCTGTCCGCTCTCGTGTCTGTTATACATCAGGGTGGCTGGGGTAGACACAGAGTAAAACTTGGAGAGGGACCACCACTGCAGTGTGGGGAGCATGGAGTGGCAAATCATATCTCAACTGCTTATCCATAATCCATAGAAATTTGTCAAAGGAAGTGTTTTGGTCCTAAGCCAACTAATTGGATTTCAGTCTCAATAAGATTTCCATCCATCAGTAAAATATTTATTAATTTCTTGCCAAATGCAAACATTTAACAAAATATAATCAAACAAAATTGAATGTAAAAAAAACTTTTATGAGATTTCACATGGTATTTATTTGAATTTGGGTATGATATTTTGAAGGATTCTATTTACCTACTGTGAAGGGAGCCATTATCCTTCTTTTTATATACCTAGTGTCCAGTTTCAGAGTCTCTTTTGCATGTGAGTTGAGGGAGATAGACTCATGGGAGACTGTGGGTTCTGGCTTTCTGACTCCTTTGCAGCCTTCATTCATCTCTGGCATTCTTAGGCTTATCTATTCAGTAAAGTCAACGACTCGTGAAGAGTCATAAAAGGATCAGAGCAAAGACTAAAATTTCTCCCTTTGCAAAGCTGGTTAGTCAATCAACAAACAATATCAAGTGCCTGCCAAGCAGTGAGGTAGGCCCCATTGTGATTGCACAGAAGCAGGCTGTTTACATGAGGTTATTCTGGTGGTAGCAAGGGAGATAGACTGAGAAAAGACAGAGAACTTTCACGTAATTAATGTTTCCAGTTGGGTTCGAGGGCTGGGATTCAGCATCCCAATGCAGACTGCTGCAGTGACCAGGACTACACCTGCTTTGAGATCACTGGTAGAGTGTTCACACAGGGTCCCGTGGGAGGAAGGTGCCTGCTTTAGGCAGAAAGGGATGGAAGCAGAAGGGGAAGCCACACAAAGTAGGGGAAAAGAAGACAATGCCCCCAAAGCATTATATGATTGCAGTTTTGCATTTTTATGAGATTTATCTATGTACACAGGGAAGGTATGTTTAGAAAGAGATTAATGATTGTTAGAGCCGGAAATGACTTTAGAGATTATTGGATTTAGAGATTCTCTAACTTTGGTGTAATCAGAAGAATCTCTTGGGGGAGTTCATGTTAAAAAAAAAAAAAAAGACAGATGCAGAGACCCCCCTCCAGTGGCCAAGATCCCTGCCCTCCAGTGTATTCCCAAATACACTGTGGCTTGAGAAGCACTTATGTGTCTGGGTTTCTTACTTTACAAAGGAGGCAACTGGCATCCTGAGGGGTGAACATGCTTGCCCTATGCCCATATCAATTCCCTCCCTAGTTTAATCTTTATTGGCTGTATGCCCAGGCAAGAAAAAAAAATGCATCCACTTTGGGAAGTATCCAGATATAATTTTTTCTTCTGTTTTATGTTAGAAAAGAATAGAAATGCATAAGCAAATTAGGAAAAAATTACTACATGTGTATTTGTGGGTATAATTGAATAGATATCTTTTATGCTTTAAAGTTTTGTTATAGGCAAAACTGTATTTCCACGTTCTCATTTTTGCCTATAATTCAAAAAGGTATTTATTTTATGAGCTATTCCTACCAGAGTTTATATGGTGTTAGGCATAGTAGACTGAATTTCACCACAGCCCTAATATAGGTAGACAAGGCTTTTCTTTTTTTAGATGAGGTAACAGAGAAAAGTGTCACACCTCAGTAGCACAGTAAAGATACATTATTAGAATTATAATGGAAATGGAAAATTCCCGACAGTCACATGTGCTGGGTGCTGGGTTCATATCCTCATTGTTCATAAGACCTAGAGTCCAAGGTTCGGCAAAATAAGTTTGGATGCAGGTTCAACTTACCTGTATTCTGCCCTCGCCTTTCTGGCAATGATTAACACTAGTGTTTAGTGCATGGTCTCAGGTATGTTCTTTAAATTCTCTCACCAAACAGAAGTTCAATTTTTTTTTTTTTTTTTTTTTTGTAATGAGCCAGCTCTCCAGATGTTTGTAGCACTGGGAGTTGCTTCTCCACTGGTGGAGATACGGAGGCCAGCTGCCAGGGGAAACAGCCACTTCCTAATATAACTGCTCAGAAATGCTGGAGGAGAAAATGTAAGAAAAGAAATTGCTTCTCTGTTTTATAAAAAGGCAATTGTGTTTTACAGCAGTGTACCAGGGCTCCAAATCATTTATCAACTTGAGTAACTGTGGTTGCATTTCACTGTTAGGGTTACTTGGGAATCACATTAATCTTTCTCTTCTACATAATGTGCCAGATTTCTTTGATGACAAGCATTCCACGAAGGGGCCTAAGTACAATCTTGGGAACGAGGTTTTAGTCAGACTGAAAGTTAACTCAGAGACCATTTTGGCTTTTCCTGGAGTGGCGCCAGAAGAAACTCTCCTCTAGATCACTCAGGACAAGGTGGTAGCTTTCTTCTTTGATTGTTATAATTTTGCGATTATATCGACATCAATTATTTAAAAATTAACCTTCAATTAAGATTGGAATTCAGCCAGGACACCTGGGTGGCTCAGTTGGTTGAGCATCTGACTTGGTTCATGAGTTCAAGCCCCACATCAGGCTTGCTCCTGTCAGCACGGAGCCCACTGTGGATTCTCTGTCCCCCTCTCTCTCTTCTCTCCCCTGCCTCCTCTCTCTCTCAAAATTAAATAAATCTTTAAAAAAAGAAAATAAGATTGGAATTAAGCCAGAGTCATGTAACGGTGGCTAGCAAGGAAGCTTCCTTGGCTAATACATCAGCTACTTGAATTGTTCTATTCTGCTCACCAGAGAGGCTACTGATGGCTGCAAATGCATGTTTTCTGTGCCCACAACAATGTTAAGCTGTAAAGTTCAGGCAGAATTCCTATTTGGAGAAGAACTTCAGGACTCCCTGTTTTGGAATCTATTCCTTCAGAGATGATGTCGGCTGATCCTTGATCAGACTTCCTCTAGTTTTAGGGAGTGTTTAGTGTGCTTTATGTTTATACAGGTATCCTTGTAAGTTTGCTGGACATTGGTTAACATGTATTAAAGATTCAAAATGTCCACATAAAGTATGTTGAATAGAATATCTCCTTCCTTCTGTTATTTGCCAGTCATCTAATTCCCAATCATTATTACCATTTCTCATATATTTCCGAAGTCATTACATGTTTATAAACATATACATGCATTCGTACATACACATATTTTTATACAGATGATAAGTATATGTGTATATATATGTATTTTTTCATACGGAGAGTAGCATACTCTATACAGTGTTCTGAACCATATCATTTTCCTTTTTTTAATTAAAAAATTTTTTTAATGTTTGCTTATTTTTGAGAGAGGGGGAGAGAGACAGGCAGAGCATGAGTGGGGGAGGGGTAGAGAGGAGGGAGACGCAAAATCTGAAGCAGGCTCCAGGCTCTGAGCTGTCACCACAGAGCCCAAGGTGGGGCTCGAACCCACAAACCATGAGATCATGACCTGAGCCCAAGTCAGGTGCCCAACTGAGCCACCCAAGTACCCCAGTTTTCCTCTTAAATTATGTCTTGGAGATCTACCCATCTCAGTACATGTATAATTCAATCAGTTGAGACTGATTATCTCAATCTTCTGTGGAGTGGCATTTAGGTTGTTTCCATCTTTCGTTATTATATAAAAAAGTGAATTTTCACTTGTGGCAGCATGTCTATGGGTAAATATCCATGAGCCAACTGCTAGTTTGAACAACACATGTACTTTCAATTTTAGTGATTATTGTCAGATTGCCTTCCAAGAGGTTATGATAATTTATATTCCCACCAGCAATGCAGGAATGTATGTGTTTCTATGAATTATTGCCAACGTAGTATTCTCAAATATTTTAATCTTTGCCAATCTGATTGTTTAATGCTAGTCTCTCATTGTAGCTTAAGTTTATTTCTCTTTTATTTTGAGTGGTATTGTGCATTTAAAAAGTTTTCTTCCAGTTGATTTGTAAGAGCTCTTTATTCTTGGACAAAATTAGTTCTTAGTCTGTGATATAAAGTAAAACTTCTTTCAATCTTGATCATGGTATTTTGAGATATACAGAAATTTAAAAACTGTTATGTAGTTGAATTCATCAATCATTGCTTTTGTGGCTTCTTGGTTTTATGGCAAAATTTAAAAAGGCCTTCTTCACTTCATTTTAAGGTTATTAAATCACCTTCACCTAAGGTTATTAAATCACTTCAACCTTCATTTTAAGGTTATTAAAATATTTTCCAACCTTTCTCCTCCTCATTCTTTTATTGTTTCCTTTTTCATATCAGTCTTGATCTATCTGGAAATTTTTGTGGGTGCGTGGTGTGAGACAGGGAGCCAACCTTCCGAACTTCAAGAGAGTCGTGGGGGCCTTTTGCATACTTACTGACCTTCATGTTTTGGGCATCCCTGAGCCAGGCAGGGTATGGCTACAGCGTGGGAGAAGATGTGATCCTGCCTTGTGGAGCACAAGGTAGGACATAAAGTAGGATGCCATTCCATTGCCAGTGTGTTTGCAGTAAAGACATGGTAGGGAGCGTTCAGAGTCTTATGGGAAGAGGAGACTATTGCCTCACTGGGAGAGAGGGAGCTGGAATAAGAGGCTGTGAGGGTGGTGGTGTAAGTGAAGCAGATAAACGTTGGAGATAAAGAGAAACACAAAGGGCTGTTTTTGCCTTTGGGAATAGAATTCCTTTTAATATTTTGAATTCCTATTGTATCACTACACTGTGATGGAGGAAGCTTTAAAAATTTGATTTAGGACAACTCTGAACAGGTTTTTGAAGGTGCGAAATAATAAGAAAAAAATATATTGGCCTCTGCCCCCATTCGTGATACAGAGCTCCTAAAACCTTCATACGTTCCTAAGTGTCAAGAGCATTGGGAGCATTTTTGTTCCAATATTTAGTCTCCGACCCTGTTCATGACACAGGACTGCTAAAGCCCTTGTAAATTCCTAAGTGATAAGAGCACTACAGGCATCTTTTGTTCTAATGAGGTGACTCTGAGTGGGACCTGGATGGGAGCTGGTCACCGGAAAGCCCAAACCATGCTTAAAGCTTGGAATTTTAAGGCCTGCTCCCCATCCTGCAGAAGGGGGAAAGGAGCTGGACGTAGAGTTAACAATTGATCATGCCTGCTCGAGGCCTCCATAAAACCCAACTGTATGGGATTCGGATAGCTTCCAGGCTGGTGACCAGGTGGAGGTGCCAGGAGAGTGGTGTGCCCAGAGAGAGAGAGAGAGGCAGCTCAGCACCTTTCCCACATAGGTTGCCTTATGCATCTCTTTCATTTGGATGTTCATCTGTATCCTTCATCATATCCTTTTATAATAAACAGGAAACCTACGTAAACTGTTTTCTGGAGTTCTGTGAGCCACTCTAGCACATTAATTGAACCTGCAGAGGGGGGTGTGGGAGCCTCAGATTTATTGCCACTCAGCCAGAAGCACATTTGAAAACCTGGACTCACAATTGGTATCTGAAGTGGGGATCAGTTTGGGGGAACTGAGTCCTTACCCCTTATGATCTGATGCTATCTCCAGGTAGACCGTGTCAGAATTGAGTTAATGGTAGGACGTCAGCTGGCAATGAACAGTAAAACCTCCTACACGTTTGGTGACCGAAAGGAAAGTGTGCTGCATGAGTAGTAACTGAGACAGGAAAGAAATGCATAGTAGAGAAGAACTGAGTTTTTTGCCACTCATGAGGTAGACAGAACTGAATTTTTATAATATGAAGAGGTTATGTTTATCTAACTTAAATAAAATTTGTAATAGTAGCATCATCCTAAGCACCTTTAAGTGAAAGATTGATAACCTGTAGTGAATGCATACGGTACTCTTAGTTAGGTACAAAAAGGGTACGACCAGGGGCACCTGGGTGGCTCAGTCAGTTAAATGTCTGACTTCAGCTCAGGTCCTGATCTCGCAGTTTGTGAGTTTGAGCCCTACTTTGGGCTCTGTGCTGTGCTGACAGCTCAGAGCCTGGAGCCTGCTTTGGATTCTGTGTCTCCCTCTCTCTCTGCCCCTCCCCTTGCTCACACTTTTGTCTTTCTCTCTCAAAAATAAATAAATTTTAAAAAAAATAAAAAAAACCCAAAAAACAAAAAGGGTACGACCTTTGTTTGGATTTTTCTGTACTTCAGGGTCTGATATGTCCCACAAAATGACAGAATACATTTATTATATTTTTTTCCTGCTCTTGGCTACATGTTTGTTTCTTTCAGCTTTTAGTGTTCACAGGAGGGATGAGGTCAGGTTCTTATTGCTAAAGGTCTGATATGTGAAACAGCCCAGTTAGATTAAGAGATTGTCCAGGCATTTCCAGGAAGTTTGCTGACTGGTGTCACTAAGAGTTCATAGGCTCTAGCTTCCACGGGGCCCCTCCGTGCCGCCCGCCAGTCCTGCCTTCTGGGTCAGCTCCATCTTTCATTTTCACCTGATCGGAGTGTACTTGCATCAGCGTTTTGTATTTTCAGTTCTCAGCGTGCTGTGATGGAGGGAAGTTTTTTGACTTTCTGATTTAGGAGAACTGTGAACAGGGTTTTGAGGGTTCGTGCACATCTGAATGTTGATTAAGGCCTTGTTGCTTATTCAGAAAAATACCTTTTCCACACTTTTTCTGCTCTCTGGTCATAACACATGGCCTCTCCTTCTGCTTTCCAGAGAAGGAAGAGACCTCTGGAGAGGAACTCCTGCAATGTCCTGCTTCCAGTTGGTCTCTATCTGCATTTCCTTTTCCCCTCCTCTTACTTGTCAAACAAGAGGGGCTTTCTCTCCATCTATCACCTCCTATCTGCTCAGGAACTTCCTTCCTTTCATCACCCCTTCTCTTTCTATCAGCCTCTCTCTTCACATCAATATGTAATTGTGCTCAGAAGGTCCTATTTTGAGAGTAAATAAATAAGCAGAAACTCTGACTGCATCTTATTTCCTCCCATTCACAGCTGAAGTTTCTGGAGGTTGTATATATTCACCTCCCATTGGCCCTTTTAGCCTTCAGTTGTAGGCTCTGAACCTGTTGCTTCACTGAAATTACTCTTGCCAAAGTTTTTGACAATCTCTTCAATGCTAAATTTCTGAGATTTCCAGTCTTTTTCCCCCCTGAAATTTGGCCACTGGGTGTTAATTGACCACTCCTCCCTTTCTGATATCTCTTCTTCCTTCTTGAGGCTCTCTCTGGCTGCTCACTTATCTTCGAGTATCTTCCTTCCTTTGCCCATCTTCCAGTGCCAGGTTTTCTCTCGGTTCTCTCCATGTCCCTCATGTCATCCCACGTTAGGAGAGCCAGCCACATCCAGTGCTTTAAGAGCAGTGCATCCCTACTGAAGGTCATAGTATCTCAAGTCCGCCAGACCCAGATTTGGCTTAATTCCAACCCTTTTAAGTTTGGTCATCTGGACAGGTCACTTAACTCTCATAACCTTAGTTTCCCCATCTTTAAAATAAGCATAATAGGGGTGCCTGTGTGGCTCAGTCGGTTAAGTGTCCAACTCTTGATCTCGGCTCACGTCATGGTCTCACAGTGGGTTTGAACCCCGTGTTGGGCTTTGCACTGACAGCACAGAGCCTGCTTGGGATTCTCCACAACTCCCTCCCCCACCCCTGCTAGTGTGTGTGTAAGCTCTCTCTCTCTCAAAATAAATAAGTAAACTTAAAAAAAAATAAGCATAATAATTCCTACCTCACAGGGGTATAGTTGGACGTAAATTAAACTGGATAAACTCTATAAAACATTTCATTTATTTATTGATTCAACAAAGCTTTTGAGCCCATAGTATATTACAGGTGCTATATATAAGGTTTTTGTTTTTAAACCATCACATACAATAAGAAATACAATTTATAATGCCACCTAGGATATAGATACATAAAAACAAATTTTCCTAAGGAATTCTTACTCTAATGCGATGTTTTGTTAGTTTCCATTTCACTAACACTTTTACATGTTACAGTCTCTGAATATATCAATCCATGAGTGAAACATGGCCTATTGTTTGAAAAATGTTCTTCTAGGTTCTACATGAAACTTTTTGTTTCTAGAGCTGAGTTGTCTATTAGAATTTTCTACAGTGATGGAAATTTTCTATGTCTTCATTGTCTAATATGTTAGCCAGTAGCCACATGTGGTTCTTAAGCCCATGAAAATGTGACTAGTGCAACTGAGGAACTGAATTTTAAAACCTTATGTAATTAAAAAAATTTAAATTTACAAAACCACATGTGGTTAGTGGCTATGGAACTGGACAACACAGTTCTTTTTTTCTTTTTTTTAATTTATTTTTAGAGAGAGAGAGTGAGAGAGAGAAGGCACATGTGCAAATGGGGGAGGGGCCAAGGTGGAGAGAGGGGTGGAGAAGAATCCCAAGCAGACTCCACACTCAGCATGGACTTTGATGTGGGACTCTACCTCACAGCCATGAGAGCATGACCTGAGCTGAAATCGAGAATCAGACACTCAACCGACAGAGCCACCCAGGCACACCTCAACAACACAGTTCTAGAGTGTGGGTGACAAACAAGAAAAAAATAAATGAATAAAAGAACAAGATTATTTCTTATGGTGAGAAGGGCAGTGAAGATGCTATATAGAGTAGGGTGGTTCATAGTGACTTTGCTTACGTCAGAGTTGTCCTGACCTGAGCCATTATCTTGTACTTTTAAAGCTGGTTTCCATTTGTGGGCTTAAACTAAAGATTACGACTAAGTGATTTTCTCCAGTTTGGTTGGATATGTCTCAAAAAGATTTTCTGAAAGTAAGCCTTCTAGGGGGTGCTGAACAAATGCTCCACCAGTGGGCTCCTGTGTACTGGAGGGGAATTGATTGGCGGCGTCCACGGGGAGACAGAAGCCAGGAGCTGGGATCTGAAGTGTTGATTGTGTTCTGGCCAAGGCATTTGCATTCTCTTTGTGATCATTAATCCATTTGGGGAGTGGGCTTGTTTTTCATATTTCAGGAACTATCACAGAGTTGTCATCCTGGGGTTTACATTAACACCGTAGCTTGGTGGAAATTTTGATAGACTATTGTTTCAGGGCCACTTGGGGATTTGTAGCCCAGTGATTTGATGTGACTTTGGGGATTTTCATTATGCCTTTTTGGCTTATGTCTGCCATCTTTATGATGGGTTGAACAGTTAAGTAGAGTGTCTTCCTCTTATAAAACTCCAGGCACTCATCAGATCATCTTGCTAATTCTTCGCTACTTCCTTCTTAAGCAAGAGAATGTCAATTATTGGCCCTATTATAGCTAGAAGGACAATGGGGGCCAGAGAGGTTAATTGGCTTACCTCAGAGAAACAAACAGGTTAGAGTAGTGCAATAGCACAGAATTATGTTTCTGAGTCAGTGTTCCACCTCACTGGAACTGCATGCTTTATATTTAAAGATCCACATACTTCCACATACATTCATTCATTCATTCCGCAATTATTTATGGCGATCCTACAAAGGATGCTCTGGGAATATAGTGCGGAATAAGACAAACATGTTGCCAAGAAACTGACATTCTAATTGAAGAGGGAGAACAGACACAAAATGTAAACATATGCGTGAAATTTTCACTTAAAAGTTTCTAGAAACTGACCCTTTACAACTCTTACACTGTGCTTTCCTTCATTAACATGCCTCAAATCTCTTGTGTCACTTTATCCATTTAAACTCTCCATAGCTTCCTTTTAGCTCCCTGATTCCAGCCAATCTCTATCCTCTCTAGGTTACATTCATCTGGCCTCTCGGTTTAGTTCTTGTCCTGATTCTGGGTTACATTATCCCGATTCTCCTCAAAAATCATTCCATGGTCCTCATTGTCTCCGGGATCAAGTTCATTATCATTAGTGTGGCTATTGGTTTACTGGTATTAAGGTGTTCATTTCTTGCTCAGCAGATTGCTTGTTATTATAGAACTGGGCTTATTTGTTTTTGTAGCTGATAACTCTTACCACATATAACCGAAGGTTAGGAACAGGCAGTCCGGCTGATTCGATTGAACTGTTTAGAAGTCCAGCATGAGCCATTCTAACTACCAATGGGTGAGACATTGCAATCGAGAGCCAATAAGGTGTTTCCATAGCCTCCTGGTAGAGCTTGTTGACCCAAACCTCTGAGAAGTCTGTCAGCTGGATACATTTTTGTTGGATTCAGTTGCATGGAAGGGACATAAGGAGAGGCTTGAGCTCTAAGGCGCATAAAGTCCAAATTAGCCACGGGCTACCTTAACCTCTTAATGGCATGCCAGAGGGAAAAGGCAGCCAATACTTATCGATAGGAATCACTTAATTAAAAAGTAAATGGAAATTTCTGGACAGAAGGAAGCACCCATTTAGTGTGAGGTTTATTCTAACCCTCTATTCAGTATTGTTTATAGGCAACAGGTCCCTGTGCAATGAAACACTGAATAAATGGAAGGCTAAGAAACGGAGGAACTATATGGTTATTTTTGGAGTCGAATTACACCTGTAATTCAGTTATTCAAATCTAGCTGTCAACACCACCATTCTGTAAGCATTTGTAGTCATGAGGCAAATACATGCTGAAACATTTTCCGAGCTTGGCCTACTAAGGATTCCTCAAATATATGGTAGTTTTTCCAGAGCTGTTTTCTTAATTTTTCTTTTTAAATAGACTCTACACCTAATGTGGGGCTTGAACTCAGTCAAGTCTCAGACCTTGAGATCAAGAATCATATGCTCTACTGACTGAGCCAGCCAGGCACTCCTATGGAGAGGTTTTCTGGTCTGTTAGTAACAGAAAGAAACTTCAATAAAAAATCATTTCGTTCTGTCATTCCTCATTGAAGAAAATAAAATTTTTGAAGCTGTTTTCAGTGATATCAAAGGAGATAAATGAAATTCATTTCTACCAATTTTAAGAACTATGCTAGAAATTGTTCTCTGTTTTATTTTGTAAAATAAGTAATAGTTTTTACAGATAAGATAGAATAGGTCCATATTTTCCATATTCAATTTTAAGGTAGAGTATACTTTTTAGTGTCTGTACGAGCGAATTATAATTTTCCACAGTATTTTAAGCAAAATATATGTTTAGCTGACAACCTTATATTATACAAACGATACTATTATGACAATAATAGAAATCAAGCAGGAAGAAAAGAGAAAAACATATCTCTAATCTTGCCATTCTAAAAACCAGCTGTTTTAATGTCGCTTTCCAGTTACTGTCAATATGTTAGCTCATTTTCATATAGTTACAATCTTAGCATAGACACGACTTTACAATCAATTTTTTGCTTCTAATGTTACATAAGCCGTTTCTCCCAGCCACTTTGCATGTTGAAACCCTAATGTGCTTTTATAATAGAATTGCAAGGCAATAATGGATTTCTCCAAAAAGGTTCACCAAGTTCTAGACTCGAACTGCTATTTTCCACATTACCATATTGTGGTTAATCGTACTTTTACTGTTTCAACTAAGACAACAGTCTGCCAGGAGCCAAACGGAGCTCCTCAGATAAATAATCGTAGGAGACCAAGAGACGTATCACACTCCGTGAGTGCTAAGAAGACTTGAGTTCTCCTCTCTTGTTCTATTAAGAGCACAAAACTCTTAGATTTTACCCTCAAGGCATTGAAACCACTCCCCAGTTTAATGGAAGGGAAGGCACATAGGGACTTGTGTTTTGCTGCCTTTACTAGGTACTCAATAAAAGAAAGGCCATTGATAATAGTTGTAAGTTCTAGTGACAATACAGAATCTATTGTTCACGCAGTCATTCCAAAGCTCCCAGGCTGTTCCACAAGGGAAAGAACATTTTGTTACTAGAGGAAATAAAGGGTTTGCATGCTGTAGGAAAAGCAATCTACGAGCAGTTAGGGGGATCTTACATCTGCTTTTCTCATATTTGTGCAGGGTTGTGTAGCAGTTTCCCGGGGATTTAGTATTTGCCCATTAGCAGACATCAGGAGTATTATTCAGAAAATATGCCTGCCCTAGAATAAAGTGTGAGCCAAGTTAACAGTCCTTCTTGGAAAAGACTCGGAGGAAAGGTCACATGGTGGGAAGGGACGATGCAGAACCATGTGGCCTGCCTCATGAGCCCAAGTGTCACAATTCATGGTCAGAACACAAGACAGTGTCACGTCTAGGCGAGGGATCCAGCTGGACATCTGTTTATGTATCTACAACATAGAAAATTAAGATGGGCTAAAAGAAGCAAGGGAGATGGCTCTCTCTCAGTGTTCCTCATTTGGCACCTGACATGACCTTCAAGAGCTTCTGTTCTGTACTTTCCATGTATGAGCCCAATGTGTTCTGGAATTTAATGTGCTAATATTCATAGGCCTTGTTAATTATTACAAGATTATCATTGCTGTCGTCATCATCTGCGTCAGCTTCAACCATGGATTACCAAATGTTCTTGGTCATTGAGGGCTACACGAATAGGCGTATTATCCCAGACTCATCTGATTTCTAAAAAATAAATATCACTAATAACCATCTACTGGTATTCATTGAGAGATGACATGATGCTAACCTGGCCCCAGTCAAGCAAGGACAAAATGGCTAAATGGCAAAATATTGGATTGTCGCATGGAAGCCAAGCTGGATATGCTAACCCTTGTGTACTCTGACTACAGCAGGGCTGCCCCTGTTTGCTCATTCATTCGTTGGACAAATATTGTTGGGTGTCTACCCTGTGAAGGCATTGTTCCAAGGACTGGGCTATGTGTGCGAGCAAGGAGGCAGAGTCCTCCTCTCAAGGGGCCTTCAACCTGGTGGAGGAGATAGACATAATCTAAAAATTTTACAACAAATGCAAAGTTAAATCTGTGATGGACACAAGGAGGCTCAGAGTGCAACAATGGGCAGTGATCTGGTCAGAGAAAGGCTCTCTCTGGAAGTGATTGATTGAGGTGGGAAAGAAGAAGAATGAAAAACAATGGACGTTTGCTAAGTGGTTGTTGTGTTTCAGGTTCAGATTTTAGTGCTTTATATAAACTTTCTGTTAGGTATGGACTCATTAATGTAGGTGAGAAAACTTAGGTGTGGAAACAGTAAGTTTCCCCTACTGCTTATTGAAAGTTGTACAACTTGAGGATAACCCCTACTGCTGAGCAGAGGAGTCGGCTTGGAACTCACTGTGATGGCGAAACTGGAGTCCTAGCCACTCTGCTGTACTGTCTCCCATCCTGCTGCAAGTGCAAGTTAACCAGGTGAAAAGAATGGTGGGCAGGGGGTACTGGGCAGGTGGAACAGCATTGTCGGAGCACAGAGGTGGAAGACAAGAGAGGAAGTGAAGGGAGGGCAAGGTGGTTGGCTTTGTGAGTGCAGGGAGAGTGTGAGGTGAGGTGGGGAGTGAGGTAGGGTCTGGACAGTCACATCAGACTCTGGCCCTGCCCAAGAGGAACCCACCTGAGGTGTAGGTGATCAGACTTGAGTTTTGAAAAGGTCAGTCTAGATGTAGGATGGAGCTTCGAAGGGGGCAAAGGCAGATTTTGGGAGCGGAATTAAAACTTTGGAGTGTGAGGGTTTGAGAGGAATAGAAGTGCTGAGGTAAGTTCTAACTTTCTCACTCGGGCGATTCGGTGGATAATGATACTATTTCTTGAGAAGGAAACAGTGGGAGATGACCTCATTTGGAGGACAAGGTCATGAATTTGATGTGGGCAGGTTGAGTTTGAGGTGCCTTTCCAACACTCAGGTGGACTTGTCTAGGAGATTGTTTTATGTATAGATTAAGAGCTCAGGAAGAGGTTAGGCCGGGAGGTAGAAATCTGTGAGTTGTCCCAAGGAGAGGTGGTAATCGTGCCCATAGGCATGGGCTAGATGGTCTAGGGAGAGAGCCTTTGTACTCTCACCACCCCCTCTCATGCTTTCTTCTCTTGAACTTGCTTCGCAGATGTATGTGCAACTTCTCTTTGCCTTGTTAACGCTCTCTGCAAACCAGAGTCCTTCGTCCCTTCCTCCATCAGTCCTCCTCTCTTCATTTACATCTTAATTTTTTTTTTAGGAGAGAGAACATGAGCGGGGAGGGGGCAAGGGGGAGAGAGAGAGAAAGAGAGTGAGAGAGAGAGAGAGAGAATCTTAAGTAGGATTCACACTCAGCGCAGAGTCCAATGCGGGCCTTGATTCCACGACCCTGAGATCATGACCTGAGCTGAAATTGAGAGTCAGATGCTTAACCAACTGAGCCACCCAGGTGCCCCTACATCTTCAAGTTTTATCCCTCTATCGTACTTCCTAAAGTCTACTTCCTTGCTGTCCCCCACTGAGACTTTACTGTCTTGAGTGCTGACTTTTCTGTTCTCAGCCCCACTAAAGTTTCCTTCACAAAGGTAGCCAGTGACCTCCTAAGCAGTAGATCCAATGGCTCGTCTCATTTCCTGGCTTCTCCTTAGTATCTGACCGTTGATACTTCCTCTTTTAAACCTTCCCCCTCTCTGGGTTCCCTGGCACTGAGCTATCTTGACCCTCAACTTTTTTCTCCTTTCTCCTATCTTCTTGACAGGCTTCTCTTTCTGCTTCTACTCTATAATATAAATATTCTCCAGGAGTGTGTTCATCTTCCTCCTCTTGTGTCTACATCTGCTACCTCAGCTATCTTGTTCAGTCCCGTGGCCTTAGCAGCCACTCCCTTGTGGATGGCCCCCAAAATGTATCTCGTTTGCTGGCACCTGAATACCCTACCCCTGACTGTCCAGCTGCTGCCTGAACACCTCCCCTCCGCATCCTGCCAGCGTTCCAAACTCAGCATGGCCCATAGCAAACGTTTTTTTTTTTTTTCAAACAAGTCAATGTCCTACACTGTGTATTCGGGTTAGGTCCCTCTTCTTTTCATTCTCTTTAATCCTCTGGCCCGCTGCTATATTCAGAACTCTGTTACCTGTAGCCTGGGACCTTTGTTGTCGCCTCTGAACCAGTCTTTCTTCCTCACTTCTTCTTGCTCTGAATGAATCTTATGCATTTGCTCTAAGTGGATTATGTATTAACCCATCAGTATCACTCCTCAGCCCCAAGTCTTTAATAAGCCTCTGTTGCCACAGAATTAAGTACTGACCTTTAGCTTCATTTTAAGGACCCGCTTGACATGGCCGTGGCATAGCCATTTTTATCTCTTACTACCTCCTGACATGTAACTTCTGAGCCAAGTATGTCAGCCTCTCCTCCAGGCTGTGTGACACTTGAAGACAGACATTTGTGCCTCAGAATCTTTGTATCCTCTTTACGTCACACCTGAAGCATAGTAGGTGCTCACTGAAGTTCGTTGTGTGCATAAAAGAAGACTTTTTGCCCGTTCCTACAAATGTCTGGTGCTTCCCAGTCTTTGCCTTTGCTCGTGGTGTGCTTTCTACCTGGCAGGACTCCTTTTATCTTAAGCAGTAACAATGATTTATGGAATAGTGCCATTGAAAGTTGTGCATTATATATATTTTTGCTATTATTTTACCCATTTATTAAAAATTTACCTAGCCTTCAGGACTCATTTCCAATACTATTTCCTTCATAAAGCCATTCCTTAGCCCTTTGATTTAAGAACCATCCCTTTGGGATGCATGGGTGGCTCAGTCAGTTAAATGTCCAACTCTTGACTCTTGACTTCAGCTCAGGTCATGATCTCATGGCTCATGGAATCGAGCCCTGCATCGGGCTCTGTACTGACAGTATGGAGCCTGCTTGGGACTCTCTCTTTCCCTCTCTCTCTGTCCTCCACCCCCACCCCCTGCTCTCAAAATATATAAATAATAATTTAAAAACATAAAAAATTAAGAACCATCCCTTTTTAGAAATTTCAAAATACCTTTTTTCTTCCTTAAAAAATTAAATTTAAGTACCCCAGTGGAATGCAGGGGAAATTTCAAGGGATATGTGGTTCCTAGTTGTGTTTGATCATTAGGCGCATTTTTGTTGTAAAACCTTTGATTCTAAACAGTAACTCATAGGCTGGTCATCTCTTGCTGACCCCTCCTCCCAATCCCTTCCCAGAAATCACTCTCTGGATTTAACTTTTTGGGAAATGAGGTTGCATCTTGCTCAAATTTAAAGTGTCTCCTCTGGGGCACCTGGGTGGCTCAGTTGGTTGTTTCTGACTTCAGCTCAGGTCATGATCTCATGGTGGTCCATGGGTTTGAGCCCCATGTTAGGCTCGTGGAGCCTGCTTCAGATTCTGTGTCTCCCTCTCTCTCTGCACCCCCCCCCCAACTCATACTCTGTCTCTCTCTATCTCTCAAAAATAAATAAGCATTAAAAAATTCTTGTTTAAAATAAAATGTCTCCTGAAGCACCTAAATGATGCCTTGCCAGCAGTAGATTCTCAACGTTTGTGGACCTGACTCAGGTGAAATGATGTGTGTGGCTGCTGGTATCTTCCATCATAAATGAAAAATGAGTCAAAGATTTAGAGCTGTGTTTATTTTGCTTGAATAGCCAGAGGGAAAGCAATAATGCTTCTCCCATAGAACCATCAAAAGAAGCAAGGTAGCCATATGTACCACAACGAGTATCTGTTTCTGCCACTCTGTTTGGGAATAAATAAAATCAAGCCATTATGAAGGTAGAAACATGAATATTAGGCAAACATAGGCATGTTTCTTGTGGAGCTAATCTCTGTGTGATCTTTCGTTCCCAACCCGCTGGATCTGCTGGATTCCAGTTGCCAACCAAGCCCAGGGAAAGCACATCAAACGTATCACAGCCTTATTTCTGCCACAGGGGTTGGGAAGTGAGCTACATAAAATTGCACTTTATTTTCAGAATCCTGTATTTGTGATTTGACATCAGTCCATTTCTCAATTAGTTAATGGAGAGGGGTATACATCTGAAATCCTCTTAATTATCCCATGGGCTTAAGATGTTTAGGACCTTGTAGGATCTTTCTCTCTCTAGGACATGATCCACCCCCTTCTCCTTTTGAAAAATAAACTGAGAGATGGCCAAAATTGTAGGATGAAAAAATAGCCCTGATGAAAGTGCTCCGAACAGCTCTCCCAAAGCAGCCACCGAATTACTGGAAAAACATTCATGGGGAGAAACCACAGGGCATGGGAAGCAGGGTCTAATTCACTCATCACTAAGTCCATTGTTTCTATCTGGGAATTTTATTTTTCCATGGCAATCCTTGGAAAGGGCTAAAGCATTCAGAGAACCACTTCAGTTCCATAGAGGGCCTCAGACAGTGATTCGAGGCAGTAAATGAGAGGAGTGCATTTTATTCTTGAAGGGGATGGAGCCAAGCATTGGGAGGGGCTGGTACAACCGTGAGGAGGTTCCTTCTGGACTGAATTGGGGTTCGTTTGTGAGTCAGGAGATCAAGTGTGTGGACCATCAACTGTTAGTGGCAAGCAAATGATTTCATTGCTTTGCTCCCAGGATTTTCATTTCTAAAATGGGCACAATAATTCCTGGGCCCGGTCTATTTCACAGAGATGTTACATTGATCAAGTCAGAAATGAGGGGGAAAAAAAAAAGTAAAGCTGTTATCCAAGCATTTCGAGATGCTGAGAATGTTCTAGAAATAACATATGCTCATAGACTTTCGTTTCATTTTGAAAGAAGCAATACCATTTTCTGTTTATTAAGTGCCCCCCCCCCCCGAAATTAATGAGACATTCAAATGCTCTGAGCCCTTGGGGCAAAACGCGTGTGAACACGTGAACTGACAGCCGGGCTTCTGTAAATTGCGAATGGGGGTGAAAATAGGCCCAATTCCAAGATGTTCTTGTTGGGTTTGAAGTCTTTGCCTAAACAGGATTATGCAATGTTTTGAGAGGCAGTTCCAAGATCTCTTGAATTGCTTATGAGGCATTTTGTTTATTAAGTAATTTTTTTTTGAAATCTATCGGGTTTTAGTGACTCATTGATTCATGCGAACATATATATGACATTCAGAATTACAGACTTAAAGGCGGAGAGATCATCTAATTCACTCTCTGTTTTACAGGAAAGGAAACTGGGTGCCGACAAGTCTAAATGACTTGCCTGGAGCTATAGGGTGTGTCCATGGGAAAGCTGGGGTTAAAACCTAAACCTTCAAGCTTCCCAGCTCAGTGTTTTCTCCTTGGATATATTTTCTGTGAATATTCTCGTGAAAATGCTAAATACTTGAAAGAAAGTAAGAATGATTTTTTACTATGATTTCAAAAGAAGACAAACATTTTATAATACATCATCCTTTTCAGGATGTACAATTCTCTACGAAATTTATAAGTCATAAAGTGCTTTTTAAAAACATTTAATCTTTACAACAATTCAGGTGAAGATTGTTATTAACACCAGGTATGGAAACCACCAAGTAGGAGGAATCTACTTCTTTGAGGTTTCTAAAAATCAAAACTAGGACTCAAGAGAGCTTGAGTTTTTAATTCCATTCCTGGAGTTCTTTTTTACACTACACGCAAGTTGCTATCTAAGTGTTTTTAAATATGAGTGACTATTAGTCATGGAGATGAGATTCTTCCTGCCCCCCACCCCCACTTTGGAAATGAACCAAAGCTAGGCTCCACTCCAGTGTCTCCCAAAATGTTGACATCCGGGCCGCTGTAACATGCCAATCCGCAGTGGATTGAATTTTCCACTTCATTAACAAAACCTTATTTACTTGAGAGAGGCCTGGCTGAATTGTCAATAACAGTGGTAATAACAATAATAAAAAAAATAATATTTTGAAAATATCAAATACTTATTGTTTCCAGGTTCTGTTCTAGGTCGTTTACAAGGATTAACTGATTTGATTTTTCCCAGCAAGTCTAAGAAGTAGGCACCATTATTATCTCAGTTTTGCAGATGATGAAACTGAGGCACAGAGAGGTTAAATAACTTGCTCTGGGTGAGACAGCTGGCAAATGGCCAATATGTAAAATTCACATTTTTTTTCCTTATTAAAAATGTTCACAATTTTTTTAATCTTTTTTTTCTTTTCTTTTTGGTAGGCTATATGCCCAACATGGGACTTGAACTCATAACTCTGAGATTAAGAGTTGCATCAAGCTCTTCTGACTGAACCAGTCAGGTGCCCCCAGAATGTTCACAGTTTTCATATAATAACCCTCATCATTTGATTCTTTGTCTTTGGGCAGAGATTCCCCCATCTTTGAGCCTCAGTTTCTGTGCTCTGAAACAAATGGGTTGAACCAGATGATCTTGAGAGTTTAGCCCTAGTTCTACACACCTAACGGCCCACCACCCCCTTTCACATCATACGGTAAGTTCCGTGGACCTGGGCTGTCCTGTCAGCCCCTGATCTGCGCTTTCCTGATCCACCTTAGCCTACTTCTAGGGATAAACAAAAGCCACACATCATTATCATTTTCATTTATGTATAAACATCAAGCATGCTAATCCTTCAAAACATTTTAACTTGGGAAAAACAGGGAAAGGAAATAGCCGCTCCTTCTCTCCTCTCTCCCATTTATTTCTTAAAATATTCTTTTTTGAACCCTTTTCTCAGAGGTAATACAAACTCCTTTACAAAGGAATATAAAGTCTGAAATATTTTCCCCTTCCCCAGCATGTTTATACAAACAAAATCAGGTGGAAATGAGGGGCGCCCGGGTGGCTCAGGCGGGTAAGCAGCTGACTTTGGCTCGGGTCATGATCTCACAGCTCGAAGGCTTGTGAGTTCGAGTCCCACATTGGGCTCTGTGCTGACAGCTCAGAGCCTGGAGCCTGCTTCAGATTCTGTGTCTCTTTCTCTTTCTGCCCCCTCCCACTTGTGCTCTGCCTCTCTCTGTCTCTCAAAAATAAATAAATGTAAAAAAAAAAAAATTAGGTGGAAATGACTAGGAGGACAACCCGAAATGGGGAAATAGCAAGGTGACATCACCAATAAGCATCAGGCTTGTGTACAAGCCTTTGCAGAAGAGATAAGCTTGCATGATGCTGTTGGACCGTGTTCTGGGTGCACTGTGTTATTTGACATTAAGGTCACTTTCAACATCACCTACTGCAGGGCTGCGCTCCTTCTGAAGTGTGAAGTCCCAGAAATTCACTCCATATGTCCTTTGAGGTGCCCAGCCGTGAGTTCAGTGCTACACCTCAATGCGGCTTAGAACTGAATCATCACAAATTATAACCTTCTTGACTCAGAATCAATGAGTTTTTACAAACAATTATAGATGTTGAAATTTGCACCTTTTTACATGTGAAAGTTTTATGAGATGCCTTTACCATTGCTTGACATAAACCCAGGTATGGGGGCAGAAGAAAAGTTCAAACCATCTAGAGTAGATTGATGCTCAAAGACATAGATATAATTGTTTACATGGCTATTTGATGTTCCGGCCAGAAGGGGTTAAATCCTGCTTGAGTTGGTATGTTTTCTTCCTTATGAATTAAGCACTGAAGTATGTCCACTACATCATTTTCCTCACACACCTAGCTTTTCCTTTATTATGCCTTGTCTCCACTTGCCTACAGACAGATCACTCCATATTTTGCTTCTGACTCTAAATAACCGTGATCACTCATGATGAGAGAGGACTGGTTAATGAGATGGCTGTGAGATGTTGAGAAAGGTCCATTTTGCTTATAAAGATAGGACTGTCTCTTTTACAATGTAACTTTTATGACAGAAAGCATGGATCCCACATCTTTTTTTGCCGTTTTCACTCAGTGTTTGTTTTTTTCTCAGTGGTTGATGGTTATTGTTCAAGGATGTAATTCTTCAGTCATGGAGAACTGGGTTGAATGTGAGACATGGGGCTTGGGGGACAGGTGGACATTTCTCCCTGCTACTCTTTAAGTGTCTCTCACAACCCTTTTACAGAGTGAGGTGGTAAACTATCTCCTGGAGGAGAGAAAGGTCTGCCTTTACGGCATATAATTAACCCATGATTGTGGTAAATGCACAAGGCTGATACACTCCTCATTTTCTTCCTTCTTTTCATATGGGATTTTTGTGACTCAGAACTGGCTTCTGTCAAGTAGGAAGGTGTGTATGTGTTGAGTTTGGCACAGGCCACTTCCTCTAGCAACACAAGGGCCTATTAAGCAAGGGTCATAATGACCTTAACCTGGGTTCTAGTTCAGTTAATAGGCCAGAGGCAAAAGGAATTGCTTGATGTATAATCACCACTTGAATTTTCTGCTCCACCGTATTTACAGTTAGAGGAGAACAAATCCCGCAATATGTATACTCATTCTATCAAGGATGTAGCACAAATGTAAACAAGGTGTCCTTTTAAGTCAATATTTGCTAGGAAAAGCACAGGGTGTTCTTGGTATTATTATGTTACAGAAGGTTTCATAAGTTAATAAAAACATTGAATTTGCTACGTATTTATACACAAAGTACTATGAAGCTTAACAGGAGCAAAGCAGGCATATATTTTAGTAAAATAAAATTCATACATGCTCTGATAGCAAAAAGTTTTGTACTTACATAGATCATGGATGGAGTATTCTTCCCAGTTTCTTGTGGGGGAAAAAGCAGCTTTGAATATTTCATTGGAAAGTAAAATTGTGTCTTTATTGGATTTCCTTCAGATGAAGCTGAATAGATGAATAATATATATGTCTTATGCCAATAAAAGTCCTGTGATTTGTACAGCTGTGACTGAGAGGAGCCAATTGACACTTGAAGGCAAAGAAGTTGGAAAATGAAAGAATAAATGAGTGGAAAATTCCACAACTCAAAATCCCAATGCTCCCTCAAGGACAAGATTGTTACTTGAGAAGGCTCTGTTGAATTTTTGGCATTCTTGCATTATCTCACTTTGAAGATGGAATGTAAATCATGGTTTTCAGCCAGTATCACTGTTCTCTGAAGGAGACTCAGATTTGCTGGGACTGTTTGGTAACACCAGTTTCTCTAGATTTAAGCGAATAGTTCATGTTTCCAAGGTTTTGGGCCTTAGTGTTCTCTCTTACTGGAAAGAGCAGCCTCATTTGGGGAAGTCTATGGCAGATTTCCTTTCCATAGATTCCTACAGTTAACCCAGAAAAAACCTCATTCTTATCTACAAAGACTTTGATGAATTTTGGCCACTTATAGATTCTGCTGAAATTCCTATGGAATATTTTTCATTTGCTATAGGAGTCACAGGGCTGCCACCAGGTGGGCTTGGTGGAGGCTGCACAGGTCCTGGGCACTGGTGGTAAAGACGTTCCTCGGGTCCTTTCCTGTGTGCAGAATAGTTTCACTGGGGAGTTGGGCACCACTGCTAATGGACAAAACCTTTGAGTTTAAAGTTACTTTCTTTATTATCTGCTGCCCACCAGCATTTGATAATTTTCTAAGAGTTTGAAGCATTTTTTAAAAATACTTATTTATCATTGAGAGACAGAGACAGAGCGTGAGCAGGGGAGGGGCAGAGAGAGACAGACAGAATCCGAAGCAGGCTCCAGGCTCTGAGCTGTCAGCACAGAGCCCAACGTGGGGCCAGAACCCATGAATCGTGAGATCATGATCTGAGCCAAAGTTGGACGCTTAATCGACTGAGCCACCCAGGCGCCCCAAAGCATTTTTAAATAAATGTTTATTTATGTTTGAGAGAGAGAGAGAGAGCGCGAGCGAGCAGGGGAGGGGCAGAGAGAGATGGAGACAGAGGATCTGAAGCTGGCTCCCCACTGACAGCAGAGAGCATTAAAGTGAGGCTTCAGGGTATAAATTTCCTTTAAAAATGGTAGAGGGGCGCCTGGGTGGCTCAGTCCGTTGAGCGTTGGACTCTTGATTTCAGCTCAGCTCATGATCCCGGGGTTGTGGGATGAGCCCTTCTAGGGCTCCATGCTGAGCGTGGAGGCTCCTTAAGATTCTCTGTCTCTCTGTCTCTCAACTTGTGCTCCTTTCCCCCACTCATGCTCTCTCTCTCTTTCTAACTAAATAAATAAATAAATAAATAAATAAATAAAGCTGAAAAAATTTTTTTTTCTTAAAACTTTTTTCAAATTTTTTTTTAAATTTATTTTTGAGGTGGGGAGGTGCAGAGAGAGAGGGAGACATAGAATCCGAAGCAGGCTCCAGGCTCTGAGCTGTCAGCACAGAGCTCGACATGGGGCTCAAACTCACAAACCGCGAGATCATGACCTGAGTTGAAGTCAAATGCTTAACCGATTGAACCACCCAGGTACCCCAAGAAAAATTTTCTTCTTGAAATTTAGATTTCTGACAAGATGCAGTCAAATTTTTTTCCTTTTATCCAATAAGGTATTCTATAGCTCATGGAATGAAGTGTCCTTAGTAATAGAGAATGTAGCCATTGAGAAATCTGTACCAATAAAAAAAATATGGTACTGAGAGTTTTTGGTAACATTGCTGCTGCATTGCTTCTCTTTTTGTGAGAAGTCAGAGACAGTGAAGTTTCATTTAAATGATTCTGAAGACTCTCATTGTCTCTAAGGAAGAGTCGAATAGGTAGGCCGTGGTGAGTTGAAGGTGACATACCATGGAAATTTAGAGATCACGTCAAATGGACTCAGTTCTAGAGACACTAGATTAGCACCAGATTCCTTCTTCTTGAGAGAAGGAGTCTTATTGGGCCAGCATGGGTCAGTCCACCTTGGATCTAAGAGCTCGGGTGAGAGGAGTAGGATCAGAACACAGACCTGGCTTAGGGGCCTCAGTGGCGAGGGCCCCCAGAAGGAGTACGCATGGGACTTACTGCGCCATTAGAGGGATTGAATTTAGAATTACAGCTTCTAAGTTTTACGGGACACACACACACACACACACACACACACACACACACACAGAGGTTTCTTACATGCTCCGTAGCTGTAGTTAACACAGTTGTAAGAGAAATTATTGCAATACCAGCTAATTAGTTTCAAGGAACATTATCTTCATACCTCAACTGTCTTGTCACATGCTTACCTCAAGGTCATTGAAGTAGAAATGTGATGATTGGGAAGTAGTATATAACACACATTTAGTGAATACACATGCAAGCTAAAATGCAGGAAAAAATAGGAAACTGAAGGAATGTGGAGTTGGGAGAAAAAATATAAGGCAATGAAAGAATATTTCAGCCAAAATGTGCAAAATCCCTCAGGCAATGGAGGACATTTTCCACTTAGTGAAATGCAATTAGAACCATATTTATTGTGGCAAATAAATGGAGAGTTACCATCATGGGAAGCTAGAGAGATCCACAGAGGTCAGATAATGAAAGGTATGGTGAGTTACATTAAGAACTTTATTTTGATGATAATGAGGTCATAGTAAGGTGTTTGAAAAGGAGAATACATGAGCATATTTTTGAGTTAGAAAAACTACCATGATAATTGGACCAGATCCATAGCGGGGATACCAGTTAGGAGAATAACAGGAATCTGAGAGAGAGAGGGCAGTGGACTGAATCAAAGATGTGCTGGTGGCGATGGAAAGAGGTGGATGAAGACGAGATCAGTAGGATGTGTTTGGCAGGAAATGGGGGGAGGAGTGAGTAAGCGGAGGTGAAGATGGAACCAGGCTTCTGGCTTTGGCAGCCCAATGGACGACAGGACTAGTTCCTGGGATGGGGAAGGGCAGGCTGAGGTAGAAAAAGTAAGTTCTGTTTATGGCATAGTGCACTCTAAGTGCTTATGTTAGAGCCAACTAGAGGTGGCCAGTAGTCCTTATAGGTCTGGTGATTAAGAAAAGGATCTGGGGTGGAGATATACATCGGGGAGTCAGGGAGAGTAGGTAGGAGTGCATCAAGACAAGGTTTAAAGAGAGAGGTTATTTCTCTGAGTCCTGATGGGGCCTCTAAATGGCGACACTATAAACACACATGAAAAAAAAGACACACGGTCTTCATAGTCTTTTTAGGGGAAGGGTGTTGAGAGCTTCTGACACTGGCACCTTTGAGAACAATCAGTGGTGAGACTGAAGCATACCTAACCCAGTCAGGGAAATGGTTCTTTTGCAAGGCACATTTCTGTGCTGCAAATGGAAGAAAGAGATTTCTCTGTCCTTACACAGTACCGCGTGTGCTTAAATGAATTATATCTCCAGTGCATGCTTTCCATCCGTGTGCATAGGAACTTAGTTAATTATCTGGACATGCTGCTTCTCCTCACTGAGCTGGGTCAGGCAGAGTTGGAACACTGATCAGGTAGCTAATATAGGTTAGTATCCTGTCCTACCCTGGTGTCAGAGATTATATTTTATCTTCATTTCTGTAGATTCAGTTCCTTGACTAGGGCCTACCACGTGGCCTACGTAGGTGCTCAGTAAATATTCATTGATTATATCAAAGTTCTTTGACAGAATACCCTCATATACTAAGAATTCCTTCTTGTGCTGTCCAGTCACTTCTTATTTCTCAGAGTGAAGTGAGAATGTCCAGTAGGATGGATTGGAGATAAAGTCTGAATCTCCTCGAAGCTTATATTTCTTTGGTATGGAGGGTTTGGAAATTCTCTGGCACTTGAGACCCCGGAATTATGGAAAAGACCTCTGAAATTCTAGCCACAAATCTTAACCTTCAATTTTTGTTTGATGTCTTCTTTATGGTAAACTAATTTTAAAAAATTTTTTAATGTTTATTTTTGAGAGAGAGAGAAGTAGGGGAGGGATATGGAAGGGGAAGGATATATAAAGAGAAGGGGACACAGAATCCCAAGCAGGCTCCAGGCTCTGAGCTGTCAGGACAGAGCCTGATGTGGGGCTCGAACTCATGAACTATGAGATCATGACCTGAGCTGAAGTCAGATGCTTAATCGACTGAGCCACCCAGGCACCCCTGTGGTAAGCTAATTTTAAAACTTGTTAGTTAAAGGTTACAGCCAAGGGAGGACCTAGCACTGGTAGCTATATCAGTTACAGTTCTTCCAGTTGCAAGTAATAGAATATTTAACCCAAACTAGCTTGGGCAAAGCAAAGATGTGACCTCAGGCCTGGCTTTAAATAGGGGCCAAGATGAGGCCATAGAGAGTTGGTCATGCCAATTTTGGTATCACTTTCTTTAGATCAATTCCTTTCTCAGGCAGTGGGTTTTGGTTTTACTTCCTCAGGGCTGATTTCACTCTTCTTTCATGATTGCAAGATAGCTACTAGGGAATATAAAATCTTCCCAAGCTGAAATCCTGCAGAAAAAATTTCACTGTTGTGGCATCCCCTGCTGAAGTCTCATTGGCTATGATTGGATCATTTGACTATCTATAAACCTATCATTATGATTCAGAGAATAGGAAATACTAATTAGCTCAGACCTGGTCTTATGCTTTACTCTGTGTCCGAAGCATATGGGCCAGCTTGGAAAGATGGGTTGTTCGTCCAGGGGAAATCTGGGTTCAGTTATTTGGAGAAGAGTGAATGAATGTCCAGTGGTAAATAAAATTGAGGGTATGTGATCTACCCTTTTCTCCTTGGGCATCCATGGCAGGTGGTCATCGATTGTGGTACTTGTTTTCAATGGTAGTGGACAGAGTTTTGGCAGCCTTGTCCATGTACTCCTGTAGTCGGCCATTAACAGTCCATTAGAGCTGACAGGGAAGATGAATACTGGATTTGATGCAGAAAGTACTTGGTAATTCTTCAAGAAAGCCTTGCTTTTCTTCATCGGTAAATCGAGGGAGAAGCCAAGTAAAGCTTCTGTAGTAAGATTAAAATTGATCATTAATGAGCATTTTTAGTTTCTTTTTTGTTTTTCTCTATGTATTCATTTATTAAGAAGAAATATTTGTTTATAGGTTCTGAGAAACTCTCTGGAGTTGTGGAATAGTAATAAATTTCTTCTTTTCAGGGTGGACATTCAAAGTGCTGGAAAACAGGGCACCTGGGTGGCTCAGTCGGTTGAGCATCCAACTTCAGCTCAGGTCATGATCTGGCAATTCGTGGGTTCAAGCCCCACATCGGGTTCTGCGCTGAGATCTCAGAGCCTGGAGCCTGCTCCGGATTCTGTGTCTCCCTCTCTCTCTGCCCCTCCTTCACTCATGCTCTGTCTCTCTCTGTCTCAAAAATAAGTAACGTTAAAAAAAAACAGTGTTGGAAAACATTCTGTGATTTCAGTGGGTACAACATGGCCAAAATAAGTATGTATTTTCCTATAAGAAAAATGCAAAACATAAACAAATGAAATCAGACTCAAACAGATGGGTTTCCTTCTGAGGCCCAGTGGTTAAGATTTCAGGAATTCTGAGTCTGAACCCCGACTCTGTGCCACCATCACCCAGAACCAGTATGTAAGTGACCGACTCGTGTGACCACAGGAGTCCCAGGAGGCCCCTGCCTTTCTCTGCCATCATCCCAAATGCTTCTAGCATTGGCTTACTTAGGCCAGAAATTCCAGAACTAAACATATATTTTTGGGAATGTTAAAGCTTTTCTTTTTTGTTTCCTCTTAAGATACCCTAAGAAGGGCCCATGAAGAACAGACCACTATGTTCTCCTGGCTGTTCACAACTCTTATAGTAAGAGTGTTGGATTGTCCTTTGAAAGCAGGTTTTATTATATGGGAAGTGGGAAAAGCATTTGGGTGGGGTGGGGCAGGTGCTAACAAGGGATAAAAGTATAAAGAGGAGGTTGAGAAAACCACAGACAAATGTTACTTCTCACTTCATTATGGGGTCTTAGCTATAGCCCTGAGGATGTAATTTGAGAGCCTCCAAATTTCAGTGTGTTCATTCTGTCCATCCATCCCACTTTAATAGAACAGACATTTATTGAGTACTATGTCCAAGGCACTGGAGGGAATACAAAGATGTAATTTCTGACTAAGGAATCTTAATTACCTGATTGTGTAAGGGGGAAAGATGGTAGTGTGCCGTTGTCTGGCATAGTGTTTCAAAAGTTTTCAAGGTCATGATCCCGAAGTTACTCTATGATTATTTGTACTCTCTAGTCTAGAAAAGTATATTATTTTCTCAATCACAAAATGTACTTTCCCAAAAATTCTTTGGCACTTTACCAAGTGAGCCAACATGATAATGCAGAGACCTTTCACTTTGTCTATAGTGTCTTTATACGCTCGTCCTAACTAATCTCTACTCCTGTTTCCCCTCTCTTCTGCCCATCTCTCTCCAATCCCCTCTCCTCTTTTCTCCCTGCTCTCCTCTCTGTTACCTTTTCTTTCTTCTCTCGACCCTTCCTCTACCCCCCCTTATATATATAACCTCTCTCTTTATTTTTCATTCTCTCTCTCTTAAGTCCTACTTCCTTCTCTGTTCCTCCTCCTGTCCCTCCTCCTTCTTCCTCTTCTCTCTCTCTCCCTCCTGCCCTCCTCTCTCTCTCCTTCTCTCTCTTTGCCTCTCTTCCCCTTTCTCACTCCCTCAGTTTTGCTTTCTTTGTAATTTGATCTTATTTGTCTGCACTGCACTCAGACCTCCCTGCGGTGGGGTAAAGGTGGAGCTTGGCCTTAGGAAGCCCTGTGTTTACACCAGCTCAGGCCTTGACCCCACAGAGGAAGAAGATATCTCCACTCTTGTAGCATTTGTCTATAAGTTTCTTTAATTTGCCCGGGGTGGGTTGTGTCTACATTCCTGGATCCGTCTCCCAGGCCAGGGGATGAAAGCATGATGTATGTAGCCTGTCTGGGCTGCGGCCTTACTCTGAGGCCAGGGCCATAGTTACTGGGATTGGCAGTTCCAGCAAGGCAAAGTGGGGGCAGGCAGAGTGGTTGCCCCAACAAAGTGGGAGTGTTATTATCAGAAGAAATTAGGAGAAGGGATACCGAGTAGGAAAAATCAACACAAAACCAAACCAGAGTAAATGGCAATATCTACCATTTTGAGAAGACAATTATTTTTAAGGATATACACCATAAGAAATACCTTTGGATCTTAAGCAACTTTTTCAGGATAAATTCACTAAAGATAAGCTGAAGTCCATGAATATTTATTTTCATGCAGCCCGGATAAACTGACGTGGTATTCGTCATTATTTCCTGGTGAAGGGAGTAGCTAACATGTTATTTAACAGGTAGGGGTTAAGTCATTCACTCTGATACAAAGAACAGGATGTGACAGTATCATAAAAAATCCGTTTGTGAAAGCTATCACGAAGCATTTAGGGATCAAGAGAAAAATAAAGGATCAGTTCAATTCAATTCAACAGATTTTTATTGAGTATATATTTTATGCCAGGACCACCAAATTATATTATAAATATACCAGGAAGAAAACAATAAAATGATTAGCTGATGTACATTTGGTAAGGTAGGGATATGCTAAATATATCTTCAGCATAAGTTAAGTTCAGATAAGCTAAAAATATGTTCATACTTGAGGTGGTGCTGGGGTGTGGGGGAGCTGACCCCACCAGGGTGGATGAGTTCTGCACACCTTTAATGTCTGGAGGAGGAGGTGGTGGCACCCTGCGGCCACCATTATGCATGCTTCCTCCTAACCTTTCAGAAATGAAGTGGTAATCACATCGTTACTTTTCCCTAGGGCCATTCAGCCAACAGAATGCTTTCACTGTCTTCCTTGATTCTGCGTAACTGCTCTGTTGCATCGGCCATGGAGAATCCGCATCACCCCCAGTGAACAAGGGAGTTCTGGGGAAGTGAAGGGATCCACACGCTGTCAGTGAGGTCATCAAACACCTAGCTCGGACTCAAGCTTAGGGACTGATAGGTGCCGTCAGGAATACCTCTGTGCAGGAAATGGGAATTGGAATATTTGTGCACCCAGATATTTCCTACCGTCCCTGCATGGCTTTTCTACATTTTAAAAGTTTCCTGTCATTATCGAGGAGTAACAGCTAGAGTAATCATTTCTACTGACTTCATTTTGACAGTGCAAAAGCGTGAAGGTACGTTTCCCCGGTGGCAAAATACACTTGATAAACAGAACTGTCCTTTAAAAATCAGTTTTTACAGCACAAACAGCTGTCTTCCATTTTTGGCATAGAAAAGGAACACTAAAATGACTAATCTCACTAAGTATTACAATAAAAGTGCTGACGAAACCTTAGCCATATCCTTCATGTCTTTAGTAGCCCTATAATTACAGATCTAGTTTAAAAAACCCAACTTCTAGGGCACATTTAATTACTATCTGCCTTTATCATTGCCTTCCTTCCCATAGGAGTGTTCTGCTTACGCACTGCCTCCCTATATCAGTCACTTATCTGCCCTGAAAAGCTAAATGTTTTTTTTTTAAAGTTTATTTATTAACTTTGAGAGCGAGAGCATGAGTGGGGGAGGGGCAGAGAGAGAGGGAGAGAGAGAGAATTCCAAGCAGGCCTCATGCTCGGCACAGAGCCTGATGTGGGACTTGATCCCATGACCCCGAGATCATGACCTTAGCCGAAATCAAGAGTCAGATGCTGAACTGACTGAGCCACCCAGGCACTCTGGTAAATGTGTTTTGAATAAAACATTTTTATCTAATATAGTTTCTATTATCCTAGAAGATAGTCTGGTGGAATAATCAATAGTGGTTAATCAGAAGTTAATCAGGCTTGAGGGGCACCTGGGTGGCTCAGTTGATTAAGCATCCCTGACTTTTGGTTTTGGCTCAGGTCATGATCTCATGGCTCATGGGATCAAGCCCCACGTTTGGCTTTGCACTAATGGTGCAGAGCCTGTTTGGGATTCTCTGCCTCCTTTTCTCTCTGTTCCTCCCCTACTGGCATGCACATACTCTGTCTCTCAAAATAAATAAAAAATATTTAAAAAAAGAAGTGGGGCTTGAACATCTTAGTGAATATCATGCTGCTATCAATATTCATTAAAGTGTCAACCTGCATTTATTTTTACCTTTTCTATACAAATGAATAACTTTCATGGGTTTTATATCATCAAAACAGAAGCCTAACAAGGAACATCATCCCCAGGAAATTATTTCAGAAAATGTTAATTTTAAACAACATTTACCCCTTAAGCAAGGGGTAAATTGAGGGAGGATTTTTAACAATCAAATAGATCTATTATTCAATATATTTGAAATTGTTCATCAAAAGGTCATCACTGCTGTAGCTAATTTGGCAGGCGTTGCTGTCTTTCCTAACATTGTTTTAATTTCACATTTCCTTTCAAAAGCCTGCAGTGACCTGGGGGTGGGGCCTGCACATGTCCTATATCCTCTGGGACCCACCCGTGGGACACTAGGAGTCGTGAGCAGTATCTGTGGTCGTTTCCATACTTAGGGAGGCACTTTGGGCCTCCCTGTTGGTTTGTAGCTCTGGGATGTTGGCAATTCTCAGGAGAGCTTCTGGAGGCCTGTAACCACATGCCTGCAGGTGCGGTGACATGGCTTCCCCCTGCCTTGTTAGATTATAGAAGACAAATCCTGGGGATAGATAGTACAGACTTGGAATCATACCAAGTAGACTTAGATGTTGGGTCTGCCACTTGGAAAGTACATGACCCTGGACGATTTACTTAACCTGTCAAGAAAACCTCCGTTTCCTTCCATGTAAAACAGGGCTAATACTGTTACATCATAGGGCTGTTATGAGAAGTGAGATAATCTGCACGAAGCTCTTAGCACATTGCCTGGCACAAGGCAGGATGTTCAGGAGGTGATGGCTGTGTTTTTTACTGTTATAGACAAACTTACAGGAGACTCAAACTACAGTGCAGCATGTCTGGAGGAATTGTTTTAGACATAGGCATCTATTTGGGGGAAACTATGTGTTTCTGTCAAAATTCTTTTGGTTGCAAAGAAACAAAGCCTTGTTTGAGCCAGCTCCAGTCAGAAGAGGTGTGGATGGAAGTTTATAGAAGAATCTCACAGGACAAAAGATGAAATGTCAGGCAGGCTCACAGGTGTTGCTGGGGTAGCTCTCTGTTCCTGTCTCTACATGGCCTTCCTGTCTGTGCTTCTGTCCATACTTCTCCCTCATCCTCTGTCTTGGCCTCATTCCTTTGTTTACTCATCTTGCATGTGGC
Organism: Paguma larvata; assembly: GCA_030068075.1. Lineage (NCBI taxonomy): Eukaryota > Metazoa > Chordata > Mammalia > Carnivora > Viverridae > Paguma > Paguma larvata. Next base: position 66,720,070 of record CM057828.1, on the reverse strand, counting down.
TCCAGTGGCCTCCCAGCCGCCATTGTTTGCAACAGGCTTGTGTGTTTCAACACACAGTTTGTGAGAGAAGTTGGACTGGCCCACTTCATCTGTTTGACCCAGGCCACATGAGTTACAGCCCGTTGCCCAGCCAGTGGATTGGCTCCTTTTTGGTCAGCTGTTAACCTGTGACCCAGTCAGCTGAGGCCTATGCAGACCTTTCCCAGGGAGAGTTAGAGCTGCCTCCTTCAGGCAGTGGACAGAACAGATTTTCTAGAAAAGAGTAGGAATATCCAGGACGGTCTGCCTGAGAGTTGCCAGCTATACCACGAGTGGCTTTGCTAATTGAGTCACAGTGATGAGAGCTCAGCCACAGAGAGATTGGAAAGACCTGAAAACTGGTGGTCTCTCCTCCTCCCTCCCCAAATATGGCTGGTGTCAATATAGTTGATCATTGAAAACGTATCTTTCCACCTGTGCCTTCCAGGGCAGTAGGTCAGAATGGGAAGGCCTATGCGAGCTTTATCCATGCACAGGGAAGGGCAAGTAAAGGCCTGGGGGTAGTGGTAGGAGGCGGATAACAGTGGGCAAGGGGCTGCGTCAGAGTGGGCTGGCTTGTTGAGGAGTTGTGACCCCTCAGAGAGGGCAGAGGAAGGTTGGTGTGTGTGTGTGTCGGGGGGCAGTCCTTAGGCCCAGAGAAATGGCTGGCCCAGGGGAGAGTAGGCTTTCTAAATTCCTCTGGCCCAGGCCTCAGGGGCCTGGTCTTTCTCTCAGTGCTGGCAAGAGAGGTGGCTGTTTATCTGAGGAGCCACTTACTGCAGGCTCAGCTTTGCCGGATCTTCCCCTGGGGCACTGAGGTCTCTAGAGAATCGGACCAGAGCAGCAGGTTAGTAAGGGTGAGGTTTGTCAACGTAGCAAATTCTGGGCCAAACAAGGAGTCCTCCACACGCTGTCTATGGAGAGATGGTCCGGAGCCAGCGGCTACAGTTAAACTGCGAGAGAAGGAAGTTTCTTGCTGTGGAGATATCTGGAATGGGGCCTGGCCCTTGAAATAACTGATAAAGCATGTGGAGTCCTTACTCCCAGTTGTGGCAAAAGTCTCCACATTTTCACTTTGGTCGGGAGAGGTAGGAGCTTGATTACGTGTAAGTCTCCCAGTCTCATTAGATGTAATTAAAAAATAATGTGACCCTTGGGTCAAGAGGATGGGAAGAAGTAACTGAATACCCTTGGCCAAAAGAAACAGTAATTTGGGTGTGGTTCAGTGCCCCGATGCCCCTCCAGAGAAGGGAGAGGACTGTGGTCAGAACATGGTGAGGGCAAGTCCAAGAAGAGGGGAAGTGATAATAATTACAGTAGCAACAATAATAGTAGGTTCCATTTCGTTAGCACCAGTTAAGTATCAGGCACTTTGCATATGTTTGTCTCTCCCCAAACTCTCCGGAAGTATCTAGTGAAATATCTGTTGTATAGATGAGGGAACCAAAGCCCAAATCCATACATACAGTAGCTGAGTCAGAGTCTGAGCCCAGGTCTGTCTGATACTTTTCTTTATTGAGACAGGAGGTCAGGGAGGACTGGTGGGCATTTCGCCCTAAAAATAACAAAGAGGATACAAACAATAAGCAAAGAAAGGGGTTTTAATTGAGATCTAGATGGAGAGAAAGAAGGAAGACAAGAAACCAAGTCGGCTAGGAGAGAAGAGGAAGGCAGAGAGTGGGTGGCCACGGTCAAGGGTTTGGACATAATAGTTTCACCAAATGGAAAGTTCGGATCATGTGGGTTGGCAGGGTAGAAGGTGTCAAAGATAGAGGAGGTTGAGGACTTCTCTGCTGGGGGAAAAAAAATAAAGCTTGGCTGGAGGGTGTAGAGAAGAGGAAGGAAAAATTCCTTCTGCTTTTTCCAAGATTGCCTGAATTCCAGAAGAGTTGAAATTAGCATTCTGTAAGAGTCCAAAAGGAAGATGGGCTGGTATTGCTTGGGCATTTTTGCCAAAGTTAAGGAGCAATGTACTTCTTTTCACCAGTATTCAAGTCACTAGAAGTATTCTGGATGAGACTACGTTTCTTCAAAAAGCTCTGGGTGGGCACGCGGCTGCAGTGCCACAAGCAACAGCTGACAGCACTCCCTCCGCCCTGCTCTACTCCTCCCAGGAGCAGCAAGGCTAACAACTGGGCTACGAAGGCAGGCAGGCCAGGGACTCATCCACACGTGTATTTCCGAAAAGTCCATTCTTCTCTTTTGGACACTTAACATTCTCATGGAAAACTTTAGGTATCATGTTAAAAACGTTTCTAGAGACATTTCTGTGTCTTGCCGATAAAGTGGAAAATTTCCAGCTTTCCTATTTGTTTATCTTCTCTGCGATGGGAATGCTTCATTAGGGACACAGTACGTGAGAAGAGCTTGAGAATGGAAGTTTTCATCATAAAGAGTGAGGTGTTGTTTCAAAGATATCAACAAAATCCTAAACGCTTTTAATTATTTGCAATAACAACTGCATCTATATATGACCGCGGCTCTCCCAGTTGTATGAGTTGTTACACAGTGAGCCTGTTCTCTGTGCGATTCCAAGGATGAGATTATTGAGACGTGGGGCACAGTGTGGGAAGGTGACATGCATCATTTCCTAGACTCTGTTCCTGAGAAATTATTTACAAGGGAATTTCCTTCAAAGGAGGATATCATAGTTAAATAAGTTTGCGTACTACTGCATACAAAAGATCATCTTTTGGAGGTTCATTATACATATTAGTTTATTAAAGAAAATCTGTTTAAGTTCCTTTAACCCAGCATTTCCCAGTCTGATTAGACTAGCAACATATCTTGTCACAGTGCGGGGGTTCCACCTGGCACTGAACCCATGTTCCTACCCACGGCTTTGCAAAGAAACTCTGGGAAACACTGTACAAATTATGTAATACAATATATATAGATGATGCAAAATTGTATACATGTATATATACATGTGTAGTTTGTATACATGTTGTATGCAATGTATATATAGTATATATTTCTGTTCCTTTTAAAAAATGTACTAATGTATCCTATATATGTTGTTGTCCCATTATTATTGCATGGAATATTTCCTGTAGAAAAGGCTTTGCTAATTTGATAGATAATAATATCTCATGATTTTACTGTGTATATTTTTTTGTTTAACAGAGAAAATATGAATATATATGGTAAATTTGGATTCTGTGTCTCCTTCCCTCTCTCTCTCTCTGGCCCTCCCCTGCTTGCTCTCTCTCTCCTCAAAAATAAATAAACAAACATAAGAAAATCTGAACAGACTAATTATTAGCAAGGAGAATGAATCAGTTACTAAAAACACCCAATAAACAAAAGTCCAGGACCAGATGGCTTAACTGGTGAATTCTAACAAGAATTCAAAGAAGAATTAACACCAAAGCTTCTCAAATTCTTCCAAAAACAATAGGAAAGAGGGGGAACACTTCCAATATTACAAGGTCAGCATTACCCTGGCATCAAAACTGGACAAACATGACACACACACACACAAAAAGAAAATTCCAGGCTATTATCACTGATGAACATAGATACAAAAAATCCTCAACGAAATATTAGCAACTCAAATTCAGTAATACATTAAAAGGATCATTTACTATGATCAAATGGGATTTATTCCCAGGTTGTAAGGATGGTTCAACATTCACGAATTGGTCAATGTGATACGCCACATTAACAAAATGAAGGATTAAAAGCAACCCAAGTGTCCATCAATAGATGGTTGTATAAATAAGATGTTACACACACACACGCACACGTGCACACACACACACTAGAATATTACCCAGCCATAATAAAAATGAGATCTTATGATTCACAACATGGATGGACATAGAAAGTGTGTTGCTAAATGAGATTATGTCACAGAAAAAGGCAAACACCATATGATTTCACTCATATGTGGAATTTAAGAAACAAAACAAATGAACAAAGAAAAAGAGAAAAAAAAAAACCTCAGACTCTTAAATACAGAGAACAAAGATGGTTGCCAGAGGAGGTGGGGAGGTGTTGAAATAGATAAAGGTGATTAAGAGGTACAAACTTCCAGTTACAAAATAATGAAGTTATGGAAATGAAAAGTGCAGTATAGGGAATATAGTCAATAGGATTGTAATGACATTGTTTGGTGACAGATGGTGACCACACTTATCATACTGAGCACCAAATAATGTATCAAATTGTTGAATCATTATGTTGTACACCTGAAACCGATGTAACACTGTATGTTAATTATACTTCAATAAAAATTTAAAAAAAATCTATCATCTCAAAAGATGCAGAAAAAGCATTTGACAAAATTTAATATCCATTTATGATAAAAACTCTCACTAAAGCTGGCATAGAGGGAACTTACCTTAACAAATAAAGGCCACATATGACAAGCCATAGATAACATCATACTCAAAGACTAAAAGCTGAAAGCTTTCCCTCCAAGGAACAAGACAAGGATGTTCATCACTTTTATTCAACATGGTATTGGATGTCCTATCCAGTGCAATTAGCAAGGAAAAAAACGGAATCCAAATTGGAAAGGAAGAAGTAAAACTGTCACAATTTGCAGATGAAATGATATTATACTTAGAAAAGCCTAACAATTCCATTAAAAGACTGGTTAGAACTAAGAAATGAATTCAACAAAGTTGTAGAATACAAAAACAATACACAAAAACCCCTCATGTTTATACTAATAACAGACTATCAGAAAAAGAAATTAAGAAAACAATCCCATTTACAATGAAAACTACAAGACATTAATGAAAGAAATTGAAAGAAATTGAAATTTCCACAAATAAGTGGAAAGATATTCCATGCTCACTGAGTGGAAGGATTAATATTGTTAGAATGTCCATGGTGCCCCAAAAATGTACAGATTCAGTGCAATCTCTATCAAAATTCTAATGGTATTTTCACAGAAGTTGTGCAATCCTAAAATTTGTATGAAACCACAAAAGACCCCAAATAGGCAAAGTAATCTTGAGAAAGAGCAAAGCTAGAGGCACCGTGCTCCATTCTGGTTTCACCATGCTGATTTCAAATCATATTACAAAGCTATAGTAATTAATTAAAACAGTATAGTATCGGCATAAAAACCAACACACAGATCAATGGAACATAATAGCTCAGAAATAAACCCTTGCATATATAGTCAATTAATTTATGACAAAGGAGGATACAGCAAGCATACAATGAGAGAAAGACAATATCTTCAATAAATGGTGTTGGGAAAATCAGACAGCTGCATTTAGCTACAGCTAAAAGAATGACGCTATCTTACCCCATACACAAAAAATAACTCAAAGTAGATCAAAGATTTACCCATAGACCTGAAATCATAAAACTCCTAGAAGAAAACATAGGCAGTAAACTCCTTGACATTGGTCTTGGCAATGATTTTTTTAATCTGACATCAAAAGCAAAAGCAACAAAAGCAAAAATAAATAGGTGAGACCAGATCAAACTAAAAGAGCTTCTGCACAGCCAAGGAAATGATCAACAAAATGAAAAGACAACTTAATGGGAGAAAATAATTGCAAATCATGTATTCGATAAGGGGCTAATATCCAAAATGCATAACTCCTACAACTAAAAAGCGAAAATTGAATGTGGGAAAGAAGATCTATATAGACATTTTTCCAAAGAAGACATACTTCCGACCAGCAGGTACATGAAAAGATGCTCAACATCATTAATCATCAGTGAAATGCAAATTGAAACCGCAATGATCTATCACTATGCGCCTGTTAGAATGGCTGTTATCAAAAAGAGAAGACAAAAAAAGACAAGAAATAACACGTGCTGGCAAAAATGTGAGAAAAAGGAACCCTCGTGGCACTGTTGGTGGGAATGTAAATTAGTACAGCCAGTGTGGGAAGCAGTATGGAAGTTCCTCAAAAAATTAAAAATAGAACTACCATATGATCCAGCAATTCTACTTCTGGGTATTTAGCCAAAGAAAATGAAAGCACTAATTCGAAAAGTTATATGCACTCTTATGTTCATTGCAGCGTTATTTACAATAGCCAAGATATGGAAAATAACCTGTGTCCATCAATAAATGAATGGATAAGGAAGATGTGGTGTGCGTTTACAATGAAATATTACTCAGCCATAAAACAGAGTGAAATCTTGCCATTTGTGACAACATGGGTGAACCTCGAGGGCATCATGCTAAGTGGAATATGTCAGACAGAATATCCTATGATATCTCTTACATGTAAAAAAACACAAACCAAAAAACCAAGCTCAGAAATGGAACAAATTTGTTGGTTGCAACAGGTAGGGGGTGGAGGGTGGGAGAAGTGGGTGAGCTGTTTTTGTTTTTGTTTAAATAAAATTCTGAAAAAGGAAAACAAGAAAGAAAAAAGCTAAGAAAGAAAGGAAAAGGAACGAAGAGAGAGAGAAAGTGGGGGGGGGGGAGAAAGTAAGAAATAGAGAAAGAAACCAAAGGAAGGGAGGGAACAGAAGGAAGGGAGGAAAGGAAGGAAGGAAAAAAGGAAGGAAGGAAGAGAGAAAGAAAAAGGAAAGAAAAAAGAAAAGAAAAGGAGTCATTAGGCAGTGAAAGCCTCCAGTCCTCTGAGTCAGAACTGAGAATAAGTCTCTATTTTACCTTCCCTCCCTAAATCCACTGGATGGTGACACAGTCCTGTACTCAGATAGTAACTGAGACAGATACAAGAGGCTATTCTAGAAGTTCTTGTCTTCTAGACCTATAGCGTATACAGTATACAGTATACTATACAGTATTGAGGACTAGATTAGATATCAAATGAGATCATGGGTGAAGAGATGCATTTAAAACCCAAGGATGCTTTATAAATATAAGGTGGTGATGGAATTACTGTGATGAGTGACATTATGCCACTTGAGTGGTAGAGTTGATGCCTAACTTGTCAAACAGGACCCATATTGATGGCCAAGTCATTACAAGTCATCTTTTCCCTGCCCAATTTAAATAGACTGTGATCTAAGAAAGCAGTGCTATTTTGGGGTATCAGATGCTTGGGCCACCACAAAAACCCATTTAAAACATCTGATTATAATATATGTTAAACTAGATTAAATGTTGGTTTAGAATAGACAACGGCTCTGATGTTTTCATTTCAGGCTCCCAGAAGGTTGTCTACCCATCCCATTTAGCGAGGATAAGATTTCTTCACTTCCCGACTTTCCTCCCCGTCTCCCCTAGTGGAACTGTGGTCTGTCGGTAGAGACATACCCCCTGGAATCATGTAAGCCTGGAAAAGGGATGTGGAGTTATTTAGTCCAACCCTTTGATGGGTGTAGTAGAGATTATAAGAGCTCACACATATAGATCCTGTAGCACAATAACTAGCATGTACTAATAAGCCTTCAATAAAAGTTGCTATTAATAGTACTAATAGTAATATCTTGGAGCTTTTTAATGGCAGGGCTGGGACTAGAACTCATCTCTACTCTCAGTCTGGGAGGCTTTGAAAAATTGTTTGAGAAGAGCTGATTATTTCTATGTAATTTATTGTGAATTCCACCATTTATATGTTCAGATAGTCCAGTTTAAGGATATCAATGCATAAAGTTTGATTTACTTTAGATTCTCAAATCATGTTTCCCATTTCCTTTCATAAAAGTAGCCCAGACATAAAAAGCAAATGTCGTGAAGAAAATCCCTGAATGATTACTTTCATTAAAATTGTATTTGCTTGAAAATTAGATAATATACCTTTATATCTCAGGGCTCCAGCTGTATAATTGAACAATAACTAGCACCTACAGACATATTTTAGCAAATATAAGCCCACAAGATGCTCCAGGCTATACAAAATGCCAGGACTGCTGGAGAACAGCTAGGAACCATGACTTCCTGAGCTCTATCCAAAAACAAAACAAAACATGAAAATTATTCCAGCCCTCAAGGAAAGAGCAAAATATTCCATCTCCCGCCACCCCCTGCCAAACTAATGCAGGGCATATCCAACTTAGTTAATTTTACTTTACTTTGTGATCAAATAAGTTGAATGATTTGACTTTACCAGACCACAAAAATAAATGTGGCCCCATAACCTCTGTGCCTAAATAACATGATTATGACTTGAAATGAATCAAACACTGGGCATTTAAATTTAGGTAATGATAATAACAATGATAATGATAATGGCAGCATCACATGGAAGGATTTTACAAAAACAGAGTATAGCTAAGGACGATCCCTTCCTACCCAAAGACACAGATAATTCATTCTTTGGAGACAATGAACCAGAGAATCTGGTAGACTTGTGATTGTCCAGCCTGGCAAAGGTCAGGAGAGAAGCTAGAGGTGGTGCAAGAGGCTAAAAATGGGGGTTTAAGTGAAAGTCTGTAAGTGAAAAGATGAGATCCTCCCAGAACACTGGCTACTAGGCTACTATAAGCAAGGCAACAAATTGGAAAATCTTATGGAGAAACAAAACAAAAAACCCAGATGCTTATTAAGCCACAGGTACCATATTTGTGGGTTGGCTGACAGAAAAGCTAACTCTTAGCCCTATCATCCTACAGTGATATCATGCACTTAGTTCCTAATCAACTTTGTTGTGCCTCACTCTTTTTTATTTTTTATTTTTTTAAATGTTTTATTTATTTTTGAGAGAGAGAGAGAGAGAGAGCATGAGCTGGGGAGGAGCAGAGAGAGAGGGAGACAGAGGATCTGAAGTGAACTTCATGCTGATAGCAGCAAGCCCATGTGTGGTTTGAACTCACAAACCATCATGACCTGAGCCAAAGTCAGGTCATGGAGCTGATCAGGAGCACTCAACTGCTCCACCCAGGCACCCCTGTAGTGCCCCACTCTTGAATATGAATGGAGAAACACAACTTCAGACATAGGAGGGAGACTTCCAATATGAAAAACACAGAGATATTAAAAGCTACAATTTAATGGAACCCAAGATATTTTAGAAAAGAGGATAAAACACAAAACCAAAACATAAGACATATACATAAGAGAAGATATTATTATAACCACGAAATAAACAGATTCTGGGGCTGGGAGGTAGAGGATAGGAGGAAAAACACCTCAGAGATTCAGAAAAATATCACGGAAATTTAAAAATACTATAGTAGAAAAAAAACCCGTAAGACGTTTGCAATAAAATGAAAATATTTCCCAGAAAGCAGAACAAAAAGGCAAAAAACATGAGCAATTGAAAGAAAAGGAAACAAAATTGGAAGGATAAACTAAGAAGTCCAAAATCTACCTAGTATGAATGACAGAAAAATGAGAGAAAACAGAACAAAGAATGGGTGTGAGAGGAAAAGAATTACATTTTTAGGTGTATAGTTTTTAAAAATAGACTATTTTTTAGAGAAGTTTTGGGTTACAGCAAATATAGCAGAAAACACAGAGTTCCCAAATACTGCCTGACCCCACACATGCACAGCTTCTCTTCCTATCAACATCTCTCATTCCAGTGGCACATTTGTTATAGTCAATGAGCCTATATTGACACATTATTATCTCCCAACGTTGATTGTTTACATTAGGGTTCCCTCTTGGTGTTACACATTGGGTGGGTTATAACAAATGTATGATAACAGGTACCCACTGTTATGGTATCATACAGAGTGGTGCTACTGCATTAAGAAATCCTCAGTGCCCCACTATTGATCCTTTCACCTTCCCTACCCGCTGGCAACCACTGATCCTTTTACTGTCGAAATAGTTTTGCTAAAGCTTCTTTTGCTTAGTAATATACATCCAAGTTTACGCCATGTCTTTTCATGCCTTGACAATTTATTTCTTTTTAGTGTTGAATATCCCATTGTCTGGGTGTACCATAGTTTATTTACCCATTCACCTACTGAAGGAAATCTTGATTGTTTCAAAGTTTGCCAGTTATACAGATGCTTCTATAAACATCTGTATGTAGGTGTTTTTGTGGACCTAAGTTTTCAGCTCCTTGGGGTAAATCCCAAGGAGTGCATTTGCTGTACAAAAGTATGTTTAATTTTTTTAGAAATTGCCAAACCATCTTCCAAAGTGGAGGTGCCATTTTGCATTCCTACCACAATGAAAGAGTTCTTCTTGTTCCATATCCTTGTCAGCATTTAGTGTTGTCAGTACTTTGAATTTAGGCCAATCCAATAGATGTGTACTGGTATCTCATTGTCGTTTTAATTTGTACTTCCCTAATGGCATATGATGTTAAACATGTTCTCATATGTTTATTTGCGATCTGTATATTTTCTTTGGTGAGGTGCTTGTTCAGGTCTTCTGCCCATTTTTTGTTGGGTTGTTTGTCTTAGTGTTGAGGTTTCAGAGGAGTTCTTTGTATATTTTAGATAACAGTTCTTTATCAGTTAAATCTTTTGCAAATATTTTATCCCAGTGTGTGGCTTGTCTCCTCATTTTCTTGACAATGTTTTTCCCAGAATAAACGTTTTTAATGTTAATTAAACTTAGGTGGGTATTACTAAGTAAAAGAAGCCTTAGCAAAACTATGGAGACAGTAAAAGGATCAATGGTTGCCAGTAGGTAGGGAAGGTGAAAGGGTGAATAGTGGAGCATAGAGGATTTCTTAAGGAAGTGGCACCATTCTGTATGATAACCATAGCAGTGGGTACGTGTTATCATATATTTGTTATAATGGAGGCCAGTTTACCATGGATTGTGTCTTGGGGGTTTTATCTGAAAAGTCATCACCTTGATCAAGGTCATCTAGATTTTTTTACTGTGTTATATTCTAGAAGTTTTATAGCGTTGTGCTTTACATTTCAGTCTGTAACCCATCTTGAGTTGATTTTTTCGAAGAGGCTAAGATGTAGGTCCAGATGATGATGATGGTGATGATGATGATGATGATGATCGTGCAGGTGGCTGTCTAGTTGTTCCAGCACCATTTGTTGAAAAGACTGCCTTTTCTCTTTTGTCAAAGATCAGTTGACTATATTCATGTGGTTCTATTTCTGGGCTTTCTATTCTGTTCTATTGATTTATCTTTTTTTTTTTTGTCAATACTACACTATCGTGATTGTCATAGTTTCATAGTAAGTCTTGAAGTCAGGTAGTGTCATTCCTCCAGCTTTGGACTTCTTCACTATTGTTTTAGCTATTCAGGTCTTTTGTTTCTCCATATGAATTTTATAATCAGTTTATTGATATCATGAAATAAACTTCCCTGGAATTTGATTGAGATGGTGTTAAATCTATAGATCAAGTTGGGAAGAACCGACATCTTGGCAGTATCAAGTCCTTCTATCCCTGGTGTGAAATATCTATTTTTTTAGGCCTTTCATTTCTTTATGTGAATTTTGTAGTTTTCCTCACACTGACTACATATTTTGTTCAACTTATACTTAAAAATTCCATTCTTTTGAGTGCTAATATAAATGGCATTGTGTTTTTAAATTCAAGTTCTACTCGTTCATTACAAGTATATTGGAAAGAGATCAACTTTCATATATTGACCTTGAATCCTGCATCTTTTGTGTATTAACTTTTTATCCTTATACTTTCTATAGTTAATTATTAGTTCCAGGAGTTTTTTGGTTGATTCTTTTGGATTTTCCATGCAATCATGTCATCTGCAAGCCACAACAGTTTTATTTATTTATTCCCAATTAGTATACCTTTTATTTCCTTTTCTTGTCTTTTTATGTTAGCTAGGGCTTCCAGTAAGATGGTGAAAAGCAGTGATGAGAAGGGGACATACTTGTCTTGATCCTGAACTTAGCAGGAAAGCTTCTAGTGGCTCACCCCTGAGAGTGATGTTAGTTATATATATATTTTGGTAGATGTTCTTTATCAAGTTCTTAATGACTATCCCCTTTATTCAAAGTTTGCTAAGAGTTTTTATCATGAGTGGGTGTTGGATTTTGTCAAATGCTTTTTCTGCCTCTATTGATATGACCATGTGATTTTTTTCTCCTCAGCCGGTTTATGTGATAGTTTGCATTAATTGGTTTACAAATGTTGAACCAGCCTTGCATAATTGAGATAAATCCCACTTGGTCTCAGTGTATAACTCCTTTTATATATTGTTGAATTTGACTTGAAAATTTTTGTTGAGAATTTTTGCATCTATATTCATGAATGATATTGGTCTGTATGTAATTTTCTTCTCTAGTTTTGTTGTTAAGGTAATGCTGGCTTCCTAGGATAAGTTATGAGGTATTCCTTCTACTTCTATCTTCTGGAAGAGATGTAGAGAATTTGTGTAATTTCTTAAATGTTTGGTAGAATTCACCAGTGAACCCCTCTGGGCCTCATACTTTCTATTTTGAAAAGTTATTGATTCCATGTCTTTAGTAGATATAGGCCTATTCAAATGATTTCTTCTTGTGTGAGTTTTGATAGATTGTGTCTTTTAAGGAATTGGTCCATCTCATCTAGGTTATCTATTTGTGGACATGGAGTTGTTCATCGTATTCCCTTATTGCTCTTGTAATGTTCATGGGATCAGTATGATATCCCTTCTTTCATTTCTGATATTAATAATTTGTGTCTTTTTTTGTAGTTAGCTCATCTAGAAGCTTATCGATTTTATTGATCTTTTCAAAGAATCACCTTTTCATTTCATTGAGTTTCTTTTGATTTCCTCTTCAATTTAATTGATTTCTGCTCTGATTTTTATTATTTCTTCTGCTTATTTTGGACTTAATTTGCTCCTATTTTTCTAGTTTTCCATGGTAAAAATTAGATTATTGATTTTAGAACTTTCTTATTTTCAAATATATGCATTCAATACTATACGTTTTCCTCTATGCACTGTTTTCATTACATCTTACAAATTTTGATAAGTTGTATATTCATTTTCACTTGGTTCAAAACATTTGAATTTCTCTTGAAATTTCTCCTTTGATACACAGGTTATTGAGAAGTATTTTGTTTAATCTCCAGGTATTTGGGAATTTTCCAGATACCCTTCTGTCATTGGTTTCTAGTAATTACATGTGGTTTGAGAGCAGACACTGTATAATTTCTATTATTTTGAATTTATTAAGGTATGTATTATGGCCCAGTGTGTGATCTATCCTGGCAAATGTTCCATGTGAGCTTGAGAAGAATGTATATTTTGCTGTTGTTGGATAGTCTATAAATGCCAATTATATACAGTTGATTAATGGCAGTGTTGAGTTCTACTATGTACTTACATAGTAGATCAACAACAGCAAATTAAGAGTGGGATCTCTGTGCTTTTGGTGTTAAATATGACTTTACCAACTTGCAGGCATAGTATTTGAAATTAACACAACAATTGTTCTACCACCCAACCCACAGGTGTCCCTTGCTATTTGTAAAGAAAAGCCATGTTCTTCTACATTCTTACCAACACTGCCTCTTGGATCATCTGCTTTTGCTACTGAGCCCAGCTCTTTCTGCACCCTCTGAGCATCCACACGTATTTTGTTCTCTAGCCCATCATCAGAATCAAACCTCTGCTTTTACAAATTCTGTTGGCTCCTCCACTTAAGAACTTCCTGCCTTTAGACAAAGAGGCTGACACTCTCTTTCAGAGCTCTCCCAGTGTCCTTGCTAAGCCACAGAGCAGACCCTGATTTTATCCTCGTCCCAGTTTTAAGTGCTTCTAAACTTAAGAGAAAAAAGATGGTAAATAGGTTCCCCCACCCTTTCTTTTCTTTTTGAGAGCGAGCACATATGCATGCAAGCAGGGGAGGGGCAGAGGGAAAGGGAGAGAGAATCCCAAGCAGGCTGCATGCCCAGTGCAGAGCGCAATTCAGGACTCTATCTCACGGTTGTGAGATCATGGCTTGAACCGAAATCGAGTCGGACGCATAACTGACTGAGCCACCCAGGGGCCCCAGGTTTCCCCTTTTTACCAAAGCCAGTCGATTAGTAGACCTTACTGGATCACCATATGGAAAGGATTCTAAGACTGTCTAGGCTCACTGGAAAAGAGAATGATGTTTGGCTAGCCATCTGTGGCGGGGCCAGAGAGAAGCAGCACACATTAACAGGAACTTGCAGTCCCTCAAGGGATTGCTCAAGCACTCCAGTTATTGCCTCATGAATTCTCATGGTTCATGAGGAACATGCTAGCAAAGTAAAATAAAAGGAGCCTTGGTACTATATGTCACTATCTTCTCTAAACTTTCACTTTTATTCCCAAGGCAATTAATTTAAAAGTGAATCAAAAACCCTCCTCCCAGGGTGACTAAAAAGCTTTTTTCCAGAGATGAAGGTCATTGCCACACTCAGAGAAGACATAGGACTGCCTGCCCTTGACCGCAGGATGACAACAGCCCCTTGAGTCAACCACAGAGCATGTTACAAGTGAAGGAGGGCAATCAGCCAGCATTTTAGGATGCGGTTATGACACTAAGCAGAGTGAGCTCCAGGGCCCTGCCGCGTGCACAGTCAATTCCACAAAGTTCAGCAGAAGGAAGGAGAAGTGGTGTGGACAGCTGACAGACCCGGATTCTCATCCGGCTCTTTCACTGACTGAACTACCTGTTACATATTCATAGAGGAGAAGGCTCGATATTGTGAAAATGTGAATTCTCTCCAAATTAACGTATAAATCCCAAATCAAACCCCAAGAGCGTTTTGATGAGCTGACTCTAAAACATATGTGGAGGAGCAACAGACAAAAGTTTTGAAAAAAGTCAGGACACAGAGTTGGGGCAAAAGGAGCAGGGAGATTTCCTAACCAGATGTGAAGACTTTTTATATCAAAGCTATAACAAGACAGTGGCATATTTGTGCAGGGTCAATACTTAGAATGATGGAATGAGAGTTGAGTAACAAACCCACATGGATATGGGAGGCTGATATACTTACGTGAATCCACTCATTCGTTTTATATGTATAGAACACCTACTGTATGTCAGGTACTGCTCTGGGAGAAGGAGCTAAGCAGTAAAAAATTGGGCAAAAGCAGATATAAATCTCTGATTTCATAAAAATTTTGTTGGAATGTGGGAGAAATCAAAATAATATGAAAATACTTTGCATGTTAAATAGCAGTGTCTTAGGGAAAAGCAAGGAAGGGGGGGATAGAAAGTATTAAGGAGAGGTCAAGACTTTATTTGGGGTTGCCAAGGAAGGAAAGGGACATTTTAAAAGAACACCTAAGGAAATAAGGAAACAACCAGCTCCCCCAGGCTTGAAGGAGTGGCCTCATGTAGGAGTTGAACCTTTTCATCTGGCCCTGCCCCAGCTTTTGGTTCTCAAACTCCTGTGCTTGTGTAAGCAACTGAATATATTTTCAGTTTTTAAGTATGTGCCAAGACCTGTCAGTGTCCCAAAGGGGAAGATCTCAGCACCTAGATGCAGGCTGACCGGATGCCAGACTCTCAGGCAGCAGCTTATCCAAGTATGCAAATATATACAGGACTGAGGGGCCACAGGCAGAAGCCCTACCGGCCCCCAGAACCATGTGATAAAGAGGTGTCTCCTGGCAACGCAGAAATTGGGATTCCAGACAGGGGAATGGGCTCCTCCCTGGGGTGACACTGATTATTCCACTGCCACGTGACAGGAACATAGGCTCCCCTAGCCTCAAGAGCCTTGTGATCAAGAAGCAAGCATCCCTTGGGCGGCAGCTGCAAAAATTGGGGCCCTAGATGCATGTAGGGTCCCTCTTGGGAGACACAGGTGTGCTCTGGAGCACAGCAAAGGGAGCGTAAAGATGGCACCTCCCAGTGTCTGTCCCTGGAGAGCATTCCGTTGGTCTCCTGAATGTGTGTGCTCAATCATGCCAGTTTCTCAGGCAGTGCCTTTACTAGGAGCAGGCAAGCCTCGCTCACTGTGTCTGGGAGCTGCGGCCTCCTCAGCGCTTGGTGGGCACGTGGGCCCTTTAAGAGCCCTTTCTGAGATCACTACTGTTTTGTGGGTCTTGGGACGTGAGTCCCTCTGTTGTGCAAAATTAGATTCTTTTTGGAGGCTCATCTCTCATGTGTGTGTCTTCAAAGCTGGGATGCTCGATGTAGGGTTTGAGTCCTTTGCTCCTCAGGGAGAACCTCTGGGTTTTGAGTTCCCACCCAATTGTGGGTCACAGTGCCAGGGATGGGGTTTACAGTGAGACTCTGTCTCAGCCTCTCTCACCCAGTTTTCTTCTCATATACCCAATGCGCAGTCATCACTCAGGCAGCCTTGAGGGTTTTTTTAAGAGGAGACTGTTCCATATGTAGATGTAGGCTCAGTCTGTGGGAGGAGGTGACTTCAGGATCTCTCTGTGTTGCCAGATGATTTGTAATTGGCTTCTCCGCCTCGGTAGGATGGCCTTGGTCCAAGGGGCCATTCTGGCAAGGGAATGGTGTGGCAGGCAGAATCCTATTTATGGCGCAAGTGTCCCAGGGTACAGAAATTGGGGAGCATGGGTCACTTCCATCTAGATTATGCCTTCTTTTGATGTATAGGCATGATAGAATTCACCATCCATCCTTTACCTTCTGAAAAAGTCTCTCGCAAAACAGAGGGAGCTTTCAGAATTCCTAGGAAACCGAGCTGGATGTTTATCGAACTCTGGTATTCTTCTGAGCTCATCTTTCTTACTGTTTACTCTTTTACTTGTTATATCTACCCAGAGACAATTGGGGAAGTTTTTCCTCTGCTCAGTTCTCACTGGGATTTTAATGATTTTATTTCCTGGTTCCCCGTTAGGAAATAACTATGTGTTAAATAGTTGACCAAATAAGAAGATAAAATGAATTAGAGTTTAAATAAGATCTTCTGAGTTTAACCTTTTTAGTAGGTAAAGCCTTCTTTATATTTTATATGAGAGGAGCCTTATCAAAAAAAATGGAAAACTCTATTTTTTAAGTAGTCTCAATAATTTGGTAGTTCTAGGAAATGGCTGGGCCATTCAGTTTGAAGCAGGCTGATTTCCCAGGGTCCAGATCACATAGCCAAGAGTTTACAGAGATTCTGGCAATCATGAAAAGGCAACTTCTACACAAATTGCCACAGTGTGGATGCAGGGACAGCTTCTGACCGGACTAAAATCCTACAATTAGAGATTCATTACTTTGGCTGAAGATTTTGTCCACTCAGCAAATTAGAAAAACAAAAACACATGTCATGGTTGGCATGATCCGCCTTATGAATTTATCAAAACCTTTTATGAGAGCAGGTCTTGATTCTGATGGCTGGAACAAAACGGAGAGCTAGGGACTGAGAGAAGGGATTCAATGGCAGGGAAGTCAGGCCAGGGGAAGGGGAGGGAAGGAAGGCTGAGAAAGGGCAGCTGGAGATGGGGAAGATTGCAAGAACATGAAAGATCAATTTCACCTGTTATGTTCATTTATTTATTCAACAAATATTTGCTGAGAATGTACTTTGTTGATTGAGAAGCACTGGGGCCGGGGAAGAAATAAGCATGCTCTCAGGAGTTCAGGTATAGGGGAGAGGCAGCCTCATCAGGTGGGACTGACAGCACAATGTAGAAACGATCATAAAATGGGCAGAGAGGGTGGTGCGATCCCAGAGGAAGGATGTGGGGGATGGAGTGACAGAGAGCCATCTCAGAGACACTGATGTTTGAATTTGGTTTTAGGACAAATAGAAAAGTTTGCCTGGAGGACTATACCCCTCTGTAGGCTGAGGGGTAGTCTGGGCAAAGGGCACAGAGATGAGCAAGAGTTCATGTAGGAGGTTAAGATGAGCCATTCCAGGAGGCTGAAATCAGGAGGTGCGTGGGGCAGCTGGGGAAGCCGGTGAAACTCAGGCCAAAACACTGTGGCAGACCTTCATCCTTCTTACGGAGCTTGAACTTGATTCTGTAATTGATAGGGAGGTTCTGACTGAGCAGGGGGCTGGTCAGATTTGCATTATTGAGAAATGGCTTCCAGCACATTCTACAGTTCGAGGCTACACTGAAAAGGGGAACAGGACTGCATAAAAGTCGTGTCTGTAGTCTGTAGATATACACAAGCCTCAAGCAGGTGTACAGTTGCATCTAAGTTGGTAGGATGTGATTTTTAAGCTATATAATTCGAAGCCTCACAAAACCAGGAAGACATATTAGAACCAGGAATGCAATGATTTAAATCTTGGATGAGTTATATAGGTTTATGCACAAGTGTTATTATTTGTATATTCATGCTGAACATTTTCAGGTTGTTATTAACACATTTGAGTAGTCCGTCAACGCGAGACACAAGAAATAACAATAAGGTGAAATTTTGCTAAACCCAACTCAAAAGTAAATGTAATCCTAAGACTGAACACTTCCAAATGTGCCAAAAAAAAAGGCTCTAATGTTTAGTAGAAGCTTGTTTTTTTTTTTTGAATGTTTATTTTTGAGAACATAATCGGGAGAGGGGCAGAGAGAGGGAGACACAGAATCCAAAGCAGGCTCTAGGCTCTGAGCTGTCAGCACAGAGCCTGACGCAGGGCTCGAACCCACAAGCCATGAGATCATGACCTGAGCCGAAGTCAGACACTTAACTGACTGAGCCAACCAGGTGCCCCAGTAAAAACTTGGTCTTAATATAAAACATGATTTTTAGATGCAGTTTCACAAAATGGTGTGATTTCCCAATCCAAAGACACAGTCTAACTTGAGGTTGCATTGTCCCCAGAAGGAAGACAGATCCTGCTGAAGCCAGGAGCTTTCTGTCATTTCCCACCCTCATCTGGAAAGTTTCCATGGCTCAGACTCAGTGAGGTGCCAACCTGTGGACCAGGGCTCCTGTGACAGTCATACTACGTCAACGGTAAGAGGAAAATCATGGGAAAAGAAATGTTTAAAGGGGAGCAATGTTGCAAACACTGAGAGAGAGGGAGGCAAGCCAGATCCTCTTACTTTGATTGTGAGATAAAGTCACAGCAGGTGCTGGGACTTAGGTCAAAATTATAAATAGAATGGAAATTCTAATGAGACTAGCAAAGGACGCAGAAGTTGAGAGCTAAGATGAGCTTATGGAGGCCTCGTGGTCTCTGATAGCATCTTTTCATGAGGACTTTCCTCATTTCTCAGCTCTACTTTCCTCTCCTCCTGCCTTTATGCTTCATTTCAGCAATGATTTACCCTCCTTTGCGCATTGTTTTGGATTAGATTTAGGCTGACTGCTCCAGTGAGTCTACCAAGATGTTTATTTATCCCTTCTTTTGTACAAGACAAGATTTAGGTTGGAGCTACACGGTAAGTCCCTTTAGGACAGGGATGTATGGTACTTATATTGGTTTCCTGATAGTTCAGGATCTGCTGAATGTTAGGCGCTTTGTGCAGAATGGCTGAGGATAACTTGGCTTCTGAGAAGTTTGATTTCCTGCTCTGCTGCTCACAGCATGTGACCCAAGGCAAGGAGTTTAACTCCACTAAACCTCAGCTATCTCACTGGGTTCTTCTAAGACATGAAATAATGTATTTAAAAAAAAAATCCTCAGTACCTAGTATGTAATATGAGCTTAATAATTAGGTAGTATTATTATAATTGTCTGTAGTTTTGAGGTTACAATAAACAGTAAAACAATTTTATTCCATTATATCACTCCTACAAGTAGATCATGTTATTTTTACAAAATGAGACCAAAATACTCTACCTAACAGATTTAACAGCACACTAATTTTAGTGGGTATTCAAGTGAATAAAAAGTCATGGTTATACTACCCAAAGAAGTGATAGAAGAAGGAAATGATTTTTAGATCATCTGAGAAGTTCACTGGAGTTGCAGAGGGCCCCACCTCAGACTGTTAGTAATGAAAACAATCCTGCCTAGTTGTCCTTTTCAAAAGACTTCCCCGCTTCACAAAGCCTCATTATTTGATGGCCGACAAGATCTGAATTCTCTAGGAAATATCTATAATGTCGTTGGCACACAGGCAATTTTCTTGGTGTCCTTGATTACTGGAAACAAGGGACATTCTGTTTGGGCCTCAGCTTCCCTGTGCAACTTCAGATAGAATCTACTTTTCTCCTATCAGTCCCAATCCTTCTTCAGAAAGTAAGAACCGTGGAATGATTAAGAATATGGGTTTTGAAATGATTTTGAGCCCACCTAGGATCTCACCAGTCTCTGGGACCAAAAGCTTACATTCAGCTTTTAATTTGGACTAGACGCAACCTTGTGATATAGATAGATAAAGATTATTTCCCCCCTCTTGGAAAGAGGGGGAACTCAGGCTCAAAGAGATGAAATAGTTTTTGTAAGACCATACAGCTTGTATGTGGAAAGGCTGGGATTTGAACCCAGGTTGGTCTCCAAAAGCTAGCTCATAAGCACTATGCAAGGCTGCCTTCTCTAATTCCTGGGTGTGCCAGTCACCAGCTGATCGACATTGGACAAAGCATTAAATCTCCCAGAGCTTTCTTATTTGCACAACTTAAGTAATATTTTATAGGGTTTTTGTGAGAATAAATTTAGATGACATTTATACATGAGTGTTTGTATCTAGTAGTGGGCAGCTATTGAGGTTTGAGTAGGAGGTTTGAGAAGAGAGAGATCTTAGGTAGTCAAATCCTGCTCACACTTCCCCGTGGCACCAAGGATCCCAAAACCACAGGGGATTGTGTGGTGATGGAGAGCAAACGTGTCTAGCACCTAGCTCAGTACTTGGCCAACTTTGGGTGCTCATTACATGTCTGCTGGATGAATCGATTCGCATCCGTGTTTGCCACTTGCGATACAGGTGCAGCAGGAGAAACAGTTCCTCACCTCCAGAAACTGAGTCCTAAACAAAAGGAGACAAGGCAACAGAAAATAAAATAGTATAATATGTGAGCGAGGAGTCAGGAAGGCTGTCAGAAAAGGACTCTGGGTACTGAATCTTGGAGGCTACCTGGGAGTCCCGTTATGTGAAGACAGGAACAGATACAGGGAACAATATGTTCAAAGGCACTTGGACGTGAAGCCATTGTGAGAAGTACCAATTTTTCTTTGAAGACGGAGCATGTGGTGTGTGGTGAGGGGTGGTGAGGAGTGGTCCTGGCTCTGAATGCCGCACTGAGGAAGTGGGATTGCATCCTGAGGGTAGCGTGTGGAGCCTCTGAAGGACCGCAATATGGGCAATGCGGTGAGCACATTTCCATTTTGGAAAATTCACAGTGTGCAGTATGGTGGAATAGGAAGAGGTTGAATATACAAGTTTAAAGGTTATAATAGTAGAAAAAACATTTAGCTATTGCAGCAGGGATGGGGAGGAGGAAATGGATTTTAAGTGTATTTAGGAGGTGGAATTAATTGGACATAAAGTCGGGTTGGCTATAAGAAGAAAAAGAGGAATGCTGTCTAAGGTACCCACCTCATTTGAGCAACTACATGTGTGGTGGTTCCATTTATAATACTAGCTATCATTTATTGAGGCCTTTAATTATGTGCCTGGCATACTGCTTTGCATGCATTATTCTATCTCATCCTTGTATCAGTCTCAAAGTAGTGATTATCTCCATTATATGGATGGGAAAAGTGAGGTTCAGAGCAATTAGGAAGCTAGCTGATATTTCATATGGAGCAAGTGGAGTTGGGATTTGAAGTCAGTATGTGTCTCCCAAGCCCATGCCGTCAGTCACTGTGGCAGGCACAGACACTTCCTGTGCTGAGGGACCAGGAAGAGAAGGTTTGGAGAGGGAAGGGAGAAGATGGTGAGCACATGACATAAGTGTGTTTCCCACATAAATCCAACCCAGCAGGTTCTGTGCCGGGTGTGCTTGCATGGAAGCACATTGCTCTTATCTGGGGGTATTGATGGGGGCGGGTAGAAGGTGCCAAGAAGGTGCTCCCTATCAGCATCCTGCTGACATCATGGTGCTCTCCTGCCTCCTCCAGAGTTGTTGTTGATAAAGGAGAGATTAAGGAGAAGGATTCTTTAGGCCAGTGTTTCCAGCTTCAGTGGAAGTGCCAACAGAAAAGGAGGCCCAGCGTCTGAAGCTATAGGGAAGGGAGCCCAGGGCTCCAGGGAGGTAGACACAGTTCACATTTCTTGGTTAAGGACATTACCCCCACAGTCTCCTTTAAATACTGAACTCAGAGCAAATAAGCACGCTACCACAGCAACCAAGAAATAAATATTGGTGAAACGGATGTCAATGAAATATAAGCAATGAGCTGCTAGTTGGTTCTTTTGGCAGTTGGCATCGGAGCCAATTGAAGAATGTGTGTGAATCCTAGGGTAAAGCAGGCATAATTTCAGAGGCTCCAAGCAGACCTCTCCCCTGTCCCTGTCCTTTTGGTTGCAGGGACTTGCAGCTCTTTATTCTAAACAGGGGCCCGCTTACAGCCTCATTAGTCACTTTGCGTCTAGCTTCTCTCTTGTGAACACTTTTGAGGGAAGGGTGAGAGAGAATACGGTGCCCGTCGGCAGGGAGAGGAAGGAAGCCTAAGTTGGGAAATGAAGGAAAGTACACACTAACTGATCAAGGTTAACCATTATGCTATTTTTATGCAATTCAGTACAGGTTGCTCAGTAAACAACGGACTGATAGAAATTTATTTCACAAATTTATTTATCATTCTTTGACATAAATTAGGCTAACTAGAGAAAGAAGGAAAAAAATAATATCTGGAACCATGACTTCTCAGTGTCCTACCATGTGTCAGCACAGTTAGGAGGGTCACTATGACTCTAGCATCGAAACTCCAACATCTTTGAAGGTATGCTGTTGTTACATGGACACGTTAGTTCTATTGCTGTCTCACCTTTTGGTGCGTGTTTGTGTACGTGGAGGATTATTGGGCAGGATGGGGAATGGAGAGTCAAGAATTAATAGGCATTGCCCAAGAAAATCAATCAGTTGACTGTTTAGTAATCACGATCTACCTGGAAGTAAAAATAACTGTGGAGCAGAAAATCTTATTATTATGCATATCATAATTACCGTCTGGGCAGGAAATGACAAGAACGTATGCTGTGTCCATTTGGCTAGGGATTTTTCGGTTCCCTGCCCCCAGGCAAACTAGGGGTCTCATTCTTTCCCCCTTGCAAAAGTGCCAAGGATTTCTGCTTCAGGAATGACTGGGGGCTCCCCCGCCTTGTCGTTTTACTAACCACACCACCTATAGCAAGCCACCAATCTGAGGTGATAAGCAAAGATTCTGAATCTTCTGGTGGTATTTCCAGGAGCTAGGACACAGGGAATGAACCAGTCAGATTATCAACATCAGGCCACATTTGCCGTTCTCCCCCAATCCTTTTTAATTGGGCAAAGTATTTATTTTAAAACCTAGCAAGTATGGAGCGCCTGGGTGGCTCGTCGGTAAGGTGTCTGACTCTTGATTTTGGCCAAGGTCATGATATCACTGTTTGTGAGTTTGAACCCCACATCAGGCTCTGTGTTGATTCTGTCTTTCCCTCTCTCTCTCTCTGCCCCTCCTGTGCCGTCCCCTCTCAATAAATGAAATAAACTTAAAAAAATAATATCTAGCAAGTATGATACAAATCAGACACCTAACAATAATATCTATACAAAGAATCATCAAAGAAATCAGTATTTCTGTCCAGCGTTAACAGAATCAATATAACTCCTTTTCCTAAGAGCTCTTTTTCTTTAAACTAGACAGCAGTAACTAAGGATAAAACAACCATGATCACATCAGTGATATTAAAGGTTAAACAACCTACTGCTGCCCTTGTTTATGTTTTATCATCAGGCGAGCCTTCCTTCCCTTCACAGCCTGTAGAAATGGCTGGCAACTTTCAATCATCAAATCAAAGCCCTTTGTCGCAATCGTTTCTTCGGTGTAATACAAGATATGCTGTGAGTAATTCGATGGGCTCCGTCATTTCCATAATTAGAACAAGAGCAGTCTTCCTGAAGTATGTGCTCCTACCATGGTGTGAAGTCACACAAAAGTGAGCGCACAAAGCCCTTAAGTTGTATGATCCTAAAATAGCAGCTATTTTTAAAAATAAACTTATTTATTTACTTACTTATCTCTAGCGGTTTGTGCACCACCCAGCTAGACATCTTTACCTCTCTACTCTCCACTTGGCTTATCTGTTGATGACTAATGAAATGCAAGTCAGAGCATTTCACTTTAAATACTTATTTCTCTAATGGGTGTGTCATGGATACCCACTCATGTGAGGCTTATTCAGACTCTCCTGGGTTTCTCAAGGGCAGCGGAAAAGCAACACTCCAATGTATTGAATATTCTCAATTCATGCTATTTATATACCTGTAGGGCTTTATGCATATGAGCACCTTGGTGTGGTAAGAGCCTCATGTGATCACTGAGATTGTAAGAACCCTTATCCTCATTTCAAAGAGTGGAAACATGGGCAGTGGATACATTTATCTGAGGCCCTTTTTTAGGGTGGTTTAGGTAATGCTGTCAACGAAGACTGGAAGCTCACACCACAGCAAATATTTTTCTCATTCCCCTGTTTTCTGGTGGTTTCTCTGCCCTGGTCTCTGCCTTCTCAACCATCCTGCACACAGTGGTTAGAGTGAAGTTCCTCATATGCTTTCCATGGTGTTACTTCTTATTTTCCAGTTTATAAAACTCAGACATCTCATCCTTCCCAACAGCTGTCTCCACAGCAGCCTTGTTTTACTTTAGTGCCTTTGAATTTGGTGACTTAAGAGTCTCGTCTCTGCTCTGGCAACTTCTCTCTCCTCTCCGCCAACACGAGCCCCAAGATGGTAATGAAAACTCCCCTTATCCAGGCAGTCTTCCCTGGTGATTGATTTCACTGGTTCTGAACACCCTCCTCAGTGCATAATCATTTAAACATTTGAGAAGTAGTTATCTATTTGCAAGAGTATAAAGAGAAATTTTTAAGACTCCTCCGTAATCCTGCCACCCCAACACAGGTTTTAAACGTGCTACATGTTTCATTCCAATTCTGTCTTACCTGCGTATAAACTTTTACATGATTCTGATGTTAGACAACTTATATTATTTTTTCATTTTACAGGGCTCTGTAACTCATTTTCCTTGTTACCGCACTACAATGGTAGTATGGTACTGTTATCTGTGGGCAGTGAGTGATGGTAGAGACAGAATAGGATATGTAGCCAACCTGTATAAAACCTTGGGCAAGGCCAATAAACCCTATGAGCCTCAGTTTGTTCATCTGTGAAGTGGGGGATAAAATGTATGTAAAGTGCCTGGCGTTTGGCAGACACTGGCTGTGATTTATTACCCCTTTGGAGCCATATGGCCTTGCGTTTATTGTTTGCTACTTTGAAAATTTTCACGTACTACTTTGAAATGGCTGTTTCATGGACAGTTCCCAGACAATTGTTAAGTTCCTCTAAAAACAACTTTCATTTATTTTGCATCACTTCCTAGGTCTTTCACTAATAGACAGAGGTCTGCCTCAATGGATTCTTAATCATACAATGCTATGGCTGACTGCATTTCATTCTAAATAATTTTGTTCTTTAAATTGAAATGGAGTTACTAGGTTCCTATGTACGAAGACCCCTAAGCTTAGTTATAGGAGGCCGAAACAGAAAAAGCAGCTCTGGGAGCTCCCTTTACTTCCTACATCATTCCTATCTGCTTCTAGCTGAGAAAGCTGAGTTTAACCGGTCCTTCCTGTTGTTCTCACCTCAGTATCTTAGCTCTAAGATCTAGGCCATCATGGGCAAGCAGACAAAGTTTTTGTCTGAAAGAGGGGTGTCCCTTGCTGGGTGTATTTTGTTCAGAGCATTCTAGTTTATTTATGGGACTAAAGAGTAGGGTGAAGGGAATGGAAGGTATTCTGAAGGCACTTATTTTAATGTGATTCTGGGGCGGAGTAGCAGAGAGCTTCCTGCCCCTCCATCCCCCAACAGCCTTTATCCTCCTCATTTGCATATTGGTTCCTGACAGCCAATCACCAGTTAATCAAGTTAGCTTGATTCCCTCCCGTTCCCATTGAGAAAGGTGCACCTGCTTAAAGCTAACATTTTCATGACAGGTTTAGGAGATTCACGTTGGAGTTCTGTTAAGGGATGTGTACCCACATATTCCGGTATAGTCTTTTTCTTAAGTACTAACCTGTCATTTTAGAGCTAAGCTCTTCGCCCCAACCCCCATTTACAAAAAAGTAATAATTGCAGCACTCAATGTATTTCACAGACCCAGCAGGTAATATCTACTGAGGAGAAAAGTGCTTTTGTAAATTCTAGTGTTATTTTTGTTTTAGCTGTTTACATATCTTAACAGCTATACACAATTTTCATGTTCTCAATTTTCTGTGCGGCAGGAAAACTCCTGTTCCCCAACATGTCTTTGATGGCAGTTGCCCAGAAGATTCCTGTTTTGTCTTATAAGCAGTACCAAGCTTAACAACAGTTAGTTGTTTATAGTAATGCTTTATTTCCATACGGGCTCCTGATGTTTTAAGTTCAAAAAATAGTCTCTGTGCTAATTCTCCAGTCATATGAGGAGTCAAATGAGGAGGCTCATTTCTGATGATTGCTTAATCTTCATCCCCCAGAGAATCTTGCCACCATAAGAAAAAGTCAAAAGACATTCCACACCAACTTGTCAGAGCAAGTCTCCTTTGCTTTGCTTCATTTTGCTTTTGCTCTCGAAGTCTTCTGGCATGACTGAAGCCTGAAGCAGCAGGATTTGAGCTGAAATGTTGTAGTTGTCAACATACCGTCTATAGATGCATTTCTAGCCTCAAAATTAACTGACATGGTCAGTTCAGGTCTAGCTTGTCCACCTTATTGTAGAGTCTCAAGCTTAGATTAATGGCACCGTTTCACTCTGTATTGTATCAGATTTTAGGACAATCATTTCCTTCAGGGTAGAACTTGCTATCAAACCTATAAACAGCTCACTGTACAATAATAATAGGAGAAGACATTTTGCTAAAACACAAGCAACTGAGCCTCTTGTTTTCAAAAAGTAATTAGGAAATCCTTTCCTTTTTCTTTTTATCCTGGTAGATCAGATTTCTGACTGAAAGGAATGGAAAATTTTCTTTTGCTTTGTTTTAGATGTAACTCCCACCAGGAGTTACCAAGTGGAATTTATTCTTTATGCAAAAAGGGTAAAGTCACGAGGAAAGCAGTGAGGGGGCAGAGATAGGTTTTGAATATACTGTCTAGATTATTGAGCCAAACAAACTCAGTTTTTAACAAGGTTCAGCAGACTGACTGTATGAACAAGAGGTGGTACACCATGGTGGTTAAGAGCACAAACTGGGTTTGGATTTTGACTCCATTTACTGGCTGTGTGACGGCAGGTAAGGTATTGAATCCCTTTGTGCCTCAGTTTCTTTATCTGTAGAATGGGAATAATACCACCACCACTACTAATACCTACCTCAGAGGGCTATTTCAATGATTAATGAGTTAATATTTATAAGGTGCTTAGAATTGTACCTTGGCACATGTGATGTGTAGGCTGCCACTATCACCGCAGATGTAGGACTTTATATTATAAAGACTGAAAGATGGCTTTTCTGTAAATATGTTGGAAGTTCCTTTAGGTCTCGACCTCCTATCTTA
Source organism: Paguma larvata (assembly GCA_030068075.1). Lineage (NCBI taxonomy): Eukaryota > Metazoa > Chordata > Mammalia > Carnivora > Viverridae > Paguma > Paguma larvata. The sequence continues at coordinate 66,692,752 of CM057828.1, read as the reverse complement.
TGGTTTTAAATTTATACCAGTATTTCTTCTGTTTTACTGAATGAAGACCCAAATCCACCTGAAAACCTCAGTTCTAATCATTATCTAAAAGCCCGAATTGACAAGTAACACTATATCAGGAAAGTATTTTTCAAGACTCACTTGATGATTAAAGTTAACTGATAAACATATTGGAGAACAAACAGGTATACTCAATAGTTAAAATACAGTATTTTTTGGATCATGGTAAGAGTGTGTTGTAATTATATACACACTAGCTTGTAATTCTCAGTGTGTGTGATTATTTGATCAATCCTTGTCTTTTGAATTAGACTTTAAACTCCACGAGGAAAGGGACTGTGTTTTGCTTACCATTAAATTTCAGCAACCAGTATCTTATGTATGGTAGGCATTCAAAAGTAGTTGTCAAATGGCTGAATGAATGCATGCAGGCATGACTTGGTAATTAAAAAATGATACATCGAAAGCCGTTGTGTTTATGTAATAGACTTCTAAGAAATTCACATGTAGTTAATAGGGTTATTCATACTGTTCGTGTTTCTAATAAGAAAATAAAAGGCTGACAGAGAAAGTAAAGTACAGAGAAATTCGTTAGTTTAGCAAAGAGGTGGGTTTGAGGATGAGCTTCCAAAGTCTTCTGAGTCCTAGTCTGGGTATCTTCCACTAAGGGGAAACAGAGAGCCAAGGAATGCACCTTATTTCCCTCTTCAGTCTTTTTCGTACTTCTCCCCTGTAATCATTCCGTGACTTGCATCCTATGGATGCAGAAGGAAGAAAGGAGAAAATCTTGAGACATTTGGTTAGTACTCTCCTTCTGGAAAGAAAGTAGACATCAAAGCACAGAATTGCTACATACTCATGACGTACAGCCCTGTCTCCCGGGCCCAGGTCCTTGTGACAGTTCCTGACATTCTGATAAAGTTAGACTATGCTGCTGGCCCCCAGGCAGGTGGCTCCAACATCAAAGGATTGGTATCAGGAGTGACAATTTAAAATGAATGTGCCATTTTTCTGAAAAATGACCATGTAGGCAAATGGGTAACTTTTTATTTAGCTCTGAAAATACTGTACATAGAAAGACATTCTTAACCATCTGGAAACTATTTTGAGGAAATTAAAGTTTAGGAGCTCAACTATATCAATGATTCCCTCTTGCCTTTATTATTGTTATTATTTCCCTGTGGCCTTGCCCTTAAATCAGGTCTTAAAGCTTGTTTCCTATAAAATAGCTTCCAACAAATTTGTAAGTCAGACTCTTTGCCCTTTCTCCTCTTTGACTTTCAGACATTCTTCTGGTTTTGTTCCAAATTATGTGTATGTATCATAGACATAAATGTTCTTTCTTTTTTCTTTTTGTTTTATTTTCTTTCTTTCTTTTCTTTTTTGCTAGTCTTAGCACATGTGGAGATGATTTAGATTCTAAAAGAAAATTCTTTGGACACCTACTTTTTACAAAATCCAAATCCTGTGGAATCAGAGAGAGTTTTTTCTGTCTCAAAGTGTAAACCAGAGGCATAATCAAATAAAAATTTTTAAAAAGTAAAATTAGGGCATTGAAGCAATGTTCTGTATCACTGAGATGAGAATTTGAGGTTGGACAATTTACAGTCATTACTATTACTCCAAGCACAACTCTACCCGGTTTGGTTATGTCAGATGGAGATGCAATTATCTGTTGGACTTGTTGTCTCTCTGGTTTCAGTTCAGCCTCTGTGCTGGATTAAGTTTCCATAAAACCATGATTAACTAAAATGCTTCAGGAATGATGACTTGTGTTTCATTTCAGTTTTTTTGGGTAGGTGAAGTTTAACCAGAAAATTTTTGACTTTAATCCTTGCTTAAAAACGTTCTAAAATCGTTTCATTTTCTTGCATCAAAAGGATAGCACAGTGAAAGAGTCTGTCATTGGTAGTTAAGAACATTACAAGTCCCACGGGGTCATTTTCTGATTATTAGGAAGTGTTACAGATGGAGGGAGACTTGAGAGGTCAAAGTGAACATGGAAACTAGTTAAAAACTAGACCCTTGGGGTCAAATAGCCAGTTACCCCTAATTTAAAGAATGGACAATAAACTTGTATTTATTGAGCACCTTCTATTTGCCAGGTCTTAGACTCTCCACTTCAGGAGCCCAATTCTGGTGGAGGAGAAAGGAATATATAATGACTGCACACTGTAATAAGTGCTTGCGAAAGTATGCAGTAAGTGCTTTGTAGCTCAGAGCAGGGAACTACCCATGGCCTGAGGAAGTCAAAGACCTCATCGTGGGGCAGATGATGGTCTGGGTCTTGACACATGCCTAGGAGTTAAGTGAAGAGGAGGTAGGGCATCCTTGGCCAAAGGAGCAGACTTTGAAATAGACGGAGAAGTAAATGAGAATTCTCTGTCTAGGGACCGGTGTGTATGCTTTTGCGTCAGGCCAGGAAGAGACTGCTGGTAGATGAGTCTGCACAGCAGGCTGGGGCAGACTATAACGGGCCATTTATAGAATTCAAGTGCTATTTTATAAGTAATAGTTAACAGCGGAGTTAAACAATCCGATTTGTGTTCTAGAAAGTTTACTCTGGCAATGGTGGGAAGGATGCATTAGAACGAGGAAGAGACCATTTTAATGAACTAGCTACTATTTCCAAACAATCTTCCACTGTGTCACTGTTTTATTGACCTGAGTTATAGTTTAAAACATTATTTTACCTTTAAGTAGGAAAACATTTCTGTTTTCTTCTCTTATTTAGGTTCCATATTATTATGATCATCACTTTGAATATTGGGAAACTGAGGCACGATGGCCTTGTCACTTCTTGAAGGTTCTGAATGGAATCCGTTGAGAAACTGACTCAAAGCCAGGTCTCAAAGTTTCTTCCAGCAATTGCTAGACCACACTCCCCACTATTACAGCATATTTATGATATAATTAACTTTCGGAAAGCCATATGGCTTTTGTTACAAAGACTAAAGGAATGTGCTTTTCATAACGAATGGCATATGGCCTCCAATAGCTCTTTGCTTGCATGTTTTAACAAAATGAACATGTACATAAATTAGATGCCTCAGGTCAGTTAGCAAACTGAGGTTGATTTTCTTCTGCTCTCCCTAATTACAACTGCATTGCTAACAAATATCAAGGAGATTTTTGGCAGCCCGCGGGTGTAAACATGCATAGTGTGGCTCAGATAATCCTTTTCTCCGATGGCATTGCCTCTTTAAAGAGTCAGCATTTGTCTCTTAGTCACGGTGGAGTATGTTGCTCGCAGAAATAGGCGCGTTTCTGATGAAGCTGCATGCTTTTAGAAGAGTAGAAAAACTGGTTGACTTAAATGATAAAGTAAGCAGAAGGAACAACTGAATAAGAGCCACTGAGTTAAAAGTTGACATTTCCCTTTTGCCATTTAAGTGACACAGGGTTGATAGATACATGAGCATGATAGACGCTCACATGCTGAACTAGTTTAATAGCAGTTAATCGTGAGGGCTCACACTTAATCTCCCAGTTATTTAGAAGCCTTTCTATTTTAAGTAACATGCCTTAAAGTTCTGCCCTCTTAGTTCACAACGTGTCTCATCCTATTGTTGATTTAGCAGGTTTGCTGGTAGAGTCTGAGAATGAGCTCCTTGCAACTTTCACATTATCATATTACAATATTCACCACTGATGATTTGTACTCAAGGTCAATGACATGATCTCATTGGAATTCCCTGGACTCTGGATTCATAAGATAGTCCAAAATGCTCTTGTCTGTAATGGAAAAATACAGCACAATTACTGTAAGTCAGTCGGTTCATAAAGGATCTTCATTTTAAATGTAGCTACTCATTATGTTGGCAAATCACTTGCCTTTTTTTTTAAATGCTTGTGTTTATATTATAGTAATAATACAATTTTTTGTTAATTAAGTGGAAGTATATCAACAATAAAAGGAAATTTAAAATAAAAACATTTCTTAAGGAACAAGTAAATAAGTAAAAATATATTTTAATTAATATTAAAATATTTAAACCCTTCAATTCGAAAGCTTAATTTCCTAAGAGCAAAACCCACATAATTTAAGATAATTTATTCATGAAGAATAAACCAAATGTGTTAAATAATAAATTAAACTTTAAGTCTCTCTTTTTCCCATCTAAAATGACTCCTTCAAATCCTGTTCATACAAAAGGAAAGCGCTTTTAACTTGTGTTCTAATTCCTCTTATATTTACCATAATCTGTATTCCTTTTTTGGACAAGTTATAGCTTCTCCTTTCATAAAATAATATCTTCCATTATGTTATAATTACAAACTGTGGACGCATAGGATCAGTGACTCAGAGGGCTGGATAGAATGAGCCTTCAGCAATCATCCCTGCCCCCAGGACATCTCCAAGCCATGAATTGAATAACAAGGTGAGTAAGAGACACCTCTAGCCAGAAATCTGGCTTTGGCTAGATGAAGAAAAAAGGTAAACCTGGAACTCTTTTCCTCTTTAGCAAAAATACTTCTTCCTTCCCTTTTTTCCCCCCAAAGTGCACTCACCCCAAACTGATATTATTAGAGTAATAATACCACGAAAAAACTTGTGTGTGAAAGTGTAGAATCATTTAGACTTACTTCATATTTGAGAATTGAATACTAGGATCTGTAAGACTCCAGGCAGTGATGTTTGAGAATGAAAGATTCTGCCCCTATCTGTTTAACCATCTTTTATTACATGACTGCAAAATATAAACAAAAGTATGAAGGTACAAGATTTGTAAACAAATTATTGCTGCATAATCTATAGAAAGCTGAAAAAACAATTTGGAAGAGAAAGTAATTAGGGTATCATCTATGCACTGACAAAAGTCAGTTGAGGTTGGAAGAAAGTATTCTTAACTGCCACGGTTCACTCATGTTAAGACCACACCCATCTTGTCGGCAGCAGGTGGAGGTAGTTGTTTTACCCAACATACTTCAAGACACTGAGCCAGTATGGCTCTCTGTGTGAAGAAGTTTGAGATGGACCAAACACGGACACAAAACAAGGGACCTCTTGTCTCTTTTGCTCAGGCCCATGGTGCCATAAGGAAGGATAAGTATCACAGTCTTCCTACTGCCAAGAAGCTCTGTAGCCTCCAACAAGATCAGAAGTGACATGAACAGCAACACAAGAAAGCCTGTTTGGGCACAGCCCTGAAGGCCAGTCATTTTGGAGGTGCTCCCCAAGCAAAGGGAATTGTGCTGGAAGAAGTAGGAGTTGAGACCAAACAGTCAAATTCTGCCATCAGAAAGGATGTCAGGGTACAGCTGATCAAGAATGGCAAAAAAGCAATCACAGCCTTTCTACCTGATGATGGTTGTTTGAATTTTATTGAGGAAAACAATGAAGTTCTGGTTGCTGGATTTGGTCACAAAGCTCATGCTGTCGGTGACATTCCTGGAGTTCACTTTAAGGTTGTCAAAGTAGCCAATGTGCCTCTTTTGGCTTTATACAGAGGCAAGAAGGAAAGACTAAGATCATAAGTTTTGATGGTGAATATATGGCTGTAATAAATTTTCATATGCCAAAAAATAATGAGGGACCTGGCTCACTAGAATTATTTTGAATATTTTGGTTAATTCAAATTTTATTTTCTATAAAGGTTATGATATACAAAGACATAAACAGCTTGTTTCTCCAGATTTTCAAATCCCGCTCCAAATTATTTTAACAACAAATATGGTTGTAATATAAATGGGGGAAATGGCAAGACCAACCACAGCTGGCTTCAAAGGAAAATGAATCTTGTCCCTTGAAGATTTGTTTTGTTCTGTTGAGTACCATATTGGGTCTGAATGTATTAATGTGGCCTTGGTATGGATGTTTTGAATGTTAGACATGCAGAGAGCTGAGCTCAAGTTGGGAAGAGAGAAGAAGGGAGGGGGAGAGGAGGAAAGTAGCCGGGGAAGTAGTTGTGATGCTGAACCACAGAGGGCGAGGGAAGTGAGTGAAAATTCCCAGGTATTGGGGTAACTGAAGAATCCTTAGGAGCAGAAATGTTTAATATGTGATGAGAATGTTTGTGTTTCTGCAGTTGTAAACGATTCCAACTCCTCAGCTTTAGTAAAGTCTATTATAAGCATTCATGCTTTGTGGGCTACTTTTTGTTTTTAGATAAAAAATTATGGGAAAGGCCGCATTCCATTAGGGTGGAATGGGGTGAGCACAAGCAGGAAGAGCCATCATGTGAACGAATTAAGTAGAAGCAGACATTCAGACACAGGGAAACCCTGAACACATACCAGCAACACCTTCCTTCATCCCCCCCCCTGCCCAACACCAAGTGTGTAGAACTTTTGGAGAGGACTTTGTTCTTCTACAACCCATGGGATGTTTGAATCAAGGAGGAACTAGATTCCAGCTGATGCTTGGGTGACATCAGTATGATGGTCTGAAATGATAATAATTAATTAAGGGAGGAAGTAGAGATGAAAAGTTTTGCTTTCCTGGGCTTCACTTTCTATTGTAGTCTTAATTATCTGTAGTACATGATGCTGTTGGCATTTCCTTCTACAAACATACCAGGCATTTACCATTTATTTTGAGTTTTTAAGTCAAGTTTGAGCTAGTCAGTTATGCATCTGGTAAACCAAAAGATATTGCTGAAATCTGTGGCAACCGTTTTGAAACTATTTTGTGCATTTGCATTTATTGGAAGTGTAATTATAGGCTGTCTTGCTTTGTAGCATTCCACATGGCATGCAGGGGAATTTGTTTGTATGCAGAAATATTTATACCAAGTAGTGCTGTATGTGGCTTGAAGACTGGCATCTACATGTTTGAAGATGCCCACATTTTCTTGGCCTATCATCACTTGTAAATAATGGCCATGGGCTGTAGTGAAAAGTACCAAGGACCCATTGCTTGAACTTCCCATTTCAAAGGGCAAATTTCTTATCTGTCTAAAATGAAGATGAATCTAAAGCTTAACTTGTTTATGTTAAGTTAAACTTGTTGTCCACATACTTCCATTATACTGCATTGTTAGAGGCCAAATTGCACATAACTGAAAGAGAGAGAAAAAAAAGATGGGCAAAGAAAAGCAGAGATGTCGTAAGATACAACATGGATAACATGCTTAATTCTTTTCTGGGGAAGTCTCTCATACTCTACTTTCAACAGATATGCCTTGCTGTGCCATATCTTGAGGTTCTAATAGGGTCTTCAGGGAAAATTTATTTGATGGAGCAACTCCTATAAGGTATATCTCAACATTTGAGAACCTTCCAGAAAACACTGAAGTGTATAAGCAGAACAAGTGCCTCGACTGCTTATCTACATTTAGCCATAACTATGCTATTCTAGTGGTTATGGGAAAGGATAAGGGCCAAGTTCTTGTCTGACTTTGAATCTAGTCGAGTCCTTACATGCATGAAGCTTCAGGGCAAAGTTTAATTTTCCCAAGACTCTTAGAACCTACTGTTTAGTGATACAAAATTATATTTCTGCTTAAACAATGACACAGTTGAACTGATTTCATAAAAATCTAAAACGGAAGCCAAATATTAGGTGATTTCAATCCAAACAAAATATAACTCATCAAAACCTAAAAATTATTATATTAAATTTGGAAACTATATCTTTTGTTACTTTTCAGGGTGAGTCTAGGAACTGTTTAGACCACATAAAGTCACCTTGTTCCAGACTTCAGAGACCACCTCACTCTGTTGCTTCCCAGATCCTAAGTATGTTCTCAAAAATCTGTTTCCGTCTCATGTTCTCCAGCTTTTATTAATAGAAGGGTGTGTCTGTGTGTGTGTGTGTGTGTGTGTATGCTATTTTATATTTATCCTTATTGAACTTCATCTTCCTAAATTGGGCCTATTTCCTATAAGTGTTTGGGGGCATTCTCATTTCTTCCAGCTTTTTATTTAATTCCCCCCAGACTGTTGACATTCACAAAATCGCAAGTATGCCATGTGCGAATGTAATCATTGATGAAATGGTGATGTGGGTAGGATAAATGAATCCTATAGTATGGCGCTGGTGCCCGCCCTTGAGGCAATATGGGTTGGTTAATCATCACTCTGTGGGCACAGTTGTTCAGCCAGTTTAAAAATTATTTACTCAAGAAATATTTATTGAGTGCTCCCTCTGAGCCAGGTTTTATGCTGGGTGTTGGAAATGATGGATGATACTGTTCCTGACCTTCAAGAACCTCAACAGGACAAAGGCATGGGAATGAAGTGTTGGTATGAAGTGCAATAGTGCCAGAGGTATACGTTAGGTATACCTGAGGGACTAAGATCCTGTCTAGTCTTGTCAGAAAGAATAAACTGAAGAGTAAATTGGGGCAGCTACTGTGGAAAACAATATGGAGGTTCCTCGAACAATTAAAAATAGAAATACCATCTGATCCAGTAATCCATCTTCTAAGTATTTACCCAGAGAAAATGAAAATACTAATTTGAAAAGATATATGCTCCTCTATGTTTATTGGAGTATTGTTTACAATAGTCAAGATATGGAAGCAGTCTAAGGATTCATCAATAGTAGGTGAGTGAGTAAAGAAGTTGTGATATACATACAGTAAAATGGAATATTATACAACAGAATAATATATATACTATTGCAATTAAATATGTAAACATAAAGTGGAATATTATGCTGCCATAAAACGGATGGTGTCTTGCCACTTGTGACAGCATGGATGGGTCGAGGGGGTATTATGCTAAGTGAAATAAGTAAGAATGAGAAAGACAAATACCATATGATTTCACTCATATGTGGAATATAAAAACAAATAATAAACAAACAAAAACAGCATTAGACCTATAAATATAGAGAGCAAACTGATGGTTGCCAGAGGGAAGGGAGAGGATGGGTGAAATGGTTGAAGGGGAGTGGGAGATACAGCCTTCTAGGTATGGAGTGAAGAAGTCATGGGAATAAAAGGTACAGCATAGAGATATTAGTCAGTGATACTGTAATAGTGTTGTATGGTGATAGACGGTAGCTACACTTGTGAGCATAACATAACATATAGAAATGTTGTATCCCTATGTTGTACATCTGAATGTAACATTGTGTATCAACTATACTGCAAAAAAATTAGAAAAAGAATAAATTGGGGAGATGAAGAACTTCTTGTATTTGTTCAAAATGTATTCCATTTATTCTATAAATTTTAGAAATAATCAGATTACCAAGGAAATCCTATCTGAATGTGGATTGATTGTAATTGCGTCGAACCTTTAATTTTATAAATTCAGTATTTTTCCTAGAACTATAGTATAGCTCTCACTTAATTCCCATGTGTTTTAAAAAGATGATTTTTAGGTATTTTGTTTTTGTTGTTCTTGAGAATAGGACTTTTTTCATACTTTATAAATGCTTTTTTGTGTGAGTTTCCAAGAGATCTATGGGTCTTGACTAATTTATACTCGTTTATCAGTTGGACTCTATGGAGTTTTCTAAATCAAAGTCATTAAGTGTGGATAATGATATCTTTTAAAGAATGTCCTATTTGTGTATTGCAACACACTCCAGATTTTTTGAATATTGTAATATAAACACTTGCCATTAGTCACATTCACTTGCATTTCAAACACCTACAGTCCAGCTTCCCAGGACACCTAAGCAGATTTAAATTTCAGCAGGAAGTAGATACAAGCAGTTTTGTACCTACTCACATTCCCTGGAAATGCAACTTTCTCCTTTTCCAGGATGTGCTTACTGCTTAGTGATATCACAGATGTTATTGACATCTTACTTTTTTTTAAAATATAAGGCACATAATTGGAAAATTTAAAAATTATTGAAACTAAGAATAGACATAAGAGTGAGAAAATATGGAGTGTAAAAATATGGAGGAACTCTTTCATGAGACCAGTTTATGATAGAGGTGATGTAATTCACAAATGCTTCATCAAGGATACATATGGATGTTAGCAGAGTTATGTAATCTTGATCAACAGATATTACACATGGTTCGGGCCTATCATACATTCTTTCCATCTATGCCCCTATTCCCTGAAAGAGGATTCACTGTAATGGCAGTAACAGGCATCCTTATTTTCGTTTTTCAAACATGGAAGGCATATGTACATATTTACATTTTAGAAAGGTCACACTGATGACATGGTGAAGGATGAATAGAGGTAGACAAAACTGACAACAGAGTCTGGTTAGGGACTGATCTCGGAGGTGTGAGGAGGTAGAATCAATGTTTCTGACTGGGTGTCTAAGAGGACTGTGATACTAACGGGAACAGAAGAGAAGCAGGTATGGGAGAGGAGAGAGTGGGTTCAGTTGTGCAAACTTTGGATTTGAGATGCCTGTGTGATATTAAGTAGAGATAGTAGCAAACTGAAACTTCATAACCATTAAAAATAGCCCCCCATTTCCCTTACCCCCAACCCCTGGCAACCACAATTTTATTTTCCGTCTCTATGAAATTGACCACTCTAAGCACCTCATATAAGTGAATCATACAATATTTGGCATTTTCTGTCTGGCTTATTTCGCTAGACATGATGTCTTCAAGGCTTATCCATGCTCTAGCATATTAAATAATTCTCTTCCTTTTAAAGACTGACTAATATTCTATTGTATGTATGTGCCACATTTTGTTTATCCATTCATCTGTCAGTGTGTACTTGGATTGCTTCCACCTTTTGGCTATTGTGAATAATGCTACTATAAACATTGGTGTACAAATATCTGTTCTGGGTCTTTGCTTTCAATTCTTTTGAGTCTATACCCAGAAGTAGAATTGTTAGATTAGATTGCAATCTAATCTGTTAGATTGAAATCTGTTTAATTTCTTGAGAAAACACCATGCTGTTTTCCACAACTGTACCACTGTATGTTCCCACCAACAATGCATGAGTATTCACATTCTCAGTGACACTTGTTATTTTCCATTATTTATTTATTTATTTACTTATTTATTTATATAATAGCCATCCTAAGGGGTGTGAAGTGGTATCTCATTATGATTTTGGTTTTCACTTCCCTGATGATTAGTGATGTTGAGCATCTTTTCATATGTCTATTCGCCACTTGTATATCTTCTTTGAAGAAATGTCTGTCTGAGTCCTTTGCCTATTTTTAAAACTTGGTTATTTTGAGAGACAGAGAGAGAGAGAGAGAGAGAGAGAGAGCGAGCATGGGAGAGGGGCAGAGAATCCCAAGCAGGTTCCACACTACCAGTGCGAGGCTGATGTGGGGCTCGATCCCACAGACCACGAAATCATGACCCAAGCTGAAATCAAGGGTGGGAAGCTCAACCGACTGAGCCATCCAGGTACCCCTACCCATTTTTAAATTTGGTTGTTTTTGTCGTCGTTGTTGTTACTGTGTAGTAAAGAAGATTTACAATCTCTAAGGAGAGGGATCAGATTCTGATCATTCACACAATTTTGATTTCCATTATTTGCAACAAACCACCTTATTCCTTTAGAAAACAGCATATGAAACATTGAATTAAAATGTGATTAAGTGGAACTCATTTTAGGTACATTTGGCAGAGACCTAATATTTCTAGCTATCTTCGCCTAGCCAAATGTTTGAGAAAATTTTTCCACAAAATGAATCAATGCGTGTTTCTGTTTTGTCCACATTCATAACTATTTCTGAACTCAGTCAGAAGTTCTAAGAACTATTGCAGACTCTTGTCTACAAAAATACCGGATAAATATATACAAATGATAGTGTTTTTCCACTTTCTGGATATATTTGGCATTACATTCAAGACAAAAGAAGACCCAGACTTTAGCTTGTGGTTTGAGTCCCTCAACCCTCCTGAAAGTGTTTGTTTTTACCCCCTGACTCACAAAGGTGCCATTGCTGAATGCACATCTGAATCTGTTTATAATTTGAGAATAGAGGTGAGAAAGAATGTTGTTTTTCTATTCTGTGACATTTTTGTGGTGATGTAGATATTTTTATTAAATCCAGCCATGAAATTTCCTTTTTCTGAAGAGATAACATGTGAAGAATTATTTTAAGAGTCGACTATTTAACTACGCTTATGTGCTCTAAATAAATCTGCACTCAATTGTTTGTAATTGGTTTAGCTGGCTGATTTGTGGGCGATAAATTTTAATAGATTTCTATGATATTCAGCTATTTCTACATCAACAAAGGGAGCCATATTATTTTAAGATGCCCCAGAGTATAAAGTAGTGTTTATAGAGGCACTCAGTAAAATGTTGCTTTGTAAATGTCCTAAAATCATTTTCATATGTTATCATTTATTTATTCCCAAGAAGATTGTAAGCAACTCAAAGGAGCTGTTTTTAATCCCATTTTATTGCAGAATATAATGGTCTTTGTACAGTGCGAGCTAAATAAATGTTGCTGACTGATTGATCTGGCACTCACTGGAACTTTTTTATTGGCTATTCGAAAGTTGTTTTAAATTTTGGGTGGAAGGAAAAGAGACTTTTAAGTGTATAGTATTTTTGTTAGATAACTTGTTTTAATACTTCCCGAGGATTTCAAGTATAATGGGTGAGTAGACCCGTGTGCTCTATGTTGTAAGCACTCAGGATTGCTCTCCGGCCATGTCCTGCTCGGTTTCATTTATCAGGACAGTAGTGAAGTCAGCATTCGTCAGCTCGACCCGGGGCAGACAGTGCTGTTGTTAACATTCTCTTGCTCTTCTTATTGCTCTACTTTGAGTTTTTCCTAGGCGTGTCTGCAGTTTTGTCCCTGCCATGGCACTTGTTTAGAGCTAGGAAAATCTTTACATAATAAGGTTGGGAGGTCACTTTTCTCATCTCTTGTCATTTGGAGAGAACCAGCTGTTTCTATACCAACAAAGTGAAATATGTATTTTTAATTCTCTGGAAACTGCGCTTTCCAATATGGTAGCCACATGTGACTGCTTGGTGCTCAAAATGTGACTAATCCAAATTGAGATATGCTGTAAGTGTAACATACACAATGGATTTCAAACACAGCACCAAAAAAAGGGGAAAACATGTTAATTTTTAAAATACTTATTCTAGGTTGAAATGACATTATTTTGCATATGTTGGGTTAAATAAAATATATTATTAATCTCTCACTTCTGTCCCCTTTGTTTTAATGTAGCCGTTTAATGTAGCCGTGAAACAGTGCCATTTCACATTAAAGTTACATATATGGCTCACATTAAATTTCTGTTGGACAGTACTGCACTGAAGCAGGTTTCTCAACCACCAGTGTTGATGATCTGGGTCAAATAACTTTTCGTTGTAAGGAGCTGTTCTTTGCATTGTATGGTGTTTAGCAGCATCTCTGGCCTCTGCTCACTAAATGCCAGTAAACTCCACCCTCTTAAGCTATGACAACCAAAAGCATTTCCAGACATTTGTCCAAATACCCCCTGGGGGGGGGGTGGCAAGGTTGCCCAAGTTTAGAACCATCCTTGAGCCTATAAAATGGCAATTGTAGAGGCATCTTCTACAATGTTGCTTTGTACATTTTCTGAGATTCTTTTGTAGGTTTAAAGATTATTTTACCCAATAGATCACACACAATTTATGGGACCTATTTTTAACCACACTTTGATGCATAATATATAATGTTCTGTGCACAGGGGGAAGTCAATAATTGATCTTGATGTTTTCAACTTTTTCAGTCCTAATTTTCCCTATGCTCAACTTTTCTAGGCAGTTCGTTCACAAAGTAGAAGGGGTTGTTGGTCACACATTAGTCCTTCCAAATCTTGGCATTTAGTGACTCCTGTCAACAGTGCCGTTTCACATCCATGAGCAGTGGTGCGAGTCAATCAGTCAGACCAGACGTACCACAGGGACAAAGCCTGCATAACCGTCGATATACGAACTGTCTGGGGAAGTGTTGAAGACCAGCCGGGACCCCTGAAAGAGCCCAAAGATACTATAATAGAAGCTTGCTAAATTTAGAAGAAATGATACTCATTTCGGTCACAGCTGTTGGCATTCCAAGTGGTTCTTGTTCTGTCTGTTGAAATGAGAAGGCTGTGTTAGAGGTTTGGTTTAGTCTGAGGATTTGGTGACATCATTTAGAGAATCATTTAGGCTGTCAGGGAATATGTTTTATGTATAGTGAATAACTGTTTAAAACTGGTTTATGAGGAAAGGGATGAGATTCCAAAAGCTGACTTGGGGTTGGTCAGAAAAAAGTGCCTCATTTATGAGAGGATTTTCTTAAGTTGAAGTGGGGAGATTGTTTTGCTGAAAAGCATCCAATGTCATGGGCCACTCATATATAGAAATCTTCTGGGGGCCACGGCAAGATTTGCTGGCCACATAGCTTTAGCTCTGACCCTTTCCTTTCTTCCTCATATGTCAAGCATTTGAGTAACTTGCTAACAATTTATATGGTCACAGTGGTGGCATTGTCTTTTGGATACCATGGTTGTGATATACTTGTAACTTAAGAAAGCTCCTCCCTCCACTGCCACACATTTCGTAACTCTCACATGGCTTTTTGCAGGAAGCCCTAGCAATTCTGTCTCCCTTTGGTTGGTGGGTGGACTTCCGGCTCATATTCTCGCTTATTTCCTGATATGCTGAGAAGCCACTCTGAATGTGATCATGGCCTATTTATCACTCTCAAGTCTATGGGTAAGTCAGGTTGAACTCAGTTAAATTTAGCCCATATCTTAAAAAAGAGAAATTTTGGAGGTGCCTAGGTGCCCAGTTGGTTACACATCCGACTCTTGGTTTTGGCTCAGGTCAGATCTTATAGTTTGAGCTCTGCGTCGGGCTCTGTGCTGACAGAAATCCCTGCTTAGTAGGATTTTTCTCCCTCTCCCTCTCTCTCTGCCTCTCTGCCTCCGCGCTCTCTCTCTCTCAAAATAAATAAATAAACTTAATTTTTTTTTAAAAAAGAAATTTTCTATTTCCCGAGAGGCTAGATTCCTTGGCTTCTTGATCTTTCTTCTAAAATATATGCTAGTTTCCTTAAAGCCAGTATTTATTACCAGGGCTTTAAGCATACCTAATTCACTATTGACCCCTGATGTATTCTTTGTTACTTAGTAGAGAAAAGTGTTTAGGAAAAACTCTACCCAGAATACAGTCTTTTTGATTTAGGATTTAAAAGTTGGAGAGTTTCAAATCAGGCTACACTTAACAGTTAGTTGTTCTTTTGATTGTAACCTTAAATTATTAGTGTACCTATTTCCGCCAATAGACCATGAGTGCCATAAGTGAAGGAAATCACCTTCACTCAAAAATGTTTGCAATAAGCACTTTAACGTATCAGAAGGCAGTTAAGTTTTTCATGGTGTTGGAAAAGGAGGGAAGCCAGATACAACATGGATTCAAAATATTTCACTTCCTAGACTTTTGATGATAAACCATGTTGCTATCACACAGATGTGGCTTTTAACAATTATGAAAAGCGAAATAGCAAGCTGTGTCCACTTGCCCTGCTAGAAGTAGTCTAATTAGGGTACTTGAATTTACCTCCTAATTTTGTAGGTCTTCTTCTTTTTAAAAAATAAATCTTGAAATGATGTTTGACTTTAGAACAAAAAAAAAAAAAACCCACTCTTACCCTGTCCCCTCACCCCAAGACACTGTCATTATTGCTTTTTTGAGCTACATGAATAAAAGACTAGTTTAGAAATCATCATTGGAAAACAGTGAGACTGGGAAATTTTATCAAGTAAATTTAGTGTCAGGCATTCTGCAAATTGGCTATGGTCTAAACTTGGATATAAATCAAACACATTTGGAAGTCTCTTATACTTGGCTACAAAAAATACAATTTTGTGTAATTTGAATACTTTGGCCAATATTAATCTGTAACTGCCAATATGATTTTAAATAGTAGGGTTATATCAAAGTCTCAGGGGCCACAAAGTGCTATTTTACTCGGAATTTTAGTAAATTATAGAGTATCCTTTTTTTGAGCAAGCGAATAAGCAGTAATAGAAATAATCCACCCTATCTGGCCCACCCTATTTTCTTTTTGCCATTTTACTCAGTCCTCAAATTCCACAAAATTGTTTATTAAAAAACTTTGCTTGCTCAAAGAGAAATTTATTTATCAAATATGCCTGCTAAATACAAAGTGCATTCAAAGTTTTTTTTGTTTGTTTTGTTTTTTGATTTTTGTTTTTGTTTTTGTTTTTTTGTTTTTGTTTTGTTTTTAGAGAGAGAGAGTGTGTGCACAAGCTGGGCAGAGGGAGAGTGAGAGAGAGAATCTTAAGCAGGCTCCATACCCAGTGGAGACCACCATGGGACTCAAAGTCACGACCATGAGATCATGACCTGACTCGAAGTCAAGGGTCAGATGCTTAACCAACTGAGCCACTCAGGTGCCTGCATTCAGGTTTTTTGAACTCTAATTGCCCGAGCCACTTGTTTTGTCTTAAATCCTGTTTTGCATTGTTTTGCTTTATGTTGCAGTGAGCCACTTCATAGGTGTAAGTTTTATTTTTGTTCCACCTCCATGGCTAACCAAGATTATAAAGCACCAGAAGATCAATGCCCAGTAGGTTTTATATAGTTTGTATTCCCTGCGGCACTGAGAAGATCATTCTAAGCACATAGCAGACCCAATAATGTTGAATTGCCAATATTAATTTCATAAAGAATGGGATTTTCATTGGTTTTGTTCCCTATTATATCTTTGATGCTTTTAACGGTACCTGACATAGTGTAAGTACTCAACAAATATGTTTTGAATGAATAAATGAATTGACCCACAGTGATAATTTATACTAATTAGGTCTTTCTTAAAAATGCAGAGAATAGTTCATACTGGCACTATTGACACGTGTTACTAGGGTTTTGAGTATTATCCACTGCTCTTTATCACACTGATTTAGTGGGCTTTTTAGATCAATACTATATACATTACTTGAGAGATACGCTCCCCCCCCCAATTTTATTTTTGCTTTAGTCTGAACCTGGCCTTAGAATTCTTATTCCAAAGAACATTGCAATCAAAGGAAAGAAGGAAACATCCCCTTGCCCCCAGGACTGTGAGCACTCTCTCAGGCAGAGCTGGGAAAAGGAAGATAGGCACCAGCTCTAAGTAAAAGTAACCCCATTTTTCTTGATGTAAGAGTGGGAGATAATTCCCTTTAAGCTCTGTTGGGTAAAGAAACTATCTATTGTTCATCTATCTATCTGTCCATCCATATGTCTATCAGTCATCTATCGTCTTTCATCTGTCTATCAAGAGAGGGCCAAGGATTGCACTAGCTCGCTGTTTGCAGGGGCAGCTATTTAAACCACCTACTATGTATTCAACTGTGTGCATGCCACTCATTATATAATCATAGCTAAATTTATTAAATTCCTAATAAGTATGCTAGCCATTTTGACTTACATGGAAAAAATAATCTCATTTAACCCTTAAAACAATTCATGAAGTGGATACTATTTTTTATCACCTCTATTTTGAAGGTCAGGAAACTGAGGCTCAGAGCGGTCAGTGTACTTGTGCAAGGTTCAGAGGCTAATAATACATGACCAAAGTAGAATTTAAAACTGGGAGGTATGATTCCACAGTGTGGACTTGTAATACTGGGATAAAATGCCTTAGTGGCACTTACGTTATTGTTTTTGTTTCTCTTACTTGATTGTGAGATTCTTTAAGGCATGAAATGAGTCTTGTTCATCTTTGAACTCCTCAAAATACCTTTTACATACTACCACCTTGAACATAGTGGATGCCTACGAAATGTACGAGATGGAAGACAATGCTTTTGTAGTTGAAACATGGAGACCTATGTGCCACAGCAATTAACAACGACCCTGTATTTACTCTGAATATCACTGACTTGGATGCATTTATACATATATTTTTAATTTTTATCAAATTAAAAAAATATAGAAGTAAGAAGAGAACAACTAGCATGCTCAAAAATACTATGACTCACTTTCGAGTCCTCTTAATTTACCACTTGCTTTTTGTCTTCTTTCCTTCATAGCAGGTTCTGGGAAAACCAGTTTGGGAATACTGGTAGTTAAGAATGTGGGATTCGTTTGCTTTTGTCTTGGAAAATAGAACCTGCTGCACATGATTAAGTGTTCTCAGGATGAGCTTTGACCTGGGGGTACTCAAAGAGAAAGTAAACTGTGGCTGCTGTTACAGAGGTGGTGAAAATATTCTGTGAAAACATTTGGATGAGTTGGACCTGGGAACATTTTATCCTTCACATTGGAGTCAGACAGATAGGAACTGGCCAAGAAGATTTGTGCAAAGTGGCCTTCTCTAATTTGGGTGTCTACCAATGCTGGGGCAGTGTTAAGTTTTTATATTGATTTCAGATTTCCCATATCTTGTGTCATAGTATTATATGGCTGTGAGCACCAGTAGCACTTCTCTGCAAGATGATGATGGTCCTCATCAGAGGAGGAGCCACTAAAGTGATTGGGTATAGTCCAAGAGGTTGACTAAGCCATGTTCACCGGAAGGGTTACTGCCTTAAAAGGCAATGTGTATTTATGCATATACTCTTCTATTCTGCCCCTGCTATTATATTCTTGGGTGAGGGAGTGAAGCCAAGGTCTTTTGTAAAAATTCAACCTCTTTCTCCACAGGCACATCTGAACTCGCTGGTTCTCAGTTTGTCGTTTGTGATAGGAAATAGGACATCCTGTTTAGGCTTGCTAAGGTAGTCCCCCAAATCTAAGACTGAAAACTATTTCTTGGTATTTAAGGTCTTCGATCAACTTTTAGTAGCATGGAGGTCGTTGAGTATATGCTTCGTCATTA
Source organism: Paguma larvata (assembly GCA_030068075.1). Lineage (NCBI taxonomy): Eukaryota > Metazoa > Chordata > Mammalia > Carnivora > Viverridae > Paguma > Paguma larvata. The sequence continues at coordinate 66,674,103 of CM057828.1, read as the reverse complement.
GTGTGCAGGGAAGAAGAATGTTTGGTAGAACAAGATTTGGATATTTTTGATTTCTGGTTATCATACTATCTAAACTGCATCGGTTTTATCTTCTATAAATATTTTCAAAGTTTATGACATTATTCTGAACACTTCAGGGTTAATAAAATATATATAATTTCTATCTTAAAACATGTTGATGAGCAATGGTGGGAGTAACGTAATCACCTGATGATGGTTTCTCAAGTACAGACTCGAAATAAGTTGGTTTTTGGTGGATGGGTTTATAATTAATTTGTTGTATCGCCCAACAAATTAATGTTCTTCCATTCCTGAAAGTCTGACTAGTGGATATACATATAGAAGTTCCCAGTATAAGATGCATTTTAGATCAGAATTCTGCACTGATTATGGAGTGTTGGTGAGGTGGAAAGAGAACAGATCTGAGGGTCAAGAAACCTGGGTTTCTCTTACCATCTCAGTTTTTGGGATTGGAACGAGGGACAAGGTTTTTGTATTCCCATCTGCAAAGTAGAATAACTGACTCTGGTTTCTACGTTGCTTTTCCCCGTCTAGTGCTCGGTGCTTGATGTGTCCCTGTTTGAAGGTGAGCATATCTTAGACTGAAATACACTTACTGGAGAAAAGATTGGATTTCAGAAACGGAAAATCTTTATTGCTCCTAATATTCCCTTGTCCCTCCTTCTTTCTCCCTTTTGGTGAAATGTGGATGGCGTAGTAAGGAAACTGTGATTCAAGAGCTTAATGTCCTTACCTTCGTGGAAATCATTTCTCTTTTTCTTCCCCTGGTCAGCTAAAGATCAGCGCCATTAGCTTGTTTATCACACTCTCCTTTTCCATTCCTCAGCCTCTCCCTTAACTAAGATCTCAGTGATAGGCTAGTTGATTTTCAAAAAGTCCCAGAAATGGCTCGATGTTAGATGTAACACGCCACATGGGTGACAATGGAGGGTCAACCAGCTATGATGGACAGAATGTGTTCCTGGAATGAGGCCCAATGCAACATGGACAAAAAAATGTTAAGTGTATGTTCCATTTGAGGCATAGGAGTCTCTCCAGAAATAAGTGCATGTGGCTGGCTTTAACTAGGTATGTGCTTCTGAGGTTTGTGGGAGCACCTAGGTGGAAATGCTGGACACTTAGAGAGCCAGAGCCCATATATCCTGACTCCATCCTCTCTCATTCTGGAGTAAAAATAGCCGTGAGACCTGGCAATGATCTCAGTCAGTCCTTGCTTGTCCTTTTTCTCCTTCTATGAGCTATTGTTTATTCTGTAGAATTTTTACGAAGTCTCTTGTAAGCAGGGTACCTAATGAAGTTTTGTTTGAAAACTACCACACAAACTTTACAGGAATTCGTCTCCACATTTAAAGCGGGTCCAGGATATATTTATGTTGTTAGTAAGAGAAGAAGACTTCTGTGTACTTTTTGGCAATGCAGTGTGCAAGTACAGTTAACACCTCCGATTTTGGTAAAGGTGGATCTTCTGATATATTTCTCAATTAGAAACAAGCTAACAGGGGCTCCTGGGTGGTTTATTCAGTTGAGTGTCCAACTCTTGATTTCCACTGAGGTCATGATCCCAGTTTGAGCCCTGAATCAGGCTCTGCGGGGATTCTCTCTCGCTCTCTCGCTCTCGCTCTCTCTCCCCCCGTCTCTTCCCTGCTCATGCATGTGCACGCTCTCTCTCTCTCTCTCTCAAAATAAATACATAGAAACTTCAAAAGAAACTAAGAAATCAAAACACATAGATGTTTTTTTTCTCATGAGGAGTGGATGTTGAAATGAGAGGTGGTTTTTTTTTCTTCTCAGAGCCTTACAGAATAAATAGACTGTTCCATCTCCATTAGATGTTAAATCCCACGGAGGAATCATTCATGCTTTCCCTGTTTGTTGAGTGGGTTGTCCATGGTCACATGACGACTCCAATTCAAGGACGATGTCCATGTGGTGCCACCGCTTCCGCGGACAGTCACAGGCACATCTGGCTTTAGCTTAAGGCACACAAATCTTCTGGAGGTTTGAGGGAACAGCAAGACCACTGCTGAAAGCACATACAAGTGAGAAAGCTCTTGAGATTCTCTAGACAGCCAGATATTTACCATGTGTCTTTCTGAATACGGTGTTGGGCTTGTTGCAAAGTAAACACCTCAAGGCCAGGCTTGCAGCAACCTGAAAGAGTGGAACATTTTCCTAGTGATTCAGTTCTTTTCAGCAAGGATTTATTGAGCTACCCAACACTGTTTGCAATGGAAAATACAAAAGAAATGCAGCAATTGAGGGCATAATCACAGCCCTTGAGCAAATTTTGATCTGCCTGAGAAAACAAAATTTAACAATAAAAAGTATAATGCAGTATTTAATTAATTTCGAAGGGCAGATACCTTCCAACTTCCTAACATTTTTCACGCTATGGTACACACAGAAAAAAAAATACTTAAATAGTATATGGATAAATTTGGAAGTAATTGAGAGTTAGCTGTATGGGATTTAGTGAAAAAAATAAAAACAAAAACAGAAACATTTTTATACCATGCAGTTGTGGTAAGAAAAATGTAATGCAAAATATTAGAGGATATATCAAATGTTAAATACGTGGAAATATTCCAAAACTTTTTTTTCAAATATTTTAAGGAGAAACTTGAAATTGCTTTTATGACCATAATGTGTTTTTTTTTTACATTTATGTTTGAAACGGCTACATATAATTCCTGATCAAGACATTCTAATGATGCTCACTTCAAAATCTTGAGAACCACCATTAATGAGAAAATTGGTTCAAGCACATATGTGAAACAAAGTTTAAAACAAATTTTAACGTAATTGAAAAGTTGATATTAGCCGAAATTATATTTAAAGACTCTAACATCTAACAGCTCTTCCTTTACTTTCACTGACAAATGAAGTTAACTTTCCAAGTTTTTCAAATAAGTATGAAACATTAATTTGTAGAATTCTTATGAAGTTTTTTTTATAGAGATGAAATTCATATAACACAGGATTAGCCATTTTGTTCTATTTATTTTATTTTATTTTTAACGCTTATTTATTTTTGAGAGAGAGAGAGACACAGAGTGCGAGTTGGGGAGGGGCAGAGAGAGGGCGACACAGAATTTGAAGCAGGCTCCAGGCTCTGAGCTGTCAGCACAGAGCCCGACATGGGACTCGAACTAACAAACTGAGATCATGACCTGAGTCGAAGTTGGATGCTTAACCTACTGAACCACCTAGGCGCCCCTTGATTAGCCATTTTAAAGTGTACAATTCAATGGTATTAGTGTATTCACAGTGTTGCACAACAGCCATCTCTCTCTAGCTTCAAAACATTTTCTTCACCCAAGAATAACACCTTATGCCCATTAAGCAACCCTTCACCACTCCCCTCTCCCTCCATCTCTTAGAAACACCAGTTTGCCTTCTGTCTCTATGGATTTGCCTATTCTGGATATTTCGTAAAGCAGTAGGTGACTCTTGTATCTGGCTTCTTTCACTTACCATAATATTTTTGGAGTTCATCCAAGTTGTAGCATGTATCAATATTTCATTTCATCTTAGGCCAAGTAATATTCCATTATGTGGATATACCGCAGTTTGTTTATGCATTACATCCATCGTTAGACATTTGGGTTGTTTTTACCTTTTGGCTACTGTGAGTGTTACGAAGATGCATTAACAAGTCGAGTTAGAGTACCTGTACTCACTTCTTTTCACTATGTGCCTAAGAATGGAATTTCAGGGTCATATGGTAATTCTACATTTAACTTTTTTGAGAAACAGCCATTCCGTATTCCATAGAAACTGTACCATTTTACATTCCCATCAACAATGTATGAGGGTTCTCATTTCTCCACATTCTTGACAACGCTTATTTTCTCTTTTCTTTCTTTTTATTGTTATAGCCATCTTTAAAAAAAATGTTTATTTATTTTTGAGACAGAGAGGAAGAGCATGCACATGAGCAGAGGAGGGGGGTAGAGAGAGGGAGAGAATCCCGAGGAGGCTCCACACTTTCAGCACAGAACCCAATGTGAGGCTCAATCCCACCAACCATGAGATCATGACCTGAGCTGAAATGAAGAGTTGGAGGCTCGGGGTGCTTGGGTGGCCAGTCAGTTAAGCGTCCGACTCCTGGTTTCAGCTCAGGTCATGATTTCATGGCTTGTGAGTTTGAGCCCCATGTCAGGCTCCATTCGTAAAGAGTGGAGCCTATTTGGAATTCTCTCTCCCCACTTTCTCTGCCCCTGCCGAACTCACGAGCACCCTCTCTCTCTCCCTCTCTCAAATAAACTAAAAAAAAAAAAAAAAAAAAGAGTTGGATGCTTAACTGACTGAGCCACCCAGACACACCAATAGCCATCTTAATGAGTGTTAAATAGTGTCTCATTGTGGCCTAAAATTTTTTATTTATTTTTTTGTTTGTCTTTATTGTGGTAAAAACAGATAACATGATCTCTACCCTCTTAATAAAATTTTAAGTATAAAGTATTGTTAACCGTAAACATATTTTTTTGGATCTCTAGAACTTACTCCTCTTACACAACTGAAACATTATATACCTGTTGAACCGCAATTCTCCATCTTCCTCTTCTTTGTTCTGCTTTTTGCTTCAATGAATTTCACTAGTTTAGATCCTTCATATAAGTGAAATGATGCAGTATTTGTCTTTCTGTGTCTGGCTTTTTTCAGTCAGCATAATGTCTTCAAGTTTCATTCATGTTGTCACATATGGCAGGAATTCTTTTTTGTTTTTTAAGGCTGAATAATATTCTATTGTGTGCATATATCATATTTTGAAAATCTTTTCATCTGTTGATGTATACAACATGTGTTGATGTTGTGAATAATACAACAATAAACACGGGAGTGTATATATCTCATTGAGATCCTGATTTTAGTTCTTTGGAAAAATGCTCACAAGTGGGATTGCTGGATCACATGGTAATTATATTTTTAACTTTTTTGAAAAACTTCTATACTGTTTCTCATAGTGGCTGCACTATTTTGCATTCCCACCATCGACATAGAAGAGTTTCATTTTTTCCATATCCTTGCCAACACTTATCTTGGTTTTTTGATATTGGCCAATCTAAAAGGTGTGAGATGATATCTTGTGATTTTGATTTGTATTTCCTTGATAATTAGCGGTGTTGAGAATCTTTTCATATGCCTATTGACCATTGGAATGGCTTCTTTGGAGAGATGTCTATTCAAGTCCTTTGCTCATTTTTTAACCAGGTTATTTGATTTTTTGCTATTGAGTAGTAGGTGTTCCTTCCTTCTATATTTTAAGTATTAATCCCTTATCAGATATATAATTTGTAATTATTTTCTTCCATTCCAAGGTTGCCTGTCACTCTGTTAATTTTTTTTTTCTATAGAAACTTTTAAATTTAATGTAGTCCCACTTGTGTATTTTTGCTTTTATTACCTGTGCTTTTGGTATCATATTTAAGAAATCATTACTAAGACCTTGAAACTTACCCCTTATGTTTTCTTCTAGGAGGTTTACAGTTTCTTGCCTTACATTTAAGTGTTTTTTGGGTTGATTTTTGTATATGGTATAAGATTAAGGGTCTAAATCTCATTCTTTTATTTGGATACTGTTTTCCCAGACTGATTCATTGAAGACATTATTCTTTGTCCATTGAGTATTCCTGGCACGCTGTTGAAGATCAGGTGTGCATAAATGTATGGATTTATTTCTGGGCTCTCTATTTTGTTCCATAGATATATATGTGTATCCTTATACGAGTACCACACTGCCTTTTGATTACTCTAGCTTTGTAGTAAGTTTAGAATTCAGGAAATGTGCATGTTCCAACTTTGTTTTTACTTTTCAATATTGTATTGGTTATTCTGGGCCTCTTGCAATTCCATATGAATTTGAAGACTGAATTTGCATTTCTACAAAAAAGAACTTTGGAATTTTGATAGGGATTGCATTAAATCTATAGACAGTTTTGAAAAGTATTGTCATCTTTACACTGTTTTCTTCTAATCCATGAATATGGGATATCTTTCCATTTATTTAGGTCTTTTTTAATATCTTTCAGCAATGTTTTATAGTTTTTCAGTGTACAAGTCTATCATCTCTTTGATTAATTTTATTCCTAGGTAGTTTATTCTTTTGGATGCTATTACAAATGGAATTGTGTGTGTGTGTGTTTTTTTAATTTCCTTTTTGGATTATTCATTGCTGTTATATAGAATCAAATGGTTTTTTATGTGCTCATCTTGTACCCTGAAAATTTGCTAAGTTTCTTACATATAGTAGGGGTTTTTTTTTTGGGGGGGTAGATCGTCTTTCAGATTTTCTTTGTATATAATCATGTCATCTGCAATAGAGATAATTTTACTTCTTTCTTTCTAATTTGGATTCTTTTATTTCTTTTTTCTTGCCGAATTTTTCTGGCTAGGGTCCCAATAACATGTTGAATAGCAGTGGTGAAAGCAAGCATCCTTTTCTTGTTCCTGATCTTTGGAGGAAAGTTTTTAGTTTTCCATTATTAAATACCATATTAGTTGTTGAGTTTTCATAAATGTTGAGGTTTACATCATATTGAGGAAATTCCTTCCTATTCCTAGTTTACTGAGTGTATTTGATTGTAAAAGGATGTTGAATTTTGTCAAATGCTTTTTCTCTATCTAATGAGGTGGTCATGTGTTTTTTATGTTTATTACTGTGGTATATTACATTTATTGTTTTTCTTACGTTGAACTGCCTTTGCATTCCTGGGTTAAGTCTCACTTGGTGGTGGTATATGATCCTTTTAATGTGCTGATCGAGTTTTTTGCTAGTTTGTATAGAGGATTTTCACATTTATGTTCATAAGTGATATTGGTTTATAGTTTTCTTTTCTTGTGGTTTCTTTGTCTAGCTTTGGTAACTGTAATGTTGGTTTCATTGAATGTATTGGGAAGTATCCCCTCCATTTCTATTTTTTGTGGAAGAGTTGAGCAGAACTGATGTTAATTCTTCTTTAAATATTTGGTATAATTAATCATTGAAGCTGTTTTGTCCTAGAATTTACTTTTTTGGGAGGTTTTCCTTCCTTTGGGAGTGTTTCCTTCATATATTTTGGGATTCTTTTGCTGGGTACATATACAGTAAAACCTTGGATTGTGAGTAACTTTTTCTGCAAATGTTCTGCAAGATGAGCAAACATTTCTAATAAATTTTAACTTGATAAACGAGCAATGTCTTGCAATATGAGTAATACATTATGCTAAATGTCACATAATCACAACTTAGCTAATGGTTCTTGAAATTTGTTTTGATATACAAGTGCTTTGGATTGCAAGCGTGTTTCTAGAATGAATTATGGCTTGCAAACCAAGGTTTTATTGTATATTTATAATTGTGTCTTCTTGATGAGCTGACCATTTGCTAATATATAATGTTCATTTTTGGTCTCTTATAGCAATTTTTGACCTTAAAAATTGCTTGGTATTTTGCTTGGTTTTAGTATAGCTACCCCACTTTCTATTAGTTACTATTTGCATGGAATATATTTTTTCCATTTTTCAGTTGCAATCTATTTGTATCTTTGGGTCTAAACTGAGCATATAGTTGGATTATTTAAAAGAAATCTATTCTTCAAATGTCTGTCTTTTAATTGATAAATTTAATCCAACTACATTAATGTGATTACTGATAATAAAGGTCTTCTGTCATTTGCTATTGTTCTCTATATATCATATCTTTTTTTGTTTCTCAGTTCCTCCAATATCGCCTTCTTATGTATTTGCATTTTTTTCTAGGGTATCCTTTTGATACTCTCTTCATTTTCTTCTATATATACTTTTAAAAAGTTATTTACTTAGTGGTTACCATAGAGATTATAGTTAACATTTTAAATTTATAACAATATAGTTTGAATTGGTGCCAACTTCAGCAGCATACACTAATTCTGTTTCTGTCTCTTTCTATTTTCCCCTCTTATGTTGTTATGTTCACAAATTATATCTTTACATATTGTATACACATTAACATGAACTTATAGTTATTTTTTAATGCATTTAGTTTTAAATTTATAGGAAACGAAAAGGAGGTATAAACAAAATATAATAAAAACTAGCTTTCATATTTGCCTATGTAGTTAGTTCCCTTTACCACTGATATTAATTTCTTTCTATGGTTTCAAGTTACTGTCTAGTGTCCTTTTGTTTCAGCCTGAAGGATTTCCTTTAGCATTTCTTATAAGGCAGGTCTATCAGGTAGTGACAAACTGCCTTAGCTTATGTTTATATGGAACTCTCTTAATTTTTGCATTCATTTTTGAAGGATATTTTGCCAGATGGAGGATTGGTTGACAGGTTTTTGTTTGGTTTGGTTTGGTTTGGTTTTTTCTGTCAGCACTTTAAATATTTCTTTCCACTGCCTCTGGTCTCTATGGTTTCTGATAAGAAATCAGTTGTGAATCATACCAAAGAGCTCTTGTTCATGACAAGGCTCTTCTCTCTTGCTGCTTTTAAGCTTCTCTCCTTATCTTTGTCTTTTGAAACTTTGATTATAATATGTGTCAGTGTTGATCTCTTTGAGTTCAACCTGCTTGGAGTTTTTTTGAACTTCTTAGAAATGTAGATTTATGTTTTCCATCAAATTTGGGAAGTTTTTAGCCATAATTACTTTGAATAATCTATCTGTTTCTTTTTTTCTCTCTTCTCCATTTGAGATGTTCATAGTATGAACATTAGTCTGCTTGGTGGTGTCCTTATACCGTTTACTTTTCTTCTTTATTTTTTTTCTTTTAACTCCTCAGATTGGGTAATTTCAATTGCCCTATCTTTATGTTCTTCAGTTATTTCTTCTGGTTGCTCACACCTGCTGTCAAATGCCTCTAGTGGATTTTTTATTTCAGCTATTGTAGTTTTTGGCTCCAGAGTTTCTCTTTGGTTCCTTTTTTATAGTTCCTCTTTATTAATAGTTTTTTCTTATTCATGTATCATTTTTCAGGTTTCCTGTAGTTCTTAGTCCCTGGTTTACTTCAGTTCTTTGATCATATTTAAGATGACTAATTTAAAATCTTTAAATTTAAAATTTAAAATTATATTTTAATTTTAGTTAAAATTAAAATCTTTTTTTAATAACTCATTAGCCTTGACATTTTATTTTTTATTTATTTATTTATTTATTTATTTATTTATTTATTTATTAACTTTTTATTCATTTTTGAGAGACATAGAGACAGAATGTGAGCAGGGGAAGGGCAGAGAGAGAGGGAGACACAGAATCTGAAGTAGGCTCCAGGCTCTGAGCCATTAGCACAGAGCCCGACGTGGGGCTCAAACTCACAGACCGTGAGATCATGACCTGAGCCAAAGTCGGAAGCTCAACCGACTGAGCCACCCAGGTGCCCCTAAAATTAAAATCTTGTAAGGCTCAATATCTGGACTTCCTCAGGGACAGTTTCTGTCAATTTCTTTTTTTTCCCAGTGAATGGGCTATATTTTCCTATTCTTTTGTATGCTTTGTAATTTTTTCTAGAGCACTGGACGCTTTGGATATTGTAATGTGGTAAATATGGAAATCAGATTCTTCCCTCCTCCCACCCCACCCCACCCCACCCCACCCCCATAAGGATTACTGTTATTATTATTATTAGTTTTTTAACGTTTATTTATTTTTGAGAGACATAGAGACAGAGCGTGAGCAGGGGAAGGGCAGATACAGAATCTGAAGCAGGCTTCAGGCTCTGAGCTGTCAGCACAGAGCCCAACGCGGGGCTCGAACTCACACACTGCGAGATCATGACCTGAGCCGAAGTCGGCCGCCGAACCGACTGAGCCACCCAGGCGCCCCAGTTATTATTTGCTAAGGACTGCAGTTTTCATTTGTTTAGACACTTTCTCAAATCATTTTTTTTTCAGAAATAATATTCCTTGTTATGTACGGTCACTAGATTCTCTATTCTATTATCTTTGTGGCCATCCAGTGATCTGGCAGAAATTTCCTTAAATGCCATGATCAGTAAGAAAAGAAGAAAAAAAAAAAGCTTTCTGACTCTTTAAATCCTTTGACGAATTCCATCAGGGAAGCTAGCTTCAGCCTAAAGGATTGTAAAATAATGGCCACCCTCTATAGTAGTCCCTAAGTGGCCTACCAAAGAGATCAAAATGTACAAGCCACTGATGTTTGGGGTATAAAATCTTCATATCCCACCCTGGTATCAGCAGGCCATATTTGCAAAGTTAGGCCATTGTAGTCATAGCTGCCTGTTGCAAAGCTGTAGAAGAAGATAGTATTTGCTTTGAAATATGCCAATATTCTCTGGAATTTATTAGCCTCTTTTAAAAAATTTCTTTCTTATTTTCTTATTTTTCCCAAGTTTTGAATTCCAATTAGTTAACATACAGTGCAATTAGCCTCTTTCTTAATTGGGTCCTCCCTTGGATGCTGTAGGTGCTAACTAGACCCCAGAGTTCCCAAATAGTTGATTCTGATGGTTCTTGCCAATGTTTGTTTTGGAAGAGGTACTGATCCCTGGAGCTTCCTATAGGCTCTGACTCTTCACATGATGTCTTTTAAATAAATATCCTGCAATTGGGTTGTATAATATTAAAAAGTCAAGATCAACCTTAAGTGGACAAAGTATCCAAAACAGGTGAAGACAGAAATTTGGGTCTGCTGCTTAGATATAAGCCTTCCAGGAGTTCCTGTCTCATCTAATTTCCCATCCCTGACCCCACCACTAGCCCAGTCTTGGACTATACTTTGCAACTGTTTCATCCATTATGGGCGGTGGCTACTCCAAAGCTGGCTGCTGCCACAGATGACCTGGCAGTGGAGGACCCTCCTCACTGTGCCCGGCATGCTGGATGGAGCAGCACATGCTAGAGACAACTCATCGTACTGCCTCTTATGGAAATCAACAGGATTGTAGCTGCTCATGGCCAGAGGTGGTGAGCCTCTGGTCACCCCAGTTGCCTCAAGCTCTCCTTGGCTGCCCCACGCAGTATAGAGACTGATTATGAGCAATGTAATCCATTCTTAGGCCGCAAGTGTGTTTGGCATACTGTTTGGGAAGCTCTGGGTAGACAATAATGCTAAAAAGATTTGGTTTTGTTTTTAAGCTAAACAGAGTATGAATAAAACATATGATCTTACCTCATAAATAAGTAACACTCATAAGCCTGAATACTTGGTAAAGAACAGATTTTGGGTTCAGACCTGTAGTTGTCTTATTAAAACTCTCATTTGCCTCCTCTTTGCTTTGCTGCCTCTGTTTTGGCGAGTGTAGAGGTGTTGATACCAGAGTGATCAAAGAGGGCTTCCTGGAGTATTGTAGTTACTACTTACCATTGTGTTTACACTCCAAGTAGGCCAAGTACACTCTGGGGAAGCAGAGAGCGGGAGAGGGTGCATTTTACATAAAGAGAGCTGCAGACGTTTCCAAAGATATTAGAATAGCATTTACAAATAAATTTGGGGAAGAGAAGTGAGGATGGTGCCTCATCACATATAATTCTCTTCAATCTAAGTGGGATATTTTCAGCTTGATGGTATCTCATAACATTTGTTCCTCACTGAACTGATGTCCTTTAAAGCATTAAGTTCTAATGGTGGAGGAGAAAGTGCCCTGAGTAGAAGTCAGAGGACCTAGTTCTTGACGATGATGGGCAAGTCATTCTTCTCTATTGTGATATCCCTTCAATGCTCTCAAATTTGGTTCATCTGCTTTTCAGAGTGATTGACCTGAGAAGGCCTCAAAGTTCTTTTGTTGATTCACTGCTGGGGCTATTAATTTATTGGTCATAGTGCTTTAGCCCTTGGATGTGTAAAATAAATTAAGCCAATAGTCAATCAAGACTACAAATGAGAGCAATAGACCTTTCCAAAATGTATTCCATTATTTCAAAATCTGCACAAATAATCTTCCTCTTTTGATAATCCATTGATTATCAAAAATAATGTTGGTGTCATTGTCTACAAGTAAAACCATTATTGTTTATTTTAAAAGAACCATTCTTAATCATTCAGGATATGGAATTTTCTCTCAAAGTTCTTTTGGTGTGTGACCTTTAAGTAATCTCTTGGTGGGCTCCTCCTTACCAGGAGTAGAGGGTTTTCAGTATGGGGCAGTTAGCAAAATGACTACTTTGAGAATCCATCCTGTTCGTCTGTTGATTTTACCCTTTGTCTCCAAGAGTTGTGGCTCCAAAGGGCCAAGAGGCCTTATTAGCAGTGGTAAAGGCACTAGAGTGAACGGCGTGTCATTGTTGGCAGGCCTAGGCTTTGGGAAAGTTCCTGGCCACAGAAGGAAGCGCTGCTCCCTTTATTGCTTGTTTTAGGCGAATTATTATGTTCAGTGCAATGAATAGTTATGGTTGGAGTAGGCAGCTGGGAAGTGTGTTTAAATTAGAATCAGATGACTAAGGGCAAGTAAGTACACATATTTCACACACTTCCTCCAGTGAGGTGGAGCAGATTATACATATGGATTTAGAGACAAGAAAATAATTTCTAGAAATTGATCAAAGCTCAATATTCTCATACCATCACAAGAAGGAATTCATACTTAGGGAGTAAGAATGTAGCTTGATCCTTGGTTCCTTCAGAAGTGAGGAACTGCCTTTATGTTTCCTGTGGATTGTCCCTGCCAGCGAATTCTCCCTGCCATCCCCCTTGTGCCGGCTTTTAGGCCCTTTACCTGCTTATTACCTCTTCTAGTGAAGAGGATTGGAGGCCGGCACTGGGAGGAGGGCAGGAAGAGCAACCCCCAGCTGGAAATTTAGTTTCTCATTTTTAGTTGTGAGACAGGGTTTGCAGTGGAGGAAACTGATGCTCATAACATAACATGGTTTGGGAGGCAACTGATAGGTTTAATTTACCCATACTGCCCTCCTTTCTCTCCTGCCATACCCCACGTGACCAGGGCCTGACTGTATAGCAGTTGTCTTATGCTCTGGAAGATGTCCTTTGAGGGTGTATGGAAGGGAGAAGGGGATACTTTCGTCAGTCTTTCTTGATATGGATCCACTCTTTAAGAGTGTAGTGTTCCCTTGGCTGGGCTGTTCTTATCAGACCAGCAGCTTTACTCTTTTATTTACAATGGAAATGGGCACAGAGAAAACAGATTTCAATTTGGAGAGCTGTTAACTGAGTTTCTTTGCAAAGTTTTAAGAGACGAAAATGCTAGTTTCCAGCACTGACCTGCTGCTGATCTTTGGCTCCTGAGTTATGACTTAGCCCCATCTGGAGTTCTTTCTTCTCATTTCTGTCCATGGAAACTACTTGAAAAATATTTTAATTGACATACATCTTCTGTCTATTGTTATCAACAGGTACTTAGATCTTTGTGGGCAGGTTGGTCAGTGAGTCACAACTTTGTAGATTCTGTCTTTAAATATCATGATAATGCTGATGGCAGTAATGAAGATGATAAAGAAAAATGAAATCTGCAGCCCAAACTAACCTGTTCTTGAAGACGGGACGTTCACTGGGAGTTATGGAGACTGAAGGGAGCAGAACATTACTGGGGTTAGAATGACTGGGCCACTTATCCTCTCTAGGACCTTGGGCAAGTTACTTAACCTTGCTAAGCCTAAGGCTCCTGATCTGAAAAATAGGGATTCTAACAGGGGAGATCTTTAGAGTGGTCATTTGTCTATCTGTTTGGTTGTCCAGCATGTGGACTCTCCTTCCTGTGTATAAGGAACGCTTTCACAATATGATGTCAGCTACTTGCTCTCTCAGCCTCCCTTGCATCTAGGGTGCAGGCACTTGCCCCACAATTACAGGTCAGAAGGAACCTCTCACAGGGATGATGGCAGAAGGACTGAGTTCCAAGTTCCCGAAGCAGCTGTGGCCGCAGGGATGGGAGTGTCAGCGGTGGCATTCAGTAACCAGGGTTAGGACTGTCAACAGTACAGGCTGCACTAGCCACTTCCCAGAGCAGTGGTGGCTGCCTCATAAAACCAGTGTATAGGATGATTTTAGGTGGTGTTCCTGCCTGTAGACCCTCAAAAGTGGTTCTCTAGGCCTTCTGAGCTGCCCAATATCCTTAAATTAGCCAAAATTGGTTTTTATAGTTTGCACTACAAGTTTTGATCGGCATACTGTCTCAGAAAGGTGAATATTAAATGAGATAATACAAGCGTTTGTCACAGGGCAAGACCCCTAGTAGGTACTCAGTGAATACTATGTTAATAATAGAAGCATTATTAATAGTAGTAGCAGTAAGTCAGTAGTGAGTAGTGAGTAACCAGAAATTAGATCTGAAAACAGACCTAAGGTGTTATGTACTCTTTGGGGAGAGATTTTGAAGGTAATTGCTGGAAGGAATATATAAATGCAAAGTTAATTTTTATAGAATTAACTAGAAGGGACTGACTGGACTTAGTCCAACTTTCTCATTTACAGATAAGGAAGGCTCAAGGATGTTGAGTGAATTACTCAGTGCCACCAGCTAGTAAGTGGCAGAGCTGAGCCGGAACGGAGTTTTATAATGTAATTGTTTTTTGTTCTTTACCCCACACACTGCCCGAAGCGATTTCAATATAAGGATTTAATAAACATATGTGTCTGGTGTGGGTTAGGTTTTCTGAGGAAATGTGAAAGAGCTATGGGTGGTACTTGGCATTGTTCAGTGTTCCGTGTCTCCTTGTCAGAGTCGAACCTGGCAGGCCAAAACATACACATAAGTAGAGCAAATAGAGACCAGAGTAAAACGGCACAGCACAAGCTGAGCCCTGTGGCTCTGGAGCTAAACCCAGGGAAGATCTCAGGGAGAGGATGAGAATCGAAGTGGGTGTGCGGGGGTGACTTTTATTTTTTTTTTAAAGCTTAAAGCCAAAGTAGGATGTTTGCTTATGGGTTTATTTGTTTGCTTTTGAGAGAGCATCAGGGGCAGAACTTTTAAAAATACCATGGAAATTATAGGATATGGATTATGATGCCTAAATAAAACAAGGTTTTAAAATCTCTGTTGTAAACTCTTAGAGGGACATTCTGTTGACCGTTTGTCTTAACTGTTTTTGGAAATTTAAGTCACATTCATTGTGAGTGGAAAACATTAATGCAAATCTCTTGATGGCATTTTCGTCATTTGGTGTTTTTAAGGAACATTCATGTATGTGGCCTTTGGTCGCTGTGACAAGAGTGGAACATAGGTAGGGTGGACATCTTTTTAAATTTGAAGGTGAGGAAACTGGAGCTCAGTATGGTGAAATGGCCTGCCCGCATCATGAAGCAAGTTGGTTTAACTGAGAAAAGTTCAGGCGTCTTGACTCCTAGTCTAAAAGTCTATCTGCTAAGAATCTCCAAAAAAATTCCTGTGTCAAAAAGCAACTTTAGGAAAATTGTATACCGTGGTAATAGCCTCTATTTTCATTTCTTGGATTTGCTCCTCTCCCTGTTTGAAAGCTGGTTTACCTCCAAGAATAGAGGAATTTCTACACACGTCTCCAGTTCCCAGTTGTCTGATGATTATGAGATCAGTGCATTGGGTTATGGACTGCTGCCTGGCTTCGGTGCTTCAGGCTACAGAGATGTCGTGAACTGGATCTTATGGAGAGTGAAGGTGCTCACGGAGCTTTTCCTTCTGGTGTGTGTTGATATAAGTGGTGATAGGGTGTAGTTTTTTCCTTTTGAGCTAGACAATCTCACATCTAGAATTCTTCTCAAGAGACAGCACTGACATAATTCTAATCTGTCAAAAGGTGAAGGAAGTTATTTTCTGCTTGCTAGCCAAAGAAGATAATGAGAAGAGGAATCAGGAACTTGGAATCTCTAATCCATAGGTAGAGAGTGCCAAGAATCAATCATGCCTCTCTCTCTCTTTTTGTTTTTGCCATAAGAAATTGTCTCCTTTTCTCTCTCCTTCCCTTTCTCCTTCCTTTCTTTCCTCCCTCCCTCTCCCGTTCTTCCCCCCTCCTCTCTCTTTCACTAATAAGATTTTCCTTAGCCAAAACTACAGCCTATTATAACCTGGTTGTCCAACCTAGTTCTTACTTTACATGACCTTTCAGCAGCATTTAACACTGTATATCGCTCTGCCTCTCAGCTTGAGACACTCTGCTGGCTTCCACTCTCTACTGCTTTTCCAACTAATTTCCCTCCATTTTTCCTTAATTCCCTTTTAGGCTCCTGTTCTTCCACATAGCCATTAAATGTTAGAGTTCTCAATCCTGGGCACTGCTTGTTCTTTCCTTTCTCTTCTTTTTCCTTCGACGGGCTCTCTGATCAAGCTTGAATTCTTGTCTACATGGCTGTGGCTTGAAAATTTATTTCTCCAGTTGAGGTCTCTCCTTCGAATGTTAGAACACAGTGGTCTCTGAAACACTTTAAATTCAACACAAATAAGACAAATGAATGAATCATGTTGTAGTTGCAGTGACCTGGGTAGTATTCTCTCTCAAACCCCGTATCTAGTCCATCAGTCACTGTGACGTTTCCCACTTCTCTCTGTTTCTGTTGCTACCACTGGGCCAGACTTAAGTTGCCTCTCACCTGGAAGATTGCTGGAACCTCCTAGCAGCTCTGCCGGCATCTTTTCAGCCTTCTTAAATTATTGCAGGTGAACCATGCAGTTTAGGTTGCGACAGTATTGACATAAAGAGCCTTAAATATATTCAAGTCCAGGCACCCAATAAGCGCATAGTAAATACTTGTCGGCTATTGTGTTTCCCCTGTGTTGTGGGATGCCCATAATAGGGCGAGACCAGCATGCTAGCGTTAATTCTAACCTCAGTTTCCACCTTCTCCTTCTTCAAATTTCAGAGCACAGGCCAGAGAAATTTCGTTTTTTCATCCATATCAGGGGCAAAATAAAGTGTGAACTGGTTGAAATAATGAGTGATACATAGTTTCTGTCCTAGCTCAAAAGATACAGGGAGAAGAGCAAGAGCAATTATAGTTTTCATCTAAGTTTACATACAGATGAGATAAACTAATGCGTAATTGTAGGTATGTTATGCACACCAAGAACACACGCACATATGTGTGCACGCCCATACTCTGTGCTGAATCGAGACCTGGTACATAGTAAATATTTGTTGAATAATGAATGAAACAAAGCCAGCTCTTTATCAAGTTTGTATAAATTATTAGCTGCTTGCATAACCCGTTTGTAGATCAGCAGACAATAAAATCAAACAAAGCAAATCTACTAGTTAAGATGTGTTCTTAAAGAATAGTTATTCAAAATTATTTTAAGAATACACTTATGCCTCACAAGTTTTTAGAATCAAATAGGACTCTGTTTCTTAAATGCTTCTCTTTTACTCTGTCCTTCCAGTTGCAATCCTCAGAGGTAAGTATCCTTCTTTTCCACTTTATAGATTAGGAGACTGAGGCATATCCAAGCTGTGGAGTTTAGATTCAAAACTAAAATTTATAAAACTAAATTGAGAAAAAGGCAAATAATTATACAACAGGAGATTTCCTTTAAGTCTGATGTTTCATACAAGTAATATCCCACAAGCTCAATGATAGTATGAAAAATATACAGCAAGATGCAGTATTTTTAAGTGTTCAGTTTTCCCTACATTGATCTATAGAGTCAACACATTCCCAGTCAAAATCTCAGGAACTTATTTTGGTAGAAATTGAGAAGCTGATTTTAAAGTGTATATAAAAATGCAAGTAACCTAGAATGACCAAAATTGTATACTTATAGGAGAAATGATATATTTGTAAGGGAAAAGTAAACTTTGGTTCTTACCTCATATCCTATACAAAATAGTTTTTAATCCTAAGAACAGAAATGATAAAAGTTCTAGAAGAAAATAGGGAAAAAAAATCTTTGTGTTCTTGGGGTAGGTTCTTAGATTGACACAGAAATCTTGAATATTAAAGAAAAAAACTTTCAACTATTAAATTAAAAGACTTTGCTCTCAGGGGCACCTGGGTGACTCAGTCAATTAAGCATCTGACTCTTGATTTTGGCTCAGGTCACAATCTCGCAGTTTGTGAGGTCGAGCCTCACATTGGGCTCTGTGCTGACAATGTGGGGCCTGCTTGTGATTCTCTCTCCCTCTCTCTGTCCCTCCCCCATTCACATACAAGTACACTCTTTCTATCTCTCTCTTTCAAAAATAAATAAATAAATGAAACTTAAAAAAAAAAAAAAGCCTTGCTCTTCAAATGACACCCTTAGGAAAATGAAAAGACAAACCATAGAATGGGAGAAAATTTTTGCAGTGTATGTATGTTAGTTTCTATTGCCACATAACAAATCAGCCCCAGACTTAGCAACTTGAAACAATAAACATTTATTATCTCATATTTTCCAAGGGCCAGAATCTGGGACATTGCAGGTAAGCTGGTGGTTGGGGCTGTAGTCATGTCAAGGCTTGACTGGGGGGAAGATTCACTTCCAAGCCCACTTATGTGGCTGTTGGCAGAAGATCCCCCAGCATATCTCAGTTCCTAGTCATGTGAGCTTCTCCATAGGTTGCCTGCCTGTTTTCAGGGTATGGCAGCTGGGTTTTCCTCAACTGAGTAGCTCAGGAGAGAGCGTGAGAGAGTGCACCAGAAACAGCAGCTGCAGTCTTTTTATGACCTACTCTCCAGAGAGATATCTCATAACTGTTATAGTCTATTTGCTAGAAGTGAGATCCTGAACCCAGCCCACATTCACGGGGAGTTTAACTCAGTTTCACCTCTTGAAGGAAGGAATATCCAAGAATTTGTGGACAAAGCTTGAAAGCAGCAATAACATATATCCTACAAAGAATTTGTGTATAGAATAAACAGAGGACACTTAAACACTGTGATAGGCGAACAACTCTATACAAAATGAGTAAAAGAATTGAACAGGAACTCTACAAAAGAAGATATTATCATGTCTAATAAGCACATGAAAGGATGTTCAACATCATTGGTCATTGGGAAAATGCCAATGTAAACCACTATACATCTACCAGAAATGGCTAAAATTAAAAAGATTGAATATTTTGACTAAATATTGGCAAGGATGTGGAGAAATTGGGACACGACATTGCTGATGGGAATGTGAAATAGTGTAACCACTTTGAAAGACTGTCAGTTTCTTAAAAAGTTAAGCATACACCTAATATATGGCCTACCCACTGTGAGATATGTACCCAGGAAAAATGAAAACAGATGATAGCATAAAGGTTTGTACACACATATTCACAGCAGCTTTATTCATGATAGCAAAAAGAACTGGAAATCACCCACTGTCCATCAACAGGTAATGGAGAAACTTAATGTGGTACATCCATGCAATGGAGTACTGATGACCCAACAATACAAAGGAATTACTAATTACTAATACACAAAACAGCATGGATGAATCTCAAAATCATTATGCTAAGGGAAAGAATTAAGACACAAAAAAGAACATACTTTGTGAATCCAAATATATAAACATCTAGGAAGTGGAAACTGATCAAAAGTGACCAAAGCAGATCAGTTTTTTCTTTGGGCTGTGGGTACAGGGAAGAGTAGAAGAACACAAGGAATCTTTGGGGATGAATGGAACTGTTTTGTATCTTGATGTCAGGGTGGTTTTGGGGGCATATACATCTGTCAAAACCCATTGATTTGTATTCCTTACATGGATGAGTTTTTCCGAATGCGAATTCTATCTCAATGAAGTTGACTTTAAAAAGATGAGATGGGGGAATGTAAAAATAAATAATTTTACATCTTTAAAATTATTAAATATCATTTTGCATGAGTATGTTCACTATTTGCATAACTTGTGGCTTGGCAGAGCATTGAAATGATCTGATTTTCGGTGTTCCGGTCTGTGCAATGTGTGTATTTGGCAGAGTTGTAGCCAACAGAGGGGGGATGAGGGTGTGCTGTGCTACGTTAGGCAATCTCTGAGGCTCCTTCCAGTTGATGCATGGTCCTGTCTTCTGTCCCCACCTGGACAAGATCCCAGGCCTTGGAATTTGACAGACATGGATTTGATTCTGGCTCTGCTGTTTCTAGCAGTGTGACCATGGGCCAGTTACTCAGTCTCAATTTCCTCAGAGGTAAAATAAGGATATTATTCCTACATTGAAGTGAGTCGACATATAAAACATCCAACACACAAAAAAGAAGGCACAGTGAATCTGTTCAATAAATATTCATTTTTTCTCTTCCTCTTCTAGAAAAGTCTTAACACTATCAAGTTGGAAATTATGGGCCCAGGACCATGAGCAATTTTCAAGATTTGTCAACAAAATCTGTATCTTTTGACTGTGTGGGCAAAGTGTAATGGCAAACTGATTAATAAAAATATGTTGAAGGACATTGGGTGCCTGGGTGGCTCAGTCAGTTGAGCGTCTGATTTCGGCTCAGGTCATGATCTCACTGTTTGAGAGTTCGAGCCCTGTGTCAGGCTCTGTGCTGATAGCACGGAGCCTGGAGCCTGCTTCGGATTCTGTGTTTCCCTCTCTCTCTGCCCCTCCCTCTCTTGTGCTCTCTCTCTCTCTCAAAAATAAATAAACATTTAAAAAATGTGTTGAAGGACAAAAGTAAAATAAGAGTTGGGTGGCTGGAAGGCTCAGTCAGAGTAACGTCTGACTCTTGATTTCAGCTCAAGTCATGATCTCAGGGTTTGTGAGTTCAAGCCCCACATTGGGCTCTGCACTGACAGCATGAGCCTGCTTGGGATTCACTGTCTCCCTCTCTCTCTGCCCCTCCTCCACTCATGCTCTCTCTCTCTCTCAAAAATAAACATTAATAAAAAGTAAAATAAGGGTTATATGTTTTCTTTATTTAAAATCCTTTCATTGTTTTAAATCAGTACTTCAAATTCTAGACACAAAAGTTACTTCTTCAAAATAGAATACTCTGTAGGTTATATACCATATCACTAGTTTACTGATGAGCCTAACTTTAAAAATGGAAGATAACGAGACAGTTAATAATTAGTGCCCTTGCCTGTGAAACTATAAAAGGAAACCTGAAGCAAAGGCTCGCAATAAAACAGAAACTCAGTGACAGTGTTATACCATCCATTTTACCTCTATTGTTGTTTTCAGGGTTTTTTCCCCCCAAATTGGTGAATATTATCTATGCCTTTCCTGGTTTAAAATCTATATGAGCTGTGTAATATTTGTATCGGAAAAGCAGATATTAGATATTGGATATAGAGTGAAAAATGCAAGAAAAATAGTAAAAAAAAATAGAAAGTTATTTATTATCTCTCTGCCTGATTTAAAAGAGGGGGTCAAAAAAGGAGGTAGTATGCTTGTAGATATTTGTTTTACTTTCATTAGTTTTATTACAGTTTGTTGAATATTTCACTGAAGAATCTTAAATGTTAATTAGGGTTGTTTTTCTCATCTCATCAATCAGAGCACACATCCAGGAGTGTGTTTTTGCTAGTTGGTGCAATAGCTTATTGTCAGTTATGTTAAGACCCATTTCAACCAATTAAATGGAAGTAAATGTTCCTTAAAAACAAGTTCAGCTTTCAGCAAATGATTTAATTCAGCTAGTAGATATTGAATGCCTACATTGTGCGGTTTGTGGTTGACTCAAAGTCTCCCTGTTTCTGTTCCATCCTCCACTTCTTTCTCATGTCATTTCCTTTTGTTCACCTTTCTCTGTTATAACACATGCCCCCTGTGTTGGGACTTACATTGTCAGTGGACGCCCACACCTGTGAATGCCCTGTCTACACCAGTGACAGTGTGGAGTGTGGACTGGGAGCAAGCTACAAGTCCAGTTCCCCTCTGTATAGAAAATGTGACGTTTATCATGTCTCATGTCTTCTTGTACCTCTTCTTCTCATGTAGATAGGTGCGAGATATTGGAAATGGATGCAGGTGGCGTTTAGGACCCTGCCTCGGGCACACTACTAGGCAATGAATACAATGTCACCCAAGGCTTCATCTGCCTAGCAACTTCTCTGTTGGTGAGCACAACCGTAGTGGTAATCGCCAACAAGCCAGGGGCCCCGTGTAGGTTTCAGGGACTTAAGAATGGAAAAACTTCGTATTCACACTAACCCACCCTTTCCTTTCCAGTTTTTCCATTAGAGTGAATGGAAGTTATAACCAGGCCCAATCTTCTGAAACATTGAGAGGGAATTTAGTGCCTCAGCTTTGCAAAGAAATAAATATCCCCCTCTGAGGTTGAAAATGGAACAACCAGGCCATAAATTTGTGCTGTATGATGTTTGCCCCAGCCTCTAAGGAACATGCAATGAACCTTGTGTAAATAGAAAGCTGAATAGCTTGTTTTGTCTGGGATGACTTATGGGTAGGGCTGCCTACAAGGGACAGAAGTAGACCAAATGACCCCTCAAACTCTCCCCGAAGCCCTTTATTTATTAGTCTTTGGCAGGACATTCCAGGTTCTCCCCAATTGTCTCCAAACTGTCTGCCCAAACTCGTGAACTTGATTCTCTCCTGTAAGCTTTCTATTTCTGTCAATTTGATATTTTAATAGTAGCCCATTCATCAACCCCTTTCTCCTCCATAGAACTTATTTATTTATTCGACAAATGTTTACTGAGTACTTACTCTGTGGCAGGCACTGTTCTAGGTGCTGGGAATCAAGTGGTAAACAAGCCAAAATTCTCTGCTTTGTAGAGTTTAAATTCTAATGGAAAAAAACACTGAAGAAGATAATTAAAATATAGATTTGATAGTGGTAAATACTAAACAGAACATCTAAAGCAGGAAAAGGGAAAATGAAACTTTAGGGGGTGGCAGGGTTGACATTTTAGATAAGGTTGTCAGGGAAGCCCACATTGAAAAGGTGGTTTTTGCATAAAGACCTGAAGGAAGTGAGGAGGTGAGCCATTTGTATATCTAGTGAGGGAAAATTGTAGGCAGAGGGAGCAGCACGTGCAAAGTCCTTGAGGTGAGGACAGATAGAGTTGTCCCTGTAAATTTGCCCTACACATATGCTTTTCCCGTCATGCCCTCTTCTTTCCACACCGTACTTCTCCTTTTTTTAATTTTATTTATTTTTGAAAGAGGATGCACGTGCATGAGTGGGGGAGGGGCAGAGAGAAAAGGAAACAGAGGATCCCAAGCAGGCTCTGGGCTGACAGTGCTTCGTGAGTTCGAGCCCTGCATCGGGCTCTCTGCTGTCTGCACAGAGCCCACTTCAGACCCTCTGTCTCCCTGTCTCTTTCCCTCTCCAACACACACACACACACACACACACACACTCACACACACACTCTCTCTCTCTCTCTCAAAAATAAATAAACGTTAAAAAAAATAAAAATGTTTAAAAAAATCTGTGACAAGCAGATTGAACTAAAGCATTGTTAGAGGTATCATTAAACTATGCAGAACACTATAATGAAACTTGAGGTGTATTTTGGGTAGTTTCATTTTATTCTTAACAAAAGAAAATTTAGGTTTAAGAGGAAGTCTTCTTTTAGTTTGTTAAGACATGTTTGATGGTTAAAGTCTTAAGTCTGGACTTTTCATGCTTCAGATAAGTTAAGATTTTTAAAAAAATTCTTTTTATTTTTTTATTTGAGAGAGAGAGAGAAAGAGAGAGTGAGTTAAGGAGAGAAGCAGAGAGAGAGAGAGAGAGACAGAGAGAGAGAATCTTCAGCAGGCTCCATGCTTTGCATGGAGCCCTATGCAAGGCTCAATCCCATAACCCTGAGATCATGACCTGAGCTGATATCAAGAGTCTGACACACAACAGACTGAGCCACCCAGGTGCCCCTAAGATCTTTTCTTTTACTCCGGCCATTGTCCTCACTTTTTCCTCCATTGTGGCCTTTGTGAGGGGGCATCCTCAGGGCGGGTCCTCTCATCCTTGCAGCTGTGAGCTAAATCTCCACTAGGAGAACCCCTTTCAAGAGCCACGAGGAGAGAATCTTATTGGGACTTTCAGAAATTTGTGTCATAGAGAGTACCAAGAAATCTTCAGGAGGTGACCACATTTTTCAGTAAATGACTCCTAGGACCATGTGCCTGGTTAGAGATGCCTCAGTGATGTCAGGAAATGAAGCTCTGTGCTTAGGATGCTGCATTGTTTAGACATTGGATTCCTGGAGCATTATCTCGCGCCAACTTTTATGACTTCATTTTTGTTTCAGCTCCCTCTCTAGTTATTTTTGAACTTTGTCTCTTGCCTTCCCTGGAGTAGAGAGCTCTCCTATCTCCTATTTACTCCATCCATTTATTTAACCATTATGTATTTGCATCTGTGATGTGCACTGGGACTATGCAGAGATGAAATGACAGTTTCTGCCGCCCCAAATTCATCAGCTACAGGATAGACAGGCAGGAAATGCCAACACAGTATAAGAGACCTACAGTGGGGGTTTTGCCAATGGAAGCAGAAAGAAAAGGGTGTCTTAAGCTTATATGAGGAGTCCCCAGGGAAGACTTCGCCAAAGAAAGCCAGGGTTTAGCCAAAACTGAAGTAGGAATTACTTGGAAAATTCCAAGTGAGGGAAGGGTGGGATGGGTAGGAGATTCCAGTCAAGGAAACACAGGCTGGTTAATCAGGGACTGGGAAGCCGTTTGGGACCGGCTGCGGCTGAGTGCACAAGGGAAGAATGGTAGAAGAGGAAGCAGGATGAGTATGTGGAAACTTCTTTGTGAATGGCTTAGTATGCTTAGATTTTTATCTTATAGGGAGGGAAAAAACAGAAGAGTTTTAAAGAGGATAATGACTAAATATATTTGCATATGAAAGGGAAGTATTTTAGAATGGATTTCCAGGAAGAGGGTGGTGAGACTAGAGGCCAGAAGACCAGTTAATAGACAATCACTTCTAGTAAGTGCCAGAGCCAGATTCAAATCCAGGTGCCTTGTCTCCAGAATGGGTGCCCTTAACCACCACCTATGCTGCCCGTCTTGCACAGAGTTAAGGAGTAGAGATATAGGAGGCCATGTACGTAGGTTAAAAGCTCTGCTCTGACTCTCAGGAGCAGTGGGATTATTGGCAGGTCACTTAATCTCTCTTTGCCTCAGTTTTCTGATCAATAAAATGGGAAAATACAAATATAGTACCAACTGTATGATTTTGTATGATAAATATTTATGAAGTTCTAAAGACAGTGCCCAGTATACAGTAAGCATTATGTAAATGTGGGCGATGGCCATGGTGATGGTTATGGGATGATGATTCTGGCAGTTGTGTCTCACGGCAGCTCTCATTGGTGGCAGCTGAGCTGGAGTTGACATGTTGTACCATCAGTTCCCAGTACGTAATGGATTTCTGGACGTTGTTGGAACTGATCATTGAATGTGAGTCATTTCTCAAATTCTCCAATATATTGGCAGTATATTGGCGATGAGTTTCCAGAACACTAGGTACACCCATATCCAGAAGCAAGCTGAATTTTTTCAGAAGGCAATATAAATGGTTTCCTGATTATCCCCTGGGGCGAGGTTCTCAAACACTGATGTGCATCAGAAGTGCCTGGAGGATTTGTTAAGAGAGATTGCAGGATCCCACCTTTAGAATTTGTGATTCAGTCGATCTGGGGTGGGGTCCAAGGATTTACTTTTTAAACAAGTTCCAGGATGTTCTGGTGCTGCTGGCACAGAGTCCAGACTTGGAGAACCTTTGCCTTGTGAGGTGCTGGGCTGCCTTGCATTGGAGGGAGTGAATGGGACGCCGCATGCGTGGCTCCCCACTGCCGCCAGACCCTCCTGCTGAGCAACTCTGGCTTCCCTCCTTGTGTCAGATGCATGGGCTCTGCCTGCTCCTAGTGTGTGCACACTGCTTGGATCTTTTCTTCAGCTGTATAACCAAGAGCCTGGACCACACTCCTAGGCCTGCAGATTCAGAACTCCGTACTTCTGTGGCTAGAGCCTAGAAACTTACATTTTATCGGAATTAGATACTACCAATACCCCTTTCAACTCCAGCACTGCAGGATTCCAGACTCCCTGCCTGGGCAGCTCCCCGGCTCCCTCTGAGGCTAGGTGCTGTCTTTGGAGAGGCAGAGCTCCTTGGCAGAGTTCTTCCCCTTTCGGCCCTGCTTACATCTGTGGCCCAGGCCTTTTCCACCCAGGAGGTGAAAATAATCAGCCAGCTCAGCTGGAGCCTCACTGGTAGGCATCCGTGTTGATAATGCCCTCTTTCAACCTTGTGTTCTGAAACCACCTTCCTGTTCATCCCCCATCTCTTTGGTGTCCCAGAGTGTCTTTGCCTGACCTGCTCCATCTGTCTCCTCTTCTGGCCATGTACTCTTTAAAATTTTTTTTTAAACATTTATTTATTATTGAGAGACAGACACAGAATGTGAGTGGGGGAGGGACAGAGAGAGAGGGAGACACAGAATCCGAAGCAGGCTCCAGGCTCCAAACTGTCAGCACAGAACCTGACGCAGGGCTCGAACTCACAAACCATGAGATCATGACCTAGGCTAAAGTTGGATGCTTAACTAACTGAGCCACCCAGGCGCCCTGGCCATGTACTCTTTTCTAACAAGCAACCCCGGGCCTGACCACCTACACCTACAGTAGGCTAGCAGACCTTCGTCACCTGGTAATTCATACTCAGCTGGCAGTTTGGGGCAAGACGAGTACAGATGAGTAGGGCTGAGGAGCTAGCTAGCCAGACAATAAGAAGGCATTTATTGTGCACATACTGTATGCCAGCTTTGTTCTAGGCACTAGGGACACAGCACTAAAAAGATACAGACCCTGCCTTCAAGGGAAATATTTCCCAGTGGGGTGGCAGACAGAAAATAAATATATAAACCACAGGTAAAGATGAGGATTTCACATGGTGCTCACCAGGCGGGAATCTGTGAGTCCCTGCTCTGCAAGTGGCTTCTTTCTTACATGCCCTGTAAGCCTGTGAAAGCGGCATCACTATCTTCATCTTACAAAGAAGAGACCCGAACTGAAGCTCAGAGGTTCAGTGACTTACTGAGGGAGCACATACACGCTGGAAATACATGTAGTTCCCACAAACAGGGAACAGCAATGTTGTTAGCGCATTACAGTAAATTGCTGAGGAGTATTTACAAAATGATTTGCTAGATAGATGGGTGATAGATAGGTTTTGGTCATATATTATGACTATATACATATGATACATATATATATGGCACACACACACACACATATATATATGGCACTATATATATATATATAGTTATATATATAATGGTTATGTAATGTGTTATATATAATATATATTATATATAAAATTAAATATGTAATGGTTATGTAATGTATTAAATGTAATATATATATAATTAATGGTTATGTAATGTGTGTATATACACACACCAGGGGAAGATCTAGACGGACATGCATCAGAAGTTCCACTGGGAATATGTCCCTGGAGAGGAGCGTGAGATGTAGGAAGAAAGGAGGGACTCCCTCTTTTCCTAACATTGTTCTGTGTTGTTTGAGTTGCTTAAAATGAGCTCGTATTCACATATTACTTAACTAAGAAAAGGAATTAAAAATTTAAGAAACATTCTTCTTGTCAATAATCCTCATACAGTCAGTGTGCTGGAGAGGGATTTGAATGCGGATCTAGGATGCTTTTAACTACACCACATGTCATTGCTGGGCAGACATGGAGGCACCATCACACTGTCTTGGGCAGAGGATGGGAGCGGCGAGGACATCAGAGGCTGGTTTGCGTGAGTCTGCTGCCCATTTCTCTTTCACTCTCACTGGAATCACCTGCTGACATGCCTACAGCTCTTTGTTTCTGAAGAAAACAGGTAACCCTCCCTGACATTTTTCATTCATGATTTTGGATTTGCATCCTATAGCTAACTAAAGGATCCCAAACCAAAGTTCATCGACATCACTGGTTAATCTGGATAATGAATGCAAAATGAACTATTTTGGCCACTCAGTGATTCCGGTAACTGCAGTCAGCCTAGCTATGATGGGTTTGTGTGTCATTCTCTAACTCGGATTTCCAGGATCCGGCTCCTGCCAGTTGGCGCGCTTGCTGGCTGCACCTGTCTGCAGTGCTGTGCTGGGGCGAGTCCCTGGAGCGAAAGCCTGATGAAAGTGACAGGGCAGTTCTCAGGATGAGACAGAGGGATAAATTTAAAATACTTCAGGGTGGTGAGAATTCTCCATATCATAAAACACTTAATTTTGGCGATGGGGCAGGTAGGATTTCAGTGGGATGTACATGATCGCCCGCTAGAGGGACAGCGTAGACATTTCAGTGGGAGAAAAAAATACCGCGATTCTATCATGGTTAATTGTTACTAATAATTTAAATGTTGCCTTATCATATTATATATCGTTGCCTACATCTGGTGGCCTACATAAGGAAGTCCCTAAGTACTAGGTTTTTGGTCTAAATAATCCTTTTTTTAAAAAAAAAAAAAGATAAAAACTCAAATTGAATCCTAACTGAAATGATTTTTTCACTAGGTTCTATTAAAATACCTCTTTTATATTTTTTTATTTTTTAGAGAGAGAGAGAGAGCATGCGCCAGTGGGGGAGAGGGGCAGCGGGGGAGAGAGAGAATTTTAAGTATACTCCATGTTCAGCGAAAGCCCGATGCAGGGCTCCATCTCACGACTCTGTGATCATGACCCGAGCCGAAATCAAGTGTCTGATGCTCAACCAACTGAGCCACCTAGGTGCCTCTAGTATATCTCTGTTTGAGGCTTTCAGATATGCTAGAATGATGGATGGAAATATTAATCTTTGCAAGATACCAGTGATGGTGGCAGACCAAGTGTATTGTCTTTATTCAGTATAACAAATACATAATGAGTTCTTATCAGATCAGGGCATAGCAGTAGGTGCTGTGGAGGTTAAAAAAAAAAAAGCTCTTTCTTTTTTACCACTTAATAGGGATACTAAACAATCACATTTTTACAATGCAAATTAAATATTTAAAATATCAGGAGCAGTACAAAATGCAATGGAGGCCAAGCAGAGGGAGTGTTTCATCTGGTTGTGGAAATTTGGAGAGATGTTAAGGGAAGGAGGGGGAGGATAAAGTTTCAAGTGTGTCTGAGGGAAGGGCCATCTGTTCTGGAGTCGGGGAAGGCAATGCTTTGGCTCCGTGAGAAGTCACTGCAGGACACAACCACAATGAGGCTGGTCTCAAAACGCTTCTCATTCCCAAACTGGCTGTCTACCAGCTCCCACAGACACTGTGTCTTGGAGGGAACCATCACACCTCAGAGCTCAATGTATGTGAAATGACAGAGAGGCCAGGCTTCAAGATCGCCTCAATGCCTTCATTTTCGTATACCCTCCTCAGACCATTCCAAAGCTGGAGCTTTTGATGAATGGACATGCCGGTTGGTAGCTTATAGAAGGCAGCTTTGGCCTTTTCGACCCACTAGTGCTGCACGTCTGCTAGGGTTAAAATAGGCCTAGAAAAGCTGGGCTTCTGCCATCTTTGGGAGTGAGTCGGGTGAGGTGGGGGGTGTGGCTATGACTGGGAAAGCTTGTACTGAGGAGAAGGGAGGCACCGGTCACTCGGTGCAAGGGTGATATTCGTGAAGGGACATGGGGTACAGGGTTGTCAGGGCTAAAACCAAAATGTCATGGACACTGCTTTCTAGAAGTGAGGTTGATCTGCAGTAAGCATGCTTAAGTGACCAACATCTTTACTGTACAGATTCATGTTTAGGAGAAGCATTCAGGAATCTCTGTTTCCCATAAAAGTCAGCACCAATATTGTTTCTGGCCATTCCCCTAGTAGGTGTGAGGAAGTTTCCATTAGAAATGGTTCTCAGGATAAGCGTCGATCCCCTAAAAGCTTACTTTTTTCATCCAAGTCACCAACAAGACACTGAATAGCACATTTCTGCCTTTGTAACAGTTCCCAGTGGAGCCACAAGGCCAAAAGCACCTAGGTGTTGGACACGGTGTCGAGAAAGGTGGTTAAACTTTTACTCTTGGGTTGAGATGGGAGCAGAAGTGTGCATCCTGCAGCAATGAACTCAGGAACCATCTGGAAGGAGAGAAGTTGTGAGTCTTGCCTTACCACAGCAGGTCATGGATGTTTCTTGTGTGTGTGTGATAAAGTCTTTATACCTATGTTGGCCGATTTGTTTGCTTTTTAAAACAAGTAAGTATAAAATGTATTAGGAAGTCACCTAGGTGTCCTCCATGGAAGGGAGTTAGTAAGAAATGAGGCAGGTACCAGAAACCAGGGTCTCCTCATTAGTGTCTCTTACATTTCTGCTTAAAGCTTAAATGTGTTCTTTAAGCTTTATTTAATTTCCTGCATAAATATCTAGTGTTGATGCTTTTTTCCCCTACCTTTATTGATTGTAACTAATCATCAAATCTAATTGATTTAGAAATTATTTTATGTCATTTTAAGGTGCTGGCTTTTAAAATAAATTTTGATTTTTGATTCCAAAAATAGGCTTTTGGTTTCAAAAGATAGGTCCTTTGATGTAAATATAAGGAAAATTGGAAACTGACATTTTTCAGTTGCGATTTTGATTCCCACTCCGTTGTTAATTAGTTTAAAGGATCACAAACCAAAGTCTACCAACATCACTAGTTAATCCGGATAATGACAACCTGAGTGCTTCTGATAACTCTGTAACTCCAAAATGCACTTTAGTCAGTGGGCCACAGAAAACCAATATGGGGAGTTTGGTGAAGTGAAAATGTTAAAATATTTTCTAGCACTGATGCCGGCATTTCATTACCTAGCACTTTCCCTTATATCAATTCTTTCTTTACATCTTCAAAATAGTAATTTCCAGGTTCTGCAGTTTGTTCCAAGGAAAATAACTTAATCTCCCTTCTTTACAGCCAAATCAGAATGCGATCCATTACATTACCTTTATTAACCCGAATGTATCAGGTGTGTGAAATTTAACCCCAGCGGCTATAAGCACAACCTTCTGACATTTATTGTCTTCCCGAAAGGTGAGCAGAGAAACAGCTTTGCTGTTGCCTCCATGATTTTAGAGATTATCTCTGGTTAACAACTGACCTGGACCCTAATGCTTTTTTAGGTGCTTGTGTTTGTCTAGACAGAACCAGGCAGAGATAGCATCATTCCCATCACGCCTGATTTAACTTGGCCTTGGATGATATCACAGACAGGGTTGGAACCTTTCACAGTAGATTACATCAATTTAACCATTATTTCAAGATTTTATCTTTTTGTTTGAACAGCTTAGCTCCAGAGATAACATTTATAGACCCATGCTCCTTCTACACACATGTTACTGCCATTTGGTCCTAGTCTGATGTCTCTCCATAGACAATGGATTTTACTGAGTCATCCTTGGTCTGGTTTTCCCTGATCCTCACTGGGTTATTTGTGATAGAGCTGGGGCCACCAGTGAAATCTCTGATTCTTGGCCTCTGATTTCATCTGTGCAAAGCAGACCAGAATAGACAAGGATGAAGCTGTTTATAGAAACTCTCAGCTTCACCTCTGTGCTGGGGAGCACAGGCTTAGACTATATTAGGATGATAAACGTATATGGGGTGTCACAGTGGGGGATTGTTGACATTTAGTTGGATTCTGATTACATGGTTACCTTTAGTGTTATTTGGATAGGAGAGAATCTCTAAAGTAATGTCCACAGAAGTAAATAGCTGATTGATAAAACAATTTGGGCTTGTTCTTTCACCTACCCAGATCTCTGGACAAAATCTAGTGGTAGTGTTTAGGCCATGATACCAGGGTTCCTGGTGAGAGGGTGCAAACTTTTCATTCTTGAGATTATGTTTACTCCCCACTTCTTATTTGGCAGCAGAGAACAACTCCCCTGGGTTAACAGAGCCAGAGCAATTTGGAAGGTCAAAATTTAAACTATTTAGATCTAGAAGAATCTATTTTGATAATTTAAGCAAAAGCTTATTTTCTTTGAATATACACTGTCCAAGAAGACTCAAATTCTGTGCATGGCTATGCTATTTTGCTTTGGCTGGCTGACTTACAGGTTCTGGTTTCAACAGCTCCCCCCACCCAAAGTAAAAATATTGACACATATGAATTCAATGAGATGATTAGGGAAACGGGGCGGATAGGATGGTAGGGAGCAGATTCTACAGTCCATAAACATCCTGCTGTTGGGGAGGTCCTGGGTATGACTAACGTCTTCTAGTGGGAAAGCGAAGCGCCCTGGGTAGCCAGTGGAGCTCTCCACTCTTTTCTGCTCTGTTGTTTCTCTCCTTCTCTGAAATCTCTGGGCTGTACCACTGCCACCTCGCCACAAAGTGCCACATGCGTGCTCACCTCCTACCCAGCAGCGTTCTGATTCTCATGGAGCTCCAGTTCTCAGTGATGCCTCCAGACTTGCTAGGACTTATGTGTGTATCCCACCCCCAGGACCCATAAGACATGCCAGGATATTCTGGCCTCCATCCAGCCCAACCGAACCCTCAATAGAAACCTGAGCTTTAAACTGGTTCATCGCTCTATGAACCAGTGGACTGTTTGCTTGATATAGGAATTAAGAAACCCGAGTTCTCTCCCCAAATCTGATCTGGATTTGGACTCTCTGCTTTTAGAGTACTGATTAATTATGGGTTATATTGCACAACTCATTATAAAGTTGTTCTTTACCCATAGTACAACCCTCCCATCTAACTATTTCAAGAACATTGAGTTCCAGGTATTAAGGTCGGGGGAGGCAAACGGACCTCCTCGATCTGGGATTCCTATTTCTCTGTGGAAAGACTGCCATTGGTCACTCTCGAGGTGCTCTCCGCTTGTTGCTGTTGAGTAAGGGCTGTCAGCCAGGTATGGATGGGCCCTTCTTCTCTGTCCACACATGTTATGGTCTGCTCCTCCAAGTGCTACATTTTAGGGTAGAAGCTTGTGGTTTTCCTGGTGCTGTCCATGACTGGAGGATTGTATGGCTAAATCTGGGGTTCGGCACCAGGAAGCCCATGGTTCCCCTCTAGCCCAGTCTTTCTCAGTAATGAAGCTCATAAGATTGTCTATATCTGCTTTACTCTTTTGTCTTATCCCTCATTTAGTTTGGAACGCAAGTGGGGAAAACAGACGTATACTTTACTGGGCCCCTGCTACTGTGCCTGATGGGCAAAGATGAATAAAATTTAGTCTCTACTCTCAGGAAGCTCACAGAGCAGTGGTGGGGGGTGGGAAAGGGAGGTGGAGGTAGATGGCAATAGAAGCAAAAAGTTGTGAATTGGTGTAACAGGGTCGGGGGAGGGCAGTGTAGAGTGGAATTCAGGAGTTCCTGTTCTGGATTCATTCAACCTTGGCTGCATTCCGAGATGGGCCAAGGACTAGATGAGTGACCCTGGGGAAGTTACATTATTTCAATGCCTCATTTTCTCCTGGGTAAAACGGGGGCGATAACAATAACCACCTCACAGGGTTGTCGTAAAGTTTCAATGAGATGTTCTATGTCAGTCGATCAGCACATTGCCAAGCATGCTGAAAACACCTTACGTTTTAGCCACTGTTGCTGGAAGTTCGATGCATGTGCCACGGAGTCACTCTTCGTGTGAGTACTATTATCTACAGAGAGTAAGAACCGAAATTTGTCCATATGGTAGAATAATAATAAGCAAAGCAACCCCAGGCTGTACTGATATACTTTTTTTTTTCTTGAGAATCACTCTGTAGTTTCTGCTTTGCTTTTTGCTAATAATACTTTTGTTAATTGAGTGGTAGTTATAATCATGATTAGTGTTAGGCAAGAGAGGGAAGGACAATCGTTGAGTAAGTATGGCACAAACATACATTTGTTTACTAAAACAGCTATCTCGCAAGTGAAAGAGAAGAAGAGAATATGGAAAAGAAGAGAAAAAGGAAAAGGGACGAAGAAAGAAGAGAAGGGAAGGAAGAAGAGAAGAAAAAAGTATGATTCCATCCTTCCCATAAATACAGCTGTGTGATATTTTACATTAATGTCACCAAAGTAGTGAAATAATAGAAGTGTAGTAATTCGGAATTGATATGAGAGTGTCCATCCCAGATTAGGATGGACGGAATACAGGTAGAAAGAGAGGTAGGAGTAAAAGAAGAGAGAAAAAACCCTCATGAAAAAATATGGAAAGGGAATTGAGAACTCTACTACCATTCTCTTTTATTTGTTCATTTTTACTGAGATATCTGTAATCTTGCACTTTTTAAAAATATTTTTAAAGTTTATTTTTAAGAGAGAGAAAGCATGAGTGGGGAAGGTGCAGAGAGAGAGAGAGAGAGAGAGAGAATGTCAAGCAGGCTCTGTGCTGAGAGTGTGGAGTCCAGTGCAGGACCTGAGCCTATGACCCATGAGATCATGACCTGAGCCGAAGTCAGATGCTTACCCAACTGAGTCATCCAGGCGCCCTTGCAATCTTGCATTTTCATCATATCATTATAAAATTCACATTGCACATTTTCTCAGCTGCACTATTTCAACAAGAGACTCAGTCTTACAAGATGACTTTGTTCATCCTCAGGTCTTGCTCTTATTTCAGTGTTCTGGTACTCCATGATTTTGCAGTGGGAACAAGGAGGCCCTGTGATAGTCTTCTTCACTAGTGCCAACACCCAACCGTCTGCTTCTGACCATACTCCTCCCATCTTCCCCCTGACTGCTTTGTCCCAGCCTCCTTCTAGCTCTTCAACCGTGACAAGCACACTTGCTCCTCTCTGTGAGGTTCCCTCTGTCTGGAATGTTCATACCCAGACTTTCACACCTGACGTCTTCACTTCCTTTAGGTCTCTGCCAGTGTCATCTTAAAGGATAAGGCTTTCCCTAACCATTTTGTTTAAAATGGGACTCATCTCTTCCCGTATAGCCCTCCATTTTTCCCTTGCTGTCTTATTCCGCATCTGACATAGTGTACGTTTACATGTTTCCTTGCTTATTATTGTCTTTCCTTCTTGCTTAAGGCTGGGTTTCCTAGAAGCAGAGATTGAGGGTAGGATTCAAATGCATCCTGAGGGAATGCTGTTAAAGAAAAACCTGCAGGGGAAGAAGAGAAGCAGGAGAGCATGAGGGGAGGCAGTCAGGCAGGAGGTGGTGTCAAGCAAAGTCTAGTCTCAGGAAAGAGTTTTTGGTGCATGAATTGTACCTGGGATGAGGTGGCCCTTCGTGCCCTATAAGTTAGTCATTGGCTGTGGACTAGGGAGGGGGCATTGCTATTTCCTGGCTGAGGCAGTACACCTCAGCTCAGGACAGTTCTCTTAGGAATGGGAACAATTGGGAGCCGGGAGCCAAGACGCAGGAACAGGGGGAGGATGTACTGACTAAGTGAAGGGAATCTGAGATAGGCAACTGAGCTTGATCTTTTTTGTTTTCATACTCCGTCTCCAACACACAGAACAGAGCCTGGTACGCAGTTGGTCCTTAACAAATATTTGTTGAATGAATTCATGAACTTGTTGAACGGTCACAGTGATAGTTCTAGAGGTACAATGGTGAATGAGATAACATGTTTCCTGTCCCCACGGAGCTTATGGTCTAAGTGGGAATTTCAGACATAGGCAATTAAAACACAGTTGGAGGGCTGCCTGGGTGACTCAGTTGGTTAAGCCTGACTTTAGCTCAGGTCATGATCTAATGGTTCATGGGTTCGAGCCCTACATTGGGCTCTGTGCTGACAGCTCAGAACCTGGTGCCTGCTTCAGATTCTGTGTCTCCCTCTTTCTCTGCTCCTCCCCCACTTGTGTTGTGTCTCTCAAAGGTGAACAAATGTTAAAAAAAAATTAAAGTACACAGTTGGTTGAGTGCTGTCATAGGAAAAGCAGAGAGAGTTAAAAACACACAGTAGGGGCACTTAAAATCCAGAGTTTGGGAGGAGCAGGTATTATACACCTTGTGGTCTGATGAAGGGCTGTGTTTTCCAGGGTAATTGAAGGATTCCCTTGAACATCTGGTAATTGGCTTTTTTTTCCTCCAAAGGAACTAGTGTGGTATTTAAGTTTACTGCTCAGTAAGTAGGTCTGTTTTATCCATTATAATTTTTTTTAAAGATTTATTTATTTATTTTGAGAGAGGGGGAAGTAAAGAGGCAGAGAGAGAGGAGAGAAAGAGAAAGAGAGAAAATTCCAAGCAGGCTCTGTCCTGTCAGTGCAGAACCCGATGCAGGGCTCAAATCTGTGAACCATGAGATCGTGACCTGAGCTGAAATTAAGAGTCACTGATTGAGCCACCCAGGTGCCCCTAAGTAGTTCTGTTTCAAAAAAAAGAATTCAACTTCCCTGAAGAATACAGCTACAAAAGTGATACCTTGGTCCCCGTTGATGCTCTGTAAACCCTAGTGATGAATTCCCAGCCTGATCTACCTGAGGGATTCTACACTGGATGAACAGAAACAACTGCCTTCCCTAGGTTTTTTCCGATTTGTTGTTGTTGTTGTTTTTTTAATTGTGTATAAGGTTCCACATATTTTAGGGAATGGTGTGGGTGTGTGTCCCTGGGTACCAAAGGTGGTGGGAGATGGCTTAGGTAGTGTCTTCAGTTACAAGATGACTTTCAATGTCTGAGTCATGTGCCTTAAGATACTTTCATAATTCACCTTGGAAAATGGGAAAAATAGGTTTTGGTGAAATATAAAAGGGCCATTGAAATGTCACAGAGTGGTTATGTAAGTGTGAATTATATAATGCCTGAAGGTGGGGGCTGGAGAGGGGACATTGTTCAGAAATTTCTAGTAATTTGAAGACATTCAAAACAAAAATGTTCTTGGGCATTATTGTGTTTGTTGCTAGCTTTTGGCAGAGCTATTTTGAGGGCTGTTTGCCCTGTGCAGGCTGGGCAGTTAACCTGAGCACAGGGGTGGGTCTCTGGCTCTGAACATCCACCTCTGCCCCATCCTTGCACTGCTTCTTCGCCCCTCAGTGGGTGCTCTTGATTGGCTGCTCTCTCACCCACCCCTTGGAACAGTTGCCTTGAGGCCTGCCATGTTTAGTGGGGCCCACCCTCCTAATTTATTTTTCCGGCTTTGTGCTTGAATTTCATCTAGATTTAGAGCTTTGATTGAAGGGATATAATATATCAGAAAACTAGGTGGTTCCGTTTACCAAATACCAATTTTTTGTAAGATGATAGCTCCCTAAATGCCAGTTAGTTATTAAATATGTTTTATGTAAGTTTGTTGAATGTTAGAATATTTGTGAAAATAAAGAGTGGGTGCACTATGGTTCATAGATCGAACGCTGACCTAAATAATGGTGATACGGTGTAAACGCGGAGAGTCCTGGATGAGGAGGTGGGAGAGATTGGTTCTTGGTACTGTTTAGTTGTGCCCTTTGGCAAGTTGTGTCATCTCTCTTGGCCTCAGTTTCTTCATAAGACTAGATAAACATTAAGAATCCTTTTAACTCCATGAGACTGGTTTCTAGGTCTACATAGCTGGAAAGCTTGCAAAATCAGCAAGGACGTGTTTTCATTCAGGTATCTTAATCTTCAAATTTTGGGTCAAATTTGGACTTGTGAAGAATGAAAGCAAGCAGTGGAGGCTCCAGACTATGAGACACCCTAACTTAATTTTCATCAAATGTTGGTTTTTTTATGAAATAGATTACTACAATAATAATATGCTTGGGTGAAGGGCACTGGCTCCAGACAGAGAGATTGTTTTTTGCCTCTCCCAGTTCTTATAAGGGAAAGCTAATATTTTCATCAGAGCTGGGATATGTTCTCCCTCAAGAAAGCCTGTGCCATGTACGCCAATACATATATTGTCTTGGGGCTTAAAGGGAAATTCTATACTGGAGACAATCAAAAGTGTTCACATATTTCTTTTTTCTTAAGCAAAAACAGAGCTTCACGAACAAATTTGGGAAGTTGTCATATTTAAATTGTTTTCCTTTTCAGAGGAGGGATGTGCAGTAAGGTGAGAAAGACTTTTCCAGAAAGTTTTACTTTTTTTGATGGGGGGGAGGGAGAATTTGTTTTTGAGGCATAATGGTCATAAAATGTCATTTAAATTTCGACCCATATTTACAAACTCTGTCCCTTAGCAGATAGGCATGGCTGTTAAGTGGCGGCCAGTTACGCTGTCTCTTCATGGCCAGAGACACCGTTAGGGCTTTAAGAGTTACTGACACTGAGCAGAATGGAACAAACAAACAAACAAACAAACAAAAGAAACTAGTGATAAACAGAAAGATGTAACCCAAAAGGATTGTTATTTTTTTGCCTTTCAGAGTCCTCAAAGGGAAGTTCTATAGGGGCTGTGTGGTTAGATTGGGTTAGTTCTTGGGGTTATTCCATCAGCCCTGAATCAGAATTACTTCCATACCCTCTTTGTCCTTCCGGCGTGCTCAGCTCCTCTGGGCAGCACTCAGCTGATCTACAGGCAAGGAAACAACCCAGGCATATGGACATTTCCATGCGGGGGCTTCAATTTGACGTAGAGATATTTCGTACAGTTTCAGGGTTTTTTTTTCAACATGACAGTTATGATTTAAAAATTAAAAAGAATTAAATTAATTTTAAATATTGCAGTTTATTTGATAATATGAAGTGAGCCTAACTATGCTTTCAGCCATTCTTCTGGACACGAGTCTTGCAAGGTGAGAGGACATCGGCGAGGCAAGGGTTAACGCACTAGAAGACAGGGAGCAGTTCGTAAGGAGGAAAAGGCTAAGTCCTGGATTTTACTTCCCTCCTTGATTTATTAGATTTTACGGGAAATTTAACGTGGTATACCCTTTGTATCAAATCACCGAATGAGGGTTATTTCACTTTGAGGAAATCCTATACGCTAAGAAAGGAATTTCACAATTAGTGGGGTAAAATTCACACTACTAGCAAAAGTTTCATTGCCTCACAAAAGGCTCTTTTTGTGAACCACTCCCAGTGCTTTAAAAAGAACACGCTAAGTGAGGAGTATGAGCCTGTTTCCTGAGTCATGACTTTAGGTAAATTGACACAAACCCGGCCAAATGTCCGAGCCCGGCAGGACCCGGGAGAAATCAGGTAATTTATAATTATCATGTGTATGTGCACTGGCATCAAACCTTCCACCCCTACTTGGATGCAAAATTGCATTTTAATGCTCAGGAGGTGGCTTTTTTTTTTTTCCTTGACCACCTCTGTGCCTCTAAACAAGAGGCTCTTTTGGTAACACCTTTTTATGTATCAGAAAAACATTTGCAAATCTTTTATTTTTTGTTTAACTTTGTTTTTACCAGAAAACAGGCCCGTGTATGGTGTATTCATGGAGACCAAATTAACTAATAGGGTTTTACTGTGGGCTGTGTGTTCTGAGGAAGTGTTTGGGAACTGAACTTATAAACAGAAGTCCAGTGTTCAGGGTCCCTTGAGAAATAATGACGGGTCCTACTCACTGAACATTTTGTGCTTTAGGGCAGGCCGAAAGGGGTGGGAAACGAAAAGACCAAGTGTGTGTAGAAGTCAGTGATGTTTCGACCAACCCGATTGCTAGGTAATTTTTAAAAACAATGACATGTAGAAAATGTTATTAGAATAACTGATGACATCATATAATAAATATGTTTGTAGGTGATTGGGGTTGGCTGTTAAGGGACATCTAAAGCTGTTTTTAAAATGCCTTGCAGACGGCTAGACTCCTTCTGGAATGCTGGTTGTAAGCTGCTCACAGCACAGCTACTGCCTAATCGAAGCTCTTTTTGTCTCTGAGCTAGTGACCCTGGAGGATTTTTTTTTAAGTTGTTGTGGTAGAACCTTCTATTTTGAACAAGTGGGCAAGTGAGAACAAAAGTAGAAGTGCCTCTTGATCAATTAAGAGAAGACCTACCCCAGAAACTTTAAACCACTTTGTTTTTTCGATATAGAAGGATTTTGTTTTTATTTTTTACTTCTCTGTTACACATCTAGATCACCTCTCACTTGAAATAATCAGGGAGAACTTCGAAGAATCAAGGCAGTTTTTTTTTTCGGTAACAAATATTCTAATGTTTTTTTTAAATTGCGTGCCCACGAGGCAGAGAGAACAACAAAGTATGACCCTTGTCGTTGGTCTTCTCTTTGTCCATTACTTCCTTTCTACTTCCTCATTTAATGTGAATTTTAATATGTAATATTCAAGCTTGTCATGCTCACTTCCTTTCGGTGGGACTTTCCAGCAAATATACTGACATTGTCCATAGGAAATTAGCCAAGTGGAGGTGTGCAGTTGTGTAACTTGACATACATCAACAACCCTGGGCATCTGCTGTTTGTCTCCAGCTGCCAGATCTACCAATTCAACACCCTATCTCTGTCTCTATTTCTGTGTTCATATTAAACAAGCAAAATTTTAGGGGCACCTGGGTGGCTCAGTTGGTTAAGCATCCGACTTCAGCTCATGTCACAATCTCTCAGTTCACAAGTTCAAGCCCCATCGGGCTCTGTGCTGACAGCCCGGAGCCTGGAGCCTGCTTTGGATTCTGTGTCTCCCTCTCTCTCTGCCCCTCCCCTACTCGTGCTCTGTCTCTCTCTGTCTCTCAAAAATAAATAAATGTTAAATAATTTTTTAAATTTACTTTTTAGGGGACTTTAATTGAATAATTGATAGGTCATTTTCATTCTTGCAAAAATGGATTCTAAGTGTTTAGAATAGGAAACAATTTTTGTCTTTTGAAATGACAATAACTTAGAAGCATTTTAAACCAGTTACAGATAGAAGACAAGTGTCCGTGTGAGAGTTTGTCTGGGAGGTCAGAGGAGGAAGTCTAGAAGAGTGTAGTCACCAGAGAGACTCTACTTGAAGAAATGGCTCACGGGGCTAATAGACAAGGGAGGGAGGGAGAGAGGGAGAGAAATACACTCCACCCATCTCTAGGAGGCAGATACCAATTCATCCTGGGAACCAAACCGGTCTTGTTTGTATAGAAAAAGCGCAAATAATTTTTAAGTAAAGAGATTTTCCAAGGAGAGGGGTTTTTTTTAAGGTAAAATGTTAAGAGAGTAAAAGTTTTAGTGGGATGGTTTCTAAACACAATTAAGCACAAAGTGATCACAGCCTCATCAGTTTGTGGCTGTTGCCGATCACGATTACTAACACCCCCCTCAAAGATGCTTGTTTGTGTCATAAATTATATGGCCATGCTAAAGTCAATCAGGACCAGCCTTTGAAAATGGGACTTTTATTGAATTAAATGTTTGATCATAGAATTCCATCTTTGCTATTACAGATTTTGCAATCTGAGACAGAAAATTCCAGAAATAGTATTCAGTATGGAGGGAGAGTAAATACTTCTGTCTTTGTGTTAAGGACAGTTACAGGGGATGACCTCAAGTTCTCATTTCTGACTTCCATTCCTGGTAATGCCTGCCTAAATATCTCTAAGAGATTTCATTTTCTTTTGGACAAGAGTCAGGAAGGAACAGGGGACAAGCTTGTATATGACAGATGCACATAAATATCTCTTACATGAATGAAGCAAATAAAACTTTCCTGCTGAACTCACACAGTGAAGATGTGGAAGTTTCCATCTTAGTGTATTAGTAAAAACACAGAGAGAGATTTCTGATCATCATGATTAAAGCCTGGAACCCAGTATTGTTAGAAACTTCAGGGGAAGATTGTTGTCTTTCTGTGGCTGGTGTAAGGATGTAAATACTGATGCTGCCATCTAATCACAGCGTTGAAATAGAATTCTTGGTCTGCTTAGTGGCCCTCAGAGGACATCTGTCCACTGGAAGTGTCTCCCACAAGACAGTGTGGTGATCACACGTGCCATCCAACAGCCCATCCAGTAGGGAGAGGCCACTAGCTCTAATAGGTGTCCTGGTTTCCTTCAGTCTCGTTCTTTCTTAAGCTTCCTGCCAGCTCAGTGTCCTCTAGAGGTAACTCATCTCATTAGTGAAGCAGCTGGCACAGCAGAGGGACTGTGAGGTCCGCAGAGATCAGATCTCTTCATTAGTGTTTTGTTTCAAATACAAAATCTGCAGGCCTACTAAGTGCCGGATAGTATGTCCTCTCAGGAACCCTCTGAGTAAGACGCTGATCACACCATTATGTAGATAAGAAAACCGAGGTTTGGGGAATCTAAGTGGTATGTTGTAAGAGTCAGAGGCAGGATGTGAAAGTGAAGTTACCGAGCACTCGTCCTGATGTGTTTTGTCTTGTTTTTTAACGTATTCTACCATTTCATGATTCCAAGACATTTTCTGGCACAAATGAGTCAGAGAGGCAATTCATTAAGGAATCTTCTGAAACGTTGGGTCTATCTCCTTCGCGTGATTTGCCTCTGACCTTCCTGATCAGGCGAGTACTGAGAGGCCACAGGGCAGAGAGAAAAAAGAACCAGCCTTGAACCCAGATACATGTAGCTTCAAACCTTAGCTCCACCACTGCACAATAAATATTTGATGTGCCACTGTGTTGTAGACCCTAGAATTATTACAGTTTTGTACACAAGAGGACTTATTGTTGGTCAAGTTTTTTGTTCTAGCTGACCCTCAGTCTGTCATCTCTGAAATAGGTGTGGGTATACCCCTAACCACTTGAAGGCAAATGTTTAAAGTTATTCAACATATTAGGGAAATAAGGATAAGTGGTAATTGAGAGCAAGTGATGACAGCAGTGACCCAGTGTAAAGCAGGTTTCGCAAGCTGACTGGTCCAGTGTTTTTAGAACCTTCTTTTGGGTTGGCTGTCTGCAGATATAAGGATGTACATTATCACATATTTCAATCAACCAAGTCCTGAATTCTTTTTGTGACATTAGAGGAGTGAGCTGCGCCTTCTCCTACTTTGTAGAGACCGAATGTCCATGTACCCTTAAAATTCATATGTTGAAGTTTCCCCCTCTACTCCTGTGTTGTGGCATTGAGAGGTGAGGTTTTGGAAGGTGAATAGGTCGTAAGAGCAGAGCCCTCATAAATGGGATTAATGTCCTTATAAGAGAGGCCCTACAGAGTTCCCTCACCCTCTCTGCCTTGTGAGGTTACAGCAAAATGATGTCGTCTGTGAATTGTGTCACTGGACACAGAAGCTGCTGGTGACTTGATCTTAGATTTCCCAGGTTCCAGAACTGTGGGGAGGAAATTTCTGTTGTTTACAAACCACCCTGTCTATGATAAGAACTTTTTCTTTCTTTTTCTAATATAATGATTGAGAACACTGGCTTAGGAAACTGGAGAATCATAGAACGTTAGAGCATGAGGAGAA
Source organism: Paguma larvata (assembly GCA_030068075.1). NCBI lineage: Eukaryota > Metazoa > Chordata > Mammalia > Carnivora > Viverridae > Paguma > Paguma larvata. Next base: position 66,631,224 of record CM057828.1, on the reverse strand, counting down.
GTTAAAAATTTTCTAAAAGTTTTGGAGATTGGAGCACAAGTGGGATTATGTGTCTTATCCAAGGTCATTCTTTAATTCATGCATTCAGTGAATATTTTTGATGTGTCTGCCATGAGCTAGGTTCTCTTCTACCTGTTGGAGTCACAGTAGTGAGCAAAACAGATGTGGCCTACTGCTTTCATGTATTTATATTCTAAGGGGAAGGGGCCATTCAATAAAAATTACACAAATAAGTATATAGTAGGTCAGATAATGGTAAATATTGAGAAAACATAATTAAGCAAGGTAGGAGATAAAGGGTAATGAAGGCGAGTACTCTTTTAGATAGAATGTTCAGTGGAGGTGACATTCAAGCAGAGTCCTGAATGAGTTGAGGGAGTAAACCATATGGATATCTAGGGAAGGAACATTTCAGGCAGAGAGAACAGCGGGTGCAAAGGCCCCGAGGTGGACTCACACTCAAGGTCAATGTGGCCAGAATGGATAGAGGACGGGAAGTGTGACAAGGAATGTGATTTGACAATAGCAAGGAAAGTTGCATCACATAGGGCCTGGTGGGCATGGTAATGGTTCTGGGCTTTTTGGCTCAGTAGGGTTTTGAGCAGAAGAGTGACTTGATTTGTTTATGTTTGTAAAGGATGACTTCCAAGTCAAGATCAGCGAGAACACAGGTCTCTTTAAGGTAGAATTCACAGGTGTTCCTATTATACCTTGCAGCTCTGTAACCTTGCAGGTGAACCTAGGGAACGGATCTTGGAAAATTTTAGGAAATCTCTGTACTTACATATAGTATTACCAAGATGGATACTTCCAACTGGAGTTTGGTAAACTAAAAGTAATAAAAATTATGCTCACACTCTTTCTTTTTCTCATCTCACTGAAGGAAAAATAGCAACATTTAGATTTTTTTAATTACAAAAAATTTTATTTAAAATTCTTTTTATTCAAGTATAATTAACATATGGTATTATCTTAGTTTCAGATATACAACATAATGATTCAATAATTCTATACATTAGTGCTCATCACAATTAGTGTACTATTTTTTTTCAGTTTTATTTATTTATTTTGAGAGAGAGAAAAAGAGCATGAGTGGAGGAAGGGCAGAGATAGGGAGAGAGAGGGAATCCTAAGCAAGGCTCCACACTGACAGTGCAGAGCCTAATGCAGAGCTTGAACTCGTCAACCACGAGATCATGACCTGACTGAAACCAAGAGGCCGATGCTTAACTGACTGAGCCACCCTGGTGTCCCCACAATAAGTGAACTCTTAATCATCTTCACCTATTTCGCCCATTCCCCCACCTCCTTTCTGGTAACCACCTGTTTGTTCTATTTAAGAGTCTGTCTTTTTTTTTTTTCTCTTTTTTCCTTTGTTTTGTTTCTTAAATTCCACATATAAGTGAAGTCATGGCATTTGTCTTTCTCTGGCTTATTTCACTTAGTATTATACCCTCTAGATCCATCCATGTTGTTGCAAATAGCAAAATTTAATTCTTTTTGATGGCTGTATAATATTGCATTATATATATGTATACCACATCTTCCTTATCCATTCGTCTGTTGGTGGATACTTAGGTTACTTCCATATTTTGGCTATTATAAATAATGCTACAATAAATACAGGGGCACATCTTTTAAAATTAGTGTTTGCATTTTCTTTGGGTACATACCCAATATTAGAACTAGTGAATCATATGGTAATTCTAGATATATCTCCTTCGATAAGGGAAACAAAAGCAAAATTAAACTATTGGGGCAATATTTCAGTGTTCTTAAACATTTCTTCACCAGGAACTTCACGATTTAAAAAAATACAGGAAAATAAAACAATGTGCTTCTTGCTGAGAGATCAGGCGCCCCTTAGTTGGATTGAAACGAGTGGGAGAAGAAACTGTCCTCTGAGACCACTTTGTCATTTCTCAGCTCACCCACCCCTCGCGATTCTGCACATCACTAGTCGAGCTGTTGCCAGCCAGAGGGCATCAATTTACACTCCCCTCTGTAGGATTTAAACAAACAGGTATGTAAGCAATTCTGAAAGATGCAAAAGTTAGGAGGACTCCACACTTGTTAAGAAACAAGTTTGGTACAGTTCCTTAATGATGGGGTTATTATTTTATTCTTTTCACCCCTTATTTGATTTGGTCTGTGGTTTTCTCTTAAGGCAGTAAAGTTTATCAGGTTGTGCTAAATCAGTATTTCATTGTTATAACTGGAATGTTGTTTTCAGACTTGCTTTATTGTCATCATCATAGCTGCTGTGGATGGCGAATCTCTGGAGCTAGACCCCTTGTGTATGCCCCTTGTTTACTCCCTGCAAGGTGCGTGCTATTACCCCAGTTTACAGGAAACTGAGGCTCCCAGAGGATTAATCCACATCGGCTCAGTCAGCAGGTCGTAGAGCCGATATCTGAACCCTGCCTGGCATCACTGCTGGCCAGCTGTCTGTCTATGCCATGTGATGCCATGATTAATGGAGAATTTCCATTAATTAGGGTGGTTTAATGGAGTCAAGATATCAAATGTGCCCTCATGTTCTGCTGCTTTTACATACTTGTTATAGAGGAGAGGAGTCACAGAATTCAGCTTGAGAGAGACGTTAGAGGTCATTTAGTCCAAACTCCCCGTCCATTCCTTGCAAAAGCTTGTCAAGTGACATTTTCCCCCAGCTGTGTTTGTGCTTCTCCAGTGATATGAAACTCCTAAAGCAACGTTTCCATTGCTGGGATGTTTTGAGAATTATGAAGCTCTTCCTTACACTGAGTCATTCTCAGTCTCCCTGCCGGCCTCTGTGGCACGTAGGACAGAGCCCGCAATGCATTGGAGGGCAGCGTTCGTGTTTCTGTTGGACTTCTCTGCCAGATTACTTGTTTACTTTATTTTTCTCATTTGATATAGTTTGAGGTCAAGTTTCCATCCTGCTTAATTTCTTCTGCATGCATTTGAGTTGGCCTCCATCCCTTATAATGAGGGAGATCCAGGGCCCAAGCCTGTTTCCTTGGTGGGATCTGACCAAGCGTCTGCTACCTTACGAGGTCACATTGCTGTTGACTCATGCTGAGGTTACCACTGACTCAAACCCGGCCGTCTATTCTATCCACATTACTGCTCATAAAACACGTCTTCCTTATCCTACACTAGTTCAGTTTTTACCCTACTTGCCAGAATTTATCTTTATTCAGTTTCTTTCATTACTCAGTCCATTGCCAATGTTATCAGGGTATTTTTTGAATTCTGATCCCAACACAAACAAACCCCACTTGAAAGAAAACCATCTTGCTTCACAGACAAATGTTTATTCCTTTGGCATGATGTCACTTATTTTTATTATACAAATAATGTTTTGTAGTGCGGATGGAAATGTGTGTGTGTATTGTTTTTAAGGCTGTGGGAGATGCTGGACCATCCCCACTTAACTTCAGTGAGTAGACTGCACATAGGGGTCTAATAGATGCTCTATTTCCTGGCAGAGCCACCGGCAGCACTTTGTTACCTTGCTTGCAGCAAAGTGTTGAACACAGAAGAACTTGGGATCTCAAAAGAGATGTGAAATTCTTAAAAGCCTTGCCAATGTCTCATCCGATCGTGAGGTTTCTCTAACTTTGCAACCATTTGGAACAGGGATGGAAATGGTGCTTTGTCAATCTGTGACATAAAATGGTAAAGTTCTTCTAGTAGCTGAATTGTGACTTTATACCAAGAGAGAAATCCTTCAAAGGTAGAATGAGAATAAATAACAAACACTACCTGTAACTGAGGTTTAGCCATTGACAAACATAGCAATTACCAAGGCCACAGGGCAGGAAAGTGGTCATGACCTTAGGTCCAAGTGATTTTTTCCAAAATCCTGAATAGACATTTATAATATCTTTATTTTTTACTCTTGAAGGAAATATATCACAAAATAATCTCGTATAAGAAGACATTTTCTTTTCTGCATGCTTTATTATCGGTGACATTTTTGATAGACATGTCTAGAATAATAGTGCAAAAAATTACACAAGGTTGCCATTTTGTCATCTAGACATTGGCTGCAATACTTTGTGAAGATATTATAAAACTGAAAATTTCTCAGGATAAAAAAATAAAAGGGAAATCTGGTGGCGACAGTACTTGAGTTCAGCTAAAGAAAGATAGATTGAAAGGAGTAACAATCTGTATTAGCCTATGTCTACAAAGTGAAATAGTCTCGGCAAAAGTCACAAAATAGAAGTTATCCTCAAATTTATCCATTACATTTGTAGTGGCTTTTTGAGCATCCCAAAAGTGACTCTTTTGAGAGCCATGAAGAAATATATATTTCTATCATTTTATTTCTCCATTATTACCATTGTTTTTATTCTTACAGCTTTCTAGTATATGTTCTAGTGAACTAATATGTTGATGGAAGTCCTTTCATTATCCTTTCCTTTTAAATAGTTATTTCTTCTTGTTTATTTTCTAGATGAAATTTGTAATTATTTTTATGAAATTCCAAAAAAAATCCCTATTAGAAAATTGAGTAGAATGTCATTAAACATATATTCTACAATATAATATCTTCCCATCAAGTTCAAATGGATTTTTAAACAATTATTTTTAGTTTATTTAATGTTCTTTGGTAAAATCTTAAAGTTTGTTTCAAAAAAATAACTACACACTTCTATTAAGCTCATTGCTATGTAAGGTCTTGTTTCTATTGTCAAAACTATCTTCTACATTATGTTTTGTGAGTTTTGTTGGCATATACAAAAGTACTTTATGTCTTTAATAAGTGATCACCTTTATAAGTTCCTGTTATACTTTTCTAGTTAATTCTCTGGGGTCGTGTAGGCAGGCAATCTACTGGTAATCAAAATTTGATTTCTTCTTTAATCATAATTCATAATCTCTTATGTGCAATTCACTTTGAAAATGGCAAGTTTGGAAGTTTGGAACTAAAATCTTATTGGCATGGATATGAGGCAGCTTATAGTCTCTATGTTTGCATTTTTGTGTTAATATTCATACATTTTATTTATTTGTTTATTTTTAATTTTTTTAAAGTTTATTTATTTATTTTGAGAGAGAGAGACAGAGAGAGTGAGCAGGGGAGGGGCAGAGAGGGAGGGAGAGAGAGAGTCCCAAGCAGGCTCCGCACTGTCAGCACAGAGCCCGACACAGGGCTCCAACTCATAAACTGTGAGATCATGACCTGAGCCAAAATCAAGAGTCGGATGCTCAACCGGCTGAGCCACCCAGGTGCCCCTTATTCATATATTTTAATATAGAAATAGTGTTGATTATAGAAATCAGCTTCTGCTTCTGATATTACATGGTGTATTATAAATTAACTTTTCTAAAATATGAAAACTTCTAAATTCTGAAACACATCCAACCCCAGAGTCAAAAAAAGAATGCGGACTCTACTTACATCTCTTTTCCTTTTCCTCTTGTTATTGAGTTGGCTGGTATTTTCAGTGTCGAGTAAGGGAAAACTTGCATTTTTTATTGTGTTTGACCTTAATGAAAATGTAATGATCTAGTATTTTAGAATTGAGTGTGATAATGACTAAAATCAAGATGGGGAACCTGGGTGGCTCAGTCAGTTGAGCATCCGACTCTTGTTTTTGGCTCAGGTCATGATCTCACAGTTTGTGAGTTCAAGCCCCACGTTGGGCTCTGCACTGGCAGTGGAGCCTGGTGGGGATTCTCTCTCTCCCTCTCTCTCTCTCTGCTCCTTCCCCACTCATGTACGTTCTCTGTCTCTCTCTCAAAATAAATAAACTTAAGAAAAGATAAACACTTTATCATATTGGAAAAAATATCTTTCTTAAATTAGTTTGCTAGAAGAGGTGGACTTTTTCCTTCAAATATATATTTGTATTTATTGAGATGATCATCTTAAGAAAAATATGCCTTTGTTAGTCTGCTGGTCCAAAGAAGATGAGAGACATTTGGAGCAGAGCTTCTCCAACTGAGGCTAGCTTAGAGCTGCCAACCTCCAGCCTTCTCACTGACACTTGAACAAAGCTAATTATTGTATGCTGCTGAGATGTTATAATGGTCTGTTATTCAGCATTATTGTAGCCATGGTTGGCCGATGCAAACATATTATTGGCTAATTATATTGGTTGAAGTTCTGGGATGAGATGATTTTAGATTCTTGAAATAAATCTGAAATTCCTAAAATAATAAATATTTAATATTATTTTAACATAAGTCTGAATTCTGTCTGCTTATTTGCTCATTTAGAACTTTTGTGTCTGCATTCATTTGTTATATTGGTCTATTTTATCTTTCTCAGATTAGGATATTAAGGATATACTGTCATCATAAAATGTGTTGGGATATCTTCCATCCCCCAGCCCCCAATAAGCAATAGTGTATTCCAAGTGCTGATCCATAGAAAAGTTCTCTTAAGTCCCTCGTGTGAGGAAAATAAGGAAAATGTGATTAAAAACCTAATTTGATTAATTAAAGGATAGTCCTTAATCCTGAGATTATGTACTTCTTATCTTCTCAATGTTAGAGTTTTTTTAATGGAAGTATAGTTGACATACAATGCTATATAATCAATATTAGAATTTTTATTCTCTTACAAAATGACTGTGATGATAAGTGGTAATAAAAAATAATGTTTCTACTAGAAAAAAACTAAAAGCTGGTGATTCTATTATGGTCTCTCCAAATTTTTTCTTTACCTCTCATAGCTTGTGAAATCCAGAAGTTTGGAAACCATTGTCTAGAACAATTCACACAACATGTGATAAGCATGTGTTTGTGTCTTGGGAATTGGATTATTCTGAAGCAGTGTAAAACAATGTTTGAGGACATGGGCTTTGAGCTGTGTGACTTCCAGCAGTCACTTACCTATTCCCGGAATCATTTTCCTCACTTGTAGAACAGGGCTAACAAGTATGTGTCTCATGCATCTGTAGTACAGTAATATGTCACAAGGTGTTTAGCATAATATTATGCATACATTAAGTATATTAGCTATTTACATTACTAATATTTTGATATTTTTCTCTTCATTAAATGTATTTTGCCCTTAAAAAGTTTTGTTTCTTTGGGTTGAGGAGAGTATGGGAATGGGGAGAGAGGGTGATGGGCACTGAGGAGGGCACTTGTTGGGATGAGCACTGGGTATTGTATGGAAACCAATTTGACAATAAATTGATAAAAAAAAAAGCTTTGTTTCTTGATTATATTAAAAACTTTTTGATTGAAATATAACATATATATTGACAAGTACATAGATCAGAGTGTATCACTTGATGAATTAAAGCAAGGTGAATATACCCATGTAGCCACCCAGGCTAAGACATAGAATATTATTAGCAGCATCTCATGAACTGTCCCAGAGAGAAACACACGGCACTTTACCAGTGAAAGTTAACCTTTATCCCCAGAGGTAATCAGTATTATGATTATTAACACCACAGATTACCTTGCCTGTTTTTGAAGTTCTTGTGTATGGAAGCATATAATAAATATTCTTTTTTTTTTTTTTTTTTTTTTTGTCTGGAATCTTCTGCCTGACACTGTAGTTTTGAGATTCGAGTGTGTTGGTGCATGCAGCTGTAGATTTTCCAGGTTTCTTACTGTATAATATTCAGTTGTATGCAGAGAACATGGTTTATTTATTCATTCTGATGTTGGTGGATACTTAATTTGTTCCCAATTTCATGATCAGTACCATCAAGCAATGATTATTTTATCAGTCGTTTTGAGAACTAACTCTTGGATTTGTTACTATGCAGTTTAGTCTGCTGGTTATAGGCTAATTAGGATCTGCTCTTATCTTTATTAATTTGTTTCCCCTTTCCCCTGCAATTCTTCCCACTAAACTTGAGTTGAATGCCTTGTTCACTGACTTTGATTTGGCCAGGATGTATTTGCTTGTCTCAAGTGGACTCTTCCACGAGGTGAGGTCTCATTCTGTTAGGAAGAAAACTTGGGCATATTTTTCTGAACACGATTGCTTGTATCTATCTATCTATCTATCTATCTATCTATTCATTTATTTATTTATATTTTTAAGTTTATTTATTTATTTTGAGAGACAGAGTGAGTGCAGGAGGGACAGAGAAAGAGGGAGAGAGAGAATCCCAAGTAGGCTCCTTGCTGTCAGTACGAGGAACCCGATGTGGGGCTCAAACCCATGAACCATGAGATCGTGACCTGAACTGAAATCAAGGAGTCGGACACTTAACTGACTGAGCCACCCAGGTGCCTAGATTGCTTTTAAATGTTAGTTTATGGTGTTGTGAGTTTTCACCTTTTTCTTTCTTCCCACACATTTTAGTGGGGAGTTGGGAGAGTTTCCAGAGCTGCCGTAGCCAAGTCCTGTGTGAAGCTGGAGGTGTGCTAGTTCGTCCACCCTCTTTCACCTCTCCATCCATCCACCCATTCTTCCACCCATCTGCCCATGCATCCGCCCACCGTTACTATGAGTGAGAAACACCATACGGTGCTAACATTTAGGTGAACAAGGTAGGTTTTCATGAGGACAAGAGGTAGCCATGAACGGAATTAACCAGGGACTGGTAAGACCAATCTGCATTCCAGAGAGGCACTTCTGACTGTGATGTGGAGAATGGATTTCCACTGAAGTCGACTCGAGTTTAGGAGCAGTTCTTCAGAGGAATGGGTGACCTTTCGGTGCTTACTGCTCAGTAGGGGCTGCTGAGAGACGGCAGTGGTGCTCAGAAAGGAACACTTATTTTTACCTGAAGGCTTTGCCATGTACCAGACATAGTTTTTTGGCATGACAATAAGAAACTATGTCCTCAAAAAAGATAAAATCTCTAATTTTTTTTGTAAATTGCGTATTCTAGCCTTTAATAGGAATCATTAGACATTAATATCTTTCTAACTAGAGGCAAGTAATAGTTATAAAGTCTTGAAATTTTCAAAGTTGCTTTAAGCTGAATTTTAGCATTAAACTGTTTATTGCCTTTTTCTGTGACATTTTAAATACGAATGTAGAATGCATGGCTCTTTTCCAGAATCCAAATTGTATTTTATAGGGAACATTTTAAAGCCTTTGAGCCACCCTGCTCATCCAAAGCATTAAGAGTTTCAACTAGATAATTTGAGATCAGTGTAAAAATATGTGAATATGAGGTAATAGAGCCAGTTCCACTAAGCCACCTACGTAGGTTAATTTCATTAATTTAATTCTATTTCATATAATCTAATCTTAAAAATAATCTTTTAGAAATAAGGACACTGCCCATACAGACGACTAGTCAAAGCCAGAGTGCTCGGCAATGATCCGAGGGGGATTATAAAAGAGAACTTTTGAATAGACATCCTGCTGGATATACTCGCTGAAGCTCTTGGCTTCTGAGTCTGCACTGCTGTGGCCTCGTGCTTACACCCCGACTTCCTTGAAGCGAGGAGGCTGGCTGTGTGCAGCCCGAGATTAGGAGAGTGCCAGAAGCGCCATGAAAGAGGACTTGGTGATTCAGCAAAGCCCTAAGTTAGTCCTTGCTCGTAGGTCTGGTACGGCAGTGGCAAGCCATGGGCTGTTCCAAAGGGCTGGTTTGAAATGAAGTTATAAAGATGGAGGTCTTATTCCTGGATCTCCTTTTCTGCATATACCATTTTCATAGAATTAACTGAAATGCTCTTAGAAGGTTACACTTTGTAAACCCAACCAACTCTTTTATGGTTTGGTGCTGAGTTTTTCCACTTGATTTGGAAGTGATTTAGAGTGGCGGTCACTGCTGGAAAGGTGTACAGACACTGATCTTTGGGTGGACAGAGGTGGGGAGGGGATGAGGGCAGAATAGGGAAGTGGGAAGCAGAGGACCAGAAGAGAGAAGAAATGACATGCTTAGTTAAATACATTTACAAAACTGAGTTCCTTAGGAGAAGTCTGTTAAAACAAATGAATGAATCATGACGTGGTATCTCATTGAGCCAGTACAGTAGCTGGAAAAAGTTAGTGAATTATTAGTGTACTCTTACTACCAGAGTTAAAAATTCTTATCTTTTTCTTCAGTATGTGGTTTCAATAAGAATTGTAAGTCAGAGATGAATTGTTTAATGATTTTCCAGAGTTTATGAAGATATTATGAAATCAAAGTAACAAGCATTGGAAAATTACAGTTGAAAGCAAGAGGAAAATATTGGAATTCTCAAAATAATTTATCACACCTCAGCAAGGGGATTTTGTTATCATTTTTTTGGGTCTCTATTGGTCTAAAAGTACCAACAGCTTCCAGTAGAGGGGAGTAGAGGGCCAACTCATTTGACTGGGGCTTAGAAAATCTAACTTAACGAAAGTAAAAAAACTCAAGTCTCTTCAGACAAGATTTCAGAAGAGCCCTCCTTTGTATACTACCATATCTAATTCTTGCTTAATTTCTTGACTAATGGTGCTGGTAGACTTACTGCATAATCTGCTCTAATGCTCTAACCCACTGAAACACATGGCGATCGATTATCATTCTAGAACACTAAACGATATTAAACATAAGGAGGTACATGCAGCTTCATGTACGCAACTCTGTGAACACTTCCAGGGCTTTTCGTTATTTCAACATGGAGTCTACATTCATCTAAGTCATTATGTGCCTCAATTCAAAAACCATGTTGCTCACAATGTAAAATATCCGTATAAGTAGGAGCAACTTTAAAGCCATATAAATAATAGTGTTTCATCCATTGTACGTCTCTATCATGGAATATTGCCAACAGCAGATATTAATTTCTTTATCTGATAAATATGCTTTGCCAAAGATGAGGCTGAAAGCTCTCTTATAGAATAAACCCTAGATTATCAGAGAAACTGTCCTATTTATAATACTTCTCTGATATTTGTGATGTCTTTGTTTTCTTAATGCATTTCTGACACAAAATGATGTCCTCGAAGGGTATTTTTGAATACAATAGTTGATAGGAAATCAGCCAGTTGAAATAACTGGTGCGTACCCTTCTGTATCACGCCTTGACTCACAGAGGAGAGGATCATATCTTTGGTATAAACCGTCTCCACTCTTGAACTCTGTCATGCCTGGGCATGCCTACCAAGTTATGTGATGGCTTGCCGAACTAAATCTGTTTCTATGGGGGCTGAGGCACCTCCTGGAGAGATCAGGCAAAGAAGCTAGATCCAGTTTGTACTGGTGTAGGACTCTGAACAAGAACTGACTCTTTTGCTGAAGAAAAGAAACTAGACGCAGATCCCCATGAGTGGGCTTTTACACAGAAAGCATAAACTTAGACGGTACAAGCGAACCCCAAACAAAAAACTCCTCTAAGTGATTCAGCAAGAGCAACAGTAGCAGCCGAGTCCTGATACTCCCAGCTGTCTGAGAAAATGGTCTTTGGGTGGTCTAATCGGGGACCAGTTCTGACTTAGCTTGAATAGCCAGGCATTCACAGGCCAGGCCATCCTGGCACAGGTAGCCTGACAGTCCTTGACATAGATAGAAACAAAAGCCAGTCATTTTTATGTTTAAACCAAACACTCAAATTGAAATTGCTAATTTAAAATCAAGTTGCCCCATCCAGCTGTACTTTTAAGGGCTATTGGTTCATCTCATTTGTGGGGTGACCCAGTTGGGTGGAGGTCAGCATCGCAGGCCGTGAAAGAATTTACCCAAGGCAAGGCAGAACAAAGAAGATAGAAATTTACTGAATACACTGCAAGGGAGCTGTGGGTAGGACAGCAAAGGAAAGACTGTCTGCCAGAAGGCAGTGGGGGGGGGGAGAGGAATGGCAATGTATGGAATTTTCCTTTTTTGGTACCTGTGCCCAGTTGTAAGTAACCCTTTGGTCAGCTAGGGCTTATGGCTATTTTGAGGCGGGTCACCTAATGAGCCTGTTTGCATTCAGCTTGGTGGTCACTGTGGGTCCTTTTACCTGACTCAGGTTTCCATCGCTCAAGCCTGTTGCCTGAAAGCAGCTTCTACAAAATTAAGGTAACAGTGTGGTGACACCAAAAAAAGGTCTTTGTTAAAAAGTTCAAAAGAGACTTTTTTCCAGGGACCCTCTCAAGTCCAAAGGGAGAGGCTATTTTCATGACATCTCTGAGTACGTTTTGGGGCTTTGTCTCTAAGCCCAGCCCCCAGAGGAAGGATACCCAGATACTATTGTGAGCGGGGAACAGAGTGACGATTGAAAGGACTGTTTCTCTAAATTCTAAGACTTTAGTGAACTGGCCGCCTGGCCTCTTTAGTTCTCTAATGACCCAAGGGACACAGATGGTCTGCTTCCTTTCCAAGAGAGCACTCCGAAACATAAGTCTCCCCTCTATGAGGGGACGGAGAGCACCCAGTGAGCATAGTGTTGGCTGGAGGATGCACTCTGGGTAGAAAAAGAAGAGGCGGTAGCTATCAGTGAGACCAGAGTTGTTACTGAGCGTAGGTGAGCCACCTCCTGGAGATTCCTGGAAATACTTGTGCGGTAGTACTGACTTTGTAAGAGACTGGATGGAAGTCGTATGTTAGTTAACTCTTGAGGCCAGGAGTTTATGAAATATGAATTAAAGCTACATCTTCATCCCAGTCATACATATACTATAAACTGAGAAGATAGGTTTTAGCTATATGTTACAGGAATATAATTATGGTGCTTAGGATCAATGAAGGTGAATTAAAAATAGGAGCTGTTTAGCTTCCTCTTGACATCTTTGGCAAAAACCGTTTGGATCATACTAATTTGAATTTAGAGGTTGCAATGCAGAAGTGTTTCCTCGGGGGATATTTATTGACTGCCTGTTATATTTTCAGCACTTGCTGGGTGCCATAGAAGATTCAAGAAAAAGATGGTCATCCCTGCTTATGGTGAAGTAGGGGAGATAATACAGTTGTACAAATACCTTAGAAACAAAGTAACAGCGGGAGTTAGGAATATACAGGTATTTCGTTGATATTCATAACTAGTATTGCAATTAGCCTAAATTGGTAGACTTGAGGTGAATATTCCCCTAAGCTGACTTGAAATGAAAAAACAACAGCAAATATGCAGCTCTGATTCAACCCCTCTTCTAAACTCCTTTTGTCTTTGCTTGGACTTTATCCTTAACTGTCACTTTGCTTAATCACCATACACGTGAAGATGCACTGGGATTACATCATTTGTGGCTAACAGTGACTCAGCGTCACAGGTACGTGGCCACTGCTTACACGTTTCTTTATGCTGGTGCCAACTTCCTAATTTCACTATGTTCAAATCCTTCCGATTGGATAAATTGAATTTATTTATTTGTTTGTTTATTTATTTTTAAGAGGGTCAGGGAGCAGCAGAGACAGAGAAGGAAAAAGAGGAGACAAAGCAGGCTCTGCACTGCCAGCATAAAGTCCAATACAGGCCTCAAATTCACAAACCGTGAGATCGTGACCTGAGTCAAAGTTGGACGCTTAACTAACTGAGCCACCCAGGCGCACCTGGATAAACTGAATTTATAAACAATGACTTATTATGTATTTCATCTAATCTAAGTAGCCAATGACGTAAAATGCACCATTAATTTTTGTACCACTAAGGAAAACACCTGTTAGTTAAACTATGCCACTATACTTTCTTAATCCTTAGAATTTTAAATTGATGTTTATTGAAAGAGCTCTTTAAGCATTATTTATATAGAGAGTTTAATATTATATACCTCTTTTTTTAAAAGTAGGCTCCATGCCCAGCACAGAGCCCAATGCGGGGCTTAAAGTCATGACCCTGAGATCAAGATCTGAGCTGATATCAAGAGTTGGACACTTAACCAACTGAGCCACCCAGATGCGCTTTTTAATTCAGAATTGTTGGTGTTTTTCATGTTATGCCTCCTTTGCACATCAAAAGTACTGGGGATGGAGCACCTGGGTGGCTCAGTATCCAGCTTTAGCTCAGGTCATGATCTCATGGTTTGTGAGTGTGAGCCCTGGGCTCTCTTGTCCGTACAGAGCCTGCTTCGGATCTTCTGTTCCTCTCTCTCTGCCCTACCCCAACTTGTTCTCTCTCTCTCTCTCTTTCGATAAATAAACTTAAAAAAATACTGGGGATGTATCATTACTTCTTTTTAAATGTTTTATTGAAGAAACACACATATTACATGAATGCACAGCTGGATGAATTGTCCCAGAGCAAACGCCCATTAAAGCGCAAGCTGGCTGAGAAAGCATTGTCAAGCGACCAGGAAGCACCGGTGCTTTTCCCAGGCTCTATCCCTGCTCCACCACTACTAATTGCATTAGTTTATCATAATAGATTCGTTTTGCCCTTTTGTGATATTTATTTATATAAATGGAATCATTCAGTATGTATTCCTTCTTTTCTGACTTTCTTGCTCAATATCATGCTATGATATACATCCTTGTATTACGCAGCATGGTTTGTTCACTTTTATTGCTACATAAGATTGTTTTTCATATGAATATACCTCATTTTATTTATTCATTTTCCAGTTGATAGACAATCGAATGGTTTCCTTTTTATTCTGTTATAAATAATGCTGCGATAAGCAGTCTTGTACACGTCTCTTGGTACACGTGTGCATGTGTATATTGGCATATATCTAGGAGTGGAAATGCTTTATATTTTAACTTTTAGCACATAACATCAACAGTTTACAAAATAGTCGTATCAATTTGCACTCCCACCATCAGTTTATGAGAATTCAGCATTTCTTAATATAATAGTCCTTTATATGCTCCAGAATTTTCTTCATAGCCATTGATACTTATTCTGCAATTTTTTTTTTAACTTTTTATTGTCAAATTGGTTTCCATACAACACCCAGTGTATTCTCCAAGTTTTGATACTGGCACTTTCTTGATTTTACCAGGAAGTGTGAATTTAACCCAATAATTAGAATTCCCTCCTTATGTGTATTTCACCGAATAACAATGTACTGTGGAAGTAATCTTGCTGTTTTTATTATTGTTTGACTCTTGGGATTTCAATAGACTTGTAAATGCTCATTAAAAGAATCATAAAATTGTGAAATATGAGCATACTGGTCTAAATAGCCAGTACGCATGGACCAGGTATGTGCACACACACACACACAGGGGATGGTGTAAAATAACTAGTTTGAAGTTAAACAGCAAAAAAAAAAAAAAAAGAAAAAAAAGGGTTAAGAGGTACAATATTTGGCTTTTAGCCATAGGCAATAAAATTCAAATCGAGTAAAAGCTCCGATATTTTTAAAGTTTTTCTGAATTTGTTCATGTTCTCTTTATATGTATATATATATATATATATTTTTTTTTTTTTCGTACACATAGTATTTTGCCAACTGAATCAACATCCTAGGTTATTTCATTTTTATATTAACTGAAATTATAGCATAATCTGGAGAAGCCTCTATAACACAGTAACTCCGGAAGCAATGTGTTCTTGTAAGTGGGGCTGGGGGAGTGTCAAAGGGTGGGAGGGATTGAAATAACTAAAGTGGTGCCTGGGGCTCTCATTCTCTAAGGTCACCCTTCTGCATAATGAAAAGCAATTTGAGTAAAGATGACTCAACAGATGGCAACAGTGCTTATCAAAATGTCTTTATTCGGCACTGATGGAATGAATTTGCTTTTGCCAACTGATCACTAGTGGCCAATGTTTTTATTTGAAATGTACCACGTTTTCAGGGACTCTCTCCCCCATCTTCCATTTCTCATAATTTGAAGTGCTTTTGGTCCTGTTGTGGGGAGATTGTTGGGAAAAGTTCACAGAGATCTGGGAATTTGAAGGGGAAGATAGCTGGATGATCTGTTATCGGACGGAAAATCATCAGCCTCCAGGGCAGTCATCCAGAGAGGATGCTACGGGAAGGATGGGCAGCAGAGGTTCGGAGCCATCTGTGTTTAAAGGTATCTGAGGGAGAAGACAGGAAGCTGAGGGGGTTTGGAAGGATCCTCCCTAAAGGAGTGCAATACTTTTCCTTGCAGATTAGAAGTGGAATGGAGACAGCAATTTAAGAAATGGGTCTTGTTGCCCCTTCGATTACTCTGTGCTTTGTTTTCCTGAAGCCATCAGTCTGTATGAGAAGAATGAGAATGTCTTTAGTTAATCGTGGGGATTTAAGGTGTTATACTGTCCCATGGGCTTCCTGAGCTTAAGGACCATATCCAAAGTTTCTTTTGTCCCCTGTGTTTTCTACAAATCCTGACTCACATGAGGTATTCAATAAATGGGTCAGAATCTACTGTTTTCGGTTGACGTTTATAGGTCAGACAACAGGTAATGATAGAAGTCCTCTTGTTTGAAATTACTGAGGTAGTTAGTTAGCTAATTGAAAATTTTTATTAGAGCAAGGAATTGTAATATTTGATGTATGTATGCCTTGAATCTTTAATTTAGAACAGACTCGTGATCTTGAAATGCAGAGTCAGGGCCTTTTCCTAGGTATGGATCTATTGGTCTGTTTGTCATTCTGCGCTGGTACCACAGTCTCTTGATTACTGTAGCTTTGTATAAAGTTTAATGTCTCGTATGAAAAACACCCTCCCACTTTGATCTTCGAAATTGACTTGGCCATTTTTGGCTCTTTGATTCCCTGCCTAAATTTTAAAATCAGCTTTTCAAGTCCTCTCCCACCCCCAAGAAATTTGGGATTTTGATTAAAATTATGCATTAACTGTATATAACATTGGAAGAAAGCAACATGTTATGACATTTAGCCTTCTTATTCATGAAACTCTTTTCCCTCTTTTTTTCTTGTCACTTTTGAGGTTTCTCAGTAAAAATTCATTACTTTCTCCATAAAGGTCTTGACATTTCGGATAGATACACTTAGGAAACTTACACTTGTAAATGGTATCTTTTTAAAAATTACATTTCCTGTAGTTGGAGGCTACAGGAAAGAGAATGCGAAATCCAGAGAATCCGGAGAGACTGAGTGAATGCAATCTGGGAGAAAGAAAGAGAGCCGCGGAGGTGCGGACTACAGGGAGTGTGCCCCGGGGCCTTGGGCCCCTTCCTCCGAAAGACAAGGGGAAGAGAAAAAGCAGCGGGGAAAATACCTCGAACCCAGGCGGAGAGGGAGCTTATCATCCAGCTCCAAAAAGCCTTGCGGATAGGGTCCGTTGCTCGCGGCGGAGCTGGTGGAGCTTTCTTCACTCCGGAGCCAGCGACGCTATCCCAGCCCGCGACACGGAGAGGTGCGCACCATCGCTGGATCTGTACAGAGTCAGAGACATAATTCGGGTGGGGAAGGCTGAGCATGCAGGGTCTCGCGACCATCCAGTGGGTCGTGCTGCCCCTGCACCCTGACCAAGTCGAGGACGGACACAGAGGAGGGTTCGGAGACTCCAGGTCAGTGAAGAGAGACTAGGTGGACGCCATTGTGGTCGCACCGGTGCTGAGTCAGAGACTCAATTTACATAAGGCATGGCAGTCAGAGCCCGTTAAAGGAACTCAGATGAGCTTGGGGGCACGATCGCCCAGAAAATTGAACTGTGCTGGTAACCTGGATACAGTTGAGGACGGAAACTGAGGAGTGATCTGAGACTGTGGGTCCGTGAGGAGTGATCTGAGACTGTCGGGGCTGGGAGGACGCCATTGTGGTCGCGCATTCCCACAAAGCCAAACCCTAGGACTCCACCCCCCAGGGGAGGAGGTGGGACCCGCCTACACCAGGCAAGCCCCTCCTCATATGGGAGACGCCCTTCTCCCGGAGTGGTAGCTGCAGAGACACAACTACTGCAGCATTGCCTGGATTAACTCTAGGTCAATTCTTCGTTTTAGATATATTCTTCCTCTTCTCCTTCCTATCTCTCCCCACCTCTAAACCTGTCACCTGGGGGTTTTGGCTTGCTTAAACAGACATTTTACCCACTCTCTCAATGCATGTTATACACCTCCCTCTTTAATTTCCTATCTCTCTCTATGGAACAGACCACATAGTGCATATGGGCAAAATCTAACTTCATTTCTCTTTCCTCGCATCCTTCCTTATTCTGATTTCTCTCTTGCTGGATCAAGTCTTCTAATCTCTCTACCTGGTCAAAGTTCAATTTCTTCTTCTCCCCACACCTGTCACTACTCTATGTATGCTCTGCCATCAGCAGAGCGCACATCCTATCATTATCGTGTAGCTGGTACGTCAGGTTGCATGCCTCCAGAGCGTCATTTGTTAATCTTTTTTTATGTTGTGATTTGTTTGTCTGTATTATTGGTCAGTACGGTTGTGAGTTTGTGTTTCCTGTTTGTCGGTCTGACCCTTTTCCTTTCCGGGGAGAAATAGGAAATAAACCAATACACACATTGCCAAAATGACCAAACGGAAGAACTCCCCTCAAAAGACTGTACAGGAAATAGTGATAGCACAAGAAATGATGAAAGCAGACATAAGCAACTTAACAGAACAAGAATACAGAATGATAAACATAAAAATACTCGCGGGGCTTGAAAAAAGCATAGAAGAAAGCAGGGGGACCCTAGAGGCAGAGATCAAGGTCCTAAAAAACTATCTACAGGAATTAAAAAATGCTTTAAATGAGGGGCAAAACAAACTGGAGGCGGCCACAGTGCAGATTACAGAGGCAGAAGAGAGAATAGGGGAATTAGAAGATAAAATTATGGAAAAGGAGGAAGCAGAGAAAAAGAGAGAGAAACTGATTCAGTAACAGGAAAGGAGAATTCAAGAGCTGAGCGATGCAATCAAATGGAATAACATCCATATAATAGGAATTCCAGAGGAAGAAGAGAGAGAGAAAGGAGTCGAAGGGGTACTTGAACAAATCATCGATGAGAACTTCCCCAACATGAAGAAGGAAATGGACATTGAAGTCCAAGAGGCACAGAGAACTCCCCTCAAACGTAACCCGAATAGACCCTCAGCACGACACATCATAGCGAAGCTGGGAAAATACAAAGACAGAGAATTCTGAAAGCAGCTAGGGATAAATGGGCCTGGACTTGCAAAGGCAGACACATTAGGGTAGTAGCAGACTTATCCACAGAAACTTGGCAAGCCAGAAAGGAATGGCAGGAAATCTTCAGTGTGATGAACAGGAAGGACATGCAGCCAGAATCCTTTACCAGACCAGCCTGTGGTCCAAAATGGATGGAGAGATAAAGGTCTTCCCAAACAAACAAAAACTGAAAGAATACATCACAAATAAACCAATCTTACAAGAGATCCTGAGGGGGACTCTATGAAGGAAAGGTTGCAAGGAACACAGAGCACCAGAGACATCCTTACATGAAACCTACAGACAACACCTTGACTCTAAACCCACATTTTTCAATATTAATGCTGAATGTAAATGGACTAAACGCTCCAATTAAAAGACACAGGGTAACAGAATGGATTAGAAAACAAGACCCATCTATCTGCTGTCTTCTAGAGACCTATTTTAAACCTGAGGACACCTTCAGACTGAAAGTGAGGGGATGGAGAACTATCTACCATGCTACAGGAACTCAGAAGAAAGCTGGAGTAGCCACACTTATATCGGACAAACCAGACTTTAAAGTAAAAGATGTAATAAGAGATGAAGAAGGGCATTATATAATAATCACAGGGACTCTCCAGCAGGAAGAGCTAACAGTTATAAATATCTACGCGCCAAATTCTGGGGCACCCAAATTTGTCAAGCAACTAATTACAAACGTAAGCTATCTTATTGATAAAAATGTGCTAGTTGCAGGAGACCTTAATACCTCACTCACAGCACTGGATAGATCCACTAAACAGAGAATCAGCATAGAAACAATGGACCTGAACAACACGTTGGAACAGATGGGCCTGACAGATATCTTCAGGGCCCTTCATCCAGAAGCAAAGGAATTTACATTCTTCTCAAATGTGCATGGTACATTTTCCAAGATAGACCACATTTTGGGGCACAAGGAAGTGCTGAATAAGTATAAAAAAATTGAGATCACACCATGCACACTTTCAGACCACAATGCTTTGAAACTTGAAATCAAACACAGGAAAAAGTCTGGGAAGCCCCCACAAACATGGAGGCCAAAGAACAACCTACTAAAAGACGAATGGGTCAACCAAGCAATCAGAGAAGAAATTAAAAAATACATGGAAACAAATGAAAATGAAAATATGACAATCCAAACGCTTTGGGATGCGGCAAAGGCAGTCCTGAGAGGGAAATATATTGCAATCCAGGCCCATCTCAAGAAACAAGAAAAATTCCTAACACAAATCCTAACAGCACGCCTAAAGGAACTAGAAGCAGAACAGCTAAGACAGCCCAAACCTAGCAGAAAGAGAGAAATAACAAAGATCAGGGCAGAAATTAATCATATGGAAACAGAAAAAGTAGTGGAACAGATCAATGAAACCAAGAGCTGGTTCTTTGAAAAAATAAACAAAATTGATAAACCTCTAGCCAGGTTCCTCAAAAAGAAAAGAGAGAGAACCCAAATCAGTAAAATCACAAACGAAAATGGAGTGATTACAACCAATCCCTCAGAAATACAAGCAATCATCAGAGAATATTATGAAAAACTCTATGCCGTCAAATTGAACAACCTGGAAGAAATAGACAAATTCCTAAACAGCCACATGCTACCAAAACTCAAACGGGAAGAAATAGAAAACTTGAACAGACCCATAACTAGTGAGGAAATTGAATCAGTTATCAAAAATCTCCCAGCAAATAAAAGTCCAGGGCCAGATGGCTTCCCTGCGGAATTTTACCAGACATTTAAAAGAGAGTTAATACCTATCCTCCTCAAGCTGTTCCGAAAAATTGAGATGGAAGGAAAACTCCCGGACTCATTCTATGAAGCCAACATCATTTTGATTCCCAAACCAGATAGAGACCCAGCAAAAAAAGGGGAACTACAGGCCGATATCCTTGATGAACATGGATGCAAAAATTCTTAACAAGATATTAGCAAATAGAATCCAACAGCATATAAAAAGAATTATCCACCACGATCAAGTAGGATTCATCCCTGGGTTGCAGGGATGGTTCAACATTCGTAAATCAATCAACGTGATACATCACATTAACAAAAGAAAAGATAAGAACCATATGATCCTGTCGATTGATGCAGAAAAATCATTTGACAAAATACAGCATCCCTTCTTAATAAAAACTCTCGAGAAAGTCGGGATAGAAGAAACATACTTAGGCATCATAAAAGCCATTTATGAAAAGCCCACAGCTCATATCATCCTCAATGGGGAAAAACTGAGAGCCTTCCCCCTGAGATCAGGAACACGACAGGGATGTCCACTCTCACCAGTGCTATTTAACATAGTGTTGGAGGTCCTAGCATCAGCAATCAGCAAGAAAGCAAAATAAAAGGCATCAGGATAGGCAAGGATGAAGTCAAACTTTCACTTTTTGCAGACGACATGATACTTTACATGGAAAACCCAACAGAATCCACCAAAAGCCAACTAGGACTGATCGATGAATTTGGCAAAGTTGCAGGATACAAAATCAACGTACAGAAATCGGTTGCATTCGTTTACACCAACAATGAAGCAATAGAAAGAGAAATAAAGAAGCGAATCCCATTCACAATTGCACCAAAAACCATCAAATACCTAGGAATAAACCTAACCAAAGATGTAAAAGACCTTTACGTGGAAAACTATAAAAAACTTATGAAGGAGATTGAGGAAGACACAAGGAAATAGAAAAACATCCCATGCTCATGGATCAGAAGAATAAATATCGTTAAAATGGCAATACTACCTAAAGCAATCTACACATTCAATGCAATCCCAATCAAAATTGCACCAGCATTCTTCTCAAAGCTAGAGCAAACAATCCTAAAATTTGTATGAAACCACAAAAGACCCCGAATAGCCAAAGTAATTCTGAAGAATAAAACCAAAGCGGGAGGCATCACAATCCCAGATTTTAACCTCTACTACAAAGCGGTAGTCATCAAGACAGTATGGTATTGGCATAAGAACAGACGCATAGACCGATGGAATAGAATAGAGAACCCAGAAACGGATCCACAAGCATATGGCCATCTAATTTTGACAAAACGGGAAAGAGTATCCGATGGAAAAAAGACAGCCTCTTTAACAAATGGTGCTGGGAGAACTGGCCAGCAACATGCAAAAGAATGAAACTAGACCACTTCCTTACACCACTCGCAAAAATAAACTCTAAATGGATAAAAGATCTGAATGTGAGACAGGAAACCATCAAAATCCTAGAGGAGAATGCAGGAAAAAGCCTCTTTGACCTAAGACGCACCAAATTCCTACTTGACACATCTCCAAAGGCAAGGGAATTTAAAAAAAAATGAACTACTGGGATCTCATCAAGATTAAACCTTCTGCACGGCAAAAGAAACAACCAACAAAACTGATAGGCAACCAACGGATTAGGAAAGGATAATTGCAAATGACATATCGGATAAAGGACTGGTATCTAAAATCTATAAAGAACTTACCAAACTCCACACCCGAAAAACGAATAACCCAGTGAAGAAATGGGCTGAAGATATGAATAGACACTTCTCCAAAGAAGACATTCAAATGGCAAACAGACACATGAAACGATGCTCAAGTTCACTCATCATCAGGGAAATACAAATCAAAACCACACTGAGATACCACCTCACACCAGTCAGAGTGGCTAAAATGAACAAAACAGGAAACTATAGATGCTGGCAAGGATGTGGAGAAACAGGCAGCCTCTTGCACTGTTGGTGAGAATGCAAACTGGTGCAACCACTCTGGAGAACTGTGTGGAGGTTCCTCAAAAAAAATAAAGATAGACTTACCCTATGACCCAGCAGCAGCACTGTTAGGAATCTACCCAAGAGATCCAGGACTGCTGATGCATACGGGCATGTGTCCCCCAATGTTCATACCAGCACTTTCGACAATAGCCAAATCATGGAAAGAGACTAAGTGTCCATCAACTGATGAATGGATAAAGAAGATGTGATATATATATACAATGGAATACTATGCAGAAATGAGAAGGAATGAAATCTGGCCATGTGTAGCAACATGGATGGAACTGGAGGATATTATGCTGAGTGAAGTAAGTCAGGCAGAGAAAGACAGATGCCATATGTTTCCACGCATAGGTGGATTTTGAGAGACTTAGCAAAAACCATGGGGGAAGGGAAGAGGGGAAAAGAAAAAAAGACACAGAGAGGGAGGGAGATAAAACATAAGAGACTCTCAAAGACTAAGAAAAAAACTGAGGGTAAGGGGGATGAGGGAGGGGGGAGAGGGGGTGATGGGCATTAAAAAGGGCACATGTTGGGATGAACACTGGGTGTTATATGGAAACCAATTGAAACTAAACTATTAAAAAAATTACATTTCCTAATTTTTTGTTGCTGGTGTTTATTAAGGCAACTAAAAACTACATTTTTATTGAAGTATACATGCAGAAGAATGCATAATTTATAAGTATACACTTCAGTGAATTTTCAGTAACCTTTTAGCACCAAGGTAAATAATCTGAACATAACCAAAACCTCCAAAGCCCACTTCGTGCTTCCTTACAGCTCCTACTACCCTCTTATCCAAAGCAGAACAGCTAATGTAACTTCTAAAAGTGCCGAGTAACTTTTGCCTACTCTTGAATTTTATATTAATGGAATTATCCAGCAGGTAGTTATTTGTGCCTGACTCTTTTTAGTCAACATTGTGTTTGTGAGACTTATTTCCTTGTTCTGATTGTTGGATAGCATTCCATGATATGGATATACCACAGTTTATGTATGCATTCTATTGTTTATGGGCTCTTGGACTATTTCCTGTTTGGTATGATTACGATGATTGATTCTGTGGACCTTCGTGTATGTATCTTTCGGGAGCATACGTACACGCTTCTGTCGAGTATATACCTAGAGGGGAATTGCTGGATCATAGGATTTGAGTATGTACAGCTATAGTAGATATTACCAAGTGGTTTCCCAAAGGGGTTTGGAAATTGGTGGTACTAATTTACACTTCCCCAAGCAGTGCGTGGGAGCTCTCAGTGTTCCACATTCTTGTTAATGCTTGATCGTCACTTAACTTTCTGGTGGTATTATATTGCGGCCTTAATGTGCGTCTCACTGGTGAATAATAACGTACCACGCCTTTTCATAAATTTGCTGACCATTTGGATCTCTTTTGTGAAGCGTCTGCTCACATGTTTCCTAGAAAGCCCATTTTTTCTAGGGGTTGCCACATTTTCCTTATTGAGTTGATGGGGAATCTTTTATATTATGCTGAACATGACATGGATCTTAGAACAGTTTAATTTTTATTACCTACATCTAGTCATGCTTGTTTTTGTCAGCTAGTGTTTTAGCTCTGTCTTGTTGATATCTGTAAATCAGTGATCATGTCCTAATCATGATTTGTATGACCAGGGTTTTTATATTTCCCCACATGTTTACCAGATTCTTTGTTCATCTTTCTTTCTTATTCTTCATTCCTCTCTGTTGTGTTCAGTCTCTCTTTTCCTGAATTGTCTCCTTTAGAAATGAGGGTCTGTTGATGGTAAACTCAGTTTCATTTATAGAATAAGATCTCATTCTTGATCGATAACTTAGTGGAGTACAAAGGTCTATGTTGACAACTTCTTTCAGTGTTTGGATAAAAATCACTGCCCTCTATTCTACTTTCTACTATTGCTTTGAGAGGCCTTTTATCGGTCAAATTGTTGTTTTAAATCTTTTTTAAAAAAATGTTTATTTATTTATTATGGGAGAGAGAGAGAAATCACAAGCAGAGGAGGGGCAGAGAGAGAAGGAGACACAGAATCTGAAGCAGGCTCCATGCTCTGAACTGTCAGTGCAGAGTCTGACACGGGGCTCGAACTCACAAGCTATGAGATCATGACCTGAGCCAAAATCAGACGCTTAACCGACTGAGCCACCCAGGCACCCTGTCAAATTGTTGTTCTATAAATAATCCACTTTGTTCCCCTCAGATTGGCTTTTTGATCCTTTGATCAAATTGTATGCAATTGCCTGCGTTTGGATTTATTTTATTTTGTATTCACGATACCTTCTGAATCTGGTGACTTTTGTCTTTATCACTTATGGAAACATTTCACAGATTCTATTATTTCATTTTACTCAGGTACTATCTGAGTTTAGCTTCCACCAAAAGTAGATCTTGAGGCAAACGTTTGGGTACAAGTGGTTTCAGAGGTGATACCAGGAAATATAGTGAGGCAGTGAGACAGGGAAGAGAAGAAAACATAGCAGGTGTATCAACAAGTGAGTTCCCACCATGGACACCCAGGGCTTAAGCTCAATGTGTAGAACATACCTTATAGTTGTCTCACCAAAGGTCAAGGAAGCTGGGGTATTTATCCAGAAACTCCCACTCCTGATCAGATGATGATTGCTCCTGGGAACATTAACTCCCTGGCACATTCAGCCTGCCCCGTGCATGGGCAGAGTCAACTCTTGGGGCCACAGAAAGATGCTTCTGCCCCAGGAGATCCAGAGGCTTGATATATGAAGTCATTGTCCTATACAGGGATTGTTCCAGTGAAGTTGCATCTAACTTTGAGGTGGGCTGAGGGGGTGTGGGCAGAACATCCACCGCATCTAATAGATCTTCTTGTGTTCCACATTAAATTCATTTGATTCTGTAAGCTGCAGTTTTCCCCCAAGAATATAACTGATAATCATTATGACCTCCCTCTATCACTATTTTAGATTTATTCACCTTTGGCCAGAATTCTGCTGACCTAGGGAACGTGCCCAGTGGAGTGATCCCAGATCTTCATCTCTGGGGGTCTTTGGTGACTGTGTCTTTCTCAGGCCTTCGCTGCTATAGATATCATCATGCAGGGAAGCACTAGGAGATGCCCCAGTGGATATTCCTATCTGTCTCCCTTTTTGTTGTAGCAGCAATCTTCATCTTTCATGATGATTGGAGTCAATTATTCTTTTTAGTATATTAAATTTTTTTCCCCTCTCCTAGTCTATCGGTGTGAGGAACCCAAATTAAACAAATGGTAAATGTAATTTTAGGTTTGATGGAAACTTTACTATGTGCTTTGGTTGGGGCTTCTCATTCCCACCTTCTCAAGGAACCAGGGTTTCTGATTCATCAGAGGGTAGTGTTTCAGGGACCAGAAACATGTTTCCCGAGTAGGTTCCTGGAATTGATGATTAAGGAAAAAAATTGAAATACTTGGTTTCCCGACCTATGTTCTAGCTATGGAGGACAGCATGATATGATGGCGTTTGGCTCAACACAAATATTACATTATCAAACATGAATACCGCCCAGTCCAGAAAGGTGCTATCTCCATGCCAGAGGCCATGTCTGTTTTCCATGAGGCCAGCAGCTTCCAGGTGAAGTGCCGTATTAGAGAATCAGTGGACACATGGCTCGTTGTTGTGCCTTTTTTACCATCATTAGATCCTTTGATGTGAGGAGGTATTTTATTGGCTCCTTTGTTGGTACCTCAGACATTCTTTGAGCCTTCAGATAATGGTACTGGCAGAGGCACTGTGTCCTGGGAAGGCAAACCTATTTCTAGAATAAATTATCACTCTCATATAGGAAGAATTGCTGCCCTCTCCAGGATGGAAGGATCTGATGTAATTGGCTTGCCACCATGTGGCTTGTTGGTCTTCTTCATGGGGGTCCCTCATCAATTTTTGCTGCTGACAGGACGAAGATCAGTTCTGGTGAGAAGAGGTCTGTGTGGTTGATCCTATACATTAGCCACTATCCCTGCCACCAGCGCTCCTCTGTTCATGGACCCATTCATTTTGCAAGCACTGGGGTGACCACAATACCCACTGTGGGAGTCATCTTGTCCAACAGATGGTCCTGTACCTCCTCTGAGGCAGATGGGCACTTGGTAGACACTGACGTGAAAAAGAAAAGAAAAATCTGCACACTTTATGACTGCTCCTTATGGTCTGTCCACATGCTTCTTCCCCGGACTTTCTGGTCTCCAGTGTTCTAATCTTGCTTTTTCCAGATCCCTGGCCAATCAGCCAAGTCATTTGCAACTGCCCATGAGTTTATCCTTCCCTCAGGCCATTTCCCCCTTCACACAAGGTCAATGACTAAATTAAAAACTCTGCATGCTGGGAAGATTTCCTCTCACTCCTGTCTTTCAAGGCTACACTTGCATGTGACTAGTGTAGCATCAGTCTCTTTTCTGCTCGTACCATCATGCATATTGAGCTGACCTGCCTGCGAACCATGCCTGAGTATTTTCCTTTCCCCCTTATCTGGTTAGAAGGAACCTCTGACAATGCCATTGGTGTGAGCTGAGAGAGAAGCATTGATGCAGCCGGGTAGGTAACATGTAGGTCAAGGCCAACTGTTTATGTTTCATACTTCTGCCCTGTGGACCTGCTTAGGCCTGATCCCAATATACCTCTCTCATCCAACAATTGATTTGTTTTGTGCATATCTAAATTTATGACTTTATGAATCTGATAATGGCCAGGTCATGATTGGAAAGCTCAGGTTTAGAGTCATCTGATGTCCCATGGCCAAGTACCCAGTCTAGCCTGTAGCATGCCTAAAGCTGCTTTTTGAACGGAGAGCAATTATCTGCTGCAGACAGCATGGACTTGCTCCAGAACGCTGAGAGGGTCTGTGCTGAGATGTTCCCACTGGGGTCTGGCAGAGGCTCCACACAGCTTCCTTATCTTACTTCTGTCTCATAGGATTTGCTGGGTCATGTGGCCTGGGTGGCAAGAGGGTTTTATACTCCAGACTGAGTGCTTTGCAGAGCCCTTTATTGCTCTGGACACCACTCAAAACTAGAATCTTCTCTAATAAAAGGGTGGAGCTGTATTTCCTGGTATGACTGATGCAGTCTCCAAAATCCAAAGAGCTCTATGAAGGGCCATGTCTCTTTCAGAGTGGTAGGAAGTATAAGGGGCTATAACTTTTTTTTTTACCTTAGAAGAGGTTTCCCAAACTTGCCTCCAGATAATTGGACCCCTCTTACTGACTTTTAAAAGGCCCCTCGGTGTTTGGGGGATTTATAACCCTCTCCAACCTTTGACATAAGTGTATCTTTCCCAGGCATAAAAAAGAGAATTTGCTATTTCCTGTCACCGTGTCTAACATAACGTCATCAGTATAGGGAATCAGCATGATATGCATTTTCATTACACATTCAGGGACCGGGAACAAGATGAGTGTGTGGGGTCACTGGGTTTACTGTCAGGTACTTGGGCCTTTGTCACCTGGCCTCCATATGCCTCTAACAGGGGGACTGCAGTGGCATTTTTGCCCTTTATTAGTATCAGCTCAGTTCCTAGAGATAATAACTCTTGAAAGATCTGGGTATTACCCTCTAGAGGGCTCTTTGGGGAATTACTGGGGTATAATTATTGTATATACTTAAATGGTGGCGTTGCAGAGTTGGTCCTCAAAAGGACAAAGGACTCTGGACCTGAGCACTGACTCAGGTCTGCAAACCGGATGAGGGTTCATGATTTTCCATTACCGAAGGTTGCATAAGCTTCCTGCTCCCCCAGTTTTGATCTCTTTTGATTACATAAGTCCAGCAATACTCTCAGTGGCTGCCCATCTGCCTCACTTCATGCTTTTTTTTTTTTTTAACATTTATTTATTTTTAAGAGACATAGAGACAGAACATGAGCAGGGGAAGGGCAGAGAGAGAGGGAGACACAGAATCGGAAGCAGGCTCCAGGCTCTGAGCTGTCAGCACAGAGTCCGACTCAGGGCTCGAACCCACAGACTACGAGATCATGACCTGAGCTGAAGTCGGCCACTCAACCGGCTGAGCCACCCAGGCGCCCCTTTTCATGCTTTTTAAAGTCATCACCATAGATGTCTGTTCATCAAGGCCTAAGCTGGCATTCTGATGTTGCTTGCCATTATGGAAATTATGTCTTCCTTGCCCCCTATGGTTGTATTCTTCCACTAGACCTCTGATACTTCAGAATCTTCTCACCCTGTTGCCACGGGGGAACCCAGTACAGCAGCAGTAGCCCTGGTCTACAGAAGTTCTGAACCTCTCAACAATGGTGATGCTTTCTTCCCTGGCATGGTCTACATCATTTTGGTGAAGGAAGTGCACTTTAAGCTCTCTCAGGAAATCTTTGAAGCTAGTCCGTTCTCCGATCTTCTAACATAAATCCATTCTAACATGTCCACTCTCTGATTCTTCTGGCAGCTTTTTCAAGCTCTGCCAAGGAAGTTCTGGCATCTCTACCTCATGTTACTGGTAAGAAATTCAAGCAGTGTAATTAGGACTGGCACTAAGTGTCCTTGCCAAGATTTAGATCCTGAGTCATGGGAGGGCCCCTACATCAGTCATTCTCCCCTACCCCCGCTATACTCCAGGCCCTCAGTCCAACACTCTCAAGGTCTGTTCCCATGTATGTTTCCATGTATGTTATCTTGCTTTATTTGATACATGTCGTCCAGGCCCATTTCCTCCCACAGCAGGGGCTGTCCATTCTCACTTACGTCATGATAAGGCTTGACACTAACTATTGGTGTAGGATAGTTGAGGAAAGGTGGGGTTTGAATTTTGGAGACAAGAGTTCTCTTGCAAGGAATCTACCTCATTGCTTTCTCCTGAATTCTGGGAGTCATCCTGGTAATGAGTCTTCTCTCTCTTCTAGTGTCCTTGACAGGGAGGTAAATCTTATATCCCAAGACAGCACCATTAAGACAAGTCAGTTTATATTTCTGACCTCCTAGATTAAGACCATTAAAAACTAATCTGGTGGCTACTCCCCTGGCTCCTGCTGGTGCATGCTAGCCAATTCTTGCAGCTTTGGGGTGGGTAAGCTGTTTCCTTCTTTATCAAGCCCATCATATCCCCCAGGTAGGTTATGCTAGGACTTAACCCTGTTTATTGGCCAAAGCCAGAAACCAAAATAGAGGTAGCTTCTGATGGGGGCATCTGTTTCCTTGTGTGGGAGAGAATCCTATACCATCTCCCTGCTTGGAAATGCTTCCAGGTTTTAACAGGGAAGAACAGGTCACCTCTGCAGCCTTTGAGGGTTAAGGAGACTTTAAAGAGCCATTGTAGCTCTTTTTTGTATCTTCAGGGATATTCAGCCAAATGTCCTATCCTATGTTTAGGGTCCCAGGTTTTCTCAGCCAGGGCCCTAATCTTGGTATAACAGACCCATCTTGGCTGAACAACCTTCTTTGAAGCTCCACAGCATTAACTCTCAGATCCCAAGTTTGTTTGTTTGTTTGTTTTTAAATATTTATTTATTTTTGAGAGAGCAAGAGAGAGACAGAGTGTGAGCAGGGGCAGAGGCAGAGACACAGAGCTTGAAGTGGGCTCCAGGCTCCTTGCTGTCAGCACAGAGCCTGATGTGGGGCTTGAACTCACAAACTGTGAGATCATGACCTGAGCCGAAGTCAGATGCCTAACCGACTGAGACACCCAGGCACCCCTCAGATCCCAAGTTTTATCCTAGGCTGTGTTTGCTTTCCTACTGCAGGATGTATATGTATATGTATATGTATATGTATATGTATATGTATATGTATATGTATATGTATATAGTCTTGTATGCATTGCTTTCTACCTACTTTTTAAATGATTAAAATGCATATATCATTGAACTGTGGTGAAGGCTTTATCCCCAAGTCACCATCAGTAAGATTTTTAGCAACTGAGCCATCATCTTGTGCCAAGGTTTATATGAGCCTCACATACCCTGTTGTGATGGTAAGTTTTGTGGGTCAACATGACTGGGCTAAGGGATAAAACAAAGCTTTGGAGAGTGTCTATGAAGGTTTCTGGAAGAGACTAGTAATTGAATGAGTGGGCCGAGTGAAGATCTGCCCTCACTTGTGTGGGTGGGCATCATCAGTCCACTGAGAGCTGGAATAGAACAGAAAGGTGGAGGAAGGGTGAATTCTCTCTCTCTTTTCTTGAGCTAAGACATCAATCTTCTCCCTTTTGACATTTAGAACTCCTGGTTTTCTGGTCTGTGAATTCTGGGACTAATACTGGGTCTCCTGCTACCTTCTAGGCCTTCAGTCTTGGACAGAGAGTTGCACCGTCTGCTCCCCTGGTTCTCAGGCCCTCTGACTGGGACAAATTATAGCACTGGCTTTCCTGTGTCTCCAGCTTGCAGAGGGCAGATTGGGGGACTTCTTGCCTCCATAAATGTGTGAGCCAATTTCCAATAAATCTCCTCTTATATATAACCTATTGGTTCTATTTCTATGGAGAACCCTAATATATATGTGAATGGGATATTCTTGACCCACTGGATAGACATGTGATTCAGTTCTTAAACCTCGTCTTACCACCTGCTGCCTCAGACCACTTTTGGCACCAACTGGTTTAATTTGGATTCTCAAGCAGGCTCTGAGACAAGGATTTGGTTGCAGTGGTTTATTTGAAGGATGATCCCAAGCTTGACGAATGAGGGAGTGAGAGAGGGACAGCAGGAAAGCCAGTAAAAAGTGCATTAATAAGCAGGTTATCACTAGGTGACTGAAGCTGATCCCACTGATGAGTCCGAGAGACTCTGTAGAAGGCACCTTGCAAGATCCAATTAAAAGCAAGGGAGCTGGCATATTTATCCACTAACTCCCATCCCCCATTGTCTTGGGCTTGCTCTTAGGGGTGTTGACTTCTCTGCTTTTCTGACTGCCCTGCATGAGCAGGCACAGAAGACTCTTACCTAGTGAGACACAGGGTTTTGAGGAGGAGGTCACCAGTGTGTATGGAAATTGTCCCCCAAAGCTGCACATGACTTCCAGAACAAGAACACTGACAGTTCTGCTACAGGTACAAGATTTCTGTATGTCTCATTTAAAAGCCCTTAGCCTTGTCACTCTCTTTGAGAAGTTTTCATTATTCTTTCATTTATTCAATAAATATTTGCATTGAGCTCCTACTATTAGGCCATGAAGCTAGCTCAACGCTTTGACCTTCTTTTGGCTTCTTTAAAATATTTTATAAGGCAGGATAGTTGTTTTTCTTGTTCTTCTTAGTCCTATGAATTGTCTTTCCAATCAGTACTAACAAATGACTTTGAAATGTAGATGCTTCGAATTCATGTAATATTTTTATTTTTACATCTCTCTTCTGCATTATAAAACAATGAAAACTGGATCAATGTGTTTAGTCTCCAGGCAACAAACAAAACACCAATGAGTTTAGTCAGAACTTTTTGTAAACCTGACTCTTATAACCATTGGACTTTAAAAAAATTTGATAAATGGAACTAGTTTTTAAGCATTTGTTTTTCTTGGTATTGTTTTCTACTGTAGATAAGAGGTCTTAGGAATATAAAGCACTTAATAAAGAAGTTGGGTCATCAATGTTAAAAAGTTATTGAGAACTAAACATTTTCATCTTCTTTGTCTCTTCAAAAAATAAAACCAACTAAAAATGTGAATGTCATGAAAGTCAAAGATAGGCTAAGGATTCATTCCACATGAAAAGAGGTGAAGGAGGTATGAAAATTAAGTGCAGAGTGGGTCCTGAAGTAGATCCTGGACAAAGAAAAAAAATGCTATAGAGGAAA
Source organism: Paguma larvata (assembly GCA_030068075.1). NCBI lineage: Eukaryota > Metazoa > Chordata > Mammalia > Carnivora > Viverridae > Paguma > Paguma larvata. The sequence goes on along the minus strand of CM057828.1, from coordinate 66,598,890 downwards.
TTATTGGGAAAATCAGAGAAATATGAATAAGGACTGAAGATTAGAAAATAGTATTGTATTATGTTAAACTTCCTCATGTTCCTAGAAAATATACTCTGAATATTTAGGGGCAGAGAGAAGAGAGAGAGAGAGAGAGAGAGAGAGAGAGAGAGAGAATGATAAAACAACTGAGACAAATGGTCACACTTAAATAGCAAAATTTGCTGATGGATAGCAAAGAGTTTTTTGTAATAGTTCTGTGAGATTTTCTGTGATTTCTAAGTTATTTTAAAATTAAAAAGCAAAAGCAACAAACAAAACATAACAAAGATACAAGGATGGTACCAGAAAGGAGTCCGTTGGTGGAACTCAGAACTCAGCTGTGAAGTAAAACTTGTGTTTCACTCATCTACTCTTCTTATTGGGGATAAATAGGTTACATTATCCTGGGCTTAATGTAGCATAAAAACTAATTTAGTTTTTTTATGGTTCATGGTGATTGTAAGTTATAGAAGTTTAAGTTTAATTAGGGTAACATGTGGAGGAGCCTAACACGGATTAAGCTTGCACTAAATCCTAGCAGCCTTTCCTTTGTTTTGCAGCAATTCTCAACTGGATGTTGGACACATAAATATGATATTATCAGTAGTGATGCCTGCAAGTGATGGAGGAGAATTATGCATACTGTTCAGACTCAGCTCAGAAGCAATTAAAGCAGTGTCTATGCTCATGAAGTGTCACATATATGAATCTGGGTTGAGGGCAGAAAAATCTTGAGGATGGCTTTTCCACAATATTGATAAGTCTACCATCATATTTCTTTTTCTGGAATAATTTCATATTTATTTCACATCTTAGAGCTAGGAGTGAAGGAAACAAAATTGTTTCTAGTGACTCTAAATGGTTTTCTTTTATATTCTGTTTTCATTTCCTTTTTTTTGTTTACATATTTTTAAGCCTTTTCTGAAATATAGGTTAAAACTGAAAGAAAGCAGAATCAGTATTTTCTCTCAAGGTAGAAAATAGGTTATTTGAATAAAGTGGTCATTGTCTTCTAAACAGAGGAGCAGGAGAAATGCCCTGACAATACATTGTTTAAGACATGGTCTAGGAGATAGTACTCAAACTTGAAAATGTTGGGAGCCTGAGGCCATTTCAAAGGTATGAGGGGAAGACAGTGGGAAGACTGAGTGTTTGCCTAGAGAATTTGGGCTCTATTTACTTCACATAACAAGTAGGTCCTAAGCAGAATTCACTTTCCTTCAGTGTATTCCCTTCATTATTTCTTTACCAGTATGGGAAAGGCAGCGATGACACATTTACGTTTCAGTTGTAAAGAAACAATTTTATGGATTTGTTTAAGACTCTCTTGAGGTCTACATAAATATTTCTTTAAGTGTTATGATGTTATACTTTAGCCCAGAATATTCTACCTCCAATCTGCATCGGTGACAATTTGAATCACATTCTATAGATTTTATGCACTTAATGAATCATTTGGTGCAATTTAGAAATAACTCCAGATCCTTTTTAAGGACAATATTTATGAAACCGAATATGTAGTGTTCTTACTGGAAATGCGAAGTTGCTTGATTTGTTGGTGGCATTGTAGAGGTGAGCTCTGATTCCGCAGGTCTGAGGGTAGAGTCATACAGAGTAGTTCCCATTAGTATTGTCTAACTAGCATAGTCACGAGTTTAAAAATACTCCCCAGAAGAGTCTAATTATGAACATGAACATGAACATGAATTATGAATTATGAACATGTTTGGGTAACATGGGTATATACTATAGATCTTCATATCTTTCAAAGTATTTTTTTGGTTGCCACATTTGTATAAGATACTATGTTAGATCTGATATTGGGAACATTTTATTAATTTAGTTCAACAAACATTAAATATATACACTGGTAGGAAGCTTAATGTAAGACATTATGATATTCAATACAATTATGGTCACCGAAGGGGAATAAGTCTGAATAAATTCAAATAAGTTAAAATCATAGAGAGTATGGTTTCTGACCACAGTGTAATGAATTAGAAATTAATAACAAAAATACGTTTAGGAAATTCACAATTAATGTTTAAATTAGGCAATACACTATAAAACAGTTCATGAGTTAGAGAAGATATTACAAGAAAACTTAGAACATACTTTGAGATGAAGGAAAATGAAAACAATGTGCTAAAACTTATAGGGTATAGCTAAAGCAGTGAGAAGAGGGAAAAGCATAACTGTAGATACCATATTATAAAAGAAAAAGAAGAAGAAAAAAAATGCCTTAACCTGCAAATTTCAGAAACTAAAAGGAGAAGAGTAAACTAAACCCACAATGAACAGAAGGGAAAAATAAAGTTTAGAGGAGAAATAAATGAAACATAAAAACGATAGAGAAAGGCAACAAAATCAACAAAACCAAAAATTACTTTTTTGAAAAGATGAACCAAATGAACAAATCTTTGTCTAAACTTGGCAAGATGAAAAGAGATAAGACTCTATAAATCAGGATCAAGGGGTGCCTGGGTGACTCAGTTGGTTAAGTGTCTGACTCTTGATTTCAGCTCAGGTCATGATCTCGCAGTTTCTTGAGTTTGAGCCCCATGTTGGACTTTGTGCTGACAGTGCAGAGCCTGCTTGGGATTCTCCCTCTCTCTCTGTCCCTCTGCAGTATCAAACAGGAACATACCAACCTTATGGAAATAAAAATGATTATAAAGGAATAATTATATGCCTATAAATTAGTTAACAGATGAAATTGACAGATTCCTAGATACAAACTGATTCAAGTGAAATAGAAAATCTGAATAAACCTTTATAAATTAAAGAGATTGAATTAGTAAGCAAAAACCTTCCCACAAAGAAACACGTGGGCCCAATTGACTTCACCAGTGAATTCTGCCAAATGTTTAAAGAAAATTAACAGCAAACTCCACAAACTCATCCAAAAATGAGACAAGGAGGGAAAACTTCTCAACTCATTCTGTGAGGCTAGTATTATTTTCATACCAAAACCTGACGAAGATATCCTAGATATTTCTTTTGAAATATGGAAAATACTAGCAAATCAAACATGTATAAAATGATTATACACGCTGGCCAAGTGAAATTGATCCCAGGAATGGAGAAGTGGTTCAACATATGAAAATTGATCAATGTAATATACCGTATTAATAGAAAACAGGACAGAAAACACATGATCGTCTTAATAAGTGCAGAAAAAGCATTCAACAAAATCCAGTTTTAAATATTTTATTCTTTTTGATACTATTGCAAATGGAATTGAATTCATGATATAAATAGTCAACAAACTAAAACTAGAAATATTTTTTGTTTCTTTTTTCAAAGTTTTAATTTAAATTCCAGTTAGTTAATATGCAGTGTAATACCAGTTTTAGGTATACAATATAGTGATTCAGCACTTTCATATAGCACCCAGTGCTCACCATAAGTTCACTCATATTCCCCATCACCTATTAAACCCATCTCCCCCACCTCCATTCTGGTAATCATCAGTTTCTTCTTTACAGTTAAGAGTCTTTTTCTTGGTTTGGTTCTCTCTTTCTTTTTTCCCCCTTTGCTCATTTGTTTTGTTTCTTAAATTCCACATATGACTGAAATCATGTGGTATTTATCTTTCTCTGATTGACTTTCTTCACTTAGCATAATACTCCTTAGCTCCATCCATGTTGTTACAAATGGCAAAATTTCATTCTTTTTTTATGGCTAATATTCCTGTGTGTGTGTGTGTGTGTGTGTGTGTGTGTGTGCGTGTGTGTGTGTACCACATCTTCTTTATTCAGTCATCAGTTGATGGACATTTGGCCCCTTTTTATAATTTGGCTGTTGTAGATAATGCTGCTATAAATATGTATCTCTCTGAATTTGTGTTTTTGTATCCTTTGGATAAATACCTAGTAGTATAATTGCTGGATCTAAGATAGTTCTATTTTTAGCTTTTTTAGGAAACTCCATACTGTTTTCCAGAGTAGCTGCACCAGTTTGCGTTCCCACTAATGGTGCAAAAGTGTTTCCCTTTTACCACATCCTCACCAGCACCTGTTTTTTCTTGTGTTGATGATTTTAGCCATTCTGAGAAGTGTAAGGTGATGTCTCACTGTAGTTTTGAGTTGCCTTTCCCTAATGATAGCATCTTTTCATGTGTGTTGGCCGTCTTGTATGTCATCAGAAAGAAACTTTCTTAACATGATAAAGGGCATGTACAAAAAACCCACAGCTAACATACTTAAAGGTGAAAGACTAAAAGCCTTCCCCCTAATATGAGGAACAAGACAAAGATGTCTGCTCTCACACCGTCTATTCGACATTGTGCTGAATATTCTAGCGAGGGCAATTATTCAAGAAAAAAAATAAAGAGTTCCAGATTAGAAAGGAAGAAATAAAACTATTTATTTTCACGGATGATATTTTCTTGTATATATAAAATGCTTATAAATCCACAAGAAAACTATTAAAGATAATAAACAAGTTCAGTAAGGTTGCAGAATACAAGATCAGTGTACAAAAATCAGTTGTATTTCTATACAGTAACATTGAGCAATCTGAAAATAAAATTAAAACAATTCCATTTGCAATAGTATCAAAAAGAATAAAATATTTAAAATTTAACAAAAGAAATGCAAGACTTAAATACTAAAAACTACAAAACTGTGTTGAAATAAATTAAAAAAGACTTAAACAAATGGAAAGATATATCATCTTCATGGGTCAGAATGCTTAATTAATATTGTTAAGAGAATAATACTTCCCAAACTTATCTACAGATTCAATGTAATTTCTCTTATTAAATTTTTTAAATGTTTGTTTTTGAGGGAGAGAGAGAGAGAGTAAGCAGGAGAGGGCAGAGAGAGGGAGACACAGAATCTGAAGCAGGCTCCAGGCTCTGATGAGTCATCAGCAAAGAGCCTGACCTGGGGCTCGAACTCACAGACCGTGAGATCACAACCTGAGCTGAAGTCAGCCGCTTAACGGAGGAGCCACCCAGGCGCCCCCATATTGGTATTATCCCTAATAGCCAAAAAGTGGAGACAAACTTAATGCACATTAACTAATGAATGGATAAACAAAATGTCGCATATCCACGTGATGAATGATTTACAATAAATGGAATGAATTCTTGATACATGCCAAAATGTGGATGGGCCTTAACAATATGCTATGTAAAGAAATCATACACAAAAGGCCCCATATTCTATGATTCCATTTATATGGAATGTCCAAAATAGGCAAAATCATAGGGAGAAGGTGGTTGCCAGAGCTTGAGGGGGAAGAGGGAATGAAGAATAACTGGTAATAAGTATGAGGTTTGGGGAGAAGTGATAAATATGTTCTGAAATTAGATAGTGGTGGTTTCACAACTTTACACATATACTCGAAACTATTGTACACTTTAAAGAGGTAAATTTATGGCATTTGAATTACATGTAATTTTTTTAAAGAGGTACCTAGATTTTGGTTTATTTCCTAGGAGCCTTGCCCAGCTGTATATCTTCTGGGAAAATCATTTCCCTTTTGCACAGAGAGCAGAGTTAGAATAACAAGACAAACATTACCAGAAGGAATATTTCATGTCAGTACCATTCAGTCATTCAAAAAAAAAAATTGCTTAGTGATAAATTCTCTCTTGCTAGACACTCGGGATGTCCTTTAAGCAAGACCGAAATGCACACTTCTCTAAAGGGGCATACAGTCAGAGAACTTCCTTCATTTGGACTTGCCCAATACAATGGTCTCTCTCTGGAGGAGGCAAGATGTCCTCCAGGCCCTGAGATGGTCAAGCAGAGGCTGTTGGGATGTTGTAGATGGAATTCAAGTCCTGATTAAGTGTCCAAGACCTTTACGGCCCAATAGATCTGATATTCTCATCTTCTGACAAGCCTCATTAATGTGCCAATGGTTGCTTTTGGATTTTGGTCTTACATTTAAAAATATTTAGTGCAGAATTGGAGGGATTAAAAAGAGAATGCATAGTATCTACTGCGATTCTAGCTACCTACTTTTGTCTTTCTCAGACACTGCTCATTCCCGGCCTGCTTAATCTATGTCTAAGTCTTACTGTTTTGCTTCTGTCTGTGTAATTTGCCTGCTCTTTAATACTCATTGCAGCAGTCATTGTCTAAGAAAGAGAGTGGTCAGGCTTCAGGGATATCTTCCGAAAGAATGGGACCCTCAGGATGTTATTTTTGAAGAAGTTTGAAGTCCAATAGACTGGACTTTAAATCATGGCTCCTATTTTTAATAAACAGATAATCTTCCTCAAGTTATTTTATTTCCTGAGTCTCAGTGTCTTCATCTGTAAAAATATTTAACTTATAAATCTGTTAAAGCTTTTAAAAATTATTCATAATCTTGGCATACAAGAGTGACAGCTAGTATCATTAACAAGATTAGTTTGATAATACAAAGGTGTTTAGAACCAAGGATAATCTCTCTCTCCTTTTTTTTTTTTTACAAGATTTTTTATTCAAAATATGTACCTAATTTTGAATATAAAAACCACTCAAATTATTTTTCCTAGAATAGACAACTAAGCATTCAAGTATAGAAAAGTTATGTGGGACATTAGAAAAAACATTGAATCTGAATTTGGAAATTTGAGTTTCCTCTGTAACTCTAATATAAGTAATAGTGTCATCTTAAGTAAGATTTTTATATTTTTGAATATCAGCTATTTCATCTCTGGAATGTGGGGTTACCCTAGATGAACATTTTCCAACAGGGCTCCTTAATTAAGTCAATTTGGGAAACTCTGAGTTGAACAAAATTAACCTTAAAAAAAAAACCCTGCAATACTTTTCATAGCCTTTGATGCCAACATATATTGTGATTCTCAAGTAGGGAATATAATATTCATGTTTCTTAAATTTACTGGAGTCCTCAACCAGTTTTTATAGAGCATCTTACAAGATCAGTATAGCACAGAACACATACTGGGAAATACTGCCCTATATGATATGTAAGGAAGGCCCTTCAAGCTCTAATGTGTGAGATGAGCTGCCTCCTGTACCTAAGAGCTTTCTAACTCAAGGGAATCTTACCTCTCTGAATTTCAGTTTTATCTCTATAAAATGGGGACAATGGCCATCTGCTTACCTCACAGCGTGGTAGGAAGATTAAATAATGCACTTGAAAGTGCTTTAAAAACTGTAAGACACTACACAAATGCAAAGATATCTTCATGTTATTATAAGAGTCTTTACAACATGAAATTTGACTAAGAATATTCAAGAGAATATAAACCACAGATGTATGCACATGTTTACATTGAATTTTTTTTTTTTAATTTTTTTTTTAATGTTTATTTACTTTTGAGAGACTTAGAGGCACAGCATGAACAGGGGAAGGACAGAGAGAGAAGGAGACACAGAATCGGAAGCAGGCTCCAGGCTCTGAGCCGTCAGCACAGAGCCCGACGCGGGGCTCGAACTCACAGACCGCGAGAACATGACCTGAGCTGAAGTCGGCGCCCAACCGACTGAGCCACCCAGGCGCCCCTACATTGAATTTAAGACAGAAAAGTGTGCATAATTTCTTTCTCTCATACCAAGGGTATTTCCTGACTATTGTTTGGGTGTGGGTTTAATTAATATGATGCATTTTGTAAGAATCTGTGATTTCCCATACCCTCAAAATGCCAACTGGTATAATTAATTAACAAGTAATTAAATTGTGAAAGCCCACTGGGCTCTGTAATTGCTGAGGGACAGAAAGCATTCACAGAGATTGTGTTTTTCATGCGATGCTTTTATAGAATTTGAATATGGGAAATAGAATGCTTATGGGAGATTGAGGGGTAAAGATATGATACAGATATGTGACAAAATGGAAAGAATACATTTCGAGCCAGAAGACTGGAGTGTGGTTCTAATTATTCCAGGCACTGGCTGTGTAATTGGGCAAGCCATAACCCTTTGAGAATCAGATCTTTCCTCTATAAAATGGGCTTTCGATAAAAATCGTATAGCCATTGTAAAGAAAAAAATGAGCAAATCCTTTGTAATTCTAATTTGCTATAGTAATATTAGTTTTATGGCTTTGATAAGGTATTTAAAGGCTTTTGATAAGGTACTTCAAATATGCTGAATTGATGAACAAGAAACCACCAGAAAATTCTGATCACATAAGCCTCTACCAGTTTCTTTGTTTTTTTTAGCATTAAAAAGCACATGAAAATATAATACACCATAGGTACATAAAATATATGCATTATAGAAAATAAAACTAATATGATATGCAGTTCAACTACAGTTAGTCTGTGGTAAACTTTATATAAATCTGCCTTTTTATATTCTTAACAAATATTTTTAAAAAATATTTATTTAGAGACAGTGAGAGTGCATGTGCACATGTGAGTTGGGGGAGGAGCAGAGAGAGAGGGAGAGAGAGAATCCCAAGCAGGCTCCCCACTGTCAGCGCAGAGGCCGATGCGGGACTCCATCTCATGAACCGTGAGATCATGACCTGAGCTGAGATCAAGAGTCAGACACTTAACTGAGTGAGCCACCCAGGCACCCCTGCTTTTTTATAGTCTTGATTTCTAATATGGGATATCCTTTAAGAGTGATTCTACTATAATACAGATATTTTAAAAGAACATTTAAAAACCCCTAAAGTTTCTAGGTAATATTCTTTGCACCTCTTCCTTCTCTGCTTTTAAGACACTCTGTATATCCACAGACAAAATAAATACTAACTTAAAAATTACAAACTATCATAATTAATATTTAGAATATGCTATATTATCTCAGAAGCAGTTTAATCTGATTGTTGTCCCCATAGAACTAGGATTGAACTTTGTTATTTTTCTGAAAAGGAATTGGTCACCCAATACTGTAATTGACATTACAATAACCACTTACATAAAACTACATTAATAATTCATCCTCATAGTAAACCATATAACATTCTTAATTTTGGACAACATTTTAGTACAACAAACATGAAAGTAGAGAACTGCCTTTATGAGGTAGAAGCAAGGAATCCATTATTGTATATTTTGTTCTCTTTTCTATAGTGAACTTCAAGATCAGTTGTTGGACTTTGAAGGGGTTGGGATCAATTTTCTCTGCAATGATTAGTACAATACATGTGAAAAAGCCATTGTGTTGGTTAGAAGCTGGTGTGGCCAAATAAGATACAGTCGATATGGTTTGCCAAGAACTAGTATGAGCTGCTGATTGGACAAGAACCTAGAAAACAAAAACAGATAAGTCTTTAAAAATGTGAGAGCCTCAGTGGCAACTTCAGAAATAGATATGACTCAGACTATAATTTAGAATGGGCCTATGCATCTGGATCCCTGGGAAGAGCTTCTTGTGCAATTATGGTATTGCTAAAATTATATAGTCAACTGGGAGGAGGACCTAAAGACATCAATAGATCAAATAAATATCATATAGGGTGATACACTGGAATCTTTTCTATAGTCTTAGGCTGCAAATGTGGTAGCGACACACCACCTCATATGTGAATCCAGAAAACTTGCCATGTGTTCCTATAATGTGGGTGATTGCAATGCAATTCCCGAAGTTCATTGATGGAAGAGAGCTGTTTCGTAATAACAGGAACAAATCCCTTTGGAAGATGGGTTCTTGATGTTTAGATGAGATTTACCTTTGTGATTTCAGGATCATGTTTGTATATGCTTTCTTATTTTTGTGAACACTATATGTTTAGACACTTATAGGAACTCCATTTATTGTGTCTTATCCACATGACATATTTTTGCTCATCTAATCTTCCTTTTAGAGCAGCCCTATAATTCTTTAGTTTTCTTTATAATTCTTTCTAACTTTAACTGTGAAATATTTCCAGCTTATTTATAAATGGTAATGCTTGGGCTGTTCACCTCTTTTCTTTGTGAAATTGCTATTTGCTGTTATTTTTGTCATGTTTTTCATTAAAGTGACCATAAATCCTTCCCTTCACTGCAGCCTCATCCTCGTAATGTGACATCACAGATCTTCCTGTAGAGGGCTAGTCTCTGTCCTCACCCTTTGAATATGGGTTAGTCATGTGACTTGCTTTGGCCAATGGAATATTAGCAAGCCTAATGCAAACACAGACTTGAAAAATACTTGCGTACAAGAGCTTGCCTTCTTGTTGGGTTTAGAAGCCTGAGAGCTAACCTGCTAAAAGATGGAAGAGAACTAGAGAGTCCCACACAATGACCTGCCAACCATCAGATGCAAGTGAAGCCCTCCAAGATGGTGCAGTCACCATCAAATACACCAGCTTACCCCAGATGCATGAGAAAGCCCAGTAAAGATCAAATGAACTTTACCAGTTCAAAAAGAACTACTCAGCTGACAGATGATAACTAAATAGTGAAGATTTAAAAAAGTCACCATATGACTTTTCTATTACTATGTAATAAACATCCCCAAGTTTAGCAGCTTAAAGCAACAAACTTCTATTTTCCCAAAGTTTCTGTAGGTCAGGAGCCAGACACAGCTTATCTGGGTGCCTCTGACTTGATACTGAAGTCAAGGTGATGGCTGAGACTGTGGCCATCTCGAAACTCTGCTAGGGAAGAATCTACTTCCAAGATCACTCATTTATCTTTTGGCAAACCTCAGGTCCTCACTGGTTATTAGTAGGAGATACCAGTTTCTTGTCACATGGGCCTCTCAACAGAGCTACTCACAACCTGGCAGCTTAGTTCCCCCCAGAGTGAGACATCCAAGAGAAAGCAAGTGAAAGAAGGCCCATAAGGCAGATGCCATAGTCTTTTTTATAACCTAATCTTAGAATTGACATTGTATTACTTCTACCGCATTCTATTTGTTAAAAGTGAGTTACTAAATCCAGCCCACATTCTGGGAGAGGGAATTGCACAAGGGCATGATAGCAGGAGGCAGGGATGACTGGAAGTCATCTTTGAGATTTCCTACTTCACATACTCTTATATCAACCAATCTTTGAACTTCATGTATCCTCCAAGCCCTTTATAAGATCAGTAGTCTGCTCTGCTTGGAGTGACCGTGCCTGATCAGAGCTCTCCCAGATCATGCCAGCAAAAAATTCAGCTTTATCTTTTTGTTTATTGGTGATACTGAGTAATGGTTTGTTATCCTCTGACACTCTAGTAGATTTTTTTAAGCCACGAAATTTGGGTAGTAAGTCATTAAGGAGCAAACAAAAGCTAACTTACATGCTTTGGCAAGTAACATCTCTCACAAGTCATTCTGTTTTTCATCCTCAAAGGAGTAGGATCCTGCCTTATTTGACGTGGAAGTTGGAGAGTGTAGAGCTCGTCAATCATTAATAGAAACGCTGGCTTGTAAAAGAGCTTGAGAGTCAAAGTTATCATGGTCATGAGTTCAGATTAATTTGTGATTCAATACATTTTACTCTGTCACTCGTATTAAAGTCCAGAATGACAGATGTTGTAAATGTTTTTGCAGGAGTCTTTTCTACTTGGCTTTTAAGTGCATTCAGGGTGGTTGATCTTTTCTCTTAAAACACTAAAGACGCTGGTGTTGTTCTTGTGAAAGCACATACTCACATAACTGCAGAATGAATTCTGAGAAACTGGTATTTGGAAGGCACATTTTAAAAGCTCTGATTTATTTTCATGGTGAAAGAAAGAGGAATTATTAAAAAATTCTTGGAAATGGGCTGTGACCAAACTTTTTTCCCCTGCCACATTTTACAGGCTTTCATGTGAAGCTCCCTTCGTGCAGTATTGGTCGAAACACGCCCCGCGGTATCTTGTGCTAATTTTCCTGAAAACCAGCTTGTTAAAAAAAATTCTGACAACCAGATGATCAGTAAACCCTACAAAGGAGGAATATGGCAAGAAATAGTCTGAGAAGTAAAACTGTTTTCTCCAAAGCCAGTTGTATTCAATATACATTTTTGTTTTAAATGCTAGGTTTGATGAAGAATGGAAAGATATAATAAGCCCAAGAATATGAGCTGAAGGTGATTCAACTGGGGGAAGCTTAGCAAGGCCTGTTTGGATTCTTCCTAGTGTCCCTGTCTTGGACACAAGGATACTCCTTTCCTTTGGGTATAGGGAGGGCACCTCTCACATGAAGATCTTATGACCTACTTTCAGGAGAAAAGGGTGGCAGGGGGAGGTTAGAGAGACCTCCCTGCTTCTGCCTTTTACTCAGACTCCTTCAGCTTAAAATATTCAATATGCCAGAGTGCCATATTTTGAGGTAGTGTGTTCTGAACCGTGTTACCATCTACTACCTCTAACTTAGGAATGACTATAAAATCCCAGAGGTAAACTATACCTCTAAAAGTTATTTAACCTTTGCCAATCAGCCATCTCAGAAGCTGTGTTTAATGAGGGTAGGAAACTTGTATTTTAAAAACTTTAGTTAACTTAGCTGCTGTCTTCAAATGTTTTATTTTTATTTTTTATTTATTTTTATTTTTAATTGAAGTGTTGTTGACATGCATTATTATATTAGTTTCAGGTATACAGCATAGTGATTTGATATTTATATATGTAATGAAATGCCCACCATGCTAAGTGGAGTTATCATCAATACACATTTAATATCTTAATGTATATGAAGAACCTGTTGAGAGATTGGAAATGGAAATAAAACCAAGAAAGTTGAGTCTTAAATGCCATAATAAAGAATACTAAGTATAATTTTAAAGAGCATAGGAGCTTTTGAAGTAGTTTAATACAGCAATGAGATAATCAGAGCTATATTTTAGAAATATCAATCTGGCATATGTGTAGGATAAATAGCATTGGGGAGATAGTAGACAGAAGGAGGCCAGATGGGAAACCACTATAGGACTCCAGGTCATGGGTTCATATCCCCGTTTTACCACTTACTGACCATGTAACCTTAGATGCCAGCTAGCAGTTGCACCTCAAGCTCTCCATCAGTAAAATGAGGCAAGGTTGATCCAAATGACCTCTTAAGTCCTTTATAGAACTTGAAAAACCAAAGCAAAACTCTAACTCTAGGGTTCTATGAAGCAAGATTAAAGCAATGTAAGAGATTGGGTCATTGAAAGAGCAAAAACAGCCTCGGTGAGTGTTGGTCAAGGATAAGCCTTTTTCGTTTACCTCAGCCATTTCCCACTACAGAAATCTCACCTACACAATAGCTGATAGATGGCCCCCAGACTGGGCTTCAGTACCTCCAGTGATAGGAAACTCACTCTTCTGAAGGCCAGTACTTCATCTACTTATTATGGTTTCATTTGCTTTTTACATTGAGGTAAAATTTACTCATTATTATCAGGTTTATTATTTGGAAGTATACTATATAAATCCACTTTTTCTTCTCTGTGACCATTAAACTTGATCTTAGTCCCTCTCAGCCAAAATTGCAAAGTATATTTAACTGTTTTCTGAGGATATAAGGATATGACTTTTGGACTCTTCGCCATTTTGAATATCCAGACCAAAGTGGGTGCAGCTTATATGAGTGTCTGAATGCTGCTGTGACAGCTCATGGCTTCTCCTCCTCAATCTCCCCTTCCATTGCTGTTGGAATCAGAGCACAGCTTAGACTCTCTCTTCCTGATAAAAACTTGTGGTGCCCCAGTGTGCGAGCTCCAGAGATGGGCTTGTGGAATGACCTAGGAATTCTCTGTGGATTATTAACAATGGATTGGCTGGGACTGAAGGCCCCTGTTTCCCAGTGGATAGGGTTACACCTGAACCCAGCTTGCAAAGGACATGGTGGTCTCTGGACTAGTGGTGTCTTTTCCATAGCAGGCAGGGGCTGTGAATTCCTATGGACCCTCAAGGTCTCCAGGTCCTGGGCAGCTAACATTTCTTAGTACTCCCCTGATCAGCAAACATTCAAGTTCAGGTGGCCCAGGAACAGAGTCTAAAAGTGTTTGTTCCCTTCACTAATAAGTCCACTTTTAAGCTTGTACCATTAGGAGTGCAGGAATCTCCAAACTTCCTTGGATTATACATTTCTCCAATAAGTCTTATACCTTATGCCTATTTTGAACTTTTGGAATTCACTCTCATCTACTTCATCAGGGTTATAGTGTAAACACACACACACACACCATGGTGAATGAGTGATTCCCCTTCTAATTTCTTCCCTTCGTTGAGGGATTATGTCCTGATTTTTTTGTTGTTTTGAAGTTTATTTATCTTGAGAGAGAAAGAAAGCAAGAGAGTGGGAGCAGGGAGGGCAGAGAGAGAGAGGGAGAGAGAGATAATTCCAAGCATGCTCGGTGCTGGCAGTGCAGAACCCAATATGGGGCTCGATCTTACGAACCTTGAATCATGACCTGAGCCAAAATCAAGAGTTGAAAGCTTAACCAACTGAGTCACCCAGGCTCCCCAGGTCCTGGTTTTGGGATATAATTTCTTTTCTCAAAGCCATGTGGATTGAATTTTTCGCTTAATGTGTTTTCTGAAAGCAAAAGTATTAATTCCAACCACCTGTCTCTTACTCAAGAGGCAAGACATGTTCTTAGCCCAAAGGACACATTACCCCACAAATATGCCTGCCAGCTAAAGATGAAGTCTGGGGGAAGGAGGTGCAGGAGCCGCCCAGGGCTTCCAGAACATCCCTCTCTGGATGTCTCCTCCATTCAGCCCCTGGGGCACAGCCACACAGAGATCAGGAGCTGGTGCTTGCCCAGGCTGGTCTCCAGTCTCTGAACCCAGGGTTCCCTTAGTTTCTGTGTGGAGGTGAGGCTTTTTTTTTCTTCTTTCATTTTTTATTTTTACTTATTTATTTTTTAAACTTTTTATTGTCAAATTGGTTTCCATACAACACCCAGTGCTCATCCCAACCCGTGCCCTGCTCAGTGCACTCTCCCCCCTCCCATACCCCTCTCAACCCTCGGTTTGTTCTCAGTGTTTAAGAATCTCTTATGTTTTGTCTTCCTCCCTCTCTGTGTCTTTTTTCTGAAGGCGAGGCTTTTAGTTTCCCCAAACTTGATGGATCATTCCTCAAGCTAACCACTGGCCACTTAGTCATCTTTTCATCCAACATGGTATGATTGAACTTTCACCACCAGCAAGCAAGAAGGGGCCATGTTTTCTATTGGTAGGACTTTCCAGGGGCGGGGGCAGCTGTCCGTCTCCCTACAGGAGCAGAATTAGGGAACCCCATGGAGTTGAGGGGCTTCAGGTATCAGCTAAAGAATAGGAAATCCTAGGGGACAGTTTGTACCTGGTCTTTATCATTTGTTAAGAATCTTCCATATCACCTCAATCAGGTAAAAAGGTAGAGCCATTTCTCAGATCAGAAAGGCCCATTTATCTTATAAAAACAGATTAAATTTCCTCTGTGCAGTTAGCACTTGTAGCATGCCTTCTGGCTATGACACTTCATGATGAATATGTCAGCCCTGCTAATAATAATAGCTAGTGAGTGCTTTTCAGTATTTACTGTGTACCAGGCACATTTCTAATTGTTTCACAAATTTTAACCATTTTAATCCACAGAACAGGATTATGGCAAAGGCACTCATATTAACTCCATTTTATAGATGAAGGAAGGGAGGCACAGAGAGCTGGCAGCCTACTCCGGGTCACACAGTGAATAGGTGTGGCAGAGCCAGGACGGGGACTAAAAGAATGTGGCTCCAAAGCCCAGGCCTAACCACTGCACCACCCTGCCTCTCCAGGTATTGCCACCCCTTCAGTATGGCCCGAACTTCCCTTTCCAAGATCATCTCTTTACTTCCCACGATAAAACTGGAGAGCATTCACCCTTTTCTTAACCACATTTATTTTCCTCACCTCTGTGTCCTCTCATGATCTTTTCTGTGCCTAAAAAGCCTGTCTCCATGCCCCAATCTCTGCCTGTAAATCTCATACCCATTTAGGGGAGAATCCATCTCAAAGATACTCTCAAAGCAAAAGAGACCTTTGCTAAGTTCCTTCTGTCTTTTGGGTGTTGCACTAAGGAAAATCACATAAAATATGTTTAGTCTTCAATCTAACTTTTTGACATAGGATAATAAGAAAAGGCTCTGAGTTGAGTTCCCTGGTCAGCTAGTGAAGGGCAGAGCTGCACTGTCTGCAACACAGTGCACAGCAGTGCCGTGGACACTAAGCCTGTCCTCTCTTTTCCTCTCCCACCCACGTAGCACTTTGTGTGTCTCTCAGGACACTTTGCCATACCTTATAGTACAAGTGTTTGTTTGCTGCCCCTATAACAAGACTTCTGATAACAGAAAATGTGTGTGTGCTCCCTTTCCTCCTTGGGGTACCCAGCCTGATCCTTTGTACTGAAGCCAATTAATATATATTCATATACTTGAATGACATTGAATCGAAGATCAGGGAGGCAGTCTTCATGGGGAAGACAGGCTCATGCATGCCAACCCCAAAAACTTCTTCCAAATTCTGAAATAATGAGCTGTCAGTTTCCTTGAGTTGCTAAGCCTTTTGGGAAGGAAGAAGTGAACAGAAACAAGCAAGTACCTGCCTCGGTCCACCAAAAAGAGGAAGCTCCTGCTTTCAGACATGACAAATTTCCAAAATATGCAGTGTTCACTCCAATAGCGTGCATCTAGCACAACTTGAGACTACACAGGCATGTGCGAACCAGCTTGGGAACAAAGAGACCTCCTAACCACAAAGGTGCCAGAATATATGAAAACACCACAGCAGCAATATTAACTTGAATATTACATGGCGTCTGCAAAAGAAAATAATTTGTTAATTTTCTTTTATCATATGCCATGTTTTTACTTAAGTGTGTCTAATTAGCCTGTGTTTGTTGTGTGCCAGTTGTGTAAGTAATTAGATAAAGAGCCCAAGGCACCGTGTCTCTTCCACCATGGCTGGATCCTGATTATAAAAACTAAAAATAAATACTTCTGTCTTCAATTTCTGTTGCCTTTTCTTCTCTATTTTGAAGCAGAGGGCTGAGTGCCATAAAGATAATCCAGCCATTCAGGGGCTGCAAAAGAGCTTCAAGTTGCCAGCCTTCTTTATCTTGTCCTAATTCCCGATGACTGAAAATAGGGGTGGCTTTAAAATGCATTAACCAATGATAAAATTGCCAATTAAATGTTGGAGGAAGAAAATAGGAGGTTAGCTTATTAACATTTTATCCTATACAGAAGAGCACAGGGAAGATAAGGCAGCATGATGTGGTAGAAGTTGTATTTGAGATCGATCAAAAAGGCTGCATGTGGGAGCGATCGGTTTCAAGAGGGAGAAGAAATGGATGCGGCAAGACCAAGAGAAAACTATTGTGCTCTTTTCCTGAAAGATGATAAGGACACCCTGGGTTAGTGTTACAAGGAACGATGAGGCAGTGACAAATCTGAGAAGGATTTGGGATGTACTGGGAAACTATGGGTAATTGATTGAGGATTGGTGTGGGATGAAGGATGATTCCCCTTTCTGCAAGGTGGCCGGGTGGATAATGTTGTCACCACCTGAAACGCCAAATACAGGAGCAGCAGGAGGTGTGAGGAGAAGATGACCTAGAGGTTGTAGCAACTTAAGCCTGCTTGCTCCAATGTCCTGGGTAAAGTAGGAAGCTCTGTTGGGGCTTTGAGAGTGGTGAAGGTTTACACTGGTAACTGAATATAAGGAAGATACTGACCAAATGTAAAAAGAAAAAACAAAGGACAGAAATGAGGACTCAGCAGAGCCTGGAGAACGCAGATTGGCAGAGGAGTGTGATTTTCTCTAGCAGGATCAACTGCCCAGCAATTGGAAGAGAAAGAGCAAAATGTGGCACCAATGGAAAGGTGAGATTCTGTAAAGCATACTCTGGTCTTGCATTCTCTGGTTACCGAAGTCTTGGCTGAGATGGGTAGTATCTACTCAGGCCAGATACTGACTCCCAGAATTTTTGTTTTAAACAAATCACTGTGTGAACAAATACACTTTGGATAATCAGTGTGAGAAAGATTTGAGGGAGATAGGGAAGAAGAAAAGGAGACCAGCCAGGAGGCGGTCTGTGCCAACAATAAGGTTCTGGTCTAAGACATTATTAGTTGGGATATAACTGAGTTGGGATATTACTCAGGACTTTTATAAAGCCAACAAAAAGATGTTGTTTTTGTTTGTCTCCCTACATTAGTGTATGATTGAATCTTTAAAAGAGAAATAAATGCAGAGGTATTTTTTTTTTTTTTTAAAGAGGGAGAGAGCTTGAGCTGTGGAGGGCCAGAAGGAGAAGGAGAGAGAATCTTAAGCAGGTTCCACACGCAGTGCAGAGCTTGACACAAGGCTTGATTTCATGACTGTGAGATCAGGACCTGAGCTGAAATCAAGAGTCCTACGCTTAACCAACTAAGCCACCCACCTCCCCTCAGATGCATCATTTTTAAGAGATAGTATGGTCTCTCTGTCTCTCAAAAATAAATAAACATTAAAGAAAAAAGAGAGATAGTATGATTTGGCAGGGAAAAACACAGCTTCTGTTAAATCAACCCGCTGGGTTCAGATGCCAACTCTACACGTAATGTGCGTGTGTGATCTTGGACAAGTTACCTAACCCTCAAGTGTAGAGTGGAAATAAGGATTTTACTTAGTTATACAGTTATTGTAAGAATTAAGTAGGTTAATACATGTACAGGACTCAGAAAAACCGCTTGGTATATATTAAGAACTCAGTAAGTATTGGTATTATTCTCATATATATTTAACCCAAATGTCATCATCCCCAAGAGTCATCTTGTTCTTTGATATTAAAATTAAAATGACCAAAGATCCTATCTTCTGCACCCTTTCCCAGATTCACGTACATTCCTGTAGATTCCAACAGCTGTTACTAATTAAACTTTCACTTTTTTCTCACTTCCTGTGTCTGTTCCTTTTTTTCTACCCGTGGGTCCAAATGTAGAACACAGCCCCTTGTCTTAAATTTCTCCAAAGTATCTCCATCACAAGGCAAGTTAGAAGAATTTTATCTGAGGCTTCGCGGTCGCACAGCCCTGCAACTCATCACGGACTATCAGGCACCTCTGCTTTCAGAAGTCCACTGGACATTCCCATTTCCAGGAACGTGTTCCTGCTTTGTCTCCCACGTCTGGTTCCTGAGCTCTTCCTCTCTTCCGGCTTCACCATTTTCATCTCCCTTCCTTGTTAGTCCTGTCTCCTCATGTTCTCTTTCCTGTGCTGCCAAAAGAACCCTGTCTCTTTTTTTTTTCATTATTCACAGCAATTAGCTTTATCTTTGTGTCACACCTCCACCTTCCAGGACCATGTCCTGTCAGAGTGTTTTTCAAATAAAAAATGATATGCTTCCTAGGAAAATGTGGCTGTTGACTTTTGAAGTAATTTTTTCATTAAAAGTACTTATGTTAACAATAAATGCTACATAGTGCTGTTCTACTGTTAATGTCTAATTACTCTGTAGATCAATGATTCAGAAACTCCAGTGAAGAGTCTCCTTGTATTCAATTTGCTAATATTTTGTGGAGAAGTTTTCCATCTTTGTCCCTGAGAGAGAATGATTTGTAGTTTTTTCTTTATTGTAATATTTTGGACAGTCTTTGGTGTCAAAGTTATCCTGGCCTCAGAAAGTGAGTTTGAGAATGCATATTCTTTTTCTCTTCTCTGGAAAAGTTTATATACAGAACTGTTAATTGTTCTTTACTATTTGTAAGAGTTCATAGGTGGGAACTCTGGACCTGGAGTGTGTGTGTGTGTGTGTGTGTGTGTGTGTGTGTGTGTGTGTGTGTGTGTGAAGGTTTATTGATGGGAACTCAAACTGTTTTTAATTTAATGTTTCTTACACATGAAAAAAGGAACTAGTTATAAACTCCATATGGTCCATAATTCCTATACAAATGTAAAAACAAAATTTATATGCTAAAAATAAAAAAACATAAACAAAAAACCATAATAATCAAAATTAGCAATATTATTTCTGTGTGATGGATAATTGTTTTCTTTGGCTAAGTTGCAATTTGAAATGTGAGCGCAGTGTTGTTTGGGTCTTCTGAGTTTGCTGTACCTAAGCCGTCCTGTGCCAAGGGCTGACTCAAATCTCCCATCCCTTTTCTTCATCCAGAGTATGAGAAACTTTTCTCAGAAGATACACAGTGACCTCGTTTGGCTTTCATATAGCAGAAATGCCTCCTCTACGCATTAAATCCTCAACTGCCATTTTTTACACTAGTTTTAATCATCAGAATAGTCCATTATATTACTGGTGACAGGAGGTTGTTTCAAATTGTCAGATCAATCTCATTTATTAACTAATATGTGAAATCAAAATTGCATGCTATAGGAAACTCTTTTAATTGAAAACTATCATTCAAAACAGAACGTGCATGTTCATAACTGGTAAAATAATTCAACTTGAGCGTAATTGAGAATAAGGGATAGTCAGTCATTTCTGTTTTGATATTAGGACACCTAAGGTCTGGCTTCTGATCTAGCATCAGGCAGACATGCCTCCATGCCTTCAAACTTAAATGTGGTCCCTTAAAGTGACTCCTCTGGGCTACTGTAAACACAAATGCAGGTGCTGGCGCTAAAATTGCATGGTAAGATCACTTGAGGATAACATGATTGTTGTATATTGACAGTATTTTTTATATTGGTAGTATTTTTTTAATGGTTATTCATTTTTGAGAGACAGAGAGCAAGAGCGAGAGAGAGAACAGGAGCAGGGGAGGGGTAGAGATAGAGGGAGACAGAGGATCCAAAGCAGGCTCTGCACTGGTAGCGGAGTGCCCAATGTGGGGCTCAGGCTCACAAACCGGGAGATCATTACCTGAGCTGAAGTCAGACACTCAACCAACTGAGTCACCCAGGTTCCCCAATGTTGATAGTATTTGAAAGATTATCATCAAAAAGGAAATATAGACTTAAAAAATTTCTGTAGGGAATACATAGGCCATTGAAAATATACTTATAGACTCCCATGAGTCCAGAGACCCCAGATGAGAAACACTATTCCATATTAAGTAATGAATTTTTTAAAATTCTGCTACTGTCTGGTGGCCTGTTCATCATCCGTTTCTGTTGTTCTTTCCTGTGTGCACTCTACTCTTCCTGTCCCAAAGCCAATGTTGACTTTTAACAGGCTCTTACTATTGAGCAGAAAGATTTTAGGCTTTGCATGTGCACATGCAATAAGTTTACTCCAAGTGTTGAGCTAAGAAGACTTTGCTGTCCTGTACCAAGTGCTATGAAGGGAATGGCTGCCTACTATGGCAAGATCATATTCATCCACATGGTTTTTGTTATTTAGGTTATTTGTTTGTCCTGTGTGACATGCCCTTCTTGGAGCTAGACCAGAGGCTTCCGTTGTCCTGAGAGGATATCAGCCCAGCAGAGACAGAGGATAAATGCATTAAATCCTTGGTTTTTAAGTGTCAGAAAGCCTATCTTATTAAACCTGCAGAGTCTGTTCATTAGCCCTTCTGCTCCCTACAGGGTGGGGTCTTAGACAGAGTTAGGGGAAAACTTAGAGTCAAAACAGAGAGCAGGATGATGGTGCAGATCTCTAAACAGGTGTGCTGTGCCCTGTTCCCCTGCCTTGTGGTTAGCTCTAACATGGGGGAGAAGACAAAAACTAGAACAATTCTCTAAAACGCGAGGAGCCTTGAGTAGAGGGGACAAGTGCTCTACTTCCTCTCTAGAACCCTCGGAGGTATTCGTTCAGGAGCATCCCATGACCATAGACTTAGGGACAGAAACATGGGGAGCAGGGCTGGAGGGACGTGAGGCAGCCCCAGCAGGTTTCCTGCAACCCATTGTCTAAGGGAAGGAGCTAGAAGGAAAGCAGAATCTTTTTTAGAAAAAATAGGCACAAAAAATAGCTATGAGCAAACTGGCAGAGCTGAAGTTGTTCTTTCAGTTGCAAGGGGATATCATCAAAAGACATCAAAATATGGTATGTCTACAAATCACTAAGAATGTGACTGCTTAGAAGCTGCCAGCAAGGAAGTGGGACAATGGCCATGGTTGTGACTGGGCAGAGGGCTGTGGACAGACGACTAAGGACTAAATGTCTCCCCTCATGCCATGATGGTACATGCACCCCAACAGACATGCCACTGCAGGGAGATTCAGGGGTGGGGGACAATCCCCAATAACTGAACCTAGGAGAACTACAAAGATCTGAGATTGACTAATCATATTTTAATAAAAATTATTTTTCAGTATCTAAATTTGACAGAACATTCAGAAGAATCATGTATTTCATTGACAAGTCCTGTCCTGTAAAAATATTTGTGAAAGAAATAGATCCTGAAGGCAGGCCAAGAGATACTTTCTGAGATAATATCTGGGCTTCCATATTTGCATACTTCAGTATAAAACTATTGAGTTAAGAGTATCCCCAATTTAGCAGTATTTGCTCTGAGCTTACCAGGTACCTCAGTAGAGAGATTTTTCTCAGGTAGACAAAATCTATAGAACATGATTATTTAAAAGATCAATAATTTGAAACCTAATATCCACAAAATGTAAATTTGAGGAAAATTATAGGCATTAAAATTTTTTTTAAACATCCTAGTTAAAAAGATAAATTCTAGCCAGACATGATGTTGAAGATAGGTAATGTTAAAAAACTGATTAAAGCTTGTGAATATATAGAAAATTAATAATTTGTATTTATTTTATAAGGAAACACATTTAGTTTTAAATGTGTTTAAGTTAAACACATTTAGTTTTAAATCTGAATAACAGATATATCAAGAAGCAAAGTACTAAGTGTAAAGTTTATTGAATTTACATAAACTGTAATCAGCAACCGGATCAAAAAATGGAACTTTCCCAGGTCTCCAGAAGCCCTCTCTCAGTGCCTGCCTACCCCTCTCAAGGCAACACTCTCCTGGCTTCTATCACCATAGATTAGTTTTGCCTCATCTTGAATTTTATTAATGCATTCTTTTGTGTCTGGCTTCTTTTTTTTTCTCATTTTTTTTAAATAATAACTTATTGTCAAATTGGTTTCCATACAACACCCAGTGCTCAACTCAACAAGTGCCCTCCTCTGTGCCCATCACCCACTCCCCCCCCCCCCGCACCCCCCTCTCCCCTCAGTTTGTTCTTATTCTTTGAGAGTCTCTCATGTCATGTCTTTCTTCCTCTCTGTGGCTTTTTTTTTTCTTTTCCCCTTCCTCTCTTCCCCTCCCCCCTGGTTTTCTGCTAGGTCTCTCAAAGCCTATCTATGCGTGGGAACATATGGTATCTGTCTTTCTCTGCCTGACTTACTTCACTCAGCATAATATCCTCCAGTTCCATCCATGTTGCCACACATGACCAGATTTCATTCCTTCTCATTGCTGCGTAGTATTCCATTGTATATATATACCACATCTTCTTTATCCATTCATCAGTTGATGGTCTCTTTCCATGATTTGGCTATTGTCGAAAGTGCTGCTATGAACATGGGGGTACACGTGCCCCTATGCATCAGCAGTCCTGGATCTCTTAGGTAGATTCCTAACAATGCTATTGCTGGGTTATAGAGTAAATCTATTTTCATTTTTTTGAGGAACCTCCTGTGTCTGGCTTCTTATGCTCAGTATTAAATTTGTGAGATCGATCTGTGATTTCGTATGTAGTGGTAGGTTATTTATTCTCATTACTGTGCTCTTCCATTGGACATATATACCACAATTTTTTATCCCTTCTTCTGTTGATGGACATTTGTGATGTTTTCAGTTTGGGGCTTTTGTGAATAGTGCTGTAGATGGTAAAAGTGTATTCTTGTAAGAGTCTTTTGTACACTTTTTTGTTGTATAGTCTTGTGAGTGGAATTACTGGATCATACTGTGTATATAGATTCAGCTTAAAAAGATGCTGCCAAACAGTTTGCCAAAGCAGTTGTATCAATTTACATGCCCATCTGCAGTACCATCAGCGTTCCAGTTGCTGATGGCATCCATAATAACATTTGCATTTCTTCTTCTCCCACTTCTTTCTCGGTCTTCATGGTCTACTTTTCTTCCTCCTCTTTCTTTTTACTTCCCTTCCTCCTTCAATTTCCTCCTCTTCCCCTTCCATCTTCCTCTTCCTCCCCCTTTTCCTCTCATTATCCTTCTTCTCCTTCTTTATTTCCTCCCTCCCATTTCCTTTTCCTCCACCTCCCCTTCTCCTCCTTCTTTAGCTCTTCTTTCTGATGGATATCTACTGGCAACACATCATGGATTTAATTTGTATTTCCTTGATGTCTAATAACTTGAGCATCTTTTCACATGTACTCGCCATTTGAATATTCCCTATTGTGAAATGCCTGTTCAAGGCTTTTGCCCATTTTTAAAAACTGGATTACCTGCCTTTTGCTTATAGTTGTGGAGGTCATTATATATTCCGTATATGAGTCCTTTGTCAGATATATGTATTTAAAATATTTTCTCTCACTTGAAAATTATTACCATTGACTATGATATGTACTATGCAGTTTTTATAATCCTCTTTATCAGAAAGTGAATTTCCTTTTGAGCCCTAATTTGCTAAAAATTTATCATAGAAGAGTGTTGCATTTTATTAAGTGCTTTTCTTCATCTTTCATGTTGATCAGATGCTTTTTCTACTTTTTTCTATTAATGTAAGTGAGATACATTGATTGAATCTGGAATGGTAAACCAACTTCAAATTCTTGGAACAAACTCAAGTTGGTATTATATATTTTCTTTTCCTTTACGTTTCATAATTTCATTAAAAATTTTTTTTAATGTTTATTTATTTTTGAAGGAGAGAGAGAGCGTGAACAGAGAAGGGGCAGAGAGAGAGGAAGACACAGAATCTGAAGCAGGCTCCATGCTCTGAGCTGGACACAGAGCCCTATGTGGGGCTTGAACTCATGAGCCTTGAGATCATGATGTGAGCCGCAGTCGGATACTTAACTGACTGAGCCACCCAGGCACCCCAGAATTTCATTTTTAAATATTTAATTTGAGGTTTTTGTATCTGTATTGTTGCAAAAATACTAATCCATAATTTCCCTTTATTTTTATGTCCATGCCCAGGTTTAATGTCCAGGTTATCATGCCTCCATAATATAAGCTGGTAAATATTCTCTCTTTTGCTATAACTACATAAAACTACATAAAATCAATTGTTGTTGCTTCCTAAAATGCTTGGAAGAATTCATGAGTAAATCTATCTGGGTGTGGAGTTTACTTGTTGGGATGGTTTTATATTACAAATTCAACATCTTTAATAAACAAAATTATTTAAATTTTCAATATCATTTTTTGGAAGCTGTATTTTTCAAGAAATTGGTCTAATTCATCTAAATTTTCAAATATATTGACAAATTTATTTAGAACTTTTCCTTATTATTTTAATATCAGTAGGCTCCATAATGATATTTCCATTTCTGATATTGTATTTGCACTTTTTTTCTCTTTTTACTTGAATAGTCTTATTAGGATTTTATTCTTTTCATTAGTTTTTGCAAAGAACCACCTTTGAATTTGAGTATTTCTGTAATGTACCAGTTTTCTATTTTAACAATTCTTGCTTTTTATTGTTGATAAACTTGATTCATAGTCAATTTCTAAGGAGTTGAAGATTTTTAACTTCTCTTTTTGTATTGATTTTGAGCTTAATTCCACTGTGTTGAGAACATACTTTGTATGTCTTCAATATTTAAGGCCTATGAGTAATTAGGGTAACTATTCCATAGACAATTGCAAAGGAGGTATATTCTGAAAATGTTGGTGCAGAGTTCTATATATGTAGATTAGGAAAACTTTGTTATGCATGTTGTTCAAATTGTCTGTATTCTTACAATTTTTAATCTAATTTTCATAACAGTTACTTGGAGATACATGCTAAAATCTGACATTATATTTATGGATTATGTAAATTTCCTTTTAGCTTTATAAGTTTTTGCTGTATATATTTTGAAGCTAAGTTATTAGATGACTACAAATTTAGTATTTTATGTGTTACAGTCAATTAGCCCCTTTAACATGAATAAATGCCCCTTTTTATCTTTTGTAATGCTTGTTCCCTTAAATACTATCCTTCTGATGCTAGTTAAGACTTACCAGTTTTATTGTGGTTAGTGTTTGTATGGTATATACTTTTCCATTCTTTTTAATCTTATTCTTTCTTTATTCTTATATTTAAATTGTGTCTTAGGAGCATTTGGGTGGCACAGTCAGTTGATTTCAGCTCAGATTGTGATCCCAGGGTCATGAGATCAAGCCCCATATCAGGCTCTGAACTGAGTGTGGAGCCTCTTTGGGATTCTCTCTCTCTCTCTCTCTCTCTCTCTGCCCCCTCCCTTTTCTAAAAAAATGTATCTCCTATAACCAGCAGGTATTTGTGGGTTTTTGAAATTGAGTCTGACAATTTTTGTCTTTTACTCAAATTATTTGTTCTATTTATATTTACTATAATTACTAATATATTTAAGTTTATAAGGACTATCATACTAGTTGTGTTTATCTGACCCACCTGTTCTGTTTCTTTCCACTTTAACTTCCTTTGGATTAATCAACTATTTTTTTATTATTCTGCTTTTCTGTTTGATTAGTTTGTTAATTACATACTCTAATACTATTCTTCTACAGCTTGCCCTAGAGATTATACCATGCATTCTTGACTGACTGCAGACTAATAAAACTTGTCACTTTTACTTTTTGGGTAATGCAAGAAACAGAGAACACTTCAGCTTTGTTCACCCTTCCTATCCTGTATGTTATTCCTGTATTTTTATTCTACACATATGTTAATCCCCTTAAGACTTTATCACCAATTTTCGTAGAAATAACATTGACTGCGATTAACACCTGATACTCTTCATTCTTCATTTCTATGCTTCCATCTTGGATTATTTTTCCTCTGCTTAAAAAGTCTCTTAGTGTTTCTTTTAGTAAAGGGTCTACTGGCAACAGATGCTCTCCATTTTTGTCTAAAAAATGTCTGTTTCAATTTTGTTTTTTAAAACAGTATTTTCTTTAGGTTGTGTGTTGTTTTTTAAAACAATGCTTTCTTCAGGCTGTGTGCCAGTTTCCTTTAGGTGTTCTTTCTTTTATGATCAGTTATTATTAACACTTTGAAAATTTTCAATTCCATTGTTTCTACTGATAAATCAGCTCTCAGACTGTTGTTCCCTTGAAGATAATATACCTATTATCCTGGCTGCTTTAATTTTTTTTTTCAGCTATCTGATTATGATGTGCCTATGTGTGGTTTTTCTGGATTCATATGATTTTAAAATATGTGATTTGATATCTTTAGTCAGTTTTAGAAAATTCTCAAATATTGCTTATGTCTCATTCTTTTTCTGGGTTCCAATTATATGTATGTTAGGCCCTTTCATCTCTGTCTTAGAAATATATGTTTTCTGTTTGTTTAAACCTTTTTTTTTTTCTCTGTATGTTTTATTTATTTTTTTAAATGTTTATTTTTGAGAGAGAGTGCAAGTGGTGGTGGGGGGGTACAGAGAGAGAGGGAGATAGAGAATCCCAGGCAGGCTCCATGTTGTTAGTGCAGAGCCTTGGCATGGGGCTTGAACCCACTAACTGTGAGATCATGACTTGAGCTGAAATCAAGAGTTGGATGCTTAAGCGAATGAGCCTCCCAGGTGCCCCTCTTCTTATGTTTTAGATGCTGCACTGAATCACTCACATTTCCCTGTTAGGAGTGAGAGGCTTATTTTCCCAGCTGCTGGGTATGTTGGTGCTGACAATTCTCACATGTTCGTTCTTTCCAGGAATTTAATTCAACTGAAGCTAACCACCTCCCTGAAGTCCATGCCCTCTTCCTGGGAACAGCCTATCAAATGACTGATCAGCGCAGGGGTATAAAAGATGGGCCCCATTGCCCCTTTGCTAAAATTCTAAAGGGCTATCTCAGCTTGAGTGTTTCCTATGGAGTCGGCTGACTCGGTTGAGATCCGATTTTTCTCTCTGCCCTTCACTTTCTTTACTTCCCTCCAAATGTTTATCTCAAGGCGCTGTCCCCTGAAAATTCCTGAATTCTAATCTCCATCTTAGAGTCTGCTTTCAAAAAAATCTGACCTGTAATACTATGCTTTGGTTTGTAATTTTTCTCCTAATCTATCTTGCAGTTCACTAATCCTGTCTATTGCTATGACTGGCTGTAGTTAAGGAATTCTTGAGTTTTTAAGTTTATTTACAGTTCTGTTTCTTTTAGGTGTTTTTTCCTTTAAATGTTTTTTATTTTTTTTTAATGTTTATTTTTGAGAAAGAGAGAGAGAGAGCGAGCGCGAGCATGAGCAGGGGAGGGGCACAGACAGAGAGGGAGACACAGAATTCAAAGCAGGCTCCAGGCTCTGAGCTGTCAGCACAGAGCCCGACGCGGGGCTCGAACTTGGGAACGGTGAGGTCATGACCTGAGCCAAAGTCGGACGCCCAACCGACTGAGCCACTCAGGTGCCGCTGTTTTTTATTTTTTAATGTTTATTCTTGAGAGACAGACAGCAAGAGTGGGGGAGGGGCAGAGAGAGAGGGAGATATGGAATTTGAAGCAGGCTCCACGCTGTGAGCTGTCAGCAAGCACCCAGACGTGGGGCTTGAACTTCTGAACCATGAGGTCATGACCTAAGCCGAAGTGGACGCTTAACCAGCTGAGCCACCCAGGCACCCCAGATGTCTTTTCTTTTAAATAGACTTCACTTGTTTTGGAGAAACTCTTCATCTTGTTAAAATCTAACTTGATAACCATATCTAGATCATCTATGGGCTTGTTTCTGGATTTTTTTTCTTGTTCCTTTCTGTTAACATGCCTAATAACTTTTTAATTTGAATGTTGAACAATATGAAAAACCATGAAGATTTGGGATGAGGTCTTTTTCCTCCCAAGAGAATTTAATTTTCTTCTGGGAGACAGAACAGGGTAGGCTACCTCTATGCAGTTGAGCACAGATCTGAGTTGAAGGTGGATTTCACCATTTGTAGAAACCTGTTTATTTCTGGTCACTCTTATTCCTACATTTAACCCTGTAATAGTCCTACCTAGAAACATGAAGTTTGTAACAGCCTCCTCTTACTTTTGTGGGTCCTGAATTTTGATTTTTCAGTCAGTGAGACTTCTGAAAGCTCTATCAGACTGTTATCTGATGCTATCTGCTCATTTCATGCTGCTTATGTGAAACAAACGCTCCAAAGGAAAAAGTTTAGACCTACACCCACCCTATCTTGGTCTGCTCTAGCACCATCAGAATCCACTTCCTTATTTTTTGCCAGTTTAGTTTAAACGTCATTGTCATCATAAATATATGGTAGGTTGAAAAAAAGGGCCTACAAGTTATTTGCCCCATTTCCATCAAGAAGTGGAATCTATTTCTCCACTTTTTGACAGCCTTCTGACTAGCTTTAACCAACAGAAGGTGGAGAAGGCAGTATTACTCAAGTTCGGAATTTCGGCTTCAGAAGGTTTGCAGCTTCTGCAAACCCAAGCAGTGGAAACCATCCCGAAACCTTGCGAGCAAACCCAAGCAAGGCT
Source organism: Paguma larvata (assembly GCA_030068075.1). Taxonomy (NCBI): domain Eukaryota; kingdom Metazoa; phylum Chordata; class Mammalia; order Carnivora; family Viverridae; genus Paguma; species Paguma larvata. Next base: position 66,569,576 of record CM057828.1, on the reverse strand, counting down.
GTTGGTGAATTAGAGATCATATGAACAATGAACTGTCACCCACTTAGATCCCAGATGTGTGAGTGAGTTCAGGCGTGAAAAGCTGACCCAGACCCAGACCAGAAGACCACCCAGGTCTTCTCAGCCCAACTTGATAACCAGTCTCATGAGCTAGATAAAACTTTTGTTGCTTTAAGTTAAGTTTTGGGTTGTTATGTTATGTAGCAATATGTAAAGCTAATTATGTAATTTTTTTCATCACTTGAGCATTCTTCTCCAGGATTTGACTTTCTAATTGGTTTCCTGGGGAATGCTGGGCTATAATTAAAAGTCTGAAGGCAATGAGAGGTGGAATAGGTGAAACCTGAGGAGTCTTCAAGCAGGAACAACTTCCAGCAGTAACTCTGCCCTCAAAGGGTGATTAGTAGCCTTTGGGGAATCCAGAATCCTCTTCTCCCAAATGTTGTCATTCTAATTCTCATGGTTCCACTCTTTCTCAGTCAGTGCTGTTTCACGTAAAATACATTGTAAGACTGACTTCCCCACCCTGCACAATGACGCTCTGATTTTTATCTTTTGTGGATCTATTTGTGGATCAATTGATCGATCTCTTGTATTCTGTTGATCAATCCGTTGTATTTTATCTAACTATGTCATTCATAAGAGTTGTTTTTAGAAAATCTGAGAAACTCCAGGATTCTGTCTTTATCTAAAAAGTTATGACACTAAGCCTCAAATTTTCTTTAAGTTCTGAAGTGTAGTTAAAAGCATTTGATGCTCAGCACTCCTATTTCTTGTGATTCTCCTATGCTGGTGGAAGTAGCCCCCATATGCCAAAATCATTTCTTTAATAGGCTTTCTCCGTATGGCTAGGGTAGTTTAAGTAGCTATTTTGCCACTGCCAGTTGTGAATTATAAGTATTCTGTTCTTTAATGGCAAATGCATCTGCACTACCGTGCAACCCAACCAAGTCAGATAACCAGTTCCAGGCAGTCAAGGAACCCCAATGAGAGTTCAGTGGTAGACAACAGAATCCATTCAAGCCAGTGTAAGGAGAGATTCAGTTGGGGGATTATGGCTTATAAAACTTTAATAGATGAAGAAGCAGGCTCTAAATGGGCTCCCAAAATGGTACTGCAGAACCGGTCTACAAAGTGAGTGAGCTCATGCCTCTGCCACTATTAGGAAGCCGGGGAAAGAGGAAGCTACCTTCACGACTGCTGGTTCTAGAAACCCTCTCACTCCTGACTTCTGACATGACGTGGACCAGGTCAGTGGGTCCTCTGCTCCTTACCTCTCAATACCCATAAAGTTAGTGATGGTCCAAAGAACCAGCTTCTTCTAGGTGTGCTACAGAAATACCCTTGTGGCAGTGATTTCCAAAAGAAGTAATAGAGCACAACTTCTATCTTTGCAGATACCCTAGAATTTGAAGTTTCCCAGTTTCATGCAGGAAATCTTCTTGGCCTACACTGTGTGACTGGCTGACCTATAAAGGAATCAGGGAAATGTGATTTTTCACTTTTCACCCCGTTTCCTCACTACACAGAATGTATCTGTTGCCCAATGGCATCAGCATCCTCTGTAAGGGAATAGAGATGAAGGAGTTTATCTGCAGACCATGACGCAAAGGCTAAAATGCACGTGATCTACTTGGAAAAGTGGCAGTAACATGGATAATGCTCAGTTCATGCTGTTTCTATTGTTGTTGGGCTGGCATTGCTCAACAGTGGGGCAAAGGCAGACTCCAAGATGGGGGGAATCGAGGCTGCTTCAGGCCAGAGTAGAAATGCACCTTTGTTTTCTTCTTGGTACCAGTGTTGTGCTGTTAAACGGCTTTCCCAAAATACCAGTGCTGGAAGGGGCTTGGTTTTCAATGAGCAACTTTTCACACTCTCTCTCATCATTAACCCCTTTCATCAGTTACCTCAATTTCCCACTGAAAAATTCCACTTTCTTTCCTCCTCCTTGTTAATTTCCTGGTTTCCTCTCTTTCTTGCTTTTCTCTTCCCTCTGTCTCCCTTCTCTGCCTTAAAAATAAGGTTTTTACATTAAAAACACCTTATACTCTTAAGTCTTTGACTTCACTATAGTGAGTTAATATTTGTAAAGCGTTTAAAACAGTTCCAGGCACACAGTAAGCATTGTTTGAAATACTCTTATTTACTAACTTAATTTACTGATTAAAAAAATGGACCTACCTTAGGCATACTCTGGGGCCCACCTTGCCTTATAGTGATCTTTTAAACTTCAGGAATTAAATCACTTTGGCTGTGATCCGAGATGGACCTACTTTATACCAAATCTTGCTCTTGAGAGGAACACTAGTGGATGATTCAGTGTTACTACAGCAAACCGTCCCCCCCCCCCCATATATGCCGTAGAGAGCAAGCTAATGCTGAGCATCAGGTCTGATTCCTTGTGGTTAGACCTAAGTATGATAAACAAAAAGAACCCAGTTGTCGTAGATGCTCAATTTTGCATTTCTTTTAACATGTGGTTTCACAGTTACTTGTACTTCTTAATAAGATTGGATATGGGGGGCGCCTGGGTGGCTCAGTTGGTTAAGTGTCTGACACTTGGTTTTGGCTCAGGCCATGATTTCTTGGTTTATGGGTTCGAGCTCCACATTAGAATTCTGCTGAGGATTCTCTCTCTCCCTTTCCCTCTCTCCTGCCCCTCCTCTGCTCATGCATGTGCGTGTCCTCTCTGTCAAAATAAACTTAAAAAAAAAAAAATTGAATACTGGCTTTTCAAAATCCGGAAGTAATTGAAAGGGAATTACATACCTATTCATCACACATGTTTATATTTTGGGCAATTTTAATTATACCTTAAATGTGTCTTTTTAAGAGCTTGAAGACAGAAAGGGCTACACTGACAGAATAAACACTTTCAAGTCTGAGAGAATGTACGGGAACCTGCATTCAGAGCCCGGATCCTGGGAAGACCATATCCGGGAAAGCCTTGCCCGCAGGATGCGAGTCAGGAAACCCTGACTCTGGCTCATCTGGGGCCCTTACAGCTATTAGCGGCTTTGTTTTTCTGCACTTCAAGCACAGTTGGGTTTAATAAGGCTGTTTGGTGGTCTTTTTGTCTACACATGCTTCCTTATATTTTTCTTAGCTGTGACCGGCCCACATGGAAACTGCAGAACTCTCCACCCCTGAGATAGCAATAATTATCCCAGAAGCCCCTTCAGAGGAGCATTTTACAACCTCTGCCTCTCAGCTTTTGAATGTGAGAAAATGATCATTTTAAACAAGGGTTGCGACAGACTTCAAAGTTGGCGCCTTTGTTAGATTCACTTGGGGAATAAACATTATGGCCGAGTGGGAGGCTGTCAACAAGAATAGTCACTAGCAGAGCTTGGTTCAAGAACAGATCCCGATGTTTGCAAACCATCCCTTACATGGAAGTGCATAGGTTGGGATGCAAGTCCATCAATAATGCCAGTGAAAACCCATAATGATTTGCCGCCAAGCAAGGATCCAGCTGTTTTCTCCAACCTGAGCATGTCCTATCCAGCGTAGTCAGAATAACTGACCGATCACTACCTTTATAGGTAGGATGACTATATATCTTCATTTTCCGGGACCGTCCTGGAATGTAGTACATATCGTGCTACGTTGACCCAGTTAATAGTCCCATTCAATCTCAGCGTGTCTAGATTTGGATGATAAACTTCATGGACAACTTATTTTTAAGCAAATAAGAGGTCAGGAAAAAGCTACACAGGATTCACAGCATCTGCTCTTGCCCTGCAGAGTTCCTGGAGGCCTGATAAATTGTTGGCATTCGCGCTAGTTGAATTGAGAACTTCATGGAATCTTCGGTGACAACGGCTCTCCCTCCTTCCCACTAATCTCTACCCTTCTAACCGCTGTGCCCTCCTTCTAGCCTGCTCTTAAAAACGGTTCAAGAGCATTGGCATCAATTAGTTCCTTTCTGCCTTCCCCACTCCTCTCCATCTCCTACCTGCTGCTGCTGCCACAATCATTCCAGATTGTTAAATTACATTTTCTATCTTGGGACTCTTTGTTCAACAATTATAATACATATTACAGTCGTCCTATAAGAATTTATTTGTCTCACGTAACCAGAAAAGCATAGAATTGTTAATTTCTTCTATTCTTGTTCTATTTCTTGTGTCCTATCTCCTTCCCATTCTTGGATTGCATTTTTATTTTGAGTAATAGTTTCAGAAGGTTATGTGGGTGGCAAAATTGCTAAATTGCTTGCATGTTCAAAATTATCTTCATTTTGCCTTCATACTTGAATGCTAATTTGCCTGGGAAAGGTTTCCAAATCCTTTTCCCTCAGAATATTTTGGCAATTCCTTCATGATTTTCTAGCTTTTCCACTTGGTAGTCAGAAGTCTGGTGCCAGGTTCATTCTAAGTCCTTTGTAATTTTTCCTCCACTTCCACCCTCTTCTTTTGTTTTTGAAAGTTTGCAACTTTCTTTATCCTTGGAATTCATAAAAATCACCAAAATGTGTTGTTTCTGAACATTTGCATAAAGCACATGGTGGGCCATTTCAATCTGAACGTAAGTTTTTCTTTAGCATATGGAAATTTCTTCTGTTATTTCTTTTTTTTTCCCCCTCCATGTTCTGTTCACTTATTTTATTGGGTAAGTCTTAGAACTCTGAATATAGCTCCATGTGTGTTAACTCCTCATAGTTTCTTTGACTGGTGTTCTTGGGGAAAGTCCTTCACTCAAGCTTCCAGGTTGCGTAAGACCGCCTCCCGGCCTCTGCAGTCTTCTATTCAGTCCTTCTATGCAGCTTTCATTCTAACGACCAGAATTTCAGCTTCCAAAAGTTATTCAGTGTTCTCATGCTTAAATTTCATACTATTCCTTTCTCGTTTAATGGTAATGATCTTCTTAAGTTGTCAGATGTTTCTAGAAGTGTTCTAAGATTTTAGTTTTCTTGCATTAATTGCGCTTTCCTTGAGGACCATTCTTCTATGTGGTCCATGTATTGGCTTTTTTTTCCTCTCCTCTCCAATACTGGGGCCTGACTCTATATTGGGTGGGTTTGTGTGATGGGTGAGTTCCGAAGGCCAGAGAAGCCCATCTTTGGGGTTTGGGGCTCCATGTGCATACTGAGGCTAGAAGTGATCTGGGACCTTACGCTACTTCTCTCTCCACCTCCAGGGCTCATGCTAAGCATTCCCTAGAAGTAAACTCATATTTTGAGAGGTATCCTTAGGACTGTAGACTAGGGGCAAATGCTATAGGCAACTGTTTGGAAAGTGGATTCCTACATGCTGTTTGGTTTTGCCAATAACCAAGTCCATTTACTTTATAAAATTCATACAGAAATTCCTTAATATTTTGGTCTGCTAATGTCATAGCCTTTGGTTTTCTAGTGCTTTCATGGGTTTTTGTTGTTCTGATACTTTGGAGACAGCAATAAGTAGTCCATCCATTTTGAGCTTTAAGGCATACCAGTTCACCAACTATTCTAATCCCATGGCAAATTTGCTGAGTCTGAACTGTACGGATTTTATGGTTGATAAAATTGACCATAAAGCACTTCTTATGGTGCTTTCATTTATCACTATCTAATTCTGTCTTTTATAATTTTTCTAACTTCTAATTCATGTTGAAGGACATCCTATCATATGCTACAACATGAATGAACCTTGAGGATATTATGAGTGAAATAAGCCAGTCATAAAAAGATACATACTGCATAATTCCTCTTATATCTGAAGTAGTATCTAAGGTATGAAACGCTTAAAAACAGAAAGTAGAATGGCGGTTACCACGGGACTGTGGGGAGGGGAAGAGGGTTGTGCAGTGGGTACAGAGTTCCAGTTTTGCGAGATGAAGTTCTAGAGATCAGTTCTACAACAAGATGCTTATAGTGAAGGCTTTAATTTTAAAAAATGGTTAAGGTGGTACATTTTATGTTACATATCTCTTACCATAATAAAAAAAATCAGAGCTTTAAATTCCAGTCAGAAGAAGCATTGTATATAACTACTCCAGGAAGAAGGAAGTAGTTGGCTTAAATTTAGCCATGGCTGTAAGTGACTGGAATCTTTTGGATTTTTCTATAGTATCATGTCATCTGGAAATACATAGTTTTACTTCTTCCTGGCCAATTTGGATGCCTTTTATTTATTTGTCTAATTGCTGTTGCTGGGACTTCTAGTACTATGTTGAATAAAAGTAGTGAGAGGGGGCATCCTTGTCTTTTTCCTAACCTTAAAGGAAAAACTGTTTTTCTCTGTCGGGTATGATGCTGGCTGTGGATTTTTCACGTGAGGTCTTTATCATTTTGAGGTGTATTCCCTCCAGAGCTACTTTGCAGAGGGTTCTTATCGTGAATGGATGTTGTACTTTGTCAGATGCTTTTTTTGCATCTATTGAAATGATCATGATTTTTATTCTTTCTCTTAATGATGTGACCTATTATGTTGTTTTGTCAATGTTGAACCACCCTTGCATCCCAGGAATAAATTCCACCTGATCGTGGTGTCTTCTTTTTTTTTTTTTTAATATATCATTGGATTTAGTCTGCTAATGTTTTGTTGAGGATTTTTGTGTCTATATTCATGAGAAATGATTATTCTGTAGTTTTTTTTGTTTTTGTCTGTTTTTTTTTTTGTGTCTTTATCTGGTTTTGGTATCAGGGTAATGCTGGCCTCATAGAATGAATTTGGACGTTTTCCTTCCTCTCGTATTTTTTGTAATAATTTGAGAAGAATTGGTGTTAACTCCTTTTTAAATATTTGGTAGAATTTGCATGTGAAGATGTCTGGTCCTGGACTTTTTTTGGGGGGGAGTTTTTTGATTACTGATCTCATTGCCTGTTCAAATTTTCTATTTCTTCTATTTTAGTTTTGACAGGTTATGAGAAGGTCATTTTATACTCACATCAGCACATTGTATAAGAAGATATTAATATAGATTAATAGAAAAAATATTCTAATTGAAAAAAATGGGTAAAAGATATAAACAAGCAAATTTCCACTGATGAAACAAGGGTTATAAACAGATCTCTAAATATGTAATAAAATTTGTTATTTAAATGACAACAAAGTTCTGCATTTCCCCATCATAAAGGCAGCTATTAAAGAATGACAATATTAAAGCGTTATCAAATTATAAGGAGATGAATACTGTAACCAGTGAGAGAATAAATTGATAGTTATTTTGGAGAATAATTTGATAGTTTCTATTAAAGTTCTGTGTGATCTTTGACCCAGCTTATGTATATCCGTAAATAGGAATTACGATCTTCAGTATTTTTGGAATAACTAAATTACAATAAATGACTGTGACTTGACTAGCTAAATAAATGTGCTATATTAAACAATGGAGTTGCTGTAGTTAAGGCAATAAACTCAATCTATATGAATCAACAAAAACTTAAACTATGCCGGGGTGTCTGGGTGACTCATCGGTTAAGCTATTGACTCTGTTTCAGCTCAGGTCATGATCTCAGTTTGTGGGTTCGAGCCCCACGTGGGTTCCATGCTGACAGTGAAGGGCCTGCTTGGGATTCTTTCTCTCTCTCCCCCAGCCCCTTTCCCTGCTCTCAATCTCTCTCTCTCTCTCTCTCTCTCTCTCTCTCTCTCTCTCAAAATAAACTAAAAAAATTATACTTAAAGTTTTAGAACATAGTATATAAAATTATATTTAAAAATGACAAAACAATTTTAAATTTTTATCTATGGCAAAAAAAAAATACATGGATAAAGGTCTGGAAAGATACACAGCAAACTCTTAATACCAACTCCCCCTGGAAATGTAAAGGTAGAAGCTTCCAGGCCTCCTAGACAACAGGTATAGGATCATTTCAACTACATGCTCTTGGTCAGAGCAAGTCTCAAGACCAGCCCAGATTCAAGATACCTTTATCTCTTGATGGGGCAAGTGGCAAGCATATGGGTAGAGCTGGTGGCGGTAGGATTGATGGCAACCATCTTTGTAGACTATGCACCATTTTCCTTCCTTTATTTCAGGCAGTTAACATCCTTCAGCTCTTGGCTCCTTTTCCTGCTCCTATATCAAAGCTTACTTTTAAAGAAAGATTTTATAGGATTCTTCTACTTTAATTGAGAATTTAAAACCGATACACCATTCTAACAGGACATTTATTTATATCTCCCTGGTCGTGGCAAGAAATAATTTATCTCTTAGGGCAAGTTCAGGCATTAATAAGCGGGAGAAGTGTTTCCTTTCAGAGCCTTGCTTTTGAGTCACACTTCATAGTTTCTCAGTGCTTCACCTCTTCCATCCTCTTAAAAGCTGGCTGGGGGTAAAAGGGTATTGTCACCCCGGAGGGACTGAGCTCTCCATTCACAGATGTGCCCAAAGCTTGGCTCTGAGCTTCTGAAAAGGTGTTCATTGCCTGAAACAGAGGTGTCTTTAACCACATTTTTTTCTGGGCCACAGTTAGTTATTGGCCATGTCAGATATCATATAGGAGGAGGGGAACAACAAGAAGTCATCCATTCCAAAATATTAGGTGTAGCTGGGTACTATGCAAGGTACTGGATGTACCAGTAGTGAGCAGGATGGGCAGACTCTGCCCTTACAGATGCTGTAGTCTGGAGGGTTGTATAGACAAGGAACTGGCAAGTGTAATATATGCTCAGTACAATAAAGAGAAGGCACTGCAGGAAGACTGCAAAGAGCTCTAAAAAGTCTTGTGCTGCTAAGTTTTAAAGACTGGTTTTACAAATAAGAAAACTAAACTAAAAGGACCCTGCCCTCCCCCTGCCACCACCTCCGACTTGCAGTATGGTGTCAAGATTTCCCATGAATGTCATGCTACCAACATGATCTCACTGAATGAAATTATAAAGAGATACAGCTCTTGAAAGCCACTATTAGCCAACAGTAGTACATCACTGGGTCTAAACAAGGAGCAAAATACTTTCATAAAGCTCTCCCAAACAGTGCTTCATTTCATGACATGATTTAAATGGAAAGTGAACCGTGTGATGAACATCCTTCGCAGGTAAATTATCTGATGAAAACAGTCCATCTTCATCTTCCTGCACAGCAAGGGGACTGCCATCTCAGCAGCAGCTCTGCACGTCCAGCAACAGCTGGCCCTCAGCGGCTGGCCAACGTGCATACCTTTAGGAAAAGCGCCAAATGCAAAGCAGCACGCGGTTTTAGTTCTCTTCGAATTGCATAGGTTGAAAGAAATGCTGATTACCCATCTGGGAACAGAAGTTTGGGCCAGAGACCAGGTTGAGACCATCTCTTACCAAGTAAAACTTGGTGATTTTCCAAAATTTTAAGTTGCAAAGCTGGTAGTAATAAAACAAATATGCCCATCACTATCTGGAGAACAGTCAAGTTTTCCTTTGAGAAAGATAATACCAAGAACCTGACCATAAAATAGTCACTCTCGAGTAGCTTATTCACAAATGACCCTGATAAAATGATCTAGGACCCAGTGCCAGGGAGGCTGAGCCATGATGAACAGAAGAATCAGGTTTCTGTCTTTCTCCCTGCACCTCCCAGGGATGGTGGAAAAACTCCAGCTTAGTGACATGCACACTTAATGTCAAACTAAGCATAAAGCTTGCCGTCCAGGAGCCTCGTTAGAGCTACACACTGCCTGAACCAGGCGTGGGGCTTAGAGACCAAGAAGGCCAGTTGCATGTGGAGGCCATTATGCTATTACCTTCTCATTCCTGGCCTTGATTTCCCGTTGGTAAAATAGCTATAACTTCTTACAAGTCCACGAAGCTACCCAGTTTGACCAAAATTAGACTGATCTGGAGAAATGCAGATTGCAGTTGAGTTCATGTCACCTTATGTAACCCTCGTCTGCTCTGGCCTTCACCCATCCAGACCACACACACGTAGGCATACGTACACACGCGAAACCATTCTGGAACTTCCATGGCACATGCAGTGGTAACCATAACGCTGTACTCCTATGAACAGAATCTCCAGGAAAAAAAAAAAATGGAACCCATATCTTTGCACTAAAGAATGTTAATAAGGTTTTCTTTTTCCACAAAAAGTATTAAAGACATTCTTACATTTTAAGATGCACCATTATTTCACGTATCCCTAGAAGAGGAAAACTGCCAACTGAGATGTTATGCTTTCTTTTCTTTTTTTAGATTTTCATCAGGTTTGCTAGAGGTTTATTGATTTTGGCGTTTTCCAAAGAACCTGCTTTTGTTTCACTGAGTTTTTTTTTTTTTTTTCTATTTTCCTATTTTTAGTTTCCTTCTTATGTTTATTAACTTCTGCTTCCTTTTGGTTCATTTTGTTCTCTTTCTAGGTTTTTACTGTGTGCAACCTATTTGAGACCTTCCTTCATTTCTAATGTAACTATTTAGTGCTACAAATTTCTCTCACACTACATTAGGTGCATCCCACATATTTTGAGAGTTTTTTTTTTTTTAATTTTTATTCAATTCTATGTACTTAATTTTCCTTTGACACTTTGACCAACAGATTATATAAAAGTGTGTTATTTGATTTCCATATCTTTCTGCTGTTGGTTTCTAGTTGCTTCCATCGTGGTCAGAAAATACACTCTGTGTGATGTCAGTTCTCTTTAATTTGCTAGGGTTTGTTTTATGACCTGGGATATGATCTATATTGGTAAACGTTTCATGGGTACTTTGAAATCAAATTGCACTGTGCTGCTGGTGGTGGAGTGTTCTATATATATCGGTTAGAACCTTTGGGTTGATTGTATTGTTCAAATTTTCTGTATCTTCGCTGATTTTCTGTCTAGTGGTTATATCAGTTTCTGAGAGATGGGTGGGGAGGTCTGCAATTATAATTGTGGATTCATCTTTCTCTGGTCAGTTTTTACTTCATGTATTTTGAGGCTCTGCTGTTTGGTATGTGCAAATTTAGGATTGGTATGTCTTCCTGCTGGCTTGATCCTTTCACGTACGTGGAGGGGGCAAAGGAACATCTTTTTATCTCTAACTTTTCTTTAGATCTACTTTATCACATATGAATATAGCCATGCCTGCCTTTCTGGAGTTTGTTTGTCTGTTTTCTGCATGTGTATCTTTTTACACCCTTTTACTTCCAATTTACCTGTGTCAATGAATTAGAAGTGAGTTTCTTATCAGTGTGTAGTTGGGTCATGGCTTTTATTTTAATAAAGTTTACTTATTTTGAGAGAGAGAGAGCGCATGAGCAGGAGAGAGACAGAGACAGAGAGATAGGGAGAGAGAGAGAATCCTAAGCAGGCTCTTTGCTGTCAGTGTAGAGCCCAACATGGGGCTTGAACCCACAAACTGAAATCATGACCTGAGCCAAAATCAAGAGCTATGTGCTTAACTGACAGAGTCATCCAGGCACCCCATTCATTCTTTTAATCTGTTTTTGTTGTTGTTGTTGTTGTTTGGTTTTCTTTTCTTTCTTTTTTTTCTTTTTTTGGAGTGGTGCACTGTGGCCGTTTAGATTTAGGGCACTTGTTGATGTTATTGCTATAGTGTGCCGTTTTATTGTATTTTTTTCTGATTCTCATTCCTTTGTTTCTCTTTCCTTGGCTTCCAGTGGATTACTTAAATATTTTTGAGAAATTCATCTTTACTTATAGTGTTTCTGAGTTAATGTTTGTATAGTTCTTATAGCAGTTTTCTGACTATTGTAGCATCCGTGAGTGACTTATCACAGTCTACCGGTAACGACACTTTACCACCACCAGCAAATTGCGAAAACTTCGTTTCTCTTTAAGCCCTTTTTACATTCTCCGCTTAAAAACTCATTGCTTTGAGTATTAGATGATGATTTTTGCTTCAATCAGAAAACATATTTATGAAGCTCCTGAAGAAAAGGAGGGTCTGTTCCATGTACCTGTATTTCTGGTCTTTCCTTTGTTCTTTCCTGATCCTCTAACATTTGTTGTTGTTTTTATTTTCCTCACTCATCTTCCGTTCGAAGAACATTTTTTACTGCATCTTTATGGGTAGGCCTGCAACCGTTTACTTAGTTTTCCTTTTTCTGAGAATGCCCTTTCCCCTTTCTTCCTGAAAGCCAGTTTTGCTTGACACAGAATTGACCGTTGAAACTTCTTTCCTGTCAGCACTTGAAAATGGTGTGCCAGTCTCTGATCTCCACGTGTTTTGATAAGAAGTCCTCAGACCTCCAAGTGTTCCCCTATGTGTTCTCCAAGTGTTATAGGTAACGTGTTCTTCTCGAATGCTTTCAAGGTATTTTCCTTATCATTAGTTTTCAGAAATTTTGACAAGTATTTGCATGGATTTCTTTGGATTTTCCTTTTGGGAATTCACTGAGGTTTTAAAGTATATAGCTTGGCATCTCTCACCAAATTTGGGAAGTCCTCAGCTATTATTTCTTCAAATTGTCTTCTAGCTTTAATTCTTTTCATTCTGGGACTCTGATAATACAAATGTTGACTTTGTTTTTGTCACACTGGTCTAGAGCCCGGTTCTGTTCTATTCGTCTTGTCTCTTTCCTTTTTTTTTTTTTTTCCAAATTGGATGAATTCTATTTATATTAGGTATGCTGATTCTATCCTCTATCTCCATTCTACTGAGCACACCCAATGAATTTTTCTTTAAATATCTGTTATGTTTTTCCATTTGTAATTTCTAATTATTTCTTTTTATAAACTTCAGTTTCTTTGCTGGAATGTCCTATTTTTTAAGAGAATTTATAATTGACATAGAAGTATTTTTTAGAATGGCTACTTTAAATTTTTTTTTTAATGTTTATTTTTGAGAGAGACAGAGAGTGAGCTGCGGAGGGGCAGAGAGAGAGGGAGACACAGAATCCAAAGCAGGCTCCAGGCTCTGAGCAGTCAGCACAGAGCCCGATGCAGGGCTCGAACTCCTGAACCGTGAGATCATGACCCGAGCTGAAGTCAGATGCTCAACCCACTGAGCCACCCAGGCATCCCTAGAATGGCTACTTTAAAATTCTTGCTACGGGGGCTCCCTGGGTGACTGAGTAGGTTAAGCATCCGACTTCGTCTCTGGTCATGATCTTGCAGCTTGTGAGTTTGAGCCCCACCTGGGGCTCTGTGCTGACAGCCCAGAGCCTGGAGCCTGGTTAGGATTCTGTGTCTCCCTCTCTCTCTCTCTGCCCCTTCCCCGTTCATGTCCTCTCTCTCTGGGTCTCTCTGTCTCTTTCTCAAATAAAAATTTCAAAAAATTAAAAACCTTGATAGGTAATTTGAACATCTGATTCATCTCAGTGTTGGCATCAGTTGATTATCTTATTCAAGCTGTAATTTTCTTGGTTCTTGGTGTGGTGGATGATTTTTCAACTGTGTATCAAACATCTTCTTAAAATCTTTTACTGTAGCAAGTAGCCACTCTGTTTAGATTTGACACACAGGTCTTGGCCTACTTTGTAGCTATAGTACTAACCAGTTTAAAGAATCTTTGTTGTTTTACTTGGTCTGCTGGGTTTATGATTCTGCTGGGGCTTCTACTGATCCCTGCTGGAGCTGGCTAGAAGATATAAACTGTGTTCTTTCAGTTCCTAAGAGTGCGATAATTCGTAATAGCTGCAAAAGGAACCTAACACAGAGTATGTGGAAGGTGTGTGCATGCATGTGTCTGTGTGGAGTGGGGAGTCGATGGGAGAGATCATGTTTTTGGGTGTGCTGCTCTGCTTCTCTGTCTTTCATCTGACCCCTTCAGGGTGTCCTCTAGGATTCAACTTAATGGGCATCTGCTGCCAGAGATCCAAGTAACTCTTCTCTCCCCAAGCTTGCCTTGGGTGCTCCCCTTAGAGACTTCATAGAGTTATGTATATATAATATATATATACTTACTATATTTGTATATATGTTATATACTTATATATAATTAGTATATATAATTTTATATATATATATGTATATATATATATAATTTAACCTTTTTTTCCTCCCAAGATTTATTTAAATTCAAGTTAGCACATAGTGTAGTGTTGGTTTCAGTAGAATTTAGTGATTCATCAATTATATACAACACCCAGTGCTCCTCCCAAAAGTGCCTGCCTTAATGCCCATCACCAATGTAGCCCATCTCCCCCAGCCCATCAGCGTGTTCTCTATCATTAAGAGTCTCTTACGGTTTGCCTCCCTCTCTGGTTTTATCTTTATGTTTCCTTCCCTTCCCCTATGTTAATCTGTTTTGTTTCTTAAATTCCACATGAGTGAAACATGTGGTATTTGTCTCTCTCCGACCAACGTTGCTTAGCATAATATACTCTAGTTCCATCCAATATTCTCCATTTTATATTATAACTCTCCGTATACATGAGCCTCTTCCTCTATGACCTCAAAGACAAGGACTACTCTGTATTCTTGTGCCTAGGACAGTATCTGGTGCATGGTCTTCACTGAATAAATGTTTGTCCATTAAATTATTCAGCCTGAGTGGCAAATAGGCCACTCAGAAGCATTTGACTTGACCTAACTCCCACTTTCAGGACTGAGCTGCAGAAACCATTGCTGCAAGGTATACTTTGGAGCCCTTGGATGATCCCTTACTTATGACTGGCGAGTATGTGTACTAGAGATATAAGGACTTTCTGATATTTCCAATGATTCCAAGCTAAAGCATCCTGGGAATTGCATTACACTGAAATTATACCAAGAAATGAAAGCACTGAAGCTCAGTAAAACTGAATGACTTGCCCAAACCGTGGATCTGGGACTGAAATCCTGGCCTACTGGGTGTGCTGTACCACTTTTTTTTTTTATGTCCTTCCCATGCCTCACCTCTGGCAAGGGTCTGCCCCCTCCTTTCTACTTCTGCTTCAGTCATCCATGAGTGTTTCCCAATTGTGAATTGTACTCTCTTCCAATTCTGCCTTTAGACTCAGCTGAAAATATAAAAATATAGAAATTGGCAGCGTGTTTCAGTTATTTCCAGAAAATCTAAATTGACAGAAAAATGTTTCTCTAAGTTTTTTCAAAACTGTAAAAGGAATGGTCTCTGTAGAAAATTTAGAAAATAACAAATCTAGGATGAAGACTAACCTCACTTATCTTCCTATCTGATATCTACTTTTAACCCTTGTATCTATTTCCTTTTTCCCATTTCTGTTCTTCTGTTCCATGCATCTGTAATGTGTAAAATTGGTATAATGAAGCATTTATTCTTTTTTTCCCTTTTTTTCATTTTGTTGGTAATGATTCAAAAGCATTTTTAATGACTATGTCCTATTCCAGCCTGTGAAGGTACTAGAACTTATTAAGTCATTCCACAGTTTTGGACATATGGAGTGTTTCAAAAATGTAGCCCATTCTATGTTGAAAGAATACATTAGTAGACAGAAGTGAACTCACTTCTCTGACTTCTTCCTCAGAGTATTTTCTTAGAAAAGTTAGTGGATCAAAAGACACGAACATTGTATTTTCTAGTGTCCTATTGCTGTAACAAATTGCCACAAACTTAACAACTTAAAACAACACTCGTTTATTATCTGCTCGATCTGTGCGTCAGAAGTCGGCCTGGCTCAGCAGCATACTGTCCTTAGGGTCTCGCAAGCTTCAAATCAAAGCATTGGTGCCCTGGGCTCCTATTTGGAGACTCAGGAGGAGAACCATTTTCTTGGCTCATTTAAGTTGTTGGCAGAATTCATTTCCTTCTGTTTCCACATGGTCTCTTCTGTCTTTAAGCAGCAGTGGCAGTTTGAGGCCCTCTCATGCTTTGAATCTTTCTGATTTCAGCTGAAGAAAGTTCTTTTTTTAAAATAATTTTTTAAATGTTTATTTATTTTTGAGACAGAGCATGAGAAGGGGAGGGGCAGAGACAGAGAGGGAGAAACAGAATCTGAAACAGGGTCCAGACTCTGAGCTGTCAGCACAGAGCCTGACACAGGGCTTGAGCTCAGGAACAGTGAGATCATGACCTGAGCCGAAGTCAGACGCTTAAATGAGTAGGCATGTCAGAGACTGAAAAATTCATTTTTCCATCTGACAATGGACAGGTGTCCAGAATATATATAAAGAACTGACAAATCCACAATAAAAAGACAAACAATTTAACTCTTAAAATGGCTGAAAGATTTGAGTGGACCCTTCACAAAAGGAAACATAAATGGCCATTAAACACATGAAAAATTTCGAACACTAGTCAGCAAGGAAATAAAAATGAAAATCCCAAAGAGATACCATTTCACGGGGCACCTGGGTGGCTCAGTCAGTTAAGGATCTGACTCTTGATTTCAACTCCGGTCATGATTTCATGGTTTCTGAGTTCGAGCCCCTGTGTCAGGTTCCATGCTATCAGCATGGAACTGCTTGGGATCCTCTCTTCCTCTCTCTCTCAAAAATAAATAAGCCCAAAGATACCATTTCACACTCACTTGAAAGGCTACAAAATACAATGCCAAGGCAAGGCTGTGGAGCAACTGGGGCTCGTATATATTCTTGATGAGAATGAAAATGGTGGAAACACTTTGGAGAACTATTTGGAAGTTTCTTAGCACACAACTTAGCATTTGACCTGTCATCCCACCCATTGTCCATTTCTACCCAATCTGCTGCACTCCCCTGTTGCTTCCCTTTCTCCGAAGCTTCCGTGTCTATATTTTACTATCGTTACTATGTTTGTATTTCTTTTCTCTTTCTATCCCTAATGGATTCCCCCTAATTAATTGTAAAAAGGCACATTCTAGGAGGTATGTATGTGATGACCTAAATAAGGCGCCTGGCTTCTCCAATGGAAAGAGTGTGCGACTCTTGGTCTCAGGGTTGTGAGTTCAAGCCCCACGTGGGTGTAGAGATTACTTAAATAAAAACTTTGCTATAATATAAACTTAAGATTTAGGATTAGCTGTGTATTTTGCCAAAATAAGATGGCAACTATTTTTCAACAGCTGTAAATGTTAGTTATATGTTAAGAGTAACAATGAGAATGGAACATATACCAATAGAAGATACTATTTAGACTTAAATTTTCTCACATACAAATAATTTAGAGCATTCAACAACAGAAAGAAAATCAAATCATAATCATTTGAAAAGTTCATTTATTATATACCAACATACACTTTCTGTAATAAAAAAAAAGCCTCCCAGTACATTGAACCATCTTACAAATGAAATAAGAAAATAAAATTTTCATCTGTTTATAAATGGGGTTAAATTAACTGGTATAAGATACCATATGTAAGCCTGCCCTGCAGTCTATGTGAGCTCTAATCCTGAAAATTGCCATGAGAAAAAAATGGTGCTTCATTATTTGGCACTCGAATATTGCTCTTGAAATTCTGTAGAATTACAGATGTTGATATTTTCAAGTTAGTAATTTCAAAGTTAAAGTATCCAAACTATATGCAGATTTGATACTTCCCCAATTTTTGAATTAATCTTTATATTTACATTCAAATACATTCAGATCAAACCTTTAACACTCAGAAGGTACCTTTTTCCACTTTCTCATTTTGACATACTCTTTAGGTGAACGTAAATGGAAACCTTTCTTGAAGAGGCTGTTTGGCAAGTATTTTCCAATAATGACTCCAAAGTTATGTAGTGTCTAGTAATGCTCAATTTCTGTAACAAAGTGCACCATTTGACAGTATTATGCCTCTAGAAAATAATATATAAAAATGTATATTTTCTTAAGGCACAATCCAAAAAACCCTATTGAAATATGATTTAGTATTATACTTAGCTGACACTTGTATTTCATACTTGGCTTCCTAAAATATAAAAATATACAATAAATGTTCTGCTTACTGATTTGGGGAGGGGAGGAAGTGGCAAAGTCCAGAAATCCTGGGCAACAAGTGCTAGTTTTTAAATCCATTTTGTGTACGCATGTTGTAGAAGTGAGCAAGAATAACAGTTTGCATCTCTCTGTAGTGTTAGCACTCTTATGGAGAACCACTCAGCATTGCATTAAATGGCAAATGAATGTCAGACCCCTGTGCAAGCTAAAATGAACTACATCCTATTTTAGACATGCTAAGTTAAAAGAACAAGCTTAGTACTGATAATTATTTGCAAACAAGGAACTTATTTTCTTGTAGATGATTCTGTTATTATTGTAAACATTGAAGAGCATTACTGAACTATATATAACTTAGGCTTCGAATTTAAAATATCCCCGATAGATACATACAAATGGATTTTTGAGTACATCAACATACTTCCCTGCCCCCACCCTCAACAATATAAACGTTTTGACTGTGAAGAGAGAAAACTACACATGTAAAAAATAAAAATCAAATGTACCATACATTAAAATTCTGACTACAGAATAAGATTATATACATACACATATAGCAATCACAGTTTCCTGCACTGAATGTTTATCAAATAAAAATGTATCAAACAATACTGGGTAATGTAGCTCCACACGAATTGTGGTCTATCTAAAAATTGTGAACGATAATGGAAGACGAGAGGGAGATCATTGTTCAATGACAAAAGCATGACAAGAGGACTAGAATAATATTGAAGAGCAAATGCTCCCAGCACAGACAGTTTAGCAATAAGCATTATTTTTGTTGTTGCTCTACAATTTAAATAAAGCCCCTCTCTCTGTTTAGAAAGATGTTTTAACATTTATAAAAAAAAAATATTGAACAAAGGAGGCACTCCTTCAATGTCACAAACAGAACGGGCAAAACATTCCTTTACTGTTGACAATAAGGCGTTCTGGTGTCCCGATCGCTCATGTGTGTACCTTACAAGGACGGTTCATAAGACACGTAGGCATACCTCAGAGAGACTGCAGGTGTGGTTCCGGACAACCATGAAAAAGCGAATATTACAATAAAGCAAGTCAAATAGACTTTTTTGGTTTCCCAGTGTATATAAAAGGTATGTTTACACTGTAGTCTACCAAGTGTGCAACAGTATTATGTCTAAAAAGAAGTACATACCTTAATTAAAAAATATTTCATCGCTGAAGAGCGATAACCACATCTGAGCTTTCAGCAAGTCTTAATCACTGATCATAGATCACCATAACAGATATAATAATGAAAAAGGTTGAAATACTGTGAGAATTACCGAAATGTGACACAGAGGCACCAACTGAGCAAATGCTGTTGGAAAAATGGTGCTCAGCACACGGTTGCTGCAAACCAATTTGTGTAAAACAAACAAACAAACAAACAACTACACGCTAAGTGCAATAAACCACAATAAAATGAGATATACCTGTGTTTAATAAGATGTCTTTAACATTTACCAAAAATCTATTGAATGAAGTAGTCATTAATTCAATGTCACAAACAAAATGGGCGAAATAGTCCTTCGCTGTTGACAATAAGATGTTCTAGCCAGCTGTCTGATCATTCATGTACCTTAAAGGGACAGTTCATAAGACATAACTTTAGCCTCTGTTATTAAATAGACCTAGAATGTTTATTGCTGGATTGGGGGCAATAAGGTAGCTTTGCCACCAGGGCATTTTTGTTGGATGTTCTGAGACTACAAGTATTTGGTAATCTTGGGGGGAGGGAATAGGGTATTATCTGATGACTGTTCCATGCAGCTACCCTTATTCTGCTTGTGCAACAGCAAAAACACATCCTCTCACTCTGCTCTAGGAAAACCTGGGCAGAAATGTGCACCACAGGTTTTAAACCTAAGAAAAGCCATTCTTGACAAAAACGATGTTTTTTTTTCTTGCACGGGTACCTGGTGATGTTTGGAATCTTCCCGTTATTTCCTATGAATAACATTCCAATCAGTAGAACCCAAATGTCTTTTGCAGCATAATTTGCAACCATTTCCAATAGAAAAGTTATTTTTCCTTGGGTTAGTGATGCTTGGAATTTGGGGGGTTGTAAATCCAGTCAATTATAATGAGCGCCATGCTTCCAATCATGAAGATGATTCCAACCACAAGGAAAATTAAAGCCTGTAAATCAGAGAGGGCTTGTTAGGGAACACAGAAACCATATTTAGCACAGTTTGCTCTTAGAAGTTGTTTACCCAAGGCAGCAGTCTGATTGGCATATTGAACTGTAGTATTCTTGCGGCTCAGATGTCCATGCCTAGCAGTTAGTTCAGTGAATTTAGAACCTGAGTTGAAGTTCTAAATATAATAAAATTATATTTTATATCTAAAGAGGTTAACTGGAAAATGATGGTTCTGTTCCGGATCTCAGTCCACACCAAGGTACTATGGAGGGGGAAACAAAGCAGCATCTTCTCTTTTGGCCTTCCTAACCTAACAAATGACTAAACTCTTTCAATTATTTCATAACACTGTCAGGGAGCCAAATTCCTTCCCATGTAACTTCCCATAGATAGTGGCGTGGTCTCGGTGGTGGAAACTGGTACCCATATGTGCCTGCGGGAAAACTCCATTAGTGTTTGATGGGTGGAAAGGACTCAACACAAGATACCTGATATATGACAGGAAGAAGTCCTGGAATCATCTTTGTACCAGAAATCTACCCCCTTCTCTCTACCCCCTTCTCTCCACTAAAGTTCCAGCCCATCTCTGATTTTTGGTTCTCGTTCATCAATTTTTTTGGATCATGTGTATTTTCATGTGTATTTTCTGGTTTACTCTAAGTTGAAGAGCAACTTATAATGGGGGAAATTGCAGCCTTACTTACCCCAACCTTTTGTGGTGACCTAAAAGGTTCTTTCTTGACAAGTTTAAGATAAAAAACTGCTGGAAGGATGAAGATCAGCATAGTGGCAGAAGAAGCCCCTGAGGGGACAAACACAGGACAGGTCAATGTCTTATTCAGCAAGGCATAGACTCAAGGTCGTGTACTTTAAAGAAACCAGATCTAATGCTACCCTAATCTTAGCTCCGAAAGTACTGTACACTTGTCTTCGTTGCTTATTCAAAGAAGGTATGTTTATCAAGAAAATTAAAATATACCTAACATCACAGTTGTATCCTAACATAACATGTACTAAACAATAAAAAGGCTGACCTAAAAATTTATAGGAAATTGGCAATAGAAATACATAGTAAAGAAGCTGAATTCCTCACACACCCTTTTTATCCACTTCTAACTTCTCAAGTTGCTGACACCTAATTCCAAAAAATTTTATATCATATTTAAAATTTGAGTAATCTCTCAAATCAGCAGATAAACTATATTAACAGGCCACAGAGTTAAGGGAATATGCTTACAAGACCAACTTCTTCCACCTCCAAAGATGGCCGTCAATGCTCAGCTGATGCTGACAGACTTGAGAAAGCATCCTATAGGTAGACTCTGTCTTCCTTCCTTTTTGATGCAGAGTTAAGACCTAAATTCAAATGCTGGATCTATTCCAAGATACAAGTATCCCCCTACTTTTCAAAAGTTCATGTTCTGCCACTTTGCTTTTAAGAAGGACCTATGTTAGTACCTGTTTTCAGTAACTGAAAGAAATCCAAAGAGGATTTCTGTCTTTATGGAAAAAAGTCAATAAGCGAAAATCGCACTCAGAATTTGTTTTGCAGTGAGCATTATGGAGGCAGGTCCCCCGAGCAGTGAGAGTGGTGTCCTGAGTCCCTTCCCTGGGAACTATATACTCCATCTCGGCATTAAGCCGCCATGGCTTTTGAACCGTTGTGAATATCTGTGTTTTACGTCCATTTATTTTCTGCATTTGTTAGCAATATTGTGTCATTAGGTATCAGAAGAGCCCAAGAGAGGTTATCTTTTGTGTCTAGGACGCTCAAAAATGTGTCCATATAAACGAATCGTAATTGCTTTGTTGCTTTATGCCATTGAGGCTTACAAAAGGTTTCCTAGGATGCTCTACTTCTGGATGGAGTTGGGAGTGAGGAGCTGTACATGACTTGACTAAGGGGCTCCATTTCTGCCAGAAAAGGCAGCTGGACTAGATGACCTATAAGGTAGCTTTTACTGTTGACATTTTCTGATCCCATGAATAGTTTCCAGAGTCGCCTGGGAGAGAGGGGAGGTGACCAGCTGGAGCCTGGCTGGGCTAACAGGAATCCCATGAGTCAAAGATGAGCCAGGATCCTTGACTTCCCATCCACCAGCTCCCATCTGCCATCTAAGGAGGTATCCACTTGAGCTGACTAAATAAAAGCCTTTCTCAAACTTACCTATGAATCCAAAGATGTATTTTATAGTTGGTACAAGAATGACCAGAACATTGTTAAGTGCAAGAAGTATGGCTGCAATCAAGAAATGTCTTATCCAACTGAAGGGTCTTTTGGGAAATAAGAGTGTGGTCACTGATGTACGAATCTGCAACAAGAAAGTTCAGAGGCAAGGTTACTGACTTGTTTTTGATTTTTTTTCCTACTATTTCAAATATTTTTGTCACTCCGAAGCACTTTCTGTGTTCTTTTCTGGGAAAAAAGGTAAAAATCTGGATGCTGATTTATTTTTCAAAATCTCATTGTGGTAAAATATTCATAATGATTACTATCTTAACCATTTTTAAGTGTACAGTTCAGTTACTAAGTATGCTGATTTTGGGGCACCTGGGTGGCTCAATTGGTTGAGTGTCTGACTTCAGCTCAGGTCATGATCCTGCAGTTTGTGGGTTCTAGCTCCGCATCAGGCTCTCTGTTGTCCGTGCACAGCCCATTTTATGTCCTCTGTCTCCCTCTCTTTCTGCCCTTCCCCTGCTGCACTCTCTCAAAAAGAAACATTAAAGAAAAGTATGTTGATGTTGTTGTGCAGCCTTGATCCCAATATTTGTTTGAGATAGTATTTTCCTTGTGCTCACTTTCTCAGCTTTCAGAATTTTTTCTTAAAAGTAATCTCAAAGAGCAAAAATAGCAGGTAAGACCTAGAATTCAGGGACACAAGAAAACCCTTGTTGATCTCTAAATATGTCTCGTCAGACGGGATTAAGTATTAAGGGCAAGCACTGGATTGACTTGCACTGCTCGTGAACAGAACTTTTACCAATCTGGGTTTTCTTAATTTGGCATCGTATTGTAGAACATAAGGTTTATTTTGCCCCATAATGTTTTTAAGAATATGATACTTTGTATTTACTCCTTTCTCTTTTATTTTCTTTTACCTCCCCCCCCTTCCCAATTATAGATTACGAATGCACACAAAAGGCAAAGAATAGGACCTAATAATTTTAGCAATGCTCAGAGTTTCTTGTTTGGTGTCTTGCACACAGCAGGCACTCAATAGGTGTTGAATTAAGTTGAACAGAATCCCTTCCCTCCCTTCGGGAGCCTTGACAGACTTCAGCCCTATTTCAGCAGCTACAATAAGTAGGTGAAGGGTCAAGAGAGACTCCATCTGTAGCAGCCCTTCAAGTTCTGTGCTGTAACCGGATAATAAAAAGATCCTTGTGGGTGGAGGGAATGCCCTGCATGTTTGAACGGCTTAACGAAGTAGAAAATACTCTTATCTTCGGAATCTTTTAGAGGAAGACACTTTTTGACTTAGTGGCATTAGTCTATTGGCTTTTCAATTAACCGAACACTCCAGTTAAGCTCGGACTTCACGTTTTTAGAAATGCTGGCATTGAGTTTCCACTTAACGTTTTACTTATGAAGTCTGTTCCTGGTGGAGAGATGGGAACTCATTTAAGAGCGAAAATGTAAAATACATTTAGAAACACATGTATGAACGACAAAAACTTTGAGCCGAATTGCTTGCAGTGTCTAATGTGACATTCCTTTCATACCGCTCCACCAAAAATTAAAGCCATCTGTTTAGATTTCAAAAGCAATTTCATTTCCAGAATGGCAAACCAGAGAGTCTCTGGAAATGGTTTAAGAGTGACTTTGTAAAGGATTTTAAAAATTGGATTAGTGAAAATTATGAAATTTCCTCTGAAAAGGAGGCTGAAGAAAGCAAATGGCTTGATTACATTTTCCCCAGCTGCCTATTAACTCTCCATTATGATCCACACTCCGTGCTTATTCGATACTGTCCAAACCGGTTTATTAGGCTTCCGCATAAGCTTTCCGTGATACATCCCTATGGCTTAAGGATTTATTTGTCTGAAAGTGCGAAACTTACAGAGTAAACAAGTAGAATACGGGTTATTTTCAGGCAGAGGACTTATGTATGTGCCTTTTTTTTTTTTTTTTTTTTTGGTCTTTTGTTAAAAGAATACTGTTTATCCAGTCAGCTGAGTTAGAGGTAAACCTGCAGGCCCCCGAATGTGAATGCGGTTTCCTGAGGTCTCATGGCTCCTGAAAGAGCTCGATGATGTGAGAGGACAAAGTTTACAGGGATCATGGTCGGAACAAATGATGAAAGCTTGCTCCTCACAGCAAATAAAGGGTAACAAAATCCCAAACAGAACGGACAGCTTATAGAATTGCCAGTGCATTCCTAGAAAGGATCATGGGGCAAGCAGGAAAATAGTAGGGGGCTGGTGGTAGGAGGTGGTGGTGGCAAAGAATGGAAGAAAACTTGCCGGCCTTCTATGTTAAAATGCTGCCTTGAGAGGTGAGCCTGCATCAGTAGGTCCTGAGCAGCTCTGTTTACCTGTGTCAGGACCCAGGCACCTCTGGCGCGTTACCCGCAAAGCACTGCCTGCTGTTCCGCTTATCTAAGTGCCTTTTCTCCACTGACACAAACTGATAAGAACCTGGAAATGTGGGTCAGATGCTGTGGGTGTAGAAGTCCTTAGCAACAGCCACGGCCTCTGACCCAGAAGGATTCCAGAAAGGTCCTTTGCAGCTCTAGAGAAAACATCTGTTATTTCCAGAGAGAGTATGCAGAATGGGAGTCTGTTAGGAGGAGCTATGTTCTAATCTGGGGACCCACTGGGAGGCAGAGTAGAAAGTGGGAACCTTAAGTCTGAACTCTTAAAAAAAAAAATCAATCCTGTTATTTAGAAGTGAATCACAGTTCACTTTGTAAGACTGCTTAGGATAAGAGTGTTGGAAATATCTGTAGACCACTACTCTATTATAGTTCATAGCAACGTTTGCCTTATTTCTATGCCTGTGTCTACATATGCTTCAAAACAGGAGATCTGAAGGCAACATAAGTGGAAAGTAAATGATTTCACTATCACAGAATAAAATATAAGTAGCTATAAAATCTGAGATGTGATTTTTTTTTTGGGGGGGTGTGGCAAATGGAATGTGAGTCTGTGTGTTCTTGATAAACTCGTGAGGATGATCTGGTTCTATTTTTCATGTTGACGGGTGAACTTTACTGCATAAAGGAAAGTACAAGTTGAGAATGGATTAATAGTCTTTGGGAAGGAGGCGCAGTCCTATGATAGACCACCCTCCCCATACAACCCCCACCACCAACAGTGGAAACAGAAATGTTGAGCTACTAGAGAGAAAGTAATTCATTTCATTTATTCATCTGTTTGATAATCCTTTCCAGACTCAATATGTATCTTATTATGGAAAAAACTGGCCTAACTGGAGAAAATAAGACAACAAATGGAGTAATCAAAGGAAAATCCATCCAGTCAACCAACAACAGCAACACCCTGAATGTGTCTTCTTGGGCTCCTAAGAAAAATAGCCTATTATCCTTCATTGAAAGAAATAGAATATAAAATTATACCTAAAATTGAGAGATTTTAATCCAGATTAGGTTTTGCTTTTATTATTTGTATATGGGGATATCAAAGCTAAGTAAATAAACTTATTGGTCCAGGTTTCTCAATTCAAAGAAGCCACCGGGAGAACCTTGCTGTGCTTGGCTCAGTGTTGGACATGTTGGAAATCGTAGCTCTAAATCATAAGGAACCAACACACCACTAATAACTTCTCTCACTTTAGTGAGAAAGCGTCTGAAGGTAGTCTTATGGGTTTGACTGGGTCGAAGAGACTGTTTTGTCCTTCGTGTCTACTTTTATGCCCTGCATCATACTATGGACACTTGGTTCATTTAGCCCAGATTCTCACTCAAACTGAAGTTCATGGCAAACGTTGGCAGGGGAACAGCTTATGCTTTTTGCTAGATAAAGCAGTTTATACATCTCAAAGAAGAGGCAAGATTCATTTGGAGACCGTTCTTCTGGGCAACTGTTGTTGAACTTCTCCTGTGCCAGTCACCGTGCACATCCCTAGACTCTAGGACTTTTAACCCAGGGGAGAAGGTGATTCTCTCAATGTAACATCGTAGGGTCAACAACAGAATTATGTGCAACATGTTTCATAAATGCTAATGTTGGTGAAAATACTTAGGGATAACAGATATTTTTTTGAAACTTGGTTCTCATGACCAATTTTGATTCTAAGGGGCATCTAATGGGAGATATCTCCAAACTACTACTGTTCCTGATGGTCAGATTTATACCAGGGCACTCTCCATCACAAGAGAAAGAACTTCTGTGGGGAGAGCCAGATTTTAAATGTTGAGGTAAAATGGCCATTCCGCTTCCTTTATCTTGACCTTAGACATCAGTGTCCTTCTGTGAGCATGGCATTAATCATCTGTGACTGACTAACTGCATGACCACAGCCAAAGTCCATTAATCTCCCAAGACCACGACCTCAAAGTGCTATATTTAGGGCTTATGAATAAAGCAATACAGACCCACGTAACAGATTTCTTTTATAAAATGCTTTGACTCAATAACGATGTGAGTACCTACTGTGTGCCAAAAAATTAGTGAGATCTTTACACACAAAAAGAAGGGCTTGCAACATTCTTTCCTCAGAGACACTGCATGGAAATTTTACCCTGTAGTATACTTTCTGTCTACAGCTGTCTTCTGCCTTGTACCCACGATGGAGCTGATTTTAGGCTAAAGCTCTATGCATGTCATTTGAAATACCTTCAGACATATGTGAGGCAAGATATTATTTAGGAGTAAAATATTAGCCCTCCTAGTAATAAGGATCTGGTTTCATGCCCTCATGAAAAAGGAATGTGTCAAAAAATATTTCAGCACACAAGCTGCATTTAAAGTGACCACAGTGTCATTATAGGAGTAGTCCTTATATGCTGGGCCCTGTAGGGAACATTCTGTGCAGGACAGTGCTGGTTACTAAGTCGCTTATTTTTTCCCCTGAAATGAATGAGTAAATTGAGTATTTATGAAAGGAGAAGAGTTGGCAGAGAATGCAGATCTGTGTTTATCCATAGGTGGTGGTTTTAGCTCCTGAAGCCCGAATCTCTTCCACCAGCCCTGCTCTGTGATCCCAGAACAAGTGACGCCAAAGGCAAATGCCAAGAAGGGGGGATCCCAGTATAAGTCTGGTAGAGGGCATGTATCAGTTTTAGGGATATTAGAAAAACTATACGATGGAAAATATAACTATTTTTCAAGAAACTTAGTTCTAGTTGGTAATTTGCTATTTAATAGGATTCCCTTTCTCAGTGGTCCTCAAGGAATCAGATTAAATAAGGTGACGTTTGAATGTGACTGCAGCAAAACAAACTGTAGGGGGAAGTTAAATACCTTCAGAACTGGTGAAAATGCAACAAATTGAAAAGTAATGTAGTTTTTGCCTTTCAAGTTCCAGAAGTTTGAGGAACTCCTACTCATTTCTACTAACCCACAAGATAGAAACTCAAGATCCTTTTGAATTGGAGTTTAACAAAAAATTTTGACCTCAATAAAGTTGGAAAATAAATAGAAATTTTGTGACTTTTTTTTCCCCTCCTGTATCTTAAAAGTGTTTAACATTTGGGGTGCCTGAGTGCCTCGGTTGGTTAAGCATCTGACCCTTGCTATCGGCTCAGATCATAATGTCATGGTTCATGAGACAGAGCCTCGTGCTGGGCTCTGTGCTGATAGCATGGAGCCTGCTTGGGATTCTCTCTCTCGCTCTCTCTCACTCTTTCTCTCTCTCTCAAAATAAGCATTTTTTAAAAAGGTGTTTAACATCAAAAAGTATTTGAATATACATATTAAATTGTCCGTCTTTAAAATTTTTTTTTAATGTTATTTTTTTGAAAGCGAGACAGAGCACGAATGGGGGTAGGGCAGAGAGAGAGGGAGACACAGAATCCGAAGCAGGCTCCAGGCTCTGAGCCGTCAGCACAGAGCCCGATGCGGGGCTTGAACTCACAGACCACGAGATTATGACCTGAGCTGAAGTCGGACGCTTAACCGACTAAGCCACCCAGGTGCCCCTAAATTGTCCATCTTAAATGGCTCCAAAATGCTGTGTAAAAATAACACCTTCAGGCATTGTGAATGCAAACTCACATTATAATTAAATCCATGTGAAATTGGAACATATCTAATATAGGAGGTTAAGCAGGATTCTTTTGTCAAAGCCTCAGGTACTTACAGGGAACAGGACAATGGGCACAGTTAGTGTCACCGCCACAAGAACTGCCAGGCGTACCATGAGGAGAGGGGTGTCAAATGTGTATACTTTGCTGTAAGCATGAAGTAATTCGTCTTCAACTTCTCCTACAAAGAAGAAGAGAACGGGTCCAGTTTGGTGTTGCCAAGTCCATATTGGTTACCAAAAGCAACATTTTACAAAGGGAACACGGTACAGCAGAAAACACATCCATGTCTGGGAATCTAGACACTTCTGTTTTTATCTATCCTTGAGCTTATTAGTTGTGATAGGTTTCTTCAAAAGAACAAGGGGGGCATGAAGCTTATGAAGTTAGAAAAGGTAGAATAAAATTGTGAAGATGCCTCTCTAGCTCATTTGGTTCGCAATAAGTCTCTGTTTGTACAGAAGCCTCACAAGAGACGAGAGGCTGAGGTGCTCTGGTTGAAGGGGATGAAAGGTCCAAGCTCCACAGCCTGTCCCTTACATCCTGCCCACCCCCCTCTATTCCCACCTGCTCAGTGAGGCTATATGCAGCTTCTCTGAACCTAGTATGGGAACCTTAGGACTAATGATTTTAATATTTTTTCAAGTTCAATAATTATGAATCTATCATGACACCAATACACCTACTTCCGGAGATTTTTTTCAAGCTTATTTTATGAAACTCATTAGAATAGGTATAAGTAACATGCAAGGATGAATTAGCATGATTTTAACAGGGTCTCCCAATGAATACTAATCTAAGATTAAGATGCCACCCTCTTGGAAAACTTTATTCATTCACAATTCCAGACACAAATGACGTGGATATGCTTATAGAATCAGATGTAGTTGGATTTTTTTCTCCCTACTCTCCTCCAAATCAGAAAAAACGGGGTAAAAATACCTTCAGTGGTATTGATCCGATTTTTATTAATACACAATAAAAAAATCAACGAATGCCCGATCTAAAGTGAATGCTTGGTTATAGCCAACTATTAGCCAATAGAGAAAAACCCAAGTAAATGGTGCCCCCTTCCCAGTCTTTTCCTCCACTGTTTGTCTTGTGATCAATTTAATTTACTGAATCAGAAGAAAAAAACAACTAAAAATTTAGAGAAGTTTAAACAAAAGACATATTTATGTTGATAACATTGATTAGTGATAACAGGTCAATGTTTAAGTCCCTGAAATTTGCCTATAGGGTTATGCTTCAGTGGAGGGCAGTAACAATCCTACTTCTTTCATGTCCATTAAGATGCCATAGAGAAATTATTTTAGGTGTAATGTGTCCATAGTCACTTCTTTTGTTTTTGGTAGTGCATTCCCAGATTGAGTGGAATTCTGTCATGTTGTCTTTTCTCAGGAAACTGTTCACTATAACAGAATAGAATGGGATAAGCCAGAGAATTTGCCTAATGCTCCAAGCCCCCAGATTGATTCCACTTGACTGGCAAATAAGAAGCAGGTTCCAACTCAAAGACTTTGTACTTCTCCTACCATTTGCTTAGTAGTTAGTTATTCCACCAAAAGAGATTTACAACATATGATTGGATTCACTGTCATTGCTTTTAGCATGAGATGGCCTAAAAAGTCAAAAGAAATATAATCCATCCCTTAAGGAAAATAATTTAAATATGAAGGCTGGTTTTTATGAAACATACGTGAATTCACAAATTGTTGTAACTCGTTAGTCAGACTGGTTCGGGTCCCATTTTCTTAGGTCAAGTGACAAGGCTATAAAATAGCATGTTAGTTGACTACATGGACTATAGATCATGCTGCTTATAGAGGGTAATTAAAAGAATTGTACCTACCCGGGTTAATGATCAGTCCAACTAGGATTTGCACAAAGAGAATGACTTTGACAGAGTGACCTACCATAGAAGGTTAGGTAACCAAAGAGGGCAGCAAGCAGGTACATGACGAGCATTCCCGTGATGGAAATATTTGACACTGTTTGCATCTTCCTCCGGGACCGACTGAAATGGAAAAACAAACAAACAAACCAAAAAAAAAAAGAAAAGCCCACTGAGCTTTGCTGGGTTTTTTTAACTTGTGGAAGTATCACTTTTTATAATTAGAATTTTTTAAAATAGTAAAAGAATGTATGCCTGTGTGCTACTAAAAACCACATATCTCATGCAGAAACATAGCTTCTTTAAAGTTGTCTTAGAGATCTGTGGGGATTTGTTTCCATTTTTCTTAAATACTACTCTGACAGTCTTAGAGACCACCATTTTCCTAGAAGAAGACTAGTTTTTTTGTTTTGATAAATATACTTGTCTGAGTATTTAAGGATGTAATTAACACAAAGATCAAACTGGCTCCTAATGTAGAAAGCTTTCATACTTCATAGTGAGATGGGATTCATATTTCATTTGAGAGGACACAAACCTACTAGAATCAGCAAAGCACAACTTGCATGAGTCCAGGCCACCAGAAAGCCTAGAAGCTTCTGGAAACCATTCTGGAAGGCACCCAGCTGCTTAAAGTCAATTGCGGGGCTTCTGAAGTAACTGCTATCACTTCTTGATCTTTGGTCAAGATCAAGTGTAGAGTAAATGCTATATGTGATTTTCCAAGGAAAACAAAAATAATTGAAGTGTCTCAAAAGTTTTTTTATAAGTTAAATCAATTTATGAAGCACATTATTGCTGTGTACTGAGAATAAAGAGTGAGATTATTGATATCTGGGTTAAATAAATTGAATTATTATAGGCCACACTTCTCTAAAGGCAAAGGGGAAAGCAGTGCTCGAGGGCTCAGACACACTTCATACCTAAGTAGATGTCAGCAGCCTCAAAGGGAAGAGACTACTAACAAATCCTAGAATTTCAGCTAGAAGAAACAAGATCGTCTAGCCATTGTCTCCATTGTATAGATAAGACCATGAAGGCCAGGTTTGGGCACAACCCTGTGGTGAATATCTTTTAGACAAGAGTTAGGGACTGACCACAAGTGACCTCAATAGCTTACCAAGGTCACCTTAACCATAAGTTTTGGTCTTTTTGGGTGTGGTCATATATAGGTGAGGTGACCTTATTCCTAGCAAAATTCAAATTTGAATTTCTCATTCCTGCCAAAAATCTTCTAGCCATTGGTTCTTCCTCTCCCTGCCCTGATTCCTCTCGTGGACCATTAAGATGAAGAACTAGGAGACACGGAAGCAGATAAGGTAGTGTAGTGAGGGGGCCGATTCACACTTTTTTGGTTAAAATACATTACTGATGAGTGGTATGTACCACAAACTTTCTCTGAAGAGAAAGCCATTAACCATGCTTTTGTATAAAGACCTCTGAATGTATGAGCACATTTTCAAAACAATTAGAATGTTAAAAGGATGGCTGCCTTACTCTTTAAGTTCACTGTATATGGGAAGGACCTCAGGGTGGCACACAAAAGCAAATGCTAGGATGGGAATTGCGTAGGCCGTCTGAAAAACAAAGACAATAACACATGTGTAGCCTTCCAACACAGATGGCAATCCCAAGCCATCTCAACTTGTAAAATGAAGATCCCGCCATTTTGGTAGGCTCCTCACTTACCCGGGAGTTGAACACAAAGTATTTGGGTTGACACTTGTCATCACTGTGTGCTTCATACTCTACTCCACTGCCATGAAGAGAGCCCTTGGCCTGGTGCTCATCTAGCCCTGTGGGATTCTGGTGGGTGTAATCCATCATGAAGTTCACGCCACTAATCTCAGAGTTGTTAGGTAACATTACCATGTGCACCGGAAGTGTATTGTTGAATGTCAGATTTCCAACATTGTGATCCAGAACAGGCAGAGGGCAGGGTATTTGGAATTTCTTGTAAATCACCTAGGCCCAGACATTAAAAAAAAAAAAATCAGCTTTTTGAGGAAAACAGTGAAACAAAAATCCATGTAAATAGCTTATGGGGTAGCGGTGAGGAGCCTCTGCTGAGGATTCCTTTGGTGACTGACGGACAATGGAGACTCCTTCCAGCCTCTGCTCTAAGGAAAGAGTTGGAAGGATGGTGGCCCCTGAGAATCAATAGAACAGCATTTTGTATGAATCCACTCTAAGAGTCATCCATGCTATTCTGTGAGAAAGAGGATCATTTC
This sequence comes from Paguma larvata, assembly GCA_030068075.1. Classification (NCBI taxonomy): domain Eukaryota; kingdom Metazoa; phylum Chordata; class Mammalia; order Carnivora; family Viverridae; genus Paguma; species Paguma larvata. The sequence goes on along the minus strand of CM057828.1, from coordinate 66,537,458 downwards.
CTTGCTACATTTCATATCTTATTTCTTCAAACTAATATAATATGAATTATCAAAAATTTTTCCCTCTTTTGCCTTCTTGGGGAGATGCTATATACATTTTGGCCTCCAGGATTTTACAAAAATTTCCCTTTTGGCAGGGAGTGGGGGCAATGGGTTACCCTCTTTTCATGAGTGGAATGTGTAGGAGAAAATGGCTGACTGTGGTAGATATGAATAATTCTATAGCTCACTCATTTCTTTTCTGGGACTCTTCACTTCTTCCTCCACTTTTCTAAATACTAGGTCATTGTCATGTTAGTGCTTTAACGGTTCCTTTTGTCCAAATATATATCCAGTGTGCTTAGAACATACTATTAGCAATGGCCTTGACATTCTAACTCAACTATTTTTAAACTCGTGACTGTTCTTTTCTCATTCCAAATTAGAATGTAAGAAAGTGGCTTGTGATGTAAGAAGTATTTCATGCTAGTGAAGTGCCTGAACAAAACTGAGGACACTATTTCAGGGACTCAGCAGCCTACAAGGATCATGTCAATAAATCACTTACCACACTGACAAAAAACACCATGCAGGTGAGAGAAAATCCACTGGTATAACCAAGGTAACCTAAAAGTTAGCAGAGAAATTCTGGAAGGTGAATACGGTATCTACAATTGGCTTACCTATTAGAATAGGAAATGAAAATAAAAATTAAAGATGACCTTACCTAAATTTTTAAGAAGAGAAAGTGGAAGAATGATTCCAACAGACACAAATATGACGAGGTAGTTGCCATTGAGGTACCATTCTCTATAAGAGAAAGAGCGACAAGAATATTAGGATCAGGAAAGACCAAGTAGAATGACTCAATGGATGTTACAGAGAGAACATAAGACATACCCAGTATTTTCTTCAAGTCCCATGAATGCTCTGATCACTTCAGGTAGCTCATATTTAATGATAAAGAGGTAGCTTGACATTGCTAAAATGGAAAACGTGACAGCTTAGTGGTGCACATAGCACTAAAGTCACAGGCAAGTTGTGAGAAGTCCTGGCCTTTGGGACATTCAGTCTTCCCGTAAGATGATCATCTGATCCCCCAAATGGAAAGAAAAGCCACCCAGTGTATCTTGTACTGCTTCCAAGTGCTTTTCAAAAATAACTAGTTGGCCCTCTGGCTTTTGCACATGGACCTTTGCTAACCGTATCAATGCTGATTCTGTTTTTAATCCAGCTCTGAGGTTTTTAGTAAAGTTGCTCCATCAAAGTTATAAGTCATGATGGCTTGTACTGAGTGTGCTTGTTCTCGTGTCCATCATTTGGGCAGAGGTCTGGCAACAAAAGGCATCGAGCAGAGGAGAGAGGGTGGAACTGTAGGGCAGTGCTGGGTAGATTATATGTCACTCTAGCTTCCCTGGGCGGGTGCTAGTCTAGTCCTCTGTAACCTCTCTGAGACCCTGATTGTCTAAACTGGAGGCTTACTGGATTGGTATAAGAATGGAAGAGATGACAGCTTCTCCCATTTTTGTCAGTGAATTTATTTTCCTCTATATCTCAGTCTCCTTTTGACCAAATAAGAAATTATACCAAGTGGCAAAAGCTCTTGAGCATCTAGATAAGTGATCTTTGTGTGATCATGTACTCTTCTGAAAATCTGATATCATGTATAAACCCTCTCCCTGGAAAAATATGTATGTATATGTTTGCATAAATACAATCTTGCCAAAAGTTGTAGGCATTTATACAACATCTTTCTCAAGTCCATCCACTCTGTGAAGTAGAATGGTAATTTGACACATGGTCTAGTAAATTAAAATACATTTTGGGGTGCCTGGGTGGTTCAGTTGGTTAAGCATCCGACTTCAGCTCAGGTCATGATCTCATGGTTGGTGGGTTCGAGCCCTGTGTCCAGCTCTATGCTGACCGCTCAGAGCCTAGAGACTGCTTCGGATTTTGTGTGTGTCTCTCTCTCTCTTTGCCCCTCCCCTGCTCACACTCTATCTCTCTGTCTCAAAAGTACATAAACATTGAAAACACTTAAAAAATTAAAATAAAATAAAATATACTTTATTAATTCAAATTAAAAATAAAATTGACAAGTTTTGCATTGCCAAAAAAAGTGTGTGCTACATCTTGTGAAGTTTTGCTCACAGACATATAAAGCAGGTTTCTAAGTTGCAAATTATACTATTAGTAGTTTGAAAATATTTCCTTAACCTCAAACAAAATGATGGCGATAATAATTCCCCCTGTTTAGTACTGCACTTTACTGCATTTGATCCACTGAAAAACCTTGTAAATCAGCAAGATGTATGTTACCTCATTCCACCGCTGAGGATATAAAGGTTTGAAAGCTTAAATGACCTGCCCAAGATCACACAGACTGAAAATGGCAGACTGCATCCAAAACAGAACATCCCTGACCCAAGGCCAGTGTTTCTTCTCTATTGTGAAGTGAAATGATTTTTACAACACCTGATGTGTCTTCTGTAAATATTACTTGGTTAATCTTTACAAAGACCTTGGCTAAAGCTAAATCTTACGGTGCGTAAACAGAGGAGATATTTCTGATTAACTGGCTCAGTGAGGTACCGTTCAATTTCAAAGCTATTAATTGCTGACTTTCAGTGATGTCACCACTGTTAATGTGTTTGGTCTTCGAAAATTTAGAATGATCAAGACCTGTCTGGGTAATGTCAACATTATTCTGCTAATGTTGAAACATCTGTGGTAAATGTTCATTTTTCAGGGGATTGAGAAAGTTAAACGTTCTAAATGTGGAGTTACTAAATACAGAAATCCAAGTGATTTCTCTTAGGCTAAAATAACTACTAATCACACAGAGTCACCAAAGTGAGAGCATTTTCAGGAATGGTATATGAAATTTTGTTTTAGTCCCTTAAAGCCATTCTTCCTTTATGTGTATGCATTTTGAGAGACCATTTTTTAAAGATATTTTTAATGTTTATTTATTGTTGAGAGAGAGAGACAGAGTGGAGGCTGGGGAAGGGCAGAGAGAGAGAGGGAGACAAAATCCGAAGCAGGCTCCAGGCTCTGAGCTGTCAGCACAGAGCCTGATGTGGGGCTTGAACCCACAAGACGTGAAATCATGACCTGAGCTGAAGTTGGACTCTCAACCGACTGAACCACCCAGGCACCCCGAGAGACCATATTATAGTTTATTCCATTATTTAGTAGCTATACTTTGAGCAACAGATGGTGTCATGGTCCCTCAGCCCTTTGGATTTAGGGCCAGATAGGTGTCTGTCCGGGTATTTCAGTTATCGAAACAAGTAACTTAGATCAACTGTGAGGTGATCCTATGAAATGCTTGATGTTTTAAGTCTTGAAAAGGCTGAAAATTTGAACCAAATGTTAAGCAGTGTATTTGTTGGGGGATGGGGAGCTTCTGTGCTTGTGGTCCCAAAACCAGTAAAATGAATGCAACCATCTGGAACTCCTGCCAAATTCTAACCCAGGGCTATAGTCTTAATATATACAAATATGAAAAGAAATAAATGCATATCATTAAGATATGCCTGGATTTTATTTATCTCCTTACCAACTGTCTTTTAACGGCACCAGTTAGAGTTAGAAAAGGTTACTAAAGGAATTGCCGAATTTGGGAAATCCTAGATAACTCCTGGATAATCCTAAATATTTTATTTTTCTTTTAATGAAGAAAAAATTTAGTGTTTATTTTTGAGAGAGAGTGGGAGCAGGGGAGGGACCGATAGGGGGACATGAAATCTGAAGCAGGCTCCAGGCTCCAAGCTGTCAGCACAGAGCCCAACACAGGGCTTGAACTCACAAACTGTGAGATCATGACCTGAGTCGAAGTTGGACACTTAACCGACTGAGCCACCCAGGTGCCCCTCCAGTGATTTTATTTAAGAAGGGTTACCTCCTTGCAAGATTTCTGTACAAACTTATTTATTGCAGCATCTGTTTGTAATAGTGAAAAACTGGAAACCATCCAAAATCAATAAGGGATTCAGTAAACCAGTTATGGTACATTTGTATAATAGAAAATCCAAAGCCATTAAAAAGAATATGGAAATACTTTCAAGACATATTGTCAGGTAAATAAAAAAGGAAGCTGCAAATTAGTATTATAAGATCCAATTTTAACAGTAACAATATACTTATTAAATTTTACATACAAGAAAACTTGAAGTAGTTATTTCTAAGGATAACATAATATAACATCTCTTAATAATTTATATATTTATGTCATGTTTTAGTTTCTCAAAGTTAGCATCTATTTGTCTTACAATTATAAAAATTCCCATTAAAAAAAAATCAGGAATGCTCCAGTGACATTAAATCCGAGAACTGGGGAGGAAAGGATGTACCGAGCCTTCATTATGTGCCATATATTGTCTAATTTCATCCTCACAATGACCTTGTGGGATGGAGTATTACTCCCATTCTCGTAGATGGACAGATCAGACTCAGAGGAGTAAAGTCAGACAGTGACAGAAACAGACTCAAACTTAGGTGCATCAGACTCTAAAAGTCTATTCTCTAGTCAAGGGTTTTAAAATATTTTTTAAAAGCAATAACATGTCAGATATATACAAACAGGGCTAAGGGAGCCCAGAGAAACTAGCACCTAATAGTCTAGAAAAGCCATGGGTCATGGGAACAAACAGAGAACGTGTGTGTGTGTGTGTGTGTGTGTTAGGGTGACAGGACTACAAAAGTAGGGGAACTGAATATAGTTTGTTATGGTATGACAGGACCTATAGCTAGGTAGCTATGGGGGTGATAGGAAAGGTGTCAGAAAGATGGGCAGATGAAAGATGAAGACACTCTTAGGTCAGGAGTTTAAACTGTGCCCTGAAAATAATGAGGGCAGGCTGAAGAATTTTATGCTCGTGAGAAGCAAGACTAGATTTGAACTCGAGAAAGTTAATGTGCAGGATGAACTGGAGAGCAGAGCAGGAGAAACTCGAGGCAGCGAGCCCCGTTCAAAGCCGCCTGCGAGAGTCTGAGCAGAAATCATGATCGCCTGAACTATGGGGGAGAGACTTGAAGGAGAGGAGAGCTTCAGGAGGCAGGTAATATGTAGACTGGACAGGAGTTGGCATTTGGACGTTCAGGGTTAGGGGGAGAAGTTGTTTAGGATGATATGTAAGATTTCTGGCCTAAGAAACTGGATGCTGCTCGTATTGTTCATCTGGAGAAGAAAGAAGAGAAGAAGAGAATGGCAGGTTTGGGGACGGGAGGAAAGAAGTGCCACTGTGTGGTGAGAGCTTCCGGGCCGTGCAAGAGGACGTGGCCAGTAGGACATAGGAGAATGGGTCTGCATGCCCTCTGGGGGTCAAAGACTCCACGGGACCACTGAAGCTGGTGGGCAAACCCATCACCTGGAACACTATTAAAAATACATATTTCTAGGCTCTACTCTAGAAATTATAATTTAGTAGGCATTAGAAGAATCTGTAGAACCAAGGAATTTGTGGTTTTATCATAATGCCAAATTTCTGTTTTAGCACAATTTCCCCTTGGAGACCGTTCAACGGGCTGGTTCTGTACAGGCTATCTCAAGAATACCCCATATTTGGCTATGCCCCTCAGATACTTAATTTTCAGTTTTACAAAATAAATCTCATCATACATAGGAAACATCAACTGTTCCAGCAATGAAATAAGCACTAATGCTTTAATTTTTTAAGTAAAATTAAGGCCAGGATAGCATTTGATACCAAGAGAGGTTTTATTCTATATTTTACTTCTAGCATTCATTTGGTGGGATCTTATATAATATTTCCTTAGATATTGTTATTTTTAATTAAAGAACAGTAAATCTACTTAAAAACCTTTATTTTTTTAAATTTCTGAATATAAAGCAGCTGTTTTTCTGTATTTAAAGTGCTTATTCATTGCCGTAAGAGTTTTCTTACTTATTGACCATTCTTTAGAAAGTGTAAGTGGTAGTGAGAGCTGTATGCCCTTACCTCCAATGTTCTGCATTGTAATGGAAACAAAAGCTCCGATTTTCCCAGGCCATCCAAATGCCTTTTCCCCTAGTTTTTCATAAATTAAAGACCCTATAATAAAAAGTAAAACACCTTTTAAAAAGACTGTTTTTGTTTTAAGAGAGAGGGAAAAGGAAGAGGGAGGGGCAGAGGGGGGGAGAGAGTATTAAGCAGGTTCCATGCTCAGCACGTAGCCCATCACAGGGCTCGATCTCCTGAATCGTGCGATCATGACCTGAGCTGAAATCAAGAGTCGGATGCTTACCCACCTGAGCCACCCAGGCGCCCCTAAAAGGATTGTTTTAATGACTGAAATATCTCTAATTGCACACTAGAGTCTCAAATGTATACATAAACACTACACAGAAATTATATACCCAAAAGATGCAATCTCAAAAGCCAATACCAAATATGTTACATGTTCTCCAGACAAGAAGCAATGGCTTCATTCATCTTAGCTCCATGCAGCACGTCAGTACTGTTATTTCTGTCATCCATCAAGACTCCTTTTTTCTATTTGACTTGAATCTGAGCCGGTTGCCTTTCACTTCCCTCAGCTGCCCAAATTACTAAAATCTTTGGGAGGCCATGTCAATGGGGTCAGAAGAAAATGCCATGTGAAATTGACTAAAATCCTCCTCTAGTTCTAGAGCTATGGACTGAAACACCTTTAACAAGAATCATAATAGGACATGTTGGACTTAAGGGGTAGCATACCTCCTTCCTTGGCGGTCTTCAATAAAAGGTGAACTGAATACAGGGATAATATTGCTACCGCAAGCAGCATGATTCTAGGAAAGGAAGAGGGAGTAGAAAATAAATGTCTATAATAAAGAAGACATACTCACGTAGGATATTATAATACATTATCACATTGGTCCTTTCAGTCATTAACCTTCCAAAAGTGGATTGGGGGGAAGCTGACAAAGTCTTTTCAGAACTCTACAAATACCCTTTCCTGTCACAAAACTGGAATTTGCTACATTTTTGTGTGCTAAAACATACCACTGGAAGTTCCTAACATTTCCTTTTTCTAGTGCTCCCCACTAGGAGAATGTGGCTTATAACTTAGATGCTAAATGTATAGCAAAATTAGCAAATACTATACCTACTTACTCAGCATATGGGTATATATACATCAGGTGTGTGTGATATTTTCAGCAACATTTATAATTTAAGGGCTGTTTGACAGCCTGGCTAAATTTCAATGTAAAATCTAGAAATAACAGAAGCCAGAGCCTGCAGAGTCTAAACTCCACTGCTACTGATCCTACCCGTTAGATGGCAAGACACTTGTGAGCTACAACTCAGGCGATTACCTGTATCATAGAAAGAAAAAAAAAAAAACAACAGAGAAAAAGAAGTATAGGGTACAGGAAAATGCTTTTATATGTGTTCAGAAAGAATCCTTTCTGGTTCAGCCTCCTCCACATGTCCACAGGCATGGAGGGATTCTTTATACAGTGATCAGTGTTTCTTCAAAAACAAGATTCAGAAAGCAAAAATAAGAACATAGATAGAAGCATCTGTAGAATAAATAAAGGAACAATATTAACCTTTACCTAAAATCTAAAAAAACAAAACCAAAACCCTTGTTCTTTATTTTACACACTAAGAGCCCAATAAATTATTTCGCCACAATTGACCTAATTCTTTGGTAATTCCTGAAGTCAATTTTGCAAATGTACATTTGGGCTGTGAGTTTCAAATGTTTATAACTAGCCATATTGTGCTCTTGCTTTCCATAAAGTATGTTTATCAGAATTGTCTAATCAAGGACTTATTCGTTTATTTTTCCATATGCCGTACAAACTTCCCTGTTTTTAAAGATTAATTCAATTGTATAGTTTTGTTTCCTAGAAAAATAATGAGTATTCCCCTGTATTCTCTAACTATATACTTGCTTTGGCCAAAAATACTAAAAGTAAAACCGGTGAAATCCTGTGTCACTTGTTGCAAATTAAGGGACATGGCTGAATTCAGTCTGTGCTACTTGGGTACACAGAACATACCCCATCATATCTAACGGTTTAATTGCTCTGGACATTTTAATCTGTCATATATTTAGGCCTGAAATGAGGCTGTCAGTTTTAAAAGTGGAATATTCTCCTCCTACAAAAATAATCTTGTGGTCCTAGGATCAGAGGAAGAGTTTCTTATTTCTATTCATCAGTAATGAATGGTAACTTCTAATTGTAATGGTATGTGTAATAAGGAGAAGGCATTCTGTCTAGAGACAGCGTATATTATAAAAGTATACAACTATGTATATGAAAACCTCTCTAAGCCATTAAAATTCAGAGAATTAAAAAAAAAACCCTTTATTTCAAACATGACCTAAAGAGTGGTTGATATAAAAAATATCCATTCAGCTAAAAAATATTATACCTAAAACAGGCCAAAGCACTAACACAATATAAATATTTATAGTCCTGCCTGATCCTTAGCCCTCAAATAGCTGTGTGATTAGATAATCACAAACGATATTCAAAACATAAATGGCATATGTGTATATATATATATAAATAATATCAGCATTGCATTCTTAGACAGTTATTTAACACTCCAGCATTGCATTAGGGATGGCAGTCCGCACTCACACTGATGCCTGACTAATATTAGACTTTATTCCTGTGAAGAATTCCACTACTGCCAACTGTGTCTTGGAAAATACCAGGCTGTACGTAAGACACCACGCATCTGCGGCCGTCTGTCACAGATGATGAGATAGCCATCCTCCAGGTCAGCTACGCGACGCTGCCTAGCATTTGACCAAGCACATAGGTCTAGGAATACATTTTGGCCACTCTGCAAATATTTCTGTGCCAAGCACTACCCTCGGTCTTGGGGATACAGATCTATGGTGAGTGAAAACAGACATGGGCTCAATCCTCTGGATATTCTCGTCTAACAAGGAAGAAGATAGACACTAACCAAATATATCAGACAACTGAACTAAAATATTAAAACTGGGGGGAGTGTTTGTCCCAGTGACAGAGGTCAGGGAAGGTATAAATGAGGTGAGGGTGAGCTGCGCTATGAGGAGTTACCTAGATGAGGAAGAAAGGGGAAAGGGTACTAGGACCATGTGCAAAGGCCCTGTGGTGAGAGGGAATATGGCAACTTCTGGGATGGAGAGAAGGCCAGTATGTCCATTGTATCAGGCATTTAGGGGGCATAGGGGATGGGGCACAAGATGAGACCAGAGCGTGCAAGGCCCTGTAGGCCTGGATTGGGATGGGATCTTTTTCCCAAGAGTGTGATAAAGTCGGATCTGCTTCTGGGAAAGATCTTTTTATGGTGAATCGCTTTGTAAAATGCTTTCTGTGGACCGGTAGGGCTGCTCCAGAACTCCGGGTGGTTGAGCGCATATATTTTCCGCCATTTGGTTAGGGGCAGTCAGTTGAACAAGCGCCAGGATTAGTCTGCTCTGATCATTCCTCAGGTTGCTGTTTTATCTATAAGCCTGAGCATATGCTGCAGCTTTCTCAGAGCATTCCTGTTCACAAAGAGCAGACATGAGGCTGTTAATTGAAAGAACACCGGTGGGCTTCGAACCGAATGTACTCACATGAAAAGTATGATCCCGGTGTTGGCCATGGCGTAGGAAAGGCCCAAGATCCCGCTGCCCATGATGGCGTTGCTCAGGTTGAATGAAGACATTCCGAAGGAGGTGGTTCCAGGATGCTTAAAGAAAAAGGGGCAAATATTTGCCAAAGGGTGACCTTTTTCAAATTATTCTTATTCTCCCATTATCTTTACTGAAGGAGATTATGGTTCAAAATTGAAGACTAAGATAAAATCACAGTGAATAGAAGCTGTTACTTCAATAAAAGCGTGTAATTCTCAATGGAATGGAATGCTTGGCTTTAGCAGGGGTCTCCATAAAAATAAAAAAATACAGGTTGAGTAACCTAAAGAAGGGAAAGCATGTATGATTGCAGACTACATTTGGGTTAGAAGGATTCCGCCAAAAAACAAATGAATTTCATAAATGATTTATGTAGCCATATGGCGAACAGGAAAAACAAGTCCTTCTTCCAGTAAGGGCCTGAATAAACAGCGAATGTGCTGATCAAGGCTTGGAAAATTTCAGTCACTGTTTTCCCACAGAGACCCAGGTAGATCAGACACTCTCCAGGCCTGTTTACTGCCTGAGAGCAGAGATTCTCACTTACATGTTCGTCATCGTACTCCGCCAGCTTCTTTTCCCCCAAAAATCCATTTGTCAGGAATTTCTGACTTTCAGCATCTTCATTAGTAAATTGACTGAATGCACATAAAAAAAAAAAAAAAGTAAAAACATCTAAGTAAATGCTCTGAATTATATTTGTTCCGGGTGATCTAAGTAACTGGATCAGGGAGGAAAAACAAGGCACGAAAACATTTTTTTCCCCTTCTCTTCCTTCAAACTAGAGTTCCTCCCAGACCAACAACTGTGTTCCATTTATTGGGAAGGAGAGAGGAAGTTAGGAAAGAAGAAAATAATTCTTTAGTTAGCATCTTTTTTTAAGCACATTTTTTTTCTTCCCACATTAACTATGCAAGAAAGAGAATAATGGCGGCTCATGCTGTTTCCATTGAGAGCCCTCATGAAGAGACAGTACCCAAGCAGTGACTGAGTTTTCTCAACTACTGCCACGCCATAATCAGAGGATTCTATTAATTCAGTAAATATTTGCCAAGTGCCTAGGCATGTGATCTTCATCTCACTTGATGCTCGAATATCCTTGTGAGAGGAAGTTTCACGCCCGTACTCTAAAGGTGAGGCGACCATGGGTCAGAAGAGGGAAGTGGCATGCCCACACCCACTAGGCGCTAGGTCTTCATGGCACTGCGCAGTCCCAGGCATGGCCCTGCAGCTGGTATTTTCCTCTTTTTTGTTTTGTTTTCTCCACCTGTTTATTCACCTATCCTGTGCTGGAATGTAGTTCAATGGTGGCTCTTTGTTGTGTTTGGTGGTTTTTGTGTGTGAGTGCGAAGATTTTAACTACTCTGAAGATATACTTGGCTTATTAGGCAATGAAAAAGTAAGAACATTAAAGACACCCAGGAAGTGGTAGAAGAGCTGGGAAAGAAGCAGGACTTTGAAACGTCTTGATCTATGAACACAGCGAGGACTGTGGTCTCCTTGGGCGGAGGCTGGAAACTGCACACCGCCTAGTAAGGCACAGGTCGTGCCGTTGTGTGCCAGGGGTTTGGAGGATGTGGATCTAGTTCAACCATGTTTCCAAACGGGCTTGACTAATAATTATAGGATATCTGTACAAATTATCCTTCATAATAGAAGCTAGTCCTGAAAATATCTTGTGAGCAAGAGGATATAACAAAGTTCCTTTTTGAGAATATGGAGCAACGTAGAGTGTGTGTAGGACCACCAGACAAAATTACGAAGTTTTATGTGCTTGTCTAGATGCTTACTGTGCACAAGTTAGGAACATTTCCTGGCATCCTCTTATTTCTTGTAGGGAGCATAAAGCCCTCAGATCCTCTTTCTTCTGTCCCCGCACTCACCCCCTCGGCCCCCCGCTCTCTTTTTGTGCTTTATTTTAATCGTCTGTGGTTAATAGATTTGCTACATGGAGACTGGCACATAATGTTCATGGTTGGAAACAGACAGTAAGAAGAAACGGAGCCTAAAGCAGGCCTAAGGATTATAAAGCAAAAGTGTCCTCTGGATTTAAACTTTGGAAGGCCAACATTCTATTTTTTACCTTAATGAATAAATTTTAGTAGTTTAGTCCAGGAGTAGTTTTTAAAATTTAAAATGTGAAAGTAAACAATAGAGTTTCTTTCTTGAGGCATTTGCAAGTTTTTATTTTGGCATGAGATGAATTATAATCATAACACATGACAAGATTGGAGAAAATAGGAGAAATGTTTTGAGTGTCTTAAATGTTTTGATACCAAACCCAGCCTGTATTGAAAACATACGTATATGTTTTCAAACAAATGAATTACGTTCAATTTCTCAAAGTTCACATTTAAGGGAACGATCCAAACCAAACATAAGCAAAACCCATCTTTTTAAAATGATTATAAAAGCACAAAATGCTGACCCATGTTTGAGTCAGGAGTAAAAAGCTAAGTCACTGTTAAGCAGTCCAGAACGCTCTCTACGGAGCTTAACGAAAGCATTCCTGCTCTTTCCATTATGGCTTTCAGAGGCCCAAATGGAATGAGCCTGTAGCAGTGCTCTCAGGATGGCAGCCCCTTCAGCCTGCCCCACTCTGCGGAGATCGTATGTGCGCTTTCTTCTCAGAAACCAGAGCCATCAGAGTCCATCAGTTTACTAAGGGTGACGAAGTGGAGGACAAAGAACGAAGGTTTGCTGAGTATCGGGTGTCCTTCAGACATTCACTTCATCCTCAGAATATAAGATAAATATCATCTCCAAACTCAGGTATTCACTCCACAGATTCCAGAGCCCTGTGTTCTGCCCCAGTGTGCATTCTCAAGAGCTGCTCAACCTAGAAAAGGCCACAGTTTGCATCTCTGTGGTGTCTCTGGTCCAACGGCGTGAGGGTTTACTGCACTGGCTCCATAGAGGAAGAACATTCCTCCTGGAGGTCGTGAAATGAAATGAACTGTCCTTGTCTGAGGATAATATTCTCTACCTTAGGCCTAGATTTGGTCAAAAACTTCCTTTTAAGTGTCTTAAATTGTGCATCATTCGTGTTATATACCATGTTGTGAGGACTTAATTTACTTTATCAAATGGCCCTATTGTGCACCTACCAGGCAGTGTGACTTGTGCTTGGGCCACAGAAGCCATTAGCCTGTTGTAGTGGAATAATGACGAGAGAGGGCACACAAAGGAGTGGGTGGTTACTTTCACCTGAGGGAGGACTTCATTAAGAGTTCTGACTTTGAGCTGTGTCTGGAAGGATGAATGATATCAATAGAGAGAAAGGGGAAAGTGGGTGGGTGATACTAAAAGAGGGTATTCCCGGCAGATGGAACAGAATGAGCGAAGGCACAGGGAAGTGGGAGTGGCTCAACAAGGCTTGCCCTGCCAAAAGGGAACAGAGCAAGAGATGAATAGGAGAGCTAGGTCAAGGACAGATCCTTGCCAAGCAATGTGTAGCCTAATCTTTGTCTTACAGCTAACGGGGAGCCACTGAAAGGCTCTACCAAGGGATGGAACGTGAGCCCTTAGCAATTTTGCAGGGATGTGAAGAGCTAGCTGGAGGAGAGAGAAACGTAAGACAGGAAGCCCAACCAGCCATTTTAATAGACAGGTGACAGGGGCGCATGGGTGGCTCAGTCGGTTAAGCGGGTGAGTTTAGCTCAGGTCATGATCTCACGGTCTGTGAGTTCAAGCCCCGCGTCGGCCTCTGTGCTGACAGCTCAGAGCCTGGAGCCTGCTTCAGATTCTGTGTCTCCCTCTCTCTCTGCTCTTCCCTTGCTCATGCTCTGTCCCCGTGTCTCTCAAAAATAAAATAGACAGGTGACAGATAAGGGCCTAAAGTAAGTTGGTAGTAGAATGGGTATACAGAAGTGGATAGATTTGAAATCTTAAAAGAGGTAGAATCAACTGAATACAATCAAACGCAGGATGTGTGATTTGGGGGAAGGGACAATTCAAGGTTGACAATCCAGGTCTTTGGATTGTGTTGCTGTATGACAGTGGTGACTTTCACTGTGATGGGGATTACTGGAGGAGGAACAGATTTTGAAAAGAATCCTAGGAGTTCAATATTAGACATTACAAGTTTGACTTTATACATGAGGCAATTCTGACACATGAGACCCCCTGTGGAGATGTGTAGCAGACAGATGGGTATAATGGTCTGAAATGAAGTCGAGAAGTCTAACAGGCTGAAAATGTGGCACCTGTTCAGTGAGTGAGACCATGATAGTTGCTTGCTCACAGGACACTTTTAGTGACCCAAAAAAAAAAAAAAAAAAAAAATCCCTACAGAATTCTGGAGATGCAGCAACATTTAAAAGCCAGTCAAAGGAAGAGGGATCAGGGGCACCTGGATGGCTCAGTTGGTTGAGCATCCAACTTCAGCTCAGGTCATGATCTCACGATTTGTGAGTTCGAGTCCCGCATCAGGTTCTGTGCTGACAGCTCAGAGCCTGCAGCCTGCTTTGTATTGTGTCTCCCTCTCTCTCTGCTCCTCTCCTGCTCACTCTCTGTCTCTCTCTGCTTAAAAAATAAATAAACTTTAAAAAATAAAAAACAAAAACAAAACCAAGAGGGATCAGAGAAAATAGTCCAAAAAGTAAAAGAAATGATGGGATAATATAGCTGAAAATATTCTGTATTAATGGTACAAGAACACCATCACTTCAATTCTAAGTTAGTCACACACAGTCTAAATCAGAGACCTAGAATGATATAGTTAATGCTTTAGGATCAGAAAGTTGATGTGTTAACATCAGTGTCATTGTTATCTCTCAAATAGGTAATGAATCAATTCTTCCTGACAAAAACCTTGTTTTTCACATCCATAAGCCACTCATTTTTTCCATGGAACCTGGTCATTTTTAACCCCATACCTGCTTATCGCTGCCTTTTCTAAATTTCCCATCCCGGGGTAGCCATCTTGAACACTTTCTCCACTGATGCTTTCATCATCAGGTTCGATGTTGACATTTCTCAGTTCCATGGGATCCATTTGAGCTGTCAGCGCTTCGTGTCCACACACAGGCTCCTTCAGTGTAAACAGTAGGCTGTACCTTCAGCTTAAGGCTCTTCCACTTTGGGCTGATGTGCAGAACACTCTGTTCTGGAAGCTGAACACAAAATAGACCATTATAATTTTCTTTAAATTAGATAAATGAATATAGAATCACCTACTTTGTATATAGTCTTTAAAAGACATGAAAAGAAAATAAACTTCTGAAATTGTCATATAAATACGTGTGGCAAGTTTCCTTTACCCAATACAAAAAGGAAAAATCAAAGAGAAGGAAGTCATTAATAAATTGCCAAATCAGTGGACATTTAGAGTGCCTATGTCTATCAACATGGCAAGTGTTCTACTAGTCACTGTGGGAAGAAAAAAAAGACCTGTCATTGATCTTCAAGAAGCTTTTCTATTTGTAAGCAAATTGCATGATTTAACAGAAAAGAAAAGTAAATTGTTGACAAAGACCTGACAAAGCAGAATCTGACAGTCTGCTTGAATTTGCTAATTGGGCATGAAAGAATTACCATCACCAAAATGCTTAATAACTGCAACACAGGGTAGGAGGATCATGCTAAGGGAGCCACTTTCTAGGCACTTGGATCATGAAGCCAGTATCTCTGAATCGGCATCAGTCAACATCCATATAAAAATTAAAATAAGTGCATTTTAACAACAAAGAGACTCTGCTTTTAGGTTCTGCTCTGCCTTTAATTCTTTGAATCCCAGCACAACTTTTTTTTTTTTTTTTTTTTTTCTTGAACCTCATTTTCACAGTAACATGAAAAGGGGTGGACTGGCATTGTGTTTAAAAAAAAAAAAGCTATGAATCCATCGTATGTTGTTGATACAATTCCTTCTAAAGTTTTTACTATTAGAATCAGTCAATTCTTCTTGAACTGTTATAGTGGGAGAAATACTATCACTCTTGGGAGGTGTGGTTGTGGAATGTGCACTTACCCGTTTGGTAAGAAAATCCTGCACAGAGAAACTAACATAAAAATTGTTCCAGAACTCACGAAATCCATAAGTGCCCTGACAAACATAAAACCAGCACATGGAAATGCCTCTGCAACCCAGTGCGCCCTGGTAGCACATATGTGGAAGGCAACTCACACTTGATGAGTTCGCAACCCTAAATTACAAAGCCACATGGAAACTCAGAAAGAGCATTAATAAGCATGAGAAATAAGATTCCTACCTGAGTAACTGGAGATGGCAAAGCAATTTTTGAAAAGGGATTTTAAAACTAACATAAAAAGTAATAGGAAGAATCAAAATAAGAAATAACATTCATACAATAAGAACATTGTAGAAGAAGATCAGGCTGGTTTAAAAAAGAGCCAAAAAAAATACTAAAAATTAAAAAAAAAAGTCATTGAAATAAAGAGAACTCAGCTGGAGGGAGAGTCATGAAACTGGAAGACAGATCCATGGAAATCACTCAAATTATATCACAAATAGGTAAAGAAAGACAAACATGAAGTTAAGAGACATAGTGAAGGGAAGCAAGAATAAGAAATTTAACATGTTCTAATAGCCCTCCTAATATGAAGCATGTGTGAGGCCAGGGAGAAACAAAATAGAAAGAGATGGCAGAGAATTGTCCAGAACTAAAAAAAGATAGTAGGTCTCAGGATTAAAAAAGCACATAGTGCATGTATTTTAAGTAGAAGGAATAAAAATATATTAATATGAGGTAGTATACATATACAACAGCAAAGAAAAAGAAAAGTTATAAAAAAATTATAAAAGTCAAAAGAGAGGATGGAAGTAAAACATGCATATGGTTAAAGAAAAAAACAGAAACTTGTATTAAATGAATACAAAAGTTTCCCTCACCCATCACACAGACCAGTTTCACTTGAAAGCAGGAAAAATTAATGACCGTTTTCTATTTTTAGTTCTTTATATGAGGTTAGTCCTTCTAAATTTAAATTATTCACTAAAACCTCTGACATGGTTTACCAGTTTTAGACTCGGGCATATGACAGATGAGGAAATTAGCATACTTCTTTCTATCCATCCTTCTTGTGCGCTTCTAATTGTTCTGACTAATGAAATACTTTTACAATATTGAGATTCATAATATTTTCCCACGATTCTATAAAACAGTTACGTCTCTCATAATTTTCTATAGGTTCTTTTTGAACACTAAAAGCCAACAATCAGCATTTACAACATTATGATTGTGTAAATACTATGCTCCAAAAAACCAAGTGGTATATTTGACAACATAATAAATGATATAGAAGTTCTCTGTTGTTAAAACTTTGCAAGTGGCAAGTGAATTTTTTCCATACTTTTACTTTCTAAATGGTCTCCTCCTCCACCCTCTGGGTCTTACTCAGCTGCCAATGTCCTCTGAACACCTTTCCATCTTCTTTCTTCAATTCATTTTGCATTCTGCTGGAGTCTACCTTGATTAACTACTTTCACACAGTGTGTCCATGTTTGTAAACAAAATTTCTGAGTTGTTTCACATCGGAAAAATGTCTTTACTTTGTCCTCAGACTTTGTTTGAAGAAGTATTAAGTAGAAATCCATAGTTTATTTTGTTTTTTAAGTTTCGGTGAGTTTACACACAGTGTAATATTAGTTTCAGGTGTACAGTATAGTGATTCAACACTTCCATACAACACCCTGGGCTCATCACAAGTGCCCGCCTTAATCCCCTTCACCTATTTCACCCATCCCCCACCCCTTCTCCTCTGATAACCCTCAGTTTGTTCTCTATAGTTAAGAGTCTGTTCCTTGGTTTGCCTTCCTTTTTCCCCCATTTGCTCATTTGTTTTGTTTCTTAAATTCTACATACGAGTGAAATAGTATGTGACTTTCTCTGACTGACTTATTTCACTTAGCATAATACTCCCTAGCCCTATCCATGTCATTGCAAATGGTGAGATTTCATTCTTTTTATGGCTGAGTAATATTCTGTTTTATAACACAGATTCCTTTTAAGGAATTTTATGTATTTCTGTTTATTAGAAAAATTTTTAATGTTTGTTTATTTTTGAGAGAAAGAGCATGCACAAGTGGGAAAGGGGCAGAGAGAGGGAGACACAGAATCCAAAGCAGGCTCCAGGCTCTGAGCTGTCAGCACAGAGCCTGATGCAAGGCTTGAACCCACAAACCATGAGATCATGACCTGAGCTAACGCCCAACCAACTGAGCCACCCCGGCACCCCCTATTTTATGTTTTGACTTGTCCACTAATTATTTTTCACAGTCATGTTTTTAATTTGTAATAATTTGGTTTTGAACTTCTCTCTTTTTTTCATCCTATCTTTTTCTGTTTGTTTACAGATGCAATATTTCCTCACATCTTTCTAAGAAAAGTGACTGGAAGTTTTCAAAAGCTCTCTTTCTTCCCTAAGTTATGTATTTTTTTTTCCTGGAGTGAATTCTCTTTGTTCATCTTGGTCCTTCTCTTGTTTGCTGGTTTTCCTTAAATTCATAGTGACCTTAGGTTGTTATCTTTATGAATGAAGAGTATGTTCGTTAACTTAAGTAGTCCTTGAGGTTGTTCTTAAATCTTGCAGGTTTCATTAATGGGTTGCTCCCTTGTAGGTCCTGTAAGTGGCTTCTCTGCAGTTGTCTGTGTGCGGATCATCCTTGGAGAACCCCCTCCCAGATGTGAGTGGCACTCTAGGAGAGGTTTCTATGGGAGCAAAATGCTGTCATGTGTTCTCATCATGGGTGGAGCTTCCGTTCCTGCTTGTAATCCTTCTTTGCCTGCTGTGGAGGCCCTGTAAAGTCAGGCTTTCTCTGCATACTACATCACAGCCTTATCCTTTGAGCAAAGGCAGCAGCCTAAACGGGTTAAAGGGTCCCAGTTGTGGTTCCTTGGTGAATACCTGGTCATTGGTTGCCCGTGATCCACACCTTCTCTTTGTATACGTTGATTTAACTTGGAGCCGCTGCCAGCCTCATTCTGGAAAAAAGCCCACTTACCCTGGTTTACCCTAGCTTCCTTTTCTCTTTCACAGATTTTCCAGTGCTGTCTGCTCTCTGCCTTCGAAGAATTCTTCCAAACTTTTGTTTATTAATAATACTGCTAATTTTTGGAACTTTCTGAGTTGTTCTTTTAAAAGCATTATTTTGCTGAGCACTCATTGCTCAAATTTCTCAACAGTAGGTCCTAACCCCCCATTCTTCCAATCTGCTCTGAAGACTTCATATCACAAGGACTGCTCAAGTGACATCTTTGCCCAGGCCCCTCCCTCCTCTCCAGCTGCACATGGCCAGTGTCCTAACAGATGTGTATACTTGCGTATCTCAAAGGCAGTTTAAATTCAGCGTGACCAAAATCTAACTTGTAACAGTGTCCTCTTCTTCCAATGTTTCCTAACCAAAGAATGTTGTTACCATTTATCCAGTTACTCAAACCAGAAGCATGAGTCTTCTAAGTTCTCCCACCTTACCCCCCACATCGAGTCCTTTACAACGTCTGGTTGATTTTACACCTAGTCGGAGTATTTCTCAAGTTAGTCTGCTACTTTCCATTTCTGCCACCATCACTCTCGTCCCAGCCACCATCATTTCTCACACTGTCAGCTGTAGCAATCCTACTCCATGTCTTTGGATCCTCTCTTGCCTCCCCTCCCCTGCAATTTACTTTTCACACAACAGCCAGAGTGATCTTTTAAAAACAAAACTTAGATCATAACGTATTTGCTTTCCCATCCTTTCCCATCCTCCCCTTGTTCTTAGGAGAAAGTCTAAATTCTCAACGTGTCCACAAGGTTCTGTAGGGTTCACCCTCTTTTCTGGTCTCCCCTCCTCCCTACCTCGATGTTCTAGCTTCACTAGTACTGGAGCAGTTGCAGGAACTCAACAGGTTCTCTGTCACCTCAGGCCATTTGCACAGCTGAGTCATGGTACCTGGAATGCACTGTATTCTGGGCTTTACTTAGTCAACCCCTCTAGGGGGTTACCAGAATATACTTGGCAGTAGCCCTGGGGGCTTCAGTTAAATTCCATCTCACTTTATACTTATTCAAAGGAACCTCACTGATTTTATTCATATTAAGCCATGCTAACCTGATATAAAAGTATATTTCGAACGTGGCCGTACTTACCACATGCCAGACTCTGTTATAGAGTTTCACATCTATTAACTGATTTAATCCTCCCAGCAGCCCTCCCTGAGACAGGTACAATTTTGATTCTATTCCCATTTTACTAATGGAGGCACCGAGAGGTAAGGTAGCCTCCATGCTATGCCATGTCTGTACTGCTCTCTACTACAGAGAACTAGAGCTCAGACAAGAAACAGAAATTCTGGCTCTGCGATAAATATAACCAGGCATCACTCTTGGCCAAATTAACTAACTTCTGACTTTTCTGTCTTCCCATATGTAAAATGAGGGTGATATCATTTACCACAAAGTAGTGCTATACGGATTTAGAAGATCTTACGCTCCTCAGAGTTTGCCAGGTAGTAGTAGTAAATTTAAATTCCTATTCTTTCCTTTAATAATCAGAATTTAATTGCTGTTTTTGTCAGCATGCCAACATACAGCATTTTCGTGTGTTTCTGCAGTTTTATGAAAGAGGACTTTACCTTTCTCCAAACTCAGGAAAAATGTAAGCAAACATGGAAACTGAGACCTAACCTCCTGCTGTTTGTGCCATATGTGAACCGTGACATTCTCTTTTGAAGGTGACGTGATCTAGCCCCATGCAGTACGAAACAGCGGTTTAAGATCCTGGCCCCTAACCCTAATCTCGGTTCTGGCAAAGGCATATCTTCTCATAAAAGTTGGAACACATTTTCACAGCTCCTGTCTTTAGCTCTGAAGGTTGTATTACTGACCACTCTTAAGGAAATAATAGCCAAGATCAAAATTTTAAAAGAATTAGAACATGAGAAACTAAATATTCTGCATCATTTATAGCAGAAAGTACATACTTGGAAACCCTCAGACCATATCATAATTATTGAAATTTATGAACATGGTCCTACTTCCGTGTGGGAGTGTTTTACAGATAGTATTTATTCATTCAGCAAATACTGAAAATGAAATATGGACCAGAAGCTATGAAAGATAAAGCATGAATAAGACAAAACTGCTGTAACCGATGAAAGAACTGCTTACTAAGAAAAACAAATTTTGAACTAACTATTCTAACATAATTTACATTTTTACTTGTTTCTCTATAAGAGCTGCTTCTTGAACAATCAGTGAATCATTGCCTGGGCAGGCCAGAAAAGAATGATGTTGGCATACACCTTGATTGAAAAACATAACATATGTAATATATATGGTATAGCCTATGTAACATTAAAATAGAATAAAATGTTCACAGGCCTAGATTTTCAAACTTCCTACTGCGTTCTAGGGATCTACATACTTGAACACACATGTTCAAGGCCCAAATCCAATGACCCCTCCCTTCACTCCCTGGACACACTGGGCCTTTCTCATTTCTCCTTGCCACCTCGGGACCTTTTAATTGCTGTTCTTTCCACCTGGAATGTTCTTTCCCACATTCTTAAACCCAGGTGTCTCCCAAGGCTAAAAGAATCTGAAGATCTTTCGATGTGGTCAGAGAGGCCTTCCATCTAAACTCGATCGCCCACTGTGTGCTCTCGCGGCACGTCCTCCTTTCCTTCATCTACTTCTCACTCTGTACCGGCGTTTCAGGTTATGTGATTATTCGATAAAGCGCCGTCTCTTCCACTAAGCAGAGAGCTTCCTGAAGGTGGGAACAGCGCAGGTTCTGTAGTCCCTGCACATTCCCAGCACACGTGGCGCTCATATACGTGCCTCGTATTATATCCTACTAAGGCCATTGCAACTGTATATTCGCTCGTTTATAGTTACAAGTACGTATTCTTGTTACGCCTTTTCAGGTTAATATTTCAAAACAGCAATATTTCTCTGTTTACCACGAGAAAGAACAGCACTGTTGCACAAAGAAGGTTCAAAATTATTCTAAAAGAATCGAATTTGGTTTACCAGAACTTTCTGTAGTCTAGGTTTGCTCCTCAATGAAGTGCAATTTCTCTGCGATACAAAGAGACCTTGCAGAAATGGACTAAACATTCGAGGGGGGTGGAGGGAGAGGGGGTCATCTGCATTGTTGCTTCATTCATTCATGAAATCCAAAATCAGAATGTGAAACAAAGGTATTTAGAATACTATTAGGAGGCTTTGTTTTTTTCACATTTATTAGGTGCTATCAAAATGTCATCATAGCCAATTCCTTACATCCAAATTCTAGTTACTAAACATTGTGTCTTGTTGCTCGAATTGTGTGCCCAAGAAATGCAGGCTGGAAGATTCTCAGAAAAGCAAACTTCTGTGTTACTTAAATAGTTCAATGTCAAAGAAAGACCTCAAATCTGGGAAGCAAAACTGTCCTTGAGTCAAGAGGCAAAAGTTATGACCTTTCCTAGTGACTGCAAACATTTGTTTGACCCGGTAAGTGAAAGGGAAAAGGAAGCTAGCATTGGCGGAGCATTCCCCCATCCAGTCTGTCTAGTCTTTCATGCCAAGTTCTGATGAATCCATCCTGAAATCTAGGTTTCGGTAGCAGATAACCTGACATCTCATTTACCCTTTGGTTGAGCAAGTGGGAAGTAGCTGGTCATACAACTTCTAAGAGCCAAATGATCTTTGCATCCAAGGAATGGACTTAAATCCACATCCCAAACGTACCTTAGGTAAACGAATAAGCGTTGACAATGGAGCCAATCTAATAATTACCTTTATATTAAATTCTTTTAGTTTCCCCAACAAATGCCTTTCTAGTCACACATTGATAGTCAGATGGCTTGTTAGTCTGTGGCTTTTTCACAGAAATTAGCTTCCACAAAAGCATTCAGTATCATTCAGTCTGAGGTACCTCTTAGAAAAGAAACTGCCAATGACCGCAAAACTGTGCTTACTTGACTACTTCTATTGCCGGTGCTACTATTTTAACATTTCCATTCCTTTCCTCTACTCAGACATAGCTTAGAAATAATATCTAGGGAGAACTAGAAAAGTTAAAAGAAATAACTCTATGTTGAGGTCTTTTCCTTTTGTAAGAAGATTAAATGCTAATATAAGCATTAAAGCAGCCATTTGATGAAGTATAAAAGACGATTCATAAAATCTGAATATGTTAAAATGTTATTTTCTTGTATTTTATAAGCAAAATACCATTTCTAGCTCTGTTCTTAGAAGGTGATAGAGATTCTCTATCATCTTAAACATGAAGAAGCCTCTTACATTCATGCATAAGTTTCAGTTCCTATTTTCTCAAATGTACAAAGAAATGTACAAAGATATGTACCATATATATTATCAGAGTGAATTCTTTATGCTTTATATCATGTATTAAAGCACGATATCTAGAGACCTGAACTGTGGATGCAATAAATTCTAAAATGTCGCCCTCCTTTATAATAGATACTGGACCACCTTCAGAGGTTACTTTAATAAATTATTTTACTTTCTCTAAAGCAACTCATGTATTAAAAATAAGAATTTTAGTAACCTATAAAGGATCCTGTATAACATGGTTATATAAAACTCAAGGGTTCAGTCCTCAAAACTGCATTTCTCAGGACTTAAATCTTATTGATCTGCTTCTAAGGAGTAGAAAAATAAAGACTTCCAAGGAAATCCTAAAACGTTATCTAAATATAGATCTGAACAACTGGTGGGTCTTGGCCTATAAAATAAATGGTAGTCTTTTCTAGTAAACACACCTAAATTTCTTCAGTGTGTAAAAAATTAAACTTTCAGCCAACTGACCATGAATGTGATATGTATCATCAGTTTAACTATTTTTTCAATGAGTTAGGAAACACTCTTTGCTATCACCTGGACATTTAGGTAAAACCACCACTTTATGTTCAGTAAGATACCCAAAATATTCGGATACTTAAATCCACTGAGAATTTTCCCCCATCGGGTTGATAAGCTTGAAGAATATAGTTTTATTTTTAGATAATTGATTCTAGTCCTTCAAAATCTAAAGCTGTATTTATACTCTTCTTCTTATATTCTTATATTCTATTCAACTTTCCAGTTTCCCAAATTTCCCAGTAAATTTGCTCTAAAAATACTCCTTCATTAAAATAGACACATAAGAAGACAAGGTAAGACACAACTGTCTTTTGCATTTAACGATGGTGCAGCCCAAACTCTTAGCCGTTGATACCTGCTGCAGTCATGGAATGTTCCTCCTTTCATTGGTTTTTGTGGGGGTTTTTTTGTTTTCAAGATAAAGATAATCTTTAATTTTATAGCATTTGGAATGTACTTCTAAAACTTTGTAATTTTTCTAAGACAAATTTTGTCAACTTTTTATTCAGTGACTAACCAGTAAATAACTAAATACTTGTTACCTAACCCTTTTTGCTCTGTTTCTCTTTTCTATTATCCACTGTCCTAATTTTATGCTCAAACCTAAAATTATCTGCAACATAAAGCTACAGTAATTAATTTCAACTTTATTTTTTAATGAGAAAAAATTACCCAAGTAGTATTTTCAAACATTTGATTTGTAATAAACAATCAACGCCTTTTATAAAAAGAAGCATTATTTTAACACTGCAACTATTCATGTAAAAAGAACTTTACCTTAATTATTTATCCAGTCCTGTGCAATCTTTCTGGACTTGTTTGGAATGGCAGACCCTCCCCCCACTGCAACAGTGTTGACTTTTATGAACCTTTGGGGCTCTAGACAATGATTTAAAGAACAGTGGGCGTGAATGAGACAAGCCAATCACACCACCACCACCTCGCCCCAACACCTCCCTCTGTCCAACTTGCGTCAGCTCTTCAAAAAAAAAAAAAAAAGAAAAAGAGAAGCTAACTCAGTTTACTGTTGTACATTTGGATTAAACATCAGTCACACCAATTTCTATTTGTTTTTAGAATTTTGGCTTTTATACAGCAAAATAGTCATTTACTGAAAGTTTTATCTTGACTGCTATCATTCTATATTAAGATGCTGTAAGTTGGTTGACTAAGCTTTTGGAAAATTGGCATTTCTAGATTTATGGACTGAAGCCCAAGTATAATAATACAATAATAATAGTTATGGGTCTGATTGTTGAGTGAAACATTATAATCAGAATGCATAGAAAATATTAAGTATAGTGGAGAAGAGTTATTTTCCTTTGAATTGCTTGCTTATTTGGAGGAAATTTTATATAATGACACTTTCTTTTTTTTTTTTTTAATTTTTTTTTAAACGTTTATTTATTTGTGAGACATAGAGACAGAGCGTGAGAAGGAGCAGAGAGAGAGGGAGACACAGAATGTGAAGCAGGCTCCAGGCTCTGAGCTGTCAGCACAGAGCCCGACGCGGGGCTCAAACTCACAGACCGCGAGATCATGACCTGAGCCGAAGTCGGCCGCTCAACTGACTGAGCCACCCAGGTGCCCCTATAATGACACTTTCAAACGGCACTAACTTAAGGCACCACAAGACTGAAAATCGTAGGCTCTGTCCGCCACTGTTACCATTCCAAAGGCACTGTGTTGAATAGGCAAGATGGTGTTTGGAGGTTTTTGTTGTTGTTGTTGTTTATTAAAAATTCTTTTAGAGCGAGCACGAGTAGGGGAGAGGGGCAGAGGGAGAGAGAGAAAGAAAATCTTAAGCAGGCTCCACACTCAAGTGCAGAGCCCAACGCAGAGCCAAATCCCCCGACCTTGGGATTATAATCTGAGCTGAAATGAAAACTCGACCAACTAAACCATCCAGACACCCCTGTTTGGAGTTTTTGAAGAACTTCGAAATGAACATTTCCTCCTTTTCAAAGAAATCTATTTGGCTTTCCACTCATTAGAGAAAGGGTTAAAATGTGATGGCATAAAATTCCTTCTGTTATGAAAATGCATCAGTTACACTTATCAAAGTGAGGTGAGAAAAAGATTAAAAATCAATCCAGAATTGAGGGTTCTTCGCCTTTTAAATATTGATGACACGAGTGAACCATCTGACCAATCAGAGGAAATGCTAGATGGCAACAGATAGGCCCGCCGTCCATTTCTATAAAAACACAAGTAAGCGTTGTTCTTTGAGTAAGAAATTCTTAAGCTGATGCGAGGCATTAACTATTAAATGTCCAGTCACCCATTTCTATTTCCTTTAAAATATGCCCATTTGGTCTATTAACTTTAATATGGTATCTTGGCTTATATTTGTCTCTTAGTTAACTTGTTCTTTATTTTTCAGGATCACTCTATAGATTTGCTTTTCATTGTGTGAAAATTAGTATGTCTAGGGGAAAAAAATATAACCTATTAATTTCAGAAAAATATAAAGACTGTTCCTTTTCCAGTCACTTCCATTGTTTAAATTGTGATCTTTCCAACTTAAGATTTTTCTTTTTGCAAAGTTACCAGATGAGTATAAGATTAAGCAAGCAAAAAACCTGCACTAATAGAAGATTAAATATCTGTATTCTAGTAAAATTCCATTTCATAGTAGGTCAACTGATAAAAGAAATTCTGATATGTGAATT
Organism: Paguma larvata; assembly: GCA_030068075.1. Lineage (NCBI taxonomy): Eukaryota > Metazoa > Chordata > Mammalia > Carnivora > Viverridae > Paguma > Paguma larvata. The sequence goes on along the minus strand of CM057828.1, from coordinate 66,511,380 downwards.
TCATAACATAATATCTTCATATTAAAAAGGACAGAGATAAATGTATAAATAAAGTTTACCTCTCAAAATTTTAGTTTAGATTTCATTTATAATTTAATTTTTTTTATGTTTTTATTTATTTTTGAGAGCAGGAGAGACAAAGCATGAGTGGAGGTGGGTCAGAGAGAGAGAGGGAGACACAGAATCTGAAGCAGGCTCCAGGCTCTGAACTGTCAGCACAGAGCCTGACGCGGGGCTCGAACTCACAGACCGCGAGATCATGACCTGACCCAAAGTCGGCCGCCCAACCAACTAAGCCACCCAGGCGCCCCTCATTTATAATTTAGATCTTCTTCAAGTACACTAAATTATAGTAAACTAGGATATTGGATTAAAATAAAAAGCACACATAAGAGAGGTCTGTATTTCTTCTGAATCTATTCTAATTGCAAAATTCTTATCACAAACTTTCCTAATACTGACTTAAAAATGAATATATACATATTAAAATTAATTTGACAAAAGTTAGCTGAATTAAAACAGTTTAGGAACTTGTTTGACTGTTCCCTCAATTTTTGACATGTTTAGGTATGCCAATTAATGACAAAATATATAGTCTGGTTTTGAAGAAACTCATTATAACTTTCCATTCATCAGGAAAACACAGACTTCACACTATAGTTTCATGTTCTGCATATTTCTTAAAATCTTACATGATGTAATTTCACATATATTTGGTAACAGGTCTATATTCTTTGATTTTTAAAGCATGGCAAATGGAACATAGTCATTTAGTCTCTGATTTGTTTCCGGTACCACTCTAGAAAGAGGTAATGAACCAGAATATGTACCGACTGTAAAAAGTGAATACAATGAAAAATTTGTGGGTAGTGAATAATGAAGCAAGTCTGAGCAAGAAGACGAAAACACTTTAACTGATCCTGCATATAAGGCATTCATATAAGTGTCACCAGGAACAGATATAGGAGACTTGGTCCATGGGGTAGAGGGAAAGGGGACCCGAGGGATAAGATATGTCCACATAAAGGGAAACCTGGCTTCCCAGACTGTAACATAGTTAATGTCAGCAGAATTGCACAGGATTCCAGAAGATGAAGGGTTCTCTGGGGCCGAAGCCATCCAAGAAGGAGTCGGGGAAGCCCGTGGACATTGAGGAGGGCCTGAAAAGTCCACATGATATCCCAACAGGTAGAAAGAAAGCAAAAGGCATCCTAGGTGAAAACTGTAAACAGTCTAAAGCATGATCTGGCGCAAAAAAAAAAAAAAAAAAAAAGAATAGAATGGAATAGTCCAGACTGTAAAAGCTATGAAATCTAGAGAGCTCAGAATTTTAAGGAGAAAGATCTCTTGAAGGCTTCTGAGAAAAAAAAAATCATCAAATCAGCAGGAAAACGAGGCAGGTAGGTAGGGACATGGAGGTAGGGACATGGAGGTAGGGACATGGAGGTAGGGACATGGAGGTCAGTGAGGAGGCTGAGTGATAGTTTGGCTTTGGGTGATATGTGCCTGTCTGAGGATAATGGCAGAGGAAAAGGCAGGTGGAAAGGATTTAAACCAAGGTCAGTGGTGGTTTGACTCTCTCTTATACTACTGTTTCTATTTATCCCTTTTAGTAGTTCACAATACATGCTTTGAATTTTATGTGACTATCCTAGGAAAAACGAGAAACTTGCAATACAATCTTCATTTTTCTTTATGTACAGAAAGAGAATACAAGGTGATAACTCATCCATTTCAGCACCTCATCCATCTGTCTATGGCTGTTATTTTCCAATAGTACAGAAAAGGTCTTAGAGTATGTATCCCAGTATGTTATCTATTGAAAGTACAAAATTGTTGGCTCAAAATAAATTCAGATTCTACCTATGCACTGAATTAAATTTTTTCTTGTTTATATTTAAAATTACCGATTATCCTGTTTAAAATTTCTACCTTTAATGATGTCCTCAGAGAGAAAGTTCCAGCTGGATCAAGTCAAAATGAGTCAACAATTAAAAAAAAAAAATGCCTTAGCCAGACCATCACGGCATTTTGCAATGACACTGAGAAAGATAACCTCTTGTTCTCATCAGAACTGCACCCAAATTTCTAATTTTAGTCATGGGACAAAATAATACTTGGAAATAAGATCTGATTATAGCCAAACTGGAAAAAGATGGGTAGAAACAGTAGTCATGACTAAGAAGAAACCAAATTACCTAATTTAATAATTTTGTATCATGTCTGTACCTGCATTTCCTTCCTTTTCTTTGCTCCCACTTTAACTTCTCTTTAGGTCACCTACCTTTTTGTCTTTTTAACTTTTCTAAAGTGACACTCTTTTAGAGAAGAAAAGCACTGCATTCTTTTTGTGACACCTTATTGTCAAAGGAGAGTTTCTTTGGATCATTTTCAGCCTTTAGCTTCATAAACTCAAAATCTAATAAAGTAGATCAAGTCCCAAGACTATATATCTGTCATCCTACAGTCAATATTAGTGCTTCCAAATATAGACACTTACATTAATCCAACTGTTTCCTATCGTATTGTGGGTAAATGTTGACCCGATTTACCAAGTCATTCCTAAAAATGAAGACACTCATACAGCTGTAGTTGAGAACAAGATCTTGGTTACTTCATATTGATGTAGGATTTACCCTCTGGATTTTGGTTTTCAGGCTTAACAGTGCTGAAGAGAATTTGTGATCTTTTTTTGATGTCATGCTTTGGCATTCCAAAGTCTTCATTTTCTCTTCATTGTCCATTTTACTATGGACACAAGCAAAAATAAAAAAAAATTTCCATACAGAAACATTACAGAAATCTTCCTAAATAATTCAAATAACAGAATTCTGTGATCCTGAAGGTGAGTTGAGTACCTCCACACCTGAGTTACAATAGTCTTTGTATCACTTGCAGAATGATGAAAGCTTAGCTATTGCTGTAGGTATCTCTTTCGATGGTTACATGTGACTATATAGTTATTAGCCTTAACTGACAGAATAAAAAAATACAGAATAAAAGAAGATAAAACTGAATATTATCCCAAAGGGCCACATGCCAGATTAATTGTAGACATAGAGCCAAAGATTAAGGGGCACCTGGGTGGCTCAGTTGGGTGGCTCAGTTGATTAAGCATCCGATTCATAATTTAGGCTCAGGTCATGATCTCGTGAGTTCAAGGCCCACATAGGGCTCTGTGCTGACAGCTCGGAGCCTGCTTGGGATTCTTCTGTCCCTCTCTCTCTGCCCCTCCCCTGTTCACTCTCCTTCTGAAAAATAAACTTAAAAACAAAAAAAGAACTAAAGATTAATACTTGTCTAATCCTCCTTCAGCACCGCCTTTCAGATATACGTGGAATCTTAGGCCACTTCCATTTTTTTGAGGCTCCAAATATATTTAAAAATTTACTTTGACCCAAAACAAGGTTACTAAATGTAGTACATTGTCAACGTGTCTATTTAGCCAATTAACACCTAAACACGCATATACAATACAAATGACTTTCGATAGCCTCATTTGAGGATACCTTCGAAAAGTCTAAATTCGAAACACTCTCAGATATGAGACCTCAAAGGACATCCCAGCCCAGGGCCCCTACCTGGGCCTGGGAGAGACCTTGCTTTTCTGCTGTCAAAACCCCCTGACCAAGAAAAATGCAATGACCCATGCGTTCTGAGGAAACTGCTTAGTCGATGGGCTGCCCCTCTCTTCAACCCAGCTTACAGCACCTTTACAGTTATACAATGGAGCGTTTTGGAAATGTTTACATAGTCCAACTACTATGTTGCAAAATTAGCAAACAAGTTTGGTGCAGGTTGACAAACTTAGTGACTTTGCCACAGACCTAAATAGAAGATTCCTTTTAGACTCAGCTGACCCCCCCAAAAAAAAAAATCTGGTTAGAAGACAGCTCATGTGGTTGTTTTTGCTCTCCGCCATTTGCCTTTGAGCAACTCACATTCTTGTCAATTTTTATTTTTTGATCCCACATTGAAACGATGCAGAGAAAACAGTATCAAAAGTTCATTCCAGCTTCTGCCTAAGCAGATCTATGGGGGTAAAAGATAACCAGGTCTGTGAGGTTTATGGCTGATTAAAATTTAAAATAATATACCGAAATTCTAAATGTTAAATTAGAGCTTTTAAAAGTTTGCTTTAAAGAATGCTTTCTACCCTTTACAATGCCTGCTTGAGGAGGCAGCACTGAGAAGGAAGACAATGTAGAACCAGAATGGTAACACTTCCAGCTAAATCACCTTGTTAATTTAAGTTCCTTGTACGGAATGCAGTATTAACACAATGGGAGCTTGAGTTGATGGCCTTTCTAATGAAGAGCAATTGAGGGTTTAAAAATTACATTCTTTGGGGGGCCACGGCACATTAATTTCCATTGCTCTCCTTCATATTCCCATCCATCCCTTTCCTTTCAAAGCAAATTCTCTACCAGAACAATTTCTACACATTTTGATTTTGTAATTTCATCAGTGATTGGAGATGTAAACCTGGTGTCATCTTGCTTGAACTTGGACTCCCAACAGTATCTCGAGCTGTGACCCAGTAGGCTGCAAGGAGGCAGAAGAGCACTCGAGGGGATACTTAATGGGAAGGACGCTCCCAAAACGTGATGACATGAACTTGTGCTGTAAAAGAGTGTCCCTATTAACAAGCAATGTGGTCAGGCTGGCCTCTTCAGTGTCCTATCCAGAATGTTGAAATCAGGTGTGTATGTCTACCACAAACTGTTCTTCAAAGGATTCTGAGCAGACTGAGATCTGTAACAGTGACAATGACTGTTCTCAGGGAACACAGGATTTCCTGCATAAGGTCCGTGTAGGAAATGAAGTACAGGTTTCTTCCAGGAATGTTCATCTCTCCTGCTGGGCCACGGGCTCAGAGCTCTTCGCAGGGCACTTACAGACTGATGTACTCATCCTCTCTGCTACAAGGGTCACCAGTGCCCGGCACAGTAAGACTACCTGGGCTTTTTGCACTTTGTGGGTGGCTTGAATGAGGAATAATTCCTGGAGGGCTGGGTATAAAGTTGGTAGCATCTGTCTTTCTTCAAATTATAGAAGAATTGACTCAGGTAAAATAAATGTCTTGACCTTACTTAGCAGGACAGCAGCAGAGGGGAGACATTCAGGTGGTTTAGGAGGTTTGAGGATGGATTCAAGTATGTCTAAACAGCCAATTTAGATTAGTCGTAAACAATCTCTTTTGCAGCTTACCTTGATTAATTTTAGCCTATGCCTGGGTTATAATAGGCCCTGTATAAATGTTGAGTTAATGAAAGTCTCTATTAAGGACACTGATCTCAATCTGGGCATCCAAAACCTTCCTTTGGAACTTATATATGAGGTTGCAACAGGAAACATTGTAATAATTATTTCAATTGATGGATCCTGTGATATGTTAAAACGCAACAGTTCCTGAGTTCTTCTCAGAGCCAGTGGTCGGGTGGGAAAGCGAACGCTCATATTATATGCATTAGTCCCTTTATAGAGAACTGCTTTCCCAGAATATAAAGCAATAATTACCAGTCATGTGTTCAAAGAATATTCAAGGACTAAAAAAGGTGTACAAAAATTATAACTGCAGGTTTTAAAGGCAAATTACAAAATCTAATTGTAATATGATCCCTATGTTTTTAAACTTATATATATATATATATATATATATTTAATATAACATATAACAGATTCAAAGGAAAAGTGCCTGAAAGAACAGCTATCATAATATGAATAGTGGTTATCTTCCAATTGTGGAAACATGGATAATCTTTCTTTCTCATCAATATTTGCAACTAATCCTTGAAAATTATGGATTACTTTCACCATGAGAAAAACAATAAACATTTATTAAAGACAAAAGCAACATAGAGGTCCTCTCCTAGGTTTTGTAACAATTCTTAATCAATCCCGGGTAAATGTCTATTTCTAGTGAGAATATTTTGGGTGCTTGACGAGCAACAATCAACTCTCTTGAATAATCTTTGATTCTGAATGGGCATTTATGAGTTATTTAGAGTCAAGACAAAGTTCTACATGTCCAGATTGTATGAGAGGAGGGATCGCTTTTTCCCTACCAGCGGGAGGTACACCAATAGATCTGAAAATATTGAGGAAAATGGACGTCACTATTTCTATCAGTGCTATGGGATAGTCAATTTCTATTATAGTGGAGGGAGTTATCTTCATTTATTCACTCCGTATTATGGAACATCTATGAACCAGACTTTGTGGGAGGGGCTAAGGCAATAGAGACAATAAAAAATGAAGACCCAACCTCTGAAGCCCTGGACTTTCAAGGGAACCCTTTGCTTATGTAGGTCAGGCCCCTGAAAGATGGTGGCTGAGATGCCTGTAGGAACTGAGGGGAAGGATAAGTGTGGCACCCAACTCCGTTTGAGAGAGATGGATAGGACTTCCCGGAGGTGACAGCTGGGCTCAGACTAAAAGAATAAACAGGACCTGGCCAGGAACAGAGGGATGGGGAACAGATCACCAGCACAGGGACAGAACGAGCAAAGGCAAACAAGCAAAGCAGCTCCTGGTTGCCCCGTGTTCCCGGAACCCTGAGGCAAGCGATGGTAGCAGGTGGGAGGTGGGACCTTAACGGGACTTCGGGTGCCTTGTCTTTTTGTTGTTGTTCTGTTCAAATGATCTTATAAAAAAGAGCAGCTGAGCAGTGCAAAATTTCAGATATGTGAAGAAAATGTGTTAGAAATTGTGATAAGATTATTGCAAATAGGAAAGCACACATGCACATACACTCGAGGGTAGCCGGGGGCAATTCTTGCCTGCATTTTATTCTTGCAGAGAGTGTTCTGGTGGGCCGGTGCTTCTGCTTTGGATTTGGACCATCAGGATTGTTGTCATATAATTTGGCTAAGAACAGAACAGTTTAGGTTTATAGGTATTTTGCTTCAAATCATGTAAAATACATGAGAAATGAGCTAGTTACCAGTCTTCAAGAAATTGAATTTGTAACTATAGAAATCTTGACTTTCTATTCTTTCCTAGATATTCAAAGGTTATTTTTTAAGTTAGAATCTAAGAGTCAACATATTTAAACTTAATTATTTTAAAATACAGCTAAGTAAAGATTGATGCTTAAGTAAATTATGAGTAATTTATCCAGTAATATTTATATCTTAATTTGTAAGCATCTGTAGTCAAATTCCTTTTTATAGTGTCTGGTGTAGTGTGATCAATAACAACTTAAAGACTGATATTTTTTAATTATGGGTGATCTGATATTTACATGTGCGTAAGATAATCATATAGACTCCAGTAATTTGGCTTGTGCTCTCAAGTTTAAAGAGCTGATGGCATTTCCTTTGAATCTTGCATAAGACTTTTAACCTTAGTTTTTTCATAGGAGGCCTGAAAAGAGCTTCACATTTTTATCTGGAAAGGATTCTTATTCATCCCTTCCAATTTACCTGGAGAAGGTTTTTGACACCCCAGAGAATCTGAATGGTTGAACAAGTTCGTCTTCCTTAGTTATGCTAACACTTGATATTGGCTTGCCATTCAGGAAATTTGGGTTCAGATTCTAATTCCATCATTCACTAGCTATGGGAACTATCAACAAATTGGTAAACTCTCTGGGTCTTCATTTTTCTTTCTCTCTCTTTTTTTTTTTTAACATATATTTATTATCGAGAGACCGAGACAGAGCACGAGCATGGGAGCATGGGAGGGACAGAGAGAGGGGGAGACACAGAATCTAAAGCAGGCTCCAGGCTCTGAGCTGTCAGCACAGAGCCCAGGGCAGGGCTCGAACTCAAAAAAAACCAGATCATGATCTGAGCTGAAGTCAGATGCTTAACAGACTGAGCCACCCAGGCACCCCTTCATTTTCCCATTTATAAAAAGTATGTAATTCCTGGGATAATAACAGGGCCGTCGGGAAGCGCAAATGAAGTTCACTTTAGCATTTATTGGGGACCTACTATGTGCCAAAAATACACTTACAAATACAACTATAGTTCAAACTGGCCAAATATTTATTTTTTCCTATAGAGTTCCTTTTGCCACCGTTTGGACTACAAAACTTAGAAATGAAAATAGTTGATAGCCACACTTCTATAGCAGTCAAAGAAATATCAAAATGGTTGTCCAATAGAGACCTGTTGGTCATAAAATTGGTATGTTGACATAAAATCCCGATTCTAAATGTTTCAATTTAACTAATTCTCATCAAAATTTTCAGCAAGGTTAAATGGTGAACAACAGAATGCATCATCTCTAGTCTTTTTTTTCTTTCTCTTTCCTGTTTTCAGTAAATTAATCAGGCAGTCATTCAATCAGCCAGTAATCGCTGAACATCCATTATATGCCCCGAATCATGCTCATCACTGTCTCTATGTCTTTAGGCTTTTCTCCTACTTTCGAGGAGAACATCTGACTGTTTTTTTTTTTTCTGACTGACTGCACACCTTAGAATAACTGAGGAATTTCACAGTTGATTTGATATCCCTAAGAGTTCTGATGGTATCCACATATATATTAAATTATGTTATATGTATTATACATGTATGTATTATATGTTACATAGATGAGAGGGAGATCTGTATATCTGTATCCTTTATCCGTTAGGAACCATGGATATACTCAAGAGAAGCCTGGCCTTTGTCGTTTGGTTCACATTCTGTGTTCCTATAATCGCATTGCTTTCTTATTGTCATTCCAAACCCTTCTATCGAGTATGGAGAGCACACGGACTCTGGAGTCCAAATTCATGGATTTGGATCTGATTCCCATTCTGCCGCCTGTCAGTCGAGAGCTTCTAGACAAGTTAGAGTTAACTGTCCCTCCTCTGCGCCCTCTGCTTCCTACGAACTGTACTGACACACGTGTCTGCCCTTTTAGACTTTGAAGTCCTTGGGAACAGATGCTGTGCCTTATTCAGCGTAGCACAGGGTCAACTAGTATAGATTCTGGGGCTCGAATACATAGACTTAAATCCAATTCCTGTCACTTATTAGCTGTCGGACGTGGGGTGCGTTGTTGGCCATCTCTGTGCCTTGGGCCCCTCATCTGTAAAGAGGAGGTTATGATAGTACCCACCTCACACTGCTGTTAGAAGTTCATATTTGTAGAGAATTTAAAGAGTGGCACATAGCAAACATTATGTAAGTGTGTGTATCTTTAAAGAATTGTCTCTAACTTCAAAACCCAGTATCACCCACTTAATATATCTTTGTCGAATAAGTAGATAAAGTGACGTAAATATTCTGGAATTCAATTTTCTCTTTAAAAACGGGTAACAAAAACCATTATCCCAGGTTACTGTGAGAGGTAAATGAGATAACGGATATTTAATCATTATAAACATAAAAGGTATATGTGTTTTTCTTTTTTGCTGTTTGTTTATAAGGACGATAGGACATTAGCAAAATGGTCATAAAATAGCTTCGACACCTTTGCTTTGGAAGTGTATTGTCACTGTTTGATTAGACCGTCATTCCATTTGTTACACTATTGATCAGCACTGTCGAAAAGCTAGAAAACGGCAGGTTTTGACCCTGACCCATGGAATCTCAGAAAACAACCTCGTAATAAGACATGATTTGCAATATGTGTTTGTTTAACATTAACCAACCTGTGAAGCTGAACAGCCCCGTGCTATGTAGTTATCCCTGAACCTGTCCTCAGAGCCAGTGTTTAAACATGTAAATGTACCCGTAAGTTGGGGTGAGGGAGGGGGTTGGCTTGACTTGGCTTTGGGTTATTTATTATTTATTTTCTGGTGAGACGAACAAAACATGAAGACCCAAAGATACACCAAGAACACATTTTCCAAATGCCAAAGGAAGCAACCTACATTTGCTTATATTCTAGGGTTGGAGATTTTGCTGGGCATTTTTACTAATTTTAATGCTAATACTATAATTTAATTAATACTAGTGTTAATTTTAATACTAATTTCTACGAATCCTCAAGTAGGCCAGCTGTAATTTTGATCCAATCATTATCTTTCGGTTCAGCCGCCAAGACCTTTTTCCTCATTCTCAATCAGCACGTGGCTAAGCAGGCAACGTGAAGGGCTCTCCGAGGCCCCAATCAAACGAGACCCCATAACTTCCATCTTTACATCTCTTCAACACAAACAGGTCTTACAGGCATGCACATATGCTACTTCTCATTCATTTGAGGCTTACCTGGATACAACTGCTTAGAATTTGAAGTCTAAAAGACTATGCTGTCAAACCCTGTATTGGTTCCAGTTTAATTTGGGCTTTGTTAGACACAGGAAAGCTTACATGCACGTGTTTTCATGCAGAACGCTTGAAAAAATTAAAAATCACATTTGATTACAATCTTCAGTGTTCTTATAAAATATTCTTAACACTATTTGGGAAACATAACAGGTGGTTTTTTTTTTTTTTTTCTTTTTTAACCCAGCGGGTGGTATGGGTATGAATGTGAATAACCGTACCGCTGATGGAAGTTGGTGACGTGCACACTGGTATTTTACTTCCCTTCTACCTCTTAACCTTTCAAATAGTTGGTCTTTGGGTGGCCAGTAGCCTGGGTGACTCAGTCAGTTAAGTGTTAGGCTTCAGCTCAGATCATGATTTCATGGTTTGCAAATTCAAGCCCTATGTCGGGCTCTCTGCTGTCAGTGCAGAGCCCACTTCAGATCCTCTATCTCCCAATCTCTCTGCCTCTCTCCCCTCTTTCTTTCTCTCAAAAATAAATAACTAAAAACAAAAAAAGTTGCAGAGCGCCTGGGTGGCTCAGTCAGTTGAGTGGCCAACTTCGACTCAGGTCATGATCTCACGGTCTGTGGGTTCGAGCCCCGCGTCGGGCTCTGTGCCGATAGCTCAGAGCCTGGAGCCTGCTTCCGATTCTGTGTCTCCCTCTCTCTGCCCTCCTCCTGCTCATGCACTGTCTCTCTGTCTGTCAAAAACAAAACAAAACAAAACAAAAAAGTAGACATGTCTCTTCCGTGTCTCTCTTTAAAAAAAAAATTAAAAAAAAAAAGTTGCTCTTCAGTTGCTGAATATTGAGCTATTTTCATGCTAGTGTGAATATACCGACATGAACAAATCCTTGTTGTTCTCCAAAACAGAGTAATACTTAAGTATATTTATTACATGAATATAGATGTCTTTAGGCATTGTTAGGTGTCCTTAGGGTAGTACCTGCCCAGACTACTAAGATTCATGTTCTCAACAACCCACTTTAAATATTAAAGGGAGGCACCTGGGGGGCTCAATCGGTTAAGGGTCCTACTTTGGCTCAGGTCGTGATCTCTCAGTTTGTGAGTTCAAGCCGCATTAGGCTCCGTGCTGACAGCTCAGAGCCTGGAGCCTGCTTCAGATTCTGTGTCTCCCTCGCTCTCTGCCCCTCCCCCACTCATGCTCAGCCTCTCTTGCTTTCAAAGGTAAACATTAAAAAAGTTAAAAAAAATGTTATAAGGTGAAAGGTAAATTTAGTTAAAAAATCATCCCCACTATTTGGTGGTAAGATAACAAAACTAGTCTGCTGAATCAGTCACTGTCCAATGTATAGACCGGTTTTCCTGGGGCAGTCGTTAAGTAAACAACGTTTGTATCACTCCCGTGCCTCATTGTCACCGCCAACGCCCGTTTAAGAAAAGAAACAATAGGAGTAAGAACTACATAATGGAAGAAGAGAAAATGAGGCTATATTGGATTGTTGAAAGACGCCCTATGAATTTACTCAGGGTGTTCTCGTCGGGTTCTGGATCACAAGAAACATTACTTAAATATTTCTTAAATATCCAATACAATTTATTTTTATTACACTAATATAAGGATTGAGAAATATGTGGCAAAAAGATGAAACACATTTTCAAGATGTCTTAGAGAAATCTTACGATGACCTCAGTAAGCTGAATCATTCCAGCTGGAGTGAAAAACTGAAGGCTCTGTTTATTCTTTTTCCTGGGATTTCAGCAAATAAAAGCACTCAGTTTTTATTATGTACATGGTCCCAGACGTGCTGCTATCCCCAGGAGGATATTTAGGTATATAAACAGCTTCATTTGTGGTAGGCAGAAATAGACGAGGTCGTGTTTGTGGCACACGCGTTTTCACCTGAAATGTTTAGGAAAGGATTTCCTTTTAAACCATTGCATTCTCTCCTCTCACCACAATTAGTTATTCCATGTTGTAATCACTGAAATCATTTGAGAATAATTAGCACAACTGATACATAAGAGAGGGTGCCTGTGTTGACCAGATTGGGGGAGGAAAGGATTTTTCAAGGGTTCTTACCGTTCAGAGGGTCTCTCTCTCACCCTCTATAACTCTATGAATCTTACGGAGATGCCCTCCCTTTATGTCTTAAGTAGATGGGTAAATTAAGACCACTTTTTATTTATTTTTATTTATCCTTCCTTCCTTATTTTTGCACAGAACAGTAACTGATTAAAGAAGGCATACGTATTCCTTATTTTGCTCCAAGTAAGATAATAACATGTAAACAGTTGAGAATCTGACCTGGGATGCAGTAAGGACTAAATAAATATTGTTGTTAGTGGTTGTGTATTTTTAAATCAGTGAACCACATAAAATAGCCTCAGTCCTTAACATTTTTATGAGAACCTACTCTTAAGCAGTAATTATTTTTGATTCAGAAGAATAATGGTCATGTACCAACCAAACCACAATTCAAAAATTTTAGTCAGTATCCTTGGCTGAAGACCAGCTGGCGAGTTTAATTTCTAGGCCTACTGGCCATTTCAGGAATGGTCTCCAAACTTCTGTTATTTATAATATTCACAGCTCTCCAGAAGAAATGGCTTCCTTTTCTTTCCTATTTTAGGGCCCCTTAAAACGTTCGGCCACTTGGGCATCAGCACTTGTTGCCTTGTGTTAACTTGTTACGAAGTTAACATTTCACATGTAGGAAACCCTGAGAATCTATATACTTATGACAGAAGTGCTGACAAAGTCTTGATGCCTGTAGCACCACCTCTGTCTGCTGCAATGTCTGTTTGCTCTGGTCTGGTATTTAATAAAATATACAGACTTGCCATAGCAACCATGCAACACAAAGCGTATATGTGTTTCTACGATAAGGAGAGCTTTATTATTATTATTATTAAAGGAACATTCAAAAATATGTACAGATAGAGTTTAGATATTTGGCAACATGGAAATGTAGGCAGTGATATTTTCATAGAAGACCATAATAATTGAGAACTACTTAGAATATTCCTAATTACATTTTATTACTTTTTTTTTCAAAAGGAATCTTAAAGGTTTAGTATATTTGGCTGCATAACAGGGACTCGGGCAAAGACACAACCACAGCAATGTAAGAGTTTGGGTTAATGACTGTCATTTTATTAAAACATGACCTGTAAAGAGGCCTTATTTTCATTTTGTCTGATAGTTTCTATAGAAGTTTGAGTGGTTAAAACTGAAGCCAAAAGAATCTAAAAAGAACCCCAAGCACTCTATCCCAACTTCTAAGGAGCAAATGTAAGACATTTCTTATTTATTGTGAGAAAATTGTTTTCTGGCAGACGGGCAAATGATGGGGCCTCCCGTTGGCCTCCGTTAGTAGATCTGGTGACCAAAATCCCCTGGAATTTGAAGCCCATCACACTTGACCGCTTCCTTCCTTTCCCTACTCAAAAGTGTGCTCCCTCATTTATTTTTCTCAATGAATTTTGGTGGAGCATAAAGGAGTAATAAAAATGTACTCCCCCAGGCTTCTGAATTGTTTTTCTAAATCTTTTGCAAAACTTAAAATGTTACACACCTGCAAATTCAGAAATGGATACATAAATAATAGCTTTGCTGGAAGAAATATGATTGGCTTCTTATTTCTATTCTGATTAAAATTTTTTAGAAAGTGGCTCTATAGGAAGTAACGGCTCAGAGGAACTGGGGGATCTGGGTACAGAATAACCTCTCACCAGTTGAGAGGATCAAATTCTTAGTCTGTGACAAGAGAATTCCAGGTTGGGAAACTTAATAGCTTACAGAGAAGATCTAGTTTAGGATTAGGGCCAAGCCTGTGTGAATCTGTAAAATATTTTTATGCTCATAAAAGTAAAAATGTTACCAATGATATTATTGTATATTGTAAATTGGTAATAATAAAGATAATTAAATTTAGATTTGTCACCTTTTGCCCATGAAGATGTCTCTAGAGCGAGCCTCTCCCGGGGTTCCAGCCATTGCAAACTCACACCGCTTTGTCGTACATAAATATACATGGACCAGGGCACATTTTTAGTGTATGACCTCATTCTAATAAAAGGTCTCATTTCTTTCTGATCTTATGGATTAGAGGCATTGTCTCCTCCTTGCCATCTCTCAGTGTGGGCCCAGAAACAGGATTAACACAGATGCTCGAGATGGAGAAACTTCTGGAAGCCTTTCAGTAACGTACTAGGCCTAGAGGAGTAGGTATTTCTGAAGCCTATTCCTCTGTCTCTCAAAGCAGTATTTCTAAGCCGGGACACGAACCCCACATCCTAAGACACAAAGTGCCAGTCCTTCTTCGACCTGCTTGTGGCTCTCTCCCCTCAAAGCAAGGACCCAGCGGGCCTTACCCCAGGCCCTGTGTTCCACTTATGTGTCCCAAGCCCTCACACGAAAGCATTTCTTTTTACTGTGCATCCATTTTCCTTTCCTTTCCACTTTCAGCCTCAATTCTTACTCTTTCCCCCTTAATTATTCTCAACTGGACTGACTGGGAATTCGTATATACTGTATGGTGTTAAATTCATGCAACTTCAGAAAAGATGTAATGAAGCTGGTCCATATATACGATGAGTTTTGTGGCTGCATGGCTGATCAGTTAAAAATTACCGTCATAAATTAATTAAATGTAATACAAATGAAAAAATAGAAAATTATTGCTAAAGGCTATATGCCCTTTAAAAGGCATTTCCTAGGATATATGACTAATATAAGCATAAGGTGTTAAACTCTCTTATCTTTTCAACAGTTGAACAAAACAAGGAGAAATCCAACTAAAGTTAGAAGCTGATAGGTTTTCGAAAAGGTTTGTGTTTGACTTTGCACCTGCACATTCCTCTGGCATAGTAGCAGGGAGAGCTAGTAAGTGTGACCTTCGCGGTCTATCCTAGAATGTTTTTTATGGGATAATCAAAGAGGCCGGGCCACTCCTCTGCTGGGAGTCTTTTGTCAGCTCTTAGCAGACCCCGGGGGCACGTCTGTGAGTTCCGCCACACCAGAGTCGTAGGTCACACCACAAAACTTATGAAGCACCTCTGCATGAGTCCTGTTTTAAATCATTTCAAACTGTGTCCCCACTTTATTTAAATATTATTTATATGATGATTTCATTATACTTTAAAACTAACATGTTTGTAGGCAAACCAGACTTACGGAATAGGATACAAGTGCACGTTCCTTCGGCACAGGTTTTTAAATGTTTATTTATTTATTTTGAGAGAGAGAAGGAGAAAGCAGGTGAAGGACAGAGGGGAGAGAATCCCAAGCAGGCTCCAGGCTCAGTATGAGCCTGATGCAGGACTTGAACTCACGACCATGAGATCGTGACCTGAGCAGATAATTAGGAGTCTGATGCTTCACCGACTGAGCCACCCAGGTGCCCCCTTAGGCATGATTTTTTGATGATCTTTAGCAAAGATGTTACAACATAGGCCCCAAAAATGTTTCATTATTTAGCTTGGGTAATATAGTATATTTAACAGATAAGTATTAATAACTGTTGAAGTTTTGTGAAGATGGAGTATCATTGTGCTGCATTCTACTTTGGAATATATTAGAAACCATATTAGAAAGGTTTAAGTTTCCTAGTTTAGAACTTTTCCATATGTTTTTCTTGGTATTCCTCCTAAAAGGTTGAAAGCAGAAGGAAGATACTATAAATTCCTTCAACTAACCAGGAATTTCTTATTACCTAGCAGTTTTGAGTTTTGCCATTATCGATGAATTCAACAAAAGATGTTGAAGAAAATTCTGATCTTGCTGCATTCTAATTCTTTGAAAATTGACAATCCATGATACGTATAATGTCCTCTTAACCAGAACGCTGCACTCTCTAATTATGTAACAGTTTTTCTATATCCTTAGCTAAACAAACAACACTTATTTTTATGTTTATTTCTTTTGAGAGAGCACAAGTGGGGGAGGAGCAGAGAGAGAGGGAAAGAGAGAATCCCCGTGTGGGGCTTGATCTCACAAACCAGGAGATCATGCCCTAGCTGAAATCAAGAGTTGGATGCTTAACCAATTGAGCTAGACAGGCACCCCAACAAATGAGACTTTTGAGCAGAATTTTTCTCTCCTATGCCTGTGAAATTTATAAATATCCATGTGTACATGTGCACCTCACCAAATTTTTGTGGATATCTTCAGGGTTGGGGGGTTGTTATTGGAAATACTTGTACACATAGAGTTCTAATCACTTGGCAAAAAGTAGTATTTAAAGTATGGCCCCAAGAACAAGATTAGATCAGAATCTATTTGTGAATGTTCCCCTTATCCCAAATGAATCTACTTTGCTATTTATTTAAAGTATCCCTATTCTGTTTGTAATCGCATGCTATGGTCTGAACACATCATTTTTAGATCTGTAATTCAAAACACAAAAAGAGTTTGTTTAGAACCCAGTGTCAACAAGAACGCACTAATGATTATGCTTTTGATTGGATTGGACTTATGCTTCAGTGAAATATCAACCAATTTGTAAGGGAATATCAAAACCTACTAACTTGGCATTATGCAGATCAAATGACCAGTTAATTCATTGAACTTTTCACTTTTCTAAGGCTACAGATTGTATTTGTAATAGCTTCAAGGACAGATGACTCATCATGAGACTATTTTAATTACTCTTTGAAGCCAATATCTAGTATTTGTTTCCTTCTTAGATCCAGCAGGAATATGTGTGGCTTGGCACAGATTTTATTTTTGGTAAGAAGCAATCAAATGATGAGTACATTTCTATGAGGAAGGGAACAATCTTTCTGCTTTGCTCTGTTTGAGTCCCATCTTGTGGGTGGGAGTTAGAGATTGCCTTCCTTGATAGGCACAGAGGGACCCTGTCCCTTCCTATGACAGCAGGTAGGGTTGAGAGACAGAGAAGCCTGAACTATCAAGTTTTCTAGTCTGCATCTTCCACTCAGACCATAAGCCTGTTAATTTTGTAAAGTCTGAAATCTCATTTTTTAGGTTCTCATTAGTAATCATATTCGTGACAGCCAGCCCTGTGCTAAGCATGTCTCATGTATTTAATCAGTAATACCCTCACCTTTGAGGTAGGTAGTATTATTACCCCCATTTTACAGGTAAGGCAACTGACGCTCAAGAAGACTGAGTAATTTACCCAAAGACCAAAGCTGGTGAACAGGTGACTGAGCCAGGACTCACCGCCACCCTCCCACCCCCCACCTCTGACTGCAAAGCCCAGCTCCTAACGACATTCCATCACCACTGGGTAGCTGCTTTTTTGTTGGACACTATTCCTAACAGGATCCCTGTTTTCAAGACCCGGAACTGAACTGGAGGGCTCAGCATGGGAACTGGGGCAAATGGAACAGGTTTCATGGAGGAAGAATGGTATGACTCTAGAGAGAGGAGAGTGGCTCCAGGCAGGAGAAATGGGATCAGAAGTTTGGCCCCAGTAATATCAAGACAACTGGAGTCTACTTCAGCTCACATGGAGTGTTCATAGAGTCTGGCTGAGGTTGACCTTGACTGCCAGGTTGAGGAGTTTGAACTTCATGGAATTCTGGTATAAAGAATAACGTAAACCATTATATTTGGTGTCATTCTTTAAAGTGTGGATACTGCTATAGCATTATAAAATTGTTTGAAAGTAATTGTACTGCTATTTGGCTTTTGTCTACACTGATCTAGTGCACGAGGCATTTCTGTTTTTCTTTCAGAAAAGCTCTGTTTTTTCACTTTAAAGAAAAAGTTTAAGAAACCAACAAACTCTCTCAGTTACCCCTTAAAAAACCCAAAGTCTAAAATGTTGGGAACTGTAGCCTATGTGTCTGCATGTCGCATCACACCCTTGGAATGACTGTCATCATTAGTTAAATAACTAAATAGCATAATATAAGAGAGGTAAACAAACGTCAGCAGGCCTTTTGTTCAGTCTCCTGACTTACAGCAAAGTGTTCACTCCCTCAAGATTGCTAGGCTGCGTTATTTGCCCTGCCCCGTGGACCTTAGGATCCACATACAGGCGATAAAACTCAGAAGAACAGCCTGCAAAGCGACGTGAGGTATCTAACATTCACACAAAATAAAATAATTTATACAGATGATATAAAGATTCTGTTCCATTTGGAAGGATTCAGGAGAGCAGATGCACCTATAAAAGGAGTCATAAATTATTTTAGCTGTGACAGTCCTATGTATGTTTATGCTTTGGAGCCAGCACCCCCTACCCACCCTCCGCCCTCTGGCAGAGTTTGGAATGAGGAATATGTTTCTGGTAACAGAAATCATTAAAATGGTGCCTTAGCGGGATGCCTTTAGTTAGACTTGGATCTAGTCAGGGCTCTACTCGAAACTCTTATTTTGTGAATTGACAATATGTCTCTGAAAAGTGTGAAATTCTAAAAACACAAATGGGCATTTATACTTTCAGATGCTGGTGGATATTTTGTTCCCTCCTCTATTTGGGGAGGACAGGGTGGGGGGCGAGAACTTTAGGTACTGGCTCAAGGGGGGATGTAAGCCTAACTCTTCTAAGTACTATTCAGAAGTGCTGCATTTCGCTGAAGTAGTTACAGCTGTTGGAGTCCAGGTTTCTGATGCTTCTGGGTGTTCAGGTGAAGAAGCACATACTTGTTTCAAAACCTGACCTGCGGGGGGGGGGGGGGGGCGCCTGGGTGGCTCAGTTGGTTGTGAATGTCCTCCTTCTGCTCTGGTCAGGATCTCATAGTTTGTGGGTTCGAGCCCCATGTCGGGCTCTGTGCTGACAGCTCAGAGCTTGGAGCCTGCTTTGGATTCTGTGTCTCCTGTCTCTCTCTGCCCCTCTCCCACTTGTGCTTGCTCTTTCTCTAAAAAATAAAACATTGAAAACAACAACAACAACAACAAAACAAAAACTCCTGACTTAAGTGAACTCTGAGAGATGTTCCCCCCACTGGTGGGTGGGGTGAATGGCCAGAATAGTAGAATGCCGACAGTCTCAGGACCCTTCATAGATGCCCTGGGGCTAATGATGCTATTTTGACTCTTACTGACCTTTGTCAAACTGGAGAGCCACTCAGTTATTTCCAGCCATGCCCCCCTGCCCCGAGTTATCAGCTATGTGACTAAGCACAGACAGGCAGGGAAATTCCTGTTACAGAAGCATTTTTAAAATTAGCTTCAAGAAATCTGAGTTATCCTAACTAATGATAAAGTCACAGAATAGATAATCCTGTTGGTGTAGAAATCTTAAAAAGTGCCAGGTTTTATACATTCTTGTCTAAATTCATAGTTTTTTTTCCTCTATAATATTCCTTTTCTCCTTTCCAGTTGGCCAGTGGTCCCTGTTTTAAATAAAAATGTAGTTTATACATCCTTTTCCCCTGTCACACACACATGTCATTTTGAAGTTAAAAACTTACTCAAATTATGTCCTCACACTTTCCCCAAGTACCCTCACAATCTCTTTAATCCAACTGAAGTTCTAGCCAAGTCTGTCAATCGAGAAGAAAACCCACCACTAAATATGGTGAGGCAGCTGGAATACTATTTAACAATAAAAAAGGACCCAACTGTTGATACAACAACTTGAATGGATATCAGGAATGTTATGCTGAATGAAAAAAATGTCAACAGCACAAAGATTACATATCCTATGGTTCTGCTTCTGTAACATTCTCAAAACAATTAAAATATGGAGATGGGAAACCTCTCCTTGTCAGGGAAAGGGAGAAGGAAGTGAGCGTGGCCCTAAAGGAGTCACACAAGGGAGATCTTCCGGGTGATGGAAGTCCTACGTCTTGGTTGTGGTGGTGGCTGCACGATCTATCCACGTGATGAAATGACACGGAAACTATATACATAGTGCACACACATATGCACCAACGTCGACTTCCTGGCTTTGAGACGCACGGAAGTTGTCGGATGTGACCATCGGAAGTGCACACACATATGCACCAACGTCGACTTCCTGGCTTTGAGACGCACGGAAGTTGTCGGATGTGACCATCGGAGAAAACTGGGTCAGAGGTGTACGGGGCCCCTCTGCGCTACCTTCACCACCCCCCGTGGCTCTGTGATCACACACGTTTAAACTTCTTATTTTGAAGCAAGTGCACCAACAGCATGGATAGCAAGTAAAATGACATAGAGCATAGTGACACATGCCAAAAAAGTGTCAGATTTTTTTTTAAGTATGCTGTTTCTAAAGAATGGCTCCAACAACCAAAAAAGAGTAATACAGTGATGAAACGTGTTCTCAGGACTATAATAAAATCGCTCCATTTATGTCGTGCTGTGAACCGTATGATTGCTTTTTGGGCATTCACAAAGCAAGGTTGGAAACACGAATGCTTTTAGTTAGACCACTTTCACAATCGAGATCAGTTTGATCAGACGGTTTCTAAGAACATTCTGCATCTATGTACCGCATTCCTTCCATTTGGAGAAATTCCAGCAAATAAGACCATAGCATGGGTAGCCCCATGTCACATGCAGGAAACCTTTCTTAAACAGAAAGGGCCGCCCTTCCCCTCCCCTCCTTCTTCAGTTTTGTTTTTTTTTTTTTTCCTACTTCTCTTTCCTTGTCCATCTCCCTGACTCGCCTGGGTTCTCTAGCGAAGTCTCAGCAAAAGCAGGCAAGCTCCTGAGCGGCGCCTGTCCCCGAGGCGGCCGCCGCCTCCCGCGGTCCTCCCTGGTGCCGCAACCCAGCTCATGCTCCCAGACCACAAACCGCAAACGGGCGGGCGGCCGAGTGTCGCCCATGAGCCACCGGCCACTGCCAGAGATGCTCCGCGCGCCAAGTACCAACACCGCAGACACAGAGGCGGCCTGACCAGCTGATGGCCAAAGTTGCCTCTTGGGGGGGGATTACATCTTTTTTTTTTCCTTAACATTTTTATAGTATCATGAGTGTACCCAGTGGTGTAAAATTATGCCAAAACAAAGAGCAAAGTCCTTGTCCTGAGAAGTATGCCGTGTGAAAAGCGCGCAAATGACGCAAGGCAAAATGACAGGGCAAACACAGGGTGGGGGGGGGGGAAGCTACCCTGAAACAGAAGGGAGAATGATATGATTTTCAATGGACTAAAAAAAAAAAAAAAATGGAAAAGCCAAGTCAGGGCCCCAGCTCCTCATAGCAGAAAAACAGAAATAAGGATTTGCCATAATAGCAATAACATTCTGAGGGTTTATTATGTGCAGTATCCACGCATGAATTCTATAAGGTAGGTATTAGTATTGCATCTATTTCGAAACTAGTTTCTTTTAGCTGCTTAACACTCCTAAATCTCACCATGTGCCATATATAATTCTGTTTTGTCCTCGTAAAATCCTTATGAAGTAGGAAAGGTTTCCCTCATTTTATACATGAAGAGAATGAAGCAGTGAGGTTGCCAGCTCAGTTAGAAAGTGGGAGAGCCAAGCTGGAAGCCAGCACATCCAGATGATAGAGCCAAGATCTGAATCGAGGAAGCCCAACCATATGATGGAGCAAGGATTCCTGTCCACCCGCCCTGATTCCCTGCCTGCGTGCTTAGTGGTGTGCAATAATGCACACTGAATAAGTGGTTGAATTTAAAAAGATTTACATTGACTGTCCGTAAGGCACCAATTTACTTTGCAGAAGCCTTTAATATTGCAGTGAAAACATGCTTGCTTGAATAAGTACTGTACTGTGGCGCCTAGGTGGCTCAGTCAGTTAAGCGACCGACTTTGGCTCAGGTCATGATCTTGCAGTTTGTGAGTTCCAGCCTGGCTTCGGGCTCTGTGCTGACAGCTCAGAGTCTGGAGCCTGTTTCAGATTCTGTATCTCCCTCTCTCTCTGCCCCTCCTCTGCTCATATTCTGTCTCTCTCACAATTGAATAAACATTAAAAAAATTTAAAAAAAAAAAAAGAAATACTGTTAAACAACAGCAACAAATATTTAACAAATATTGTTAAACAAATTCCTTCCTTCCTTCCTTCCTTTCTTCCTTCCTTCCTTCCTTCCTTCCTTCCTTCCTTCAGCAGACATGCATGGATATTTGTGCCAGGTGCTGTGTGAGGCACCATGGAGACAAAAATGAGAGAAAACAAGGGAATTGGAGATGATGTTCATTTTAATAATGGATACCCAGGAGATTAACCAGGAGAAATAGGGGCAAATAGCCAACAGGAAATAAGGGAACATTTCAATCTTATTATGCAGGGAATGACGTTATTCTAGGCTGGACTGTGCTGTGTATTACTTATCCCTTTTTTCATTTCCTCTCTTCTGTTTCCTTCATTTTAGTTATGACCCAGGAAAACACATGGTCAAAGAACATTTAGCATAGACATTTGTTAGCGTTTCGAATAATGCTTTGGGTGGCAGAATAAATAACATTAATACTGATCCCATATTGAGGGCTCACTATGAATCAGGCATTAGTCTAAGCATTTTACATGTATTAACTCATTTAATCCTCATAACAATCCCATGAGGTAGATGCTATTATGATCTCAATTTTGTTGCTGAAGAGATTGAAGCTCGAGAAGACTAAACAATTTGCCCAGGAATACACTGCTGAAAAGCGGAGGATTTAATGTATTAACTGAAATTAGATTTTGGATTATTCGTAGATCTCATTTACCCTTTGAATTCTCTTCCAAATAACAGTTCGAGTAACAGTATTTTACCAGTGTGGAAATGGTGAAGAGGCAGGCAGACTTCTGAGCCTGGGATGAAAAACTGGCATAAAAGATCCCTAAAGAAACAGGAGACGGTGGGGGTTAAGTTCTCCAAGTCTGTTACCAAAAGCCAGAATCTTAACTGCATTCACTTATCTCACTTTGGTTTTTTAAGTATGTTTTTCCTTCTAGACTCTTCTGCAACATAGTAAAATAAATAAAACAACTAAAAACTAAAATAAGGAGAGAAAATCCTCCCCAGCTACCCCTCCCCATCAGAAAAATCCAGAAAAACATTTGTTTGGAAATAGTTGTTGTGATTGTGTAAATTGTATCTTTGTTAAAATGGAATATTCCCTTGAGAACCAGAAAAATAATTGATTTTTCCCACACAGAGGACAACAAAGTCTGGTCTTTCCATTTGAGTGCAGTGTTTAAAACCCTAACATTATAAGAGTCAAAAAAATTATAGTTCTATTATACTATAATATGACTATAATAATATACTATTATATGACCATCTTTGAATGATAAAATAGTAAAATGTGTTGTCAGTGCCTGTATTCAGTCATTTTGTTCCTTGTTAGGACAGTTCACTTCCGGAATGCAAGGGCAGGGCAGAGCTTTGGGACCCCTGCAGACAGAATGAGCGAGGACCTCACAGGACACCCCTCCGTCCCAGCCTCCTCCCTTACAGGCTCCACTTCCCAGTACTGAACTCCTAAATTCCCAAAGTGGCTCGCACTTTCTCCTTTCTCCCTTCAGGCTGCTCTCTGTTGAGAATCCCTTCACTTCTTTGCCTGGCCAAGTATTATTTCTGCTTCACAACCTAGCTCAGGCATTACCTAGTCTTGAAATGTTCTCCGGCCGCCTTCCCAAGCCAACTTCAGTGGTGGCATGCTCAAATCTGAATTTTTCCTGGCCGTCAACATGCCATTAGTGTGACCATTTTCTTGTTTATTCTTTCCTTGCCTATACAATTCATGTCTTCAACTAACATTTCTCGGGCGCATTTGCCCAGGACTGCAGTAGGTGTTAGGGAAACAGGGATAAAAGGAACTCCCTACCAGGATCCCTGGAAGATAAGGATACTCGGTGATTGTTTGTGGACTGAAGACCAGAGGAAGGTGAGCAGTCATACAAAAGAGAATTGGCAGTTCATTTCTGCCCTCGTGCATACCCTACCCTGTTGTGTAACATCTTTCTAAACCTCTTTTTTCCTTAACTTTTTGTTTTCCTAGTCAACTTTCTTTCTACTGCCTTAATTGGAACCAGGAACTCAGGCACAGAAGGGACATAGGTCTGATGCCAGCACTGTCACTTAGCAGCTGGGTGACCCTTGGCTCTTTCCTTAATTTCTATGAGCCTCAATTTCCTCCTCTGTAAACTGGAGATAACAAACACCTATACCATGGAAGTCTGTGTGAAGATTAAAAATGGTTCACATTTGTAAAGGACTTGGCTCAAAGTCTGGTTCTTAGAGAGTCTCCTCTCCTTTCTTTTTCTCTCCCCTACTCCCACCCCTTACCCTTACCCTTACCCCTAACCCCCAGGGCAGTAGTGGCAAGCAAGATGACTTCCGGTGATACATGAAGCACATTTTTAAAAAATGTACTATTTTGATATATATCAAAAAGATATAAGTAGCCATAAACTCCATTATATCTTTGATTTTTTTCATAGAAGTCATTGCTTTGGATAGTAAAAATTAAAAAAAAAGAAGGGCTTAATTTATTTAAAAATAGTTAGAAAATATTAGTAAGTAAGTCGGTACAAAAGGATAAGGGGGAAGAGAAAGAAATAGCTTCCTGAAAAAAACATTGAGGAAATAAACAATGACAATGACATGCAAGAAGACAAATGTTTAACATAGAAGTCCACAGCAGCTATATTTATTATGCTCGTCCTCAGCATTTGATAAACTAGCAGGTAACCATAGGCGTACTATGCATTTCTCAAATGTCACTTACTGAAAAATATCTAGTTCTGGGCCTGCAAAGATTCAGCCTATAGCTATATGATCATGTCTTGCCTTTCTTAGCATCGGATTCGTCTGTAACAGGTCAAACAGTCAGCTTTGGGGCCCTGAAAATCACCTGTCCAGTTCTGCTCCTGATAAAGTACAAAGTGAAAAAGAATTGTTCATTTAGATTTAAGAACAACTACTTGCCCAAATGGGATTTCCGAAGAGGTTCTGTGTTCCCCACACGGTATGTGCCCCAGTCCTGCTCTGTAAGATGAGTATTATAATAAGAGAGTCTATTTCATGAGGTCGGTATGAGGATGGAGCATAAAAGAAGCAATAACATAAATATAATAATGGATGTATGTGTGTAAGCTACTGTCGTCATTAACCCAGTACAGACCCCCTCCGTGGAGCACCTTGCATTACATACTCCTCTATCCCTGCAGCCTTGAACATTATTTATCCCCTTTCACCAGTCTCCCTGCTATTTTTTAGTGTTTTGTGTTAGAGGCAGCCCAATAAAAGTTTTTTTGTCTCTGAACACATAGCATTCAGTAATTTGGCAGAGTTCACATAGCCCCTTTGGTGTCTCTGTCCTTACAAACTTCTACCCAGACCATGGATTTTCTGAAGATTCCTGTGTTAGCATTTGAGAAGCTATACTACACAAGGGCACACACACGTCCACACACACACACTTCTTGTGTTCCCAGGGAGAGCGACCACCAATCGCGATGACTCCTTAGCGACTTGTTTGCAGTGGGGCTTATCACCCCCCCCACCCCTCCCAAAATTAAGGTCTATAAAAGGCTATAACCAAAGTTGAACCAAACCCAAAGTAGAGCTTTAGCTACCAGGCTCTGGAAATTGTGATCTAGGCGTAGCATGTCCTTTTTATAACGTAAGACAATTCAGTCATAATGACTGAGTCTGTGCTGCCTGGAAGCAAATAAATAGGAATATAAGAAACCAGTAAGCTGGGAAACAAGCCGACTCTCTCCCCTTCCCCCAGGGGTGAGAAGCAGCACCTCTCCCAAACACATAACAAAGAAAGCGGGGCCAGGAGCCTGGGGGTGGGGGCAGGAGTGGGGACTGGCACCTGGCGAAAGGGTGTCTGTGGGTGGCGTGTGGGCAGCCAGGATCTGCTTTACACCCCCAGGGCTGCAGCTACCCCTTTGCCTCTTTTCTCAGGATCTAAGATGCCCTGGAGGCAGGGAGAGATGCACTTTTGCACTGAGAAATCGACCTCAAGAGATACTCCGTCCTCCGGTGAAACCAGGACCAGGGATCTAAACGCTCTGCTCAGAACCGAGGCTCGGGATCTCTAGGTCCTCGCCAAGTCTCTCAAGGTCCCAACTCCTGTCCCCTCACTGCCCTGTACACACCCTGCCATACCAGCCACGGAGCCTCCCAGGCTGGGCTTTCCTCTAACCAAGTCAGCGGGCCGGTGCGCATCTCCTGGGCTGTCCCGGCGCCCACAGCACAGGTGGGGCGTTCTCCCTGCCTCTCCCTGCAGGCTCACTAAGAGAAGCTGGGGGCCCACGGGGCGCACTGTGTGCCTTGGCGCCTCCACCCCTCCCAACGGCCAGGGCGCAGCGCCCACCGGTGCCACCGCCTGCAAAAAGCCACTCCCCGTGCCGCTCCGCCAGCTCGTGCCTGCGCTCACCTCTCTCCTCTCTTGGGACTCCGAGGCTCCCAGCTCATCCCCCAGGGTCTCCCTGCGTCCCTGCTCCCTTCCCTCTAATCTTCATTCATTCTCTTTTCTCCATTTTTCCTCCAACCCTCAAGCTCTCGGGGGCTCTGGCCTCTTAATCCTCTCGGCTTCACCCCTCTCTCCAATGGCCCCTCTGCGTCCCCTCGATTCCACTTGCCTTTCCCACTCAGCGTTTCTGCACCTCTCTTCCTCTCCTCCCTTCTCTCAAGCGCCCAAGGATTCCAGGTCCCACGGCGACGCTGGACGCTTCCCTCGGGACTTCGGACTGAGTGTTCGAACCCTCTCCGCCCGCAGTCAGAGCCCCCAGACCCAGCGCGGCTCTCTCCTTCCTCCTCCCCTCAAGGAGCCTCTCTCGGGACTCCTTCCGAGGCCACAGCCCCCCACCAGGGGAACCGTGTCGGCCTGGCCCAAGCAGCCCAGCTGTCAGGGACAACGGGTCTATTTTAGGTCCAGCACCCAGTGTCCCCGCCCTGAGGACACGGGCCGCGGCCCCGCGACTTGGGTAGCACTTGCCAGCACTGATTGCAAGCCGACTGGAGCGAGGCTGGTGGCGCGGCACCGCTGTGGAAGGCAGTCTCGGGACACCCAACTGGAAATCCCAGGGCCCAGGGAATCTGGGGGTGGCCCCAGCCATTCCCTCCAGCCTCCTGGGAATGGGCTACCTTGGCACAGCCACCTCTCTTGTAAAGGGAGCCACACAGGAGCCTTCCCAGCCAGTTCCCTTTACCTCTCCGTATGTGCCGGTTTGCTTAATTTTTGGCCAAGCAGTCGTTCCCCTGCAATAACCCACCCAAAGCGCGATCCTTTGGAAAATCTAAGAATAATTAGGGTCAATCGACAAACAAGTTAGGAAGAGCCGCAGTGCGCAATCTAAGCCCTAGAAGGTTGAGCGACCGGACTGCACACGTGTGCGTGTCCCTGTGCGCGCAGTCACACAGGCGCACAAACACCAATACCGGCGGGGATCCAGCCACAAGTTCGCACGCTGACAAGTCTCTAAGTCTAGCAGAAAATAGGAAAGTGTCACTCACCTGTGTCTTTCTTCTTCTGCCGATTGGGATCCGGGGGAAGTATCGGGGAAAAGGGTGGATTGAGAGACCCTCCTTTCTTTTCTTTTCGCCTTGCTAAAGAGTGGAAATTTCCATCATGTGATAGGGGGCAGCATCCCCAGCGTCGCGTTTCCTGAGGACCCTCCCTTCCAGCCCAGCCGCCAATCGCCAGGCGGCAACCTGAGATGTACACAGAAGCATCCTCCCAGGTGGGCTGAGTTGTCCAGCTGTCCTGCAAGAGTGAAGCCCGGGAGCCGCCAGACCCTGCTCCCTGCTCTCTGGGTCCCCAACAACCGAGAAGATCTTGGTGTGAGTTCGGGTGTTCCTCATCGTTGTTGGGTTGGTTGTTGTTGTATAATGAAGTGTCCTCAATAGTCAAGATCGCATTTGTTGAATCTGCCCTATAAGCAGAAACCCACGTTGAACTTCCCTTTGAAGTCAGTAAAAAAGTCTTTCAGGTAGGTGTCTCTAAACTGCCTCCAGGTTTGGGGATGTCAAACCTGAACTTGACGTAAAGGGGGAAAAATGGAAAGAGGTACAAATGAAAAACCTGTCATTCGCCATGAAAGTCACTTTATGCATCCGTGAAGCTGGAGAGCTTGGCAGCATTAAACCATGAGTGGTGATCTTCGTAGCAGTTTCTTTTCTGGGATTTCAACTTACGCTAACCCTCAGTATGTGTGGAGAAGCAACTAGGGTATGATAAATAACACTGTAATTTTAATTCTCTTCATTAAAGGCATTAACCTACCATTTCAAGGAAAACTGTTCACGTTAAAACCATTTCCTGATGTTAAGCAAAATTCTTGTTTCAAAGGAAGCCTGTGTAACCAATTTGTTCACAACCCTCTGTTTATTTTAGTACTCATTTGTCATTCTTTGGGGAGAAAATATTCTCCGATGGCGAGCTGACTCCACGGTGCAGCACACTCACCAGGCAACACAAACTGCTTTCTGTGCTCTGGCGTGTGCGATGTAACTGTATTCAGAATGACAGGACTCACTGTTTTTACTATGAAAGCCCAGAGCCATCTCCTCTTACTTATGGTAAAATAAGTAAATTACTAAGTAAAATAAAGCAAATTAAATAAGTATTATAAGTAAACTAAGTAAAACAAGAATTACCCAGATAATGTATAATCAGGAACATTTTAAAAAAACAGTAATACACACACAGCAGACATCCAGACATATCAAATTGTACTAAAACCACCCAACAATGCAAATTCACTAGAAGGATGATGCAATAAATACCTTCACTGGGGTTATAATTTTGGACCCTTAACATAAATAAAAATCAGTATCTAAAAAATCCTTGTTTTATGAAAGGTGATTATCCCCCACCTGACCAAATCATGGTGTACCTCCTTAGTTTTTGTCATAACGAGAAATTTCCATTCTGAGAAATTCGAATACATCAGAATAATTTTCAAAACCCTTTAAACTTGTTGAAACTACATTATCTTTTACACTATCACACTTTCCATTGATTCTCAGTTAATAAACATATGCATATTTTATAAAGCTACTACAGTGTCAAAACTGCTAGGCTTGGGAGAGGAGTAGTGAGATCAAGACAGACGTACATTTCTCTCTGCCTAACCTAATGTTCACTGAAGACAAAACCCAGGTTTCTAAAATGACAAGCCTTTCCAGAGACAACCAAATGAAGGTGGCATGGTGCAATTCTAAGACAGATACTAGTTAACTGTGCAACTGCTCAACTTTTTAATGAACTGCTTATTTAATCAGTTCTTGGCATCTATATCTTTGTGCAGAAAAGATCAAAACTGGTGTTTCATTGCCGAATTTGCTGGAGTCTTATGGGTTACTCACCTATAGAAACTATTAATATCAGGGGTGGGTTGAGGTAAAACAAGCTGTATTCATCTGTGAATCTGTCAAGTGCTGAACAAGCTTCAAGCGTATCATCTCTTCTAGCTACTGTCCATCATTAGAGTTTAAGAAGAGCTCAAAGCAATTTCTGGATGGTAAGAGAAAACTGACAACGCTTTATCTTCTGGGCTACAATCCAAACCTTGAGCCATTGACGGCTCTGTTGAATCTTCCCCACAACCTTCAAAGGTCTGTTCCAAACCAATCTTGGAAACGATGAGAAGCAGCCCTAACCAGCGACGTGAACACACCTGCTCTGGAGCAGTTAGCTTAGGTTCGAATCTCAGAGCCACCACCTACTAGCTATGTGACCTTGGCCAAGTCACTTAAGTTCTTCGTGACTCTTTCTTCTGAAAAATGGAGAACATTTCTCGACACATTGTTTTCCTGACTTATTTTCAGACAATACTAAAAACTCACCTAGTGATGGAGGAAAATGAAACGTTTGCAATCAAGGAAAAAGGTTACATATGGGGCGCCTGGATGGCTCAGTCGGTTAAGCGTCTGACTTCTGCTCAGGTCATGATGTTGCGGTTCGTGGGTTTGAGCTCTGTGCTGACAACTTGGAGCCCAGAGCCTGCTTCGGATTCTGTGCCTCCCTCTCTCTCTGCCCGTCCCTCACTCATGCTGTCTCTCTCTCACTCTGTCAAAAATAAACATTAAAAAAAAAAAAAGGCTTACACAGCAGATAGTATTTACTACCATTTTGATAAAGCTGACTTGATGGAAGCTCTCTGCTCTACAGTTACATTAACCTAAGAATGTTATTGGTTTTGTGAATACTTTCATTTTTAAGAAAAGTCTATATGGAAAAATACTCCCCAAATATATTCTTTTGAACCAAAACTAATACTTGAAAACAGAGTTCTGTGCTCCAATAAGTTTGGAAAACATGGTGGTGAAAGTTTTTGTGGGATTCCTCAGAAGTTTTCATCAGTCTCTCTAGGTTGGGACGGAGCGTGCAGTATCTTCCATGACTATGAGCCCTTTGGGGGAAATATCTCTCAGGTCTGATGATCCGGAGTACACCCATTGCCAAATTTTAGCACAAATGAATGCCTGAGGAAGGAAATAGAACACAGTTGTTATTCAAACACCACATGGCGAGACTATAAAGTTCCTTAGTTTATGGACTATTGTTGAGAATTTTGATAGCAGTGGACTTGTATAAACTTTTTTCTTTGATAGTAGACTTTTAATATGGATTGTTTTTCCAATTCATAATTATTATAATTCTAAACTGACTTTAGGTTACAAAGCACCTTAACATATGTTCTGGCACTTGATACTAAAATAAGCTAAGTATTATTTTCCTCATTCAATGAGAAAGGGAAATGAGGTTCAGAGAAGTTAAGTGATTGGTCCAAAGACACAGAGCTAATACTTGACAGACTGGGACATGAACCATTGGCATGAAATTCAGTATCTCCCACGGCTCACTTCCCTTTACTTCTGAGTGTTTTCTTTTCTAAGACTGGTAACTCTTTTCCTGCCTGCAATGTAGTCCACCCTAGATGGCATGCTTAGCCATGCAATTAGGATTTTTAAAGTAATTACTATAAAAGCAATGATCTCTTTAGCATAATTGCATGAGCCTCTGTAAATTCTAATGTCAGTATAATGACTTTATTTTATATGAATTTGAATTTGATTTACGTGAGACACTGAGTAATACCAGGAATTATATTTGTGGTTGAGTTTCTTTAGTGTTCTGTTCTTTAAATGGGCTACTGTTTCTTACTGGTTCTAGGAAGAAGATACCTGAATAGATCACTTACCATCTCAGTTTCACACATGATGAAACAACTAGCAACTGGATCTCAAAATGAAATATCAAACTAGATCTAGGATCTTAGAAGATCCAAGGCTAGTGGCCAATATTGGGATGTCAGGGACCAGACTCAAGGTCCCATCCAGGAGGTGAAAAGGAGAGCAGAGCTCACATGTTGCACACGGACAGCTTAGAGAGAATGGTGCATTATGTGGTCAGCATTCGACACCGGCCCCAGGGAAGTCAGCCTTTGTCTTTCTGATCTGGAAATGGCATTACAGGCAGACACCTGACCGATCTTATTCACCAACCACACCACCTTCCTTTTCCAACTTGACACTGACGGCACCAATCAACTCTACTGGTCTATACAGCCCTTATTCTAAACCACTTACTGCTCCCTAGCACCAACACCATGGTTTTCCATGCCTTAGAGCTTTTGACTGCACTATGCCCACTTTCTGGAATCCCTTGCGACTGGCTCTGCCTGTCAACTTCACCTTTTACTCGTCATTCAAGCCCCAGCTCACATGTCACCACTAAGTGAATGAAACCCTTCCCAACTTCTCCAGTTCTTTTTTCTTGGTAGGTTGGGGACATAGGGCGGGGGTCGGGTAGAGTTCCAAGAAGGCTGGAAAAAGAGAACCAGCATGTTTGGGCATGGACTTTAGGACTCACAATCACCCTGTGAGGTGGATGTTTTTATCTCCACTCTTCAGATGAGAAAACAGAGGCTGACTTAAGTGTCTTACAAGAGGCAGAATCCAAATTAGAACTCAGGTATAGGTGACTCCAAAGCTCTCCTCACTCTGTCCCGTGATTAAACTTGCCCTCGTTTGGGCTCCAGAAATAGATCATAATACATTATTTGGCCCCCATTAGACTTTGAGCCCCTCAGCAGCCAGTCTCCTTATCTGTGTTCATGGCATTTCCATTGCATCAGACGGCCTGGGTTCTCAGTAGATGTATGTCAAACGAGTGAGTGAATAAATGAAGGATGACCTATGATTTGCATATGGTAGCAAACATTATCTATTCCTGAGTTATTACATAAAATCACCTGTCATTTGTCTCTAATGATAATTTGTATCTTTTCTCTGTTTTTTTTTTCTCCAAAGTCAAGAGGCACCATGATTCGGTGTCCAGCTATAATTCGGTGCTCAGAGAGACAACGATTAAATCTGCCACAGCTACTCTGACACGCTTTGCACAGTTGATGTTTGAGCAGAGATTGACATTGCTTTGACATCGCCAGGTAACACAATAGCATGACAGCTTTGAAAAAATGATATCAAATTACTCTAGAAGCACATTTTACCCTTTGTGAAATTCAAGAGTTAGGAACTTTTTCATGTCAATCTTAACTTCATATTTTCTTTATCTGGGAAAATCAAATGAAAAGACTAGTCACCAAAACCCAGACATGTTTAATGAGAATTACCACATTAAATACATTTGTATGTACAAATATATGTACAAAAGTCCAACATACATATGTACAAAAATATATGCACAAATTCCAAATATAAAAGACAGAACATGTGAAGTTAAACAAGTTAAACACTTGGTTTCTTCTTTTTTTTTTAAGTTTATTTATTTTGAGACAGAAAGTAAGTGCAGGAGGGGCAGAGAGAGAGGGGGAGAGAGAATCCCAAGCAGGCTCCATGCCACTGGTGCAGAGCCTGATGTGGGACTCAAACTCATGAAACAGAATCATGACCTGAAGCAAAATCAAGAGTCAGATGCTTAACTAATTGAGCCACCCAGGTGCCCCAAACACTTGGTGTCTGATTTCTGGAACCAGCTTCCCTAGGTTTGAATTCCAGCTCTGACACTTACTAGCTAACTAGTTATTAGTTACATAATAATTAGGCAAGTTATTAGCCTCTCCGTCCTTCAGTTTTCTCATCTGTAATTGGGGGTAAAACACTTGGTACCTATTCACAGAGTTGTTTTAAAAAGTTTAATTAAATCACTTATACCCCGTACCCTTTTTCAAATGGAAAATGCCGATAACAGTCACATCATTTGTTACAAAGAATTCTTACAATTACCCTGGAACTTTATTCTATTCCCTTGGGTCTGTTTGCTCATCCCTAGTACAAAAGGGCAGACTATTTGATCCTTGCGTCCTGTGTGATCTACATTCTACAAATGAATAGCTTGTGGGTGTTCTTTTATTCCTGTCTCCACAACAAAAACAGTGTCCTTCTGAAGAAATGGACAACAGGAAACTATTATTAATCTACTTCCTAATTTTCAGAAGACTAAATCTAAAATAAGACAACACTTACAACATTCCATGAAAGTATTGAACTTGTGATTAGGAGAGAGGTGGTATGAAAGAGGCCAGAATTATGTGCTGGTTTCTGCATTGTCCCCTAGCGTCTGGCCATCCCAAAGCTGTAGGATCGCTTCGTTCTTTCTCATCGTAGAATAGGTTGTTTGCATGATTCCTCTCAAGACTGTAACTTCAGTCGCTGTTTTGTCAAGATATATTTGCTGAATAAATAAATGAATGGATGGGTAAATCAACTGATGCTTCTGTTTTTTGTTTTTTTTCAAGAAGTTGAAAAGTCGAGTAATAATTGACCTTTTCATAAATTACCCTTCTGTCGAATGGACTTTTATCAAAAAGCATTTCCAATTAAAATACCACTGTGAAGATGGCTTTGGAAATTATTGGTCTTAAAATTATAATCTGGTGTTACTGAGGGTCTGTCTTATGTCATTCTGGAAGGGGGATATTCCTAACCTATATGGGGCTTTGGAGAAGTTGAGTCTTACTGAGATCATCTTCTGTGCATGTAAGGCCACTGACCGAGGGGATTCTTTCTTCCACTCTTTCCAGCAGGGCAGTGCCCTTCCAGTCCCTTCTCTGATGAGGCTCTCAGCAGTGTAGGAAATCTCATCCCACCTGCAGTACGGTGCTTTTGATTCATCCGCATTGCAGTAAACCTCAAAGTACGGTAGCTGTCCGTGGCCGCTCCCGTTGCTGTCTGGAAGGAATGGTCCAGCTTGATGGAATCTTTTTGATACAGGATCCTCTGCTAATGATTGAGGCGGGAGAAGGAGAAATCTGTTAGTTCAGATTGCCATGAAGAGTTCAGGAGGAAAAAAGGTTCTGGTTCTTGTAAAAAGTCTGAATATAAACTGGAAGGGGTGTCTGAGTCAGTAAGGAATCTACCCCACACATGGGACATCGAATACCTCCATTCAGAGAAAGATATGGTTTGTGAAACAGAGGTTCCTTTAAACCTTAAACAAACAAAAATGGTAAAGTCAGTTTGGTAGTGAGAAATACAGTCAGTCCCTGCATTTCTTCTTCAACTTATGTTGACCTATTGCAGCATGTAGTATGTTAGGAAAGATGTGTTGCAATATTCTGCAATATTCTGCAATATTTAATGTGTAAAGGACAAAGTTACACCTCAACCGCAGGCTCTGAGTTTTGTGGGCTCTTTTGTTTTGTTTTTTATTCCTTAATTCCCATCACCCCATTACCTAATCTCACCCATCTCCCCTCTGGTAACCGTAAGTTTGTTCTCTATAATTGTCTAGTTCTTTCCCCTTCTTCTTCTTCTTCTTCTTCTTCCTTCTTCTTCCGTCTTCTTCCTTCTTCCTTCTTCTTCCTTCTTCTTTCTTCTTCTTCTTCTTTCTTCTTCTTCTTCAATGTTAAATTATTCATTCTGAAAGAAAGAGAAAGACCAGGGGAGGGGCAGAGAGAGAGGGAAAGAGAATCCCTAGCAGGCTCTGTGCTGCCAGCATGGAGCCTGATGTGGGGTTCAAACCCATGAACTGTGAGATCATGACCTGAGCCAAAACCAAGAGTTGGATGCTTAAACGACTGAGCCACCTAGATACCCCAAGAGTCTGTTTCTTGATTTGTCTTTCTCTCATTTTTTTCCATTTGCTTGTTTGTTTTGTTATATATGGTGTGTGTGTATATATATATGTTATATGTATATATATGTTATATGTATATATATATGTTATATGTATATATATATGTTATATGTATATATATATGTTATATGTATATATGTTATAAATTTCGATGGATACTTGGGCTGCTTCCATACCATGGCCTTTGTAAATAATGCTGCTCTAAATATAGGGGTGCATGTATCCCTTTGGATTAGTATTTTTGTATTCTTTGGGTAAATGCCCAGTAGTGTGATTGCTGGATTATAGGGTAGTTCTGTTTTTAACTTTTTGAGAAACCTTCACACTGTTTTCCATAGTGGCTATACCATTTTGCATGCCTACCAACAGTGCAAGAGGGTCCCCTTTCCCCACATCCTCACTAATACCTGTTGTTTCCTGTGTTATTGATTTTAGCCATTCTGACAGGTGTGAGGTGGTATCTCATTGTGGTTTTGATTTGTATTTCCCTGATGATGAGCAATGTTGAGCATCTTTTCATGTGTCTGTTGGCCATCTGGATGTCTTCTTTGGGAAAATGTCTATTTATGTCTTCTGCCAATTTTTTAATTGGATTATTTGTGTGTGTGGGGGGAGTTTTATAAGTTCTTTATATATTCCGGATACTAACCCTTTAGAGTTATGTGTCACTTGCAAATATCTTCTCCCATTCCATAGGTTGCCTTTTAGTTTTATTGACAGTTTCCTTTGTTGTGCAGAATTTTTTTATTTTGATGTAGTCCCAATAGTTTAAGTTTATTTTCGCATCTATTTCCCTTGCCTCGGGAGACATATAGTAAGAAGTTGCTATGGCTGACATCAAAGAGATTGCTGTCTGTGTTCTTCTCCAGAATTTTTATGGTTTCAGGCCTCACATTTAGGCCTTTTATCCATTTCGAATTTATTTTTGTGTATGGTGTTAGAAAGTGGTCCAGTTTCATTCTTTTGCATGTAGCTGACCATTTTTTTCAACACAATTTGTTGCAGAGACTGTCTCTTCCCATTGGCTATTCTTTCTTGCTTTGCCAAAGATTAATGGGTTTCTTTCTGGATTTTCTATTCTGTTCTATTGATCTATATGTTAATTTTTGTGCCAGTGCCATACTATTTCGATGATTACAGCTTTGTAAATATAACTTGAAGTCCCGAATTGCGATGCCCCCAACTTTGCTTCTATTTTTCAAGATTGCTTTGGCTATTTGGGATAGCCAAATACAAACATAAGGATTGTTTCAGTTTTGTAAAAAATGCTGTTGGTATTTTGATAGGAATTGCATTAAATGTGTAGATTGTTTTGGGTAGAATAGACATTTTAACAATATTTATTCTCCAATCCGTGAACATGAAATGTCTTTCCATTTCTCTGTGTCATCTTCAATTTCCTTCATCAGTTATTTATAGTTTTCAGAGTATAGATCTTTCACTTCTTTGGTTAGGTTTATTCCTAGGTATTTTATTATTTTTGGTGCAATTGATAAATGGGATTGATTCCTTGATTTTCCCTTTCTGTTGCTTCATTATCAGTATATAGAAATACAACAGATTTCTGTATATTGATTTTGTATCCTGCAGCTTTAGTGAATTTGTGTATCAGTTCTAACCATTTTTTGGTGGAGTCTTTCGGGTTTTCTATTTATAGTATCATGTCATCTGCAAATAGTGAGAGTTTTACTCCTTCCTTACTGATTTGGATGCCTTTCATTTCTTTTTACTGCCTAATTGCTGTGGCTAGGACTTTCTAGTACTACGTTGAATAAAAGTGATGACAGTGGACATCCTTGTCTTATTCCTGACCATAAATGAAAGCCCTCAGGGTTTCCCCATTGAGACGATATTAGCTATGGGTTTTTCATATATGGCCTTCACTATGTTGAGGTATGTTCCCTCTAAACTTACTTCGTTGAGGGTTTTTACACGAATGGGTGTTGTACTTTCTCAAATGCTTTTTTTCTGTCTCCATTGCATTGATCATATGGTTCTTATCCTTTCTCTTATCGATGTGATGTGTCACACCAATTGATTTGGAAATAATGGACTGTACTTGCATCCCAGAAATAAATCCCACTTGATCGTGGTGAATGACTTTTTTTAATGTATTGGCGAATTCAGTTGACTAGTATGTTGTTGAGAATTGTTGCATCCATGTTCATCAGGGATATTGGCCTGCAGTTCTCTCTTTTTAGTGGTGTCCTTACCTGGTTTTGGTATCAGGGCAATGCTGGCCTCAGAGAATGAATTTGCAAGTTCTCCTTCCTCTTGTATGTTTTGAAATAGTTTGAGAAGGATAAGTATTAACTCTTCTTTTATTTTCTTCCATGATGAAGCATATCCCAAGCGTGGGTTCAGCAGTAGATAAAGTCATACTTTGGGCTTGGTTGCTATCAATCTGGAAGCTTCCAGGTCCCAACTCCTTCTCTCACCCCATCCCTGCCCCCATTTCCTGCCATTAACTTGTGTTGGGGATGGCGGTGGGGAGGTTTTTATGGCCTGAGGTCTAGAGGCTGAATTAGAGGAGAAGGAGAAGGACGCTGGGGCTGGTAGGACGCTGGGGCTGGTATGGCCTCTGCTTCCTGCCCAAGGCCTAAGGAACAGAGAAGTGCCTTCTTTCCACCACTGCTCCAGCCCATCTGGGCCCTATTGGCACTTGGGCATTCTGGACACCACACTGTGAGTGTGGGTCAGGATGTCTTCTGTGCTTTTCCGGGTGGCTCCTTGGATACCTGTGGTGGAATGGGTGCACAGAGGTGGAATGGGTGTGGAGGAACAGGGTGCTGACAGAGGCAGATCACAGTGATTGGTCTGTGGAAATCTGTGAGGTGTCCCCTTGGACCTACCTGGAAATAACTGGGGCACTTCGAAAGAGAGGCACCAGCTTCTTTTGTTACTTTGATAAGAGACTGCATATACACATATATACATATATATGTACAAATGTATGTAATATGTATATAAACGTATGTGTGTATATATGTATATCTCATGTAAATAACATAATATATATTATATAACAAATGCTATAACATGTTATATGTTACATTACATATTACACATTGCTTCATATCATATAGTATTATCCTCTATTCAACTTAGGCTTATATCATGGTACATCCAATACTGCCTCTTAGGATAAATTAGCAATAAATATTTATGAATATTTATGAATGAAAAAACATAATTTTTAGGGTGCTAAAGTTCTGTCTAATGACTTTATTTATTAGACATGCAGAGTTTGTTCTTTTGCTTAACTTCACATTAAAAATTATGTTATTTATTCTAATTCCCATAATACAAATTACCAACAAAAAAAAAAGTTTTTTAAGTTCCTCCAAAATGGCGTTGTTTTCACAACAGTCTATTAGTTTCTACTTAGTTAGGTACTATCCTCTACATTCTTTCTTACATTCCTTTTTGTTATTAAAATGGCCAAAAGTTTTGCAGATTAACTTTATTCTCTGTATAAAGGAGCTGCTCTTCATAAGTGAAAATAGAAATGACAGGTTTTTTGTTTGTTTTGGGTTTTTTTTTGCAACGACTCAAGGTTCCAAGGCGTGCTGTGTTTAAGACGTGTGCCCAGAGCCAGACACTGAATGTCGCCTGGGGGAGGAGGAGGAAGAGGTGTCCTAACCTGATGTCTTCGGGCAGGCTTCTATACCAAAGTGCCACAGACTGCATGGCTTGTGCACACTAGAAATTTATTTCTGAGATTTATAGTCTGAAGTCAAGGTGCCAGCATGGTTGGGCTCTAGGGAAACCCCTCTTCCGGTCACAGACTGCCCACTCCTCTGTGTGATCTCTTATGGCGAAAGAGGGCTTATGAACTCTCTGGGGTCCCGTTTGTAAGGGCACTAATCCCACTTATGAGGTCTCCACCTCATGACCTCATCACCTACCAAAGGTGATTATCATCACATCGTGGGTTAGGATTCCAACAGACAAATTTTGGGAAACATATTCAGTCTATAACAGCTGAGTCTCAAAGAATCATGAAAGATGGAGACTTAACGGTAAGGTGGTCTTGCTGACAGACAAGGTTGACACAGACTCCAGAGGAATCTCTCCCATTAGGCCAGAGTCCTATAGAACAATATTTCCTGGCAAAAACATAAGAGTTTGGGTTTCAATTCAGAGGACTACTTTTTCTTACTTCTTGAGGGACACTTACCAGAGTGTCTTCATTGGACAGATTTATTTAAAATAGCTCAGGCAGAGTGAGTTGGTTGCTTAGTGATTTGACAATGAAGCTACATCTGAACAAATCTTGGCACTACAATTAGCGATCGCCAAGTTAGAATGAGAAAATTCATATGACAGCAAAAAAGAGACTTGCTTCTGTTGATAAATGAAGTGAATGAACACCTGTGGAAAACAAGTTTTCTAGTTTGTGCCACTTAATCAGTCATGGTAATGAAACCGTCTCTGAAGAGCACTGTATCCTTCCCTGAAGTGCTTTTTCTGTACATTCTCTCGTTAAATCTGATTTTACTGAATAGCATCCTATAACAAGAACTTATATAAACCTATAGTTGCTTATTGGCTGTGGACTATGTGCTGGGCACCAGGGCAAGCACTTGGCATGCTGTCCATCCTACTCTGACGCTGCCCCGTGAGATAAAAGGTCTGTTGTCCCGTATTACAGGTCCCATGTTACAAGGCTCACACAGGAGACCGCACCAGGAGAATTCATCACTGCCTCTTTCATCTCCTGCCTGTGCCTTTTATATTATCCTTTTGATATTACTTATCCCATCACGTTCCAATTATTTTTAAATACTTTATATACCTACTCCTCCTTCATTGGTTGTTGGATCAAATACACCTTATTAGTTTAAAAAGAATCTTCACTACAGCGTCTGACCGTCTCTCATTCGGAGAATCCTACGCGAACACCTGTCCACCGCAGTGGCTCTGGGTATCCCACTGGCGCTTGTAGCCTGCTGCCACCGCTTTCTAGCTGAGCAAGTGGTTTTACTTCTCTGTGCTTCCCTGAGTAAAATTAGGGGAATGATGGTGTACTTCACGAGGTTATGCGAGGGTGGAAAAAGACAATACCTAAAACGGAATAAAATAGTGCCGGATGTAGTAAATACTCAGTAAACATTAGGTCTTAATATTACTGTTCTTATTGCTGTCATTCATTACCATTACTTTCTCACATTTGCGTTGTCAATTAATACTCTGTAAACCTATTCTCTCTCATCTATTTTCATATTAGATGTGTTCATGTAATATGTATTCATATTATGTATATCATTTGCATCTATAAAAATAACTTACTCTCTTTCCTCACCATCTGCCTCTAAACTTGTTACTCATCTGCAGTACTGAGTTCAAGTGTATTTTCCTCTTTGAAACCTTTCCTGACCCACACTCCCTTCTGAGACCCTACTATGCTTTGTGGCCTACATCTTTAATATCACTCATGGTGCTCATTACAGTTAGTTGCCTACATGTCTATCTCCCTAATAACTGTGGGCTCCTTAGGATCAGGGACCATGTCTTATTTACCCTTTTAATCTCAGTACATTGCAGACTTCCAATTATTTTCAGCGAATGAATAGATGACCGAATTAACAATGCTTGAGGGGCGATATTATTCACTTATAAAATAAAGTCTAGACAACAGAGCAGGAAGAGGCTTTTAAAAATAATTAAGTCCGTTTCCTCTCTTCCCATTGTCCTTTCCTTTAGGGACGAGGAAGCAGAGGTACAAAGGGGTAAGACTTGCCTAATGTCACATTGATAGTAAGTGGCCAGAGTCTTGCATGTACAAGTGGTTGGCCCTTCACAGACAATCAGAAATAGTTGCAAGGGCACCTGGGTGACT
This sequence comes from Paguma larvata, assembly GCA_030068075.1. NCBI lineage: Eukaryota > Metazoa > Chordata > Mammalia > Carnivora > Viverridae > Paguma > Paguma larvata. The sequence goes on along the minus strand of CM057828.1, from coordinate 66,470,466 downwards.
CAGTCAGTTAAACATCTGACTCTTGATCTCAGCTCAGGTCTTGATGTGAGTTCAAGGCACACATTGGGCGTGAAGTCTACTTAAAAAAAAAATGGAGTTGCCAAACAAGAAATCCAAATCCTATGTTTTATTTCTGTTTTGTACCTTTTCATCATTAGTCATTATGTCAGTGAAGATGCTTTTAGCTACAAGTAACAGAAAATGCAACTCAGTTTGGCTTAAATAATTGGCTCCTATGATTTGAAACTCCAGAGGTAGTGTCAACTCCAGGGGTGGTGTGATTCAGCAGCAGCTTAGTGATAATGGTGGCTTTTGTTCCGTGTCTCCGTGTTGCCTGGCTCCGTGTTGCCCTGCTACTCTTAGGGCTACCTGCTTTGACATCCACAACCAGAAAAGAGAGAAAGTGAGGGAGGGAACAGCTGTGGATGGAGGTGGGGGTTACAGATATGAGAGGGAGGGGAAAAGGTGAGTGACAGCTAATGGCGATGAGGTTTCTTTTGGCAGTGATGCAAATGTTCTAAAATTGTGGTAATTGCTGCACAAATGCGGGAGTATCCTAAGAACCATGAAATGGTACTCTTGAAGTGAATTGCATGACATGTGAATTATCTCAATAAAGCTGTATTCTTGTTGTTGTTCCTTTTTTTTTTTTTAAGATTTTTTAATGTGTATATTTGAGAGAGAGACACAGAATGAGCAGGGGAGGAGTAGAGAGAGAGGGAGAAACAGAATCCAAAGCAGGCTCCAGGCTCTGAGCTGACAGCACAGAGCCCAACACAGAGCCCGAACCCACGAACCATGAGATCGTGACCTGAGTGAAAGTCGGACGCTTAGCCAACTGAGCCACCCAGACGCCCCACGGTTGTTGTTTCTAAAGCTGTTTTTTGTTTTAAGTGAGAAAAATGGGGCCTCACTTGATAGTTCATCCTCTGGCAAGACCCAAGACCTTTTGTGTGACCTTAATAGAAATTTAAGCTTGCTTTAGCCCAAGTTATTGGTAATCCTCGGAATGACATGAATGTATCCATCCTGAGATCTCCGGCCCACTGCACGTGAAATCTGAAGGTCATTAGAAGAGAGGAGCCGAGGACATCAGGGACACTCCTGTACCTGAAGGGGGATTCTCATGGAGCTCAAACATCAGGTTTCCCCGGCCCCTTTGGGTCCCCTCCTTCCTCCCCTTAAGGGGGAGTTCACTTAATGTCGATCCTAAGTCGTCTCCTTGGCCGCTCATGTTCCCTGGGCTCATCCTCTGCTCTCGGTCCCAGGCCGCTGCCTGCTTTACTGCTCTTTACAGCCCCAAACTCAAGGACCCCAGTCACTCTCAAAGCAATGTTGCCACCCTCCTCCCCAGGGCATTGGTGGAGGTGTGGTACTTTGCTAGGCCTGCTCTAACAAATGGCCTCAAACTGGGTTGCTTGAAACAGCAGCAATTTACTCTTTCACAGTTAGGGAGGCTAGAGGTCTGACATCAAGGTTCCAGCAGGTTGGTTCCTTCTGGAATGAATTGCGCGCCCCACTCCTAGCTTCTGAGGCCTGTGTGTCATGCTTGCCATTCCTCGGCTAATGGGTCTCTCTAATCTCTGCCTCTGTCTTCACTTGGGCGTTTCTCTTTGTTTCTGTTTTCCTCCTTTCCGTGTTTTAAAAAGGACATTGGCACTTGTCACTGGATTGAGGGCACACCTTATCCAGGATAATCTCCTCTAAAGATCTTTGCCTTAGGTTGGTTCGCAAAGGTTTACGCCAAATGAGATCACATCCTGAAGCTCCAGGGGGCATAGGTTACTGGAGGACACTATTCAACCCGCTACCGAAAGTAAAGGAACACTTCCGTTTGGGGCCTGTCCTTTTTTGCCCCGCTACGATGTTACTCTACAGATTTTGCTAGAGGCTTGGTGAAAGTAAAAGGGAGCTATAGCATAGAAGGGGAAAACAACTATCTGCTAACCATGATTTTTTGAAACCTGATAAAATATTCCTCTAGAAATCAAACCTTTCATGGCCATCACACTATGAATAACAGACCTTCTGCCTCAGGCCCATGAAGCATGGAGGAGGGCTCCCTTCTCCAAATGTCGGTCGTACAGCTGGGATTGCCCTCACCCTCAGGACTTTTCCTTTCCCCAGCAGGTAGTCGGGGCACCCAGTCATCACTAATCATTTCCCTAAATCTGAGTTACTTACTGCTAAAGTAACACCTTGGGGGTGAGTCCACCAGGATGGTTCAAGGTAGGGTTGACAACACTACTGTACAGTAGAAAAATCGGGATTAGGCGTAGCACTGCATACCCAGTTCCTTTCGAAACAACACCACCCTTGAGAATTACAGCTATGCCTCTTTCTTTTTCTAACTGCCTCTACATCTCTCAAGCGTAGTTTCCCAAAGCAATGGAGTTTGTATTCTTTTAGGTACTGTGAGAAAAGGTTCATTACTGAGCCATCTATCCCTTAATATAAAGGCCAGAGTAAATTAAGTCGATATTCTTCTGTCTACTCTTATCTTTTCTTGGGGGTAGTGGAGACGGTGGTCATTGTGGTCGTAGGTGGTACAGATGAGGTAGACAGTGGTGTCATTGTCCCGTTACATGACCAAAGCCATTTCTGATTAGAGATCACTTGTAAATCACGAGCCTTGTTTCAGACATAGTTTGTTTCTGAATTTTAAGTATATTCTTCTTTACAGAGGGCTCACAGAAGTGCCATCTATTCATCATACCACACAAATGACTTTCAGTGCAACCAAAACAAGTATTGTTGGCCAACTTGCTTCCCATTATCCTGAAATATAAACAGAGCCAAGATTTTATTTCTTATGGTCTCTATAATGTTGGCAGTTCCTTCACAGTACCAGCAGAAACCCTCAGGGCACATCTTGGGTTGGGCCTGCACCTTTCCAGTTGACGCAAGGGGCTTCTCGGCCATATCTCTAATCCTTCATTTTTCCCTTACCGGCTTCTGGTATCTAATTTCTGGCCTGAAGTTTTATTGAGTTAGACTTTACTCCTGGAACCATTTTACTGTTACTGTTGTCGTTCCATTATGAAATATTTCATTCATACGAAAATTACAGAGACATATAACAAGCATCCATTGCTTGACTTAAACAAACACATTTGTTAAACAAACTTCAATGTCTTGCATGCTTTGGAATTAAAAAAAAATAATTACAGGCTCACTTGGGGCCAGATAGGTGCAGGGTTTCTTCTCTTTTTCTTTTTTTTTTAAACTTCTTACTGATGTTAATGTTTTAAAATTTGGTTAAGAGAACTTTTATTTTAAGAAGTAGCCAAGTTTCTTCAGAGAATGTTTTTCTTGTAAATGACGGGAAAGTGAGTCCTTTGGATGGCGGATTCGGGCTGACTCCATCCTAGCCTCTTCTCATCCGGCAGCCCTTCCCGCCTTGTCTCATGCACGCCCGTGGCTGAATTACTCCACTGATGACTCCTTAGTTCCTGTCTTCAACCCAGGTCTCTCTTTGGAATTCCAGACTTGTAATCCAGAGGTCACCTTGTTGTGCCACAGACCCTTCCATGTTAACATAACCCAGCAAACCCGTGATGTCCTCCAACCGCTCTTCCCCGTCTCAGCGGATGGCACCATCGTTCATATGATTGGGTGTCTCTGACACCTGAGACCCCTCGACACTTTATTCTTCATTACTTCTTTAACTCTGTCAGCATGCCCTACTGATTCTACCCCCTCAAATAGGTATCAAACTGGTGGACTTCTCTCTTCTGTGACCACCACGCTAGTCCAGGGTGTCATCTCCTGCTCTCACTGTAGCAGTAGCTTCCCAACTATCCTCTATCTTTCCTGGGGCCTCCAGCAGGTTCTCCACATGGTAGCCAGAGGAAGATTTACAGAACACAAATCTGATAAGACCCCATCTTGCTGGACTCTGATTCTTAAGATAAAAATGAATGGTGCGCGGTCAGCGTGGTTTGGCTCAGGCTACTCCCCACGGCCTCTTCTGTTACCCTCCCTCTATGTCCCAGAGGCTAGGCTTTGAGAGCAATACGCCTAGGGCACCTGGGTGGCTCAGTTGGTTAAATGTACACTTTGGCTCAGGTCATGATATCATGGCTCGTGAGTTCTATCCTGGCATCGGGCTCTGCTGTCAAGACAGAGCCCACTTTGGATCCTCCAACTTCCATTCTCTCTGCCCCTCCCCGACTAGTGCGCGCGCGCTCTCTCTCTCTCTCTCTCTTTCTCAAAAATAAATAAATACTAAAAATAAAAAAGAAAGCAATATGCGTCTTCCTCTACCCAGAGTCTCTGCGTGTGATGTTCCCTCCTTATGAAGTACTCAGCAATTTACAGGATTAGCTTCTGTCTATCACTTAGATCTCAACTCACATATTATTTCCTTAGGAAACTTCCCTGACCCCCACCCCCCAATCTGAGTCAAGTTTCAGTTTCACACCAGTTTGTATCTTTTCCTCCTGGGACTTTTCTCAAATATAATGCTATGCTCTTCTGTTTATTTGATTAAAATCGGTCTTCATATCTCTCCATCCCCTACAAATATATTATAAGATCTATGAGTACATGAATAAATAAGTGAATCTCAAGCTACGTGATTTATAGGTAGCCTCATCGGAACCATGTGGAAACAAGCATGGTAGTGCCGATGACAAAGTTGTGGCATTCTGGGTGTCCATTGTTATGATCTCTCCCTCTTCTGTTTCAAAAATTACATCAAGGGGCACCTGCGTGGCTCAGTTGGTTAAGCATCCGACTTGTCTCAGGCCATGATCTCTGTGAGTTTGAGACCTGCGTTGGGCTCTGTGCTGACAGCTTGGAGCCTGGAGCCTGCTTCGGATTCTGTGTCTCCTTCTCTGTCTGCCCCTCCCCCACTCACACTCTGTCTCTCTCTCTCTCTCTCAAAAATAAATAAACTTAAAAAAAATTAAAAATAAATGAAATGTTTCAAAAATAACATCAGGCCATAAGCTAATGATACCACTTGTATAATAAGATAAAGGAGAGGAAAAGCTCCTGGCAAAAGATGCTTGATGAAAGATAGACTATTAATTTTTGGTGTCTTAGTAAAATGTAAAGAGCTGGGAATCCAAATGCCTGTTGTACCTCTTGCGTGTTCTTGGGGCATCAGCTAGGACTGACAAATGCTAGCCTCGGTGTCAGCCTTTCAAGTGACAATATGCTATCTTCTAAGTGAGTGGTAATCACTAGAAATGATACATCCACAGCGCCTACACCATAGTAAGAGTCGGTAAATACTTGCAGACTAAAGAAACAACTTAATGCATCAACTAGCAAGAGTGAAACACCCAAATAGCAAATGCTCAGTGAATCGTAACCATAATATGATAAGATGACTGGAAAGAATGCTTTCTTGGAAGAAAAAGGAGGTGGCGAGCTGATGTGGGAATGAAAGATTGAAAGTCGGTGGAGAGCAGTCAGTCCTGGACAATAATCCAGAAGAGGTTTCGTTTCTGGTGCTTGAGCAGCATCCCCGTGTTAACGGCTTGAGAATGGGCAGACGCCCCCAGCCGGCTGTCTATCACGCAGTGCTCCCTGATGTCCATAGGCAGCTATAGACAACAATGAGTGGAGAGATAGAGCCTCACAAAGGCATGGAAAGGATGAGCCAGAGACAGAGAAGCGGAACCAGCAGAGCCGGTGGGGAGGTCAGAGAGGCCAAATGAGGAGGCGGTGGTCAGAGCTCTAGAGAGCAGTTCGGATGGAAACCAAACCACTTTCTCTGTATATAATGATAGCAATATGAAGGTCAAGGATGACTTTGGCGAAGCCCGTTTTCAGCAAAGCGGTGGTGCAGAAGGCAGAATCAACTGAGCTGGGCGGCGAGTGGGCGGAAAGGAACACAGGCAACAAGATTCTTTCAAGAAATTTGTCTAGAATTGGCAGAGAGACTGGGTGGGGTAGCTTGAAGGAGAGACGAGTGAGAGAGGGTTTTTTTTTTTGTTTGTTTATTTTGTTTTTAGGTGAGGAGGCTTAGCATAGTTATAGTGTGAGAGAGGAATTGGAATTAGTGTCCTGGAGACACAGAGGATAATTAATAGGTTGAAGTTTAAAGAGGCGTCAGAATGCCCGTCCTGTCTGCGTCAACCCCCCAGTACACCCCCAAAATAAAAGAAAGTGCATTCTTGATCTCCCTCCTCCATTCATCTGTATGGCCCTGGACCCTCTCCCTCGGCTTGCATTTGCATTCTTAACCTCCTGCTGGATTGCCCTGACCTTTTGCTTTGCCTCTTATTTTCTTTCGCCTGCTCTCACCCTTAAGATCCGATGACTGATTTAGCTTCCCTGGCGCCCAGCCACTGTTCCCCTTGGCCGCACTACCGCCTTCACCCTCAGCTGTTGCAACTCTTGGCCGCCCTGAGTAAAGGCCCTGCCAAGCCCCCCTCCCTGACTCGTCCACGTGGAGGAGAAGTGTTTCCTAGAGGAGCTCACATCAAAAGGCTGAAATCTGGGTGCAGGGGAAGGTGACCTTCGAGGCCAGCAAGGAGGTGAGGAAGGAGCCAGCGGAATTTCCCGGGGAGGTGACTGCAACCTTCCCTTCGGTCTGATTCGTACCATTCTGGTGTTTTTTGTTTTGTTTTGTTTTTGTCATGACAATATATTATGGTAAAAGCACGACTTTTGTTTTTAAAACAAAAACTGATAAATGAGGGGAAGGAAGTGTGTTCATTCACTCAACAGATACCTATGGAGCCCCAGGTAGACCATGGGAGCTCAACAGGGAACTCCATCTCAGGGACCTTGCCACTCGGCAGGGGAGATGCGCAGACATTAAACAAATAATTACACACCTATTTACGTCAGTGCAAAAGTTGGGACTCTGGGAGGATTCGACCCGAGTGCTTCTGCTTTCACTGAAAGGTAGGAGGCAAGGTCATTTGCTCAGAAAGGAGTTGGAGCTGGGTAGAGGGCTGGAGACTGCCCTCTGAAGCCTGCTGAAGACTAGGAAGAAGAGTTGCAGGAAAGGGGGTGGCGGGGAGGGGGGGGAGGGTAATGTTAACAAGAGCAGAACTGTGCATACTTTTTTCTTTGAAAGTTTCCAAATTCAAGTCTCAGAACTTGATTTTCGGCTGGGCATGTGTGTCACATACTCGCTCTCGGAAAGCAAAAGCCTTCTCTTTAGACTCTGTTAGTCATCATTCTCTTTTTAACATGGCCGGCAACGATCTCCTTTTGCAGAAGTATCTTCAAGTCACGGTGATTGTACTGCCAACGGCCAATCTGTGTCTTCAGGACTGACAGGATAGATTTTTAGATTAAAAGCAATACAAGTGTGTCCTTATTAGGTTCTTAATGAGAGCTTAACACGCTACTCTTAAGAGTCACTCATCCCTCCCCACCTGGGCCTTGGCAAACTCGAGACCACTGGCTTCCCAGGGCATTGGCACCATAGCCCTGGTTACGCTTCAAAAGAGTATTACCAAGAAGTCAACTCCAGCTTTACTTAGAGTATTTAAACAGTAACGTCTTAATTTTATTCTTGCAAATTATAAGTGCCACAAACTTTTTTCTTTGCCTAACATGCACCTTTCTTTGTACCGTCCACAATTTTACGAGGATATATTTTCTGAATATTGGAAAAGAGAATTAAAAATAAGACCGGCATCTCCTAATTTTATCTCTTGCAGGAAGCAGTGCTTTATTTAATTTATCCACGGATTTTATCTTCTGTGTAATGAGTTTCCAAATGTATTTGGAATTTGCTACTGAGTGGTGGACAAAAATCAGGGTATCTTCAGATATTAAAGGGTAACAAAAACAAGAGAGTATGATAAAGAGAAGTATCTCACTAATAATTTCTAGATAACTGATTCATTTGTGTTGTATTTACCTTGCCTGCCTCCCTCCATTCGTTTTGTTTGTGTTACCGTAGGTAGGTATCTTCTATAAAAACAATCTATTATGAGCTGTGAGGAGGGAGATAAGGAGAGACAAGATATGTCACTGAAATTTTAAAATACCTGTATATGTTTCACCTAATAGGCAAGTAATATGTGTTTATTACATTGAATTAAATTGAACCAGGATCAAGGGCATGTGGCTTATACTTGAAACACATGTTGCCATGGTATCCCGTCTAATCAATAGTTCTTGGGGTAAAAAGAGAACAGAAGGAAGCAAAATATGAAACAAAGTGAGAAAACAAAAGCAAAATGTAGACAGAACAATTACAAAGATGGAGATTGGTACATATCCACACTATATATATACTATTACATATGCTGACATGTATATATGCTGCTACACATACGTGTATATATGTAGCAGTCCCCATACGTGTGTGCAGTGATAATAACATTACAGGATCAAACTTTAATAAATAAGAAACTGAGGGATTCAGTCGGGTAAGCCTCCGACTTTGGCTGAGGTCACGATCTCATGGCTCAGGTTATGATCTCACGGTCTGTGAGTTCAAGCCCCTTGTCAGGCTCTGTGCTGACAGCTCAGAGCCTGAAGCCTGCTTCAGATTGTGTGTCTCCCTCTCTCTCTGCCCCTCCCCTGCTCATGCTCTGTCTCTTGCTCTCTCTCAGAAATAAACATTAAAAATTTTTTTAAGTAAGAAATTGAGTTCGACTTAGTCATATCTATTTCTTTCTTTTTTTTTTTTTTTTTTTTTGTTTATTTTGAGAGAAAGGGGAGGAGGGGCAGAGAGAGAGGAGAGAGATTGAATCCCAATCTGCTGACCACACAGTCCACTGACCGCCCCATGTGGGGCTCCAACTCAGAACAGTGACATCATGACCTCAGCTGAAATCAAGAGTTGATGCTTAATCTGCTTAACTGACTGAGCTACCCAGGTGCCCTTGTATTTCTTTCATTTTATTTTTTTTTTGTTGTTGTTTTTATTTTCTTTCTTTCTTTCTTTCTTTCTTTCTTTCTTTCTTTCTTTCTTTCTTCCTTCCTTCCTTCCTTCCTTCCTTCCTTCCTTCCTTCCTTCCTTTCTTTCTTTCTTTCTTTCTTTCTTTCTTTCTCTTTCTCTCTTTCTCTCTCTCTTTCTTTTTTTATTTCTTTCATTTTAAACTAACACCTTGGTTTCCTAGCTCTCCTGTCACTCTGTCATCGGCCACCTGGCCTGAAGCACAGCACACTTGCTGCAAAAACACTTTCTCCTTCCACCGAAGGTCCTCACTTATCCGTGGGCCTGCCCTCCTTCAACTTCGTACTGACTTCCAGAGCCTCCTATTGCATTTAGGCACCATGTCACCTGCACTGTAGAAGGCCAGGGTGAAGTCCAAATAAAGGGTTAAGAAGCCAACAAGGACAGGAAACGGTAACAACAAGTTTGTGTTGTGACGTTGTTAGTTGCCTGGCGTCGGCACCCCTTTCCTGCATTTGAGGGGTTCCTCACCTTTGAGTCTTGGTCGGGTGGCTGAGACGCTGCTTGTTATGAAAGCTGAATAGACCAGGCTCTTGCTTTCCTCACCTCCTTTGTAGTGAGGGCCAAAAGTAACACGCCCAGGGGCCACAGAAACTTGGAGACACACTCTCGGCACGGCAGCCGCAGGAGAGCCAGGGGCGTGGACAGATCCCACGCTTGCCTCGTCCCCTACAGGCAGATGATGGCTGACTTCGACCAGCCCTCGGGGTGGAACAGGGGCATTTTCTAGGTCTGTCACCCTGCACCAAATTCCCCACCCAAGGCCTCAGAGAGCTCCCGATTCCTTTCTGTGAAAAAGAAGAAGCTGCCCCCTCCTGGTAAATGCGGGGCTCTGCTTCGGGCCCTTCAGTGGGTCCCTGCTCCAGCTGTGCTCCTTGTCATGGGTTTCCGTTCTGTGAAAATCCGCCAGTTTGCCCTGTTGTTTACAGCTGCAAACACTTGCTGGTCTCATAAGGCTACCCACGTGTCCAGTTCTACCCATTTCTTAGTACTGTGCACCTCTTAAAGCATAGAATTCTTTTTATGTAATTTTTTTTTTCGAGAAAGAGTAGGGGAGAGGCAGAGAAGTAGGGAGAGAGAGAGAATTCCAAGTAGACTCTGCACTGTCAGCACAGAGCCCAACACAGGGCTCAATGCCACAAATCATGAGATCATGACCTGAGCTGAAGTTAAGAGTCCAACGCTTAACCAACCGAGCCACCCAGGTGCCCCCAAAGTTCTTTTCAAGACATTCGGTTATATTATCTGGGATTCCTATAGGACCTATTGTAATATCCTCCCCAAATGACAGAACTAGCCAACCTTTGCTATTTAAAGCCTCGGTCTACTAACCCAGAGTACATCATTAGCTTACTTATACTTTTCAATGTTCACCTTCAAGATTAAATGGCTCAACTGCCAAAATCTAAATGAGCTATTTTAAAAGTTAAGCTTATCTCATCGTGGGATGGGAAGGAGGAAAAGGAAAAGAAAGTAGTTATCAGCTTATGCATGGGGAATCCTTAAAGTACACGTAACACAAGCCCATTCCTGGGAAGAATACACCAGGTCGCCTGTGGCCCCACTAGCCCTTCCACTGACAGACTACGGCTTCGCATTTGCTGGACATCTTTCCAACCGGACTGTGATCACAGGAGCAGCCACCGCCAGTGAGATCACACCCGGCTCCCACTATCCTCACTGGGTTTACTTCAAGGACACAGCCAAATCCTACTAAGTCTTGGTGCTCGCCTCCTCCATTAAACCTCCTAATTGAGTTTATGGGGTCACGTGAATGCAGGCAGGCATCTACAGAGGGCTCCTCCCCAAACTGTTTTCTATGTCCTGGCTGTTAACCAAACCAAACCCTAAGCCTCTCCCTCGCCTCCCACCAAACGCCTGGGACCGCTAGCATTCCTGCACCATAATCTTCCATCTTCCTTACCTGCAACTTCTTTTCCTGGACAGTCGCTCCACCTCCTTGACATCACTGAAATAACCCCCAGGTGACATTATATCCCCTGAGGCCTGGGCGCTGTTTCTTTCTGTGCTCGCCAGAGTCCTTTCTGTATTAACAGAAGGAGGGGTGGACAAGTGTTGCCATAGTTATCCAAAACGGCCATCTCCTTGAGTGCTCACATCTTACCTCCCCAAAGAGCTGGTGCTACTAATGGTCACATCTCCTTTTACTCAGGTCCTTCTCAAGAGGAAACACTAGTGTCTCCCATCTCGTTGATGGGTTATCCGTATCCTCTCCCAGTGTGTGGATTGTCATTTTCCTCTGGGCAGTGTCTTGATGAACACATGCGCTTAACTTTAATGTAATTAATTCCATCGATCTTACATGGTTTATGCACTTTACATAATATTTACAACATGACCTTTATTTACAGTTTGCAGTTGACCTTTATTTAGTTGTGACTAGTAATTTATAATTTATGACCTCGAAGTCATAAAGGTAGTCTGTTTAATTATCTTTATAAAGGTTAATAATTTTGACTTTCTCATATAGATTTTTAATCTACTTGATTATTTTTTATTTATGGTGTGAGAAAGATCCAATTTCGTTTTTGTTTGAAAGGATAGTCAATTCCAATTTCCCAGGATGATTTGTTGAAAAAAAATCATCATTTCCTGTTGACTTGCAGTACTACCCCAATCTTATTTCAACAGCCCATATGTTAATGTATCTGTTTGGGAAGTCTAATTTATATGATTGATCTGGTTTTCTCTGCCTGCACCAACACTTTATGCTTTTAAGTACTTTAGCTTGATAATACTTTATGTAAACGATGTCTACTTGTCACCTCACCTCTTTTTTTCTTCAAACATATCTTAGTTATTCTCAGCTCTTTGCATTATGCAAAATTTCTAATTAGCTTATTAATTTAAAAAACTTGGTGGATATTTGATTAGTATTTCACTGAATCAATTTAGAGAATTGACTTTTTTTTAGTATTGCACTTTCCAATCAATTAACATGGTCTATTTTTCCATTTTCTTAGACCTCTTTAAACATTATTCTGTAAAATTTATGCATTTATCCAGAAAGTTATTGCCTATCTTATCTCATTTTTATTATATGTCTTTACATTATATATATATATAATTATAATTTATATTATATATATTATATATATAAATATACATTATATATATTTAAATTCAAGTTAGTTTATATACTGTGTAGTACTGGTTTCAGGAGTAGAACCCAGTGACTCATCACTTACATGTAACACCCAGTGCTCATCCCAACAAGTGTCCCCCTTAATGCCCGTCACCCATTTAACTCCTCCCCCTCCAGCAACCCGCAGTTCATTCTCTATATTTAAGAGTCTCTTATAGTTTGCCTCCCTCTGTGTTTTTATCTGATTTTTCCTTCCCTTTATGTTCATCTGTTGTGTTTCTCAAATTCCACATATGAGTGAAATCATATGATATCTCTTTCTCTAACTTTGCTTAGCTTAAAACCTTCTAGTTCCATCCACACTGTTGCAAATGGCAGGAATACAGATTATTTTCATTGTCGAGTAGTATCCCATTGTGTGTGTGTGTGTATATATATATGCATATATATATATATATATATATATATATATACACATATATCCATTCATCAGATGATGGACATGTTGGTTCCCTCTGTAACCTGGCTATTGTTCATAGTGCTGCTGTAAATATTGGGGTGCATGTACCTCTAGAATCAGCATTTTTGTATCCTTTGGATAGATACCTAGTAGTGCAATTGCTGAGTCATAGGGTAGTTTCTATTTTTAATTTTTTGAGAAACCTCACACTGTTTTCCAGAGTGGCTGTACCAGTTTGCACTCCCACCAACAGTGCAAAAGGGTTCCCCTTTCTCCGCATCCTCACCGACATCTGTTGTTGCCTGAGTTGTTAATTTTAGCCATTCTGACAGGTGTGAGGTAGTATCTCATTGTGGTTTTGATTTGTATTTCCCTGATGATGAGTGATGTTGAGCATCTTTTCATGTGTCTGTTAGTCATCTGGATGTCTTCCTTAAAAAGTGTCAGGGACGACTGGGTGGCTCAGTCTGTTGGGCATCCGACTTTGGCTCAGGTCATGATCTCACAGTTTATGGGTTTGAGCCCCACGTCAAGGCTTTATGCTGACAACTCAGAGCATGGAGACTGCTTCAGATTCTGTGTCTCCCTCTCTCTGCCCTTCCCCTGCTTGTGCTCTGTCTGTCTGTCTCTCTCTCTCTCTCTCTCAAAAAATAAATCAACATTTTAAAAAAGTGTCAACTCATGTCTTCTGCCCATTTCTTCACTGGATTATTTGTCTTGGGGGTGTTGAGTTTGGTAAGTTCTTTGTAGATTTTGGATACTAACCCTTTACAGGATATGCCATTTGCAAATATCTTCTCCCATTCCATAGGTTGGCTTTTAGTTTTGTTGACTGTTTCCTTTGCTGTGCAGAAGCTTTTTATCTTGACGAGGTCCTAATAGTTCATTTTTGCTTTTATTTCCCTTACCTCACTAGAGACATGTGTAGTGAGAAGTTGCTGCAGCCGAGATCAAAGAAGTTGCTGCCTGTCTTCTTCTGTAGGATTTTGATGATTTCCCTGTCTCACATTTAGGCCTTTTATCCATTTTGAAATTATTTTTGTGAATGGCATAAGAAAGAGGGCTAGTTTCATTCTTCTGCATGTTGCTGTCCAGTTTCCCAGCACCATTTGCTGAAAAGACTGTCTTTTTTCCATTGGATACTCTTTCCTGCTTTGTTGAAGATTAGTTGGCCATACATTTGTGGGTTCATTTCTGGATTCTCTATCCTATTTCATTGATCTTTGTGTCTGTTTTGTGCCAGTACCATACTGTCTTGATGATTACAGCTTTGTAATACAGCTTAAAGTCTGAAATTGTGATGCCTACAAATAGAATTTAACAGTACATTAAAAGAATCATTCACCATGATCAAGTGGGATTTATTCCTGGGCTGCAAGACTGGTTCAATATTCACAAATCAATCAATGTGATACACCACGTTAATAAAGAAAGGAAAAGAACCATATGATCCTTTCAATAGATGCAGAAAAAGCATTTGACAAAACTCAGTGTCCTTTCTTGATAAAAACCCTCAGGAAAGTAGGGATAGAAGGAACATTTCTTAACATCATAAAGTCAAAATGAAAGGCCCACAGCTAATATCATCCTTAGTGGGGAAAAACTGAGAGCTTTCCCCCCAAGATCAGGAACACGACACTCTCACCACTGTTGTTCAACATAGTGTTGGAAGTCCTAGCCTCAGAATCAGACAATGCAGATTGTCAAGAAAGAAGTCAAACTTTCACTCCTTGCAGATGACATGATACTAGATGGAAAATCTGAAAGACTTTAAAAAACTGCTTAAACTTATACATGAATTCAGCAAAGTCACAGGATATAAAATCAATGTACAGAAATAGGTTCATTTCTATACACCAGTAATGAACAGCAGAAAGAGATAGCAAGGAATCAATCCCATTTACAATTGCACCAAAAACTATAGTATAATTTTTAAAAGTATCTGTTTAATTTTATTTTTCGACTGCTGCTGGCACGTGAAATGCATACCAACATTTATTTGCAGCAGCTTTGCTAAATAAGGTCTCTGGTTATTTCTCTCTCTTTTTTTTAATTTTTCAAAATGTTTATTTTTGAAGGAGAGAGAGATGGAGCGAGAATGGGGGAGGGGCAGAGAGGGGGAGACAGAATCCAAAGCAGGCTCCAGGCACTGGGCTGTCAGCACAGAGCTCCACACAGAGCACAAACCCATGAACCATGAGATCATGACCTGAGCTGAAGTTGGGACTCTTAACTGACTGAGCCACCCAGGTGCCCCATCTCTCTTGCTGTTTCTAATTTTCTGAAACGTGTTTTGCAGTGTTTCTGGACAAAATCACATCACTTGCAAATAATCTCAATTTTGTTTCTTCCCTTCTAGTCTTTGTAGTTTTACTTTCTTTGCATATAGGCATGCTAAATTTGAAGGAACCGTGTGGTGTTGTAAGCAGATATTACACAAATTCCACCTTTATATGTATTTCTTCACCATCGTTCGTTGTTAGTGAGTGGGGAGGTAAACACTTAATGATGAACACTCAACAAGACCACTAAATGTCGTATTAATGAAAATTTCTAAGATGTTACAGATCTTACTTACAATGCTATCTCATCTTGATGCCAATAAGTAAACTTTACAGAACTATCAAATTGTGCCTCATTAAAAATTCCATTTGAAAATTGTCCATTGACAAAATGTTGACTACCATGACATCTGATTATCTTGAACTAGCAGGCAAAACTTTGATGTTAGTAACATCATTTCTTACAACACATTGGAGAGCAAGTGTTTGCATTTGTATTGTTGATGCTTAAAAAGAGAAAAAAGCCACAGACTGCATCTTTCAACTCTTAAGTCAAGTTTTGGCAGCTTAGTTTCTGGAAAACAGTTTCTTCCGCAATAGCGTATTAATGTTCTAAGTTTGAGTTGTATGTTTCTCAGTGTTTAGTTTGTAAATTTATTTGGTTTTATAGTGGTATAAGAACTATGATTATACATTGTTTGTGCCTAGTTTTATTACATAGTTAAGGAATGTCATAATTAAAATAGTTTTAATAAATCCTGGTTGCCTGTGAGGGTTTTTCCTTTTGAAATAGTCTCTCATTTTATTACTTACATTTGAGAAATTCTGTTCTAATGAGCTGGGAGACTCTCCTTGCTCTCACTTTGGAGGACCCTGGGTTTGCTGGTCTTCCTAACTGTGTAAATTACCTGCTTACATTGGTGGATGTATTGGTGGTGCATCTGTTTCTCCACTGTGAGGGCTCCCAGGTGCTCTTCTTAAAATGAAGATCTGATTATAGTCTTTGTCTACTTAAAAGTATTCAATAACTGGGGCACCTGGGTGGCTCACTCAGTTGGTTGAGCATTGGCTGACTTTGGCTCAGGTCGTGATCTCGCAGTTTGTGGGGTCGAGCCCCACAGCTCAGAGCCTGGAGCCTGCTTTGAATTCTGTGACTCCCTCTCTCTCTGCTCCTCCCTCACTCGTGTGCTGTCTTTCTCAAAAATAAACATTAAAAAAATTTTTTTAAGTATTCAACAACTTTATTTTTAAGATAATGCTAAAAGTTTTTTTTTAGTTTGTTTTTTTGAGGTATAATTGACATACAACACTGTATAAGTTTAAATATACAGCATAATGACTTCACACACATATATTACAAAATGATTACCATAGTAAACGCTACTCAAAGAGTTAACAACAAAAATATTTTTCCCCTTGTGATGAGAACTTTCAAATATACTCTCTTTTAAAACTCTTAACATAACTTAGGAAAGCTCTGAAGAATGCAGTTCCTAACCATCTCTCTAAATGTATCTTTGCACACTGCTCCCTGTACAGGTGACTTTCGGTGGAAACCTCATCCTTCCAATTGCTCAGATAAAAAACCCCAGAGTCACCCTCAACTGCTCCCAATTATATACCATATCAGTAAATCGTTCTGGCTCTACTTCCAAAATATATAGAATCTGACCATTTCTTATTTCTTTCACACTGTTTTGTGGTCCATGCCACCAACACCTAGTTACAATTCTGCAATCATTTCTTGATTCGCATCCATGCCCTTACTCCTTTATTAGTTTTCTGTCGCTGTAACAAATTATCACAAACTCAGCATCTTAAAACAACAATAACTATTACCCCCACGGTTCCGTAGCACTCCAGTAGGTTTGGCTGGTTTTCTGATCCAGGAACTACAAAGTCAAAGGTGTCTGGAAGCTCTGGGGAGGAATCCACTTCAAGCTCATTCAAGCTGTTGGCAGAATGCAGCTCCATGTGGTTGTAGGCAGCCCGGTGTTTCTGCTGAGAAACACATACTGGCTGGAGGGTCTTTGCAGCCCAGTGGCTGATGCCCAATGGCTGAGCTGGCTCTCACTGAGCGTGAGGGAAATAAACGCACCCATAGTGCAGTGCAATAGAGTGTTTTATATATAATGTGCTGTGTGTGTATACTTGTAAGTAAACCGTTTTCGATATAAAAGGTGTTATAATGAAGAAGTGCTACCTGACTTTAAAGGATGTATGTGTGCTCTTGTAAGACTGTTTAGTGTTAGGCTCTGCCCCCTGCTGGACCGTAGGCTTTGACAGGGCAGAGGCCCTCCTTATGCTGTTCGCCACTCTATCTTCAGTGCTGAACACAGCGCCTGCGCAGAGGAAGTAGTCAGTAAGTATATGTTGAATAAATAAGCGCACAACAGTTTTATATTGGTCACTAAAACCAGACTACAAAAACGTTTTGAATCTCAGTTCAGTTAAATGTTATCTTAGTGATCAAGATAAAATCATTGAACCTATAATATTTGTGAATAGATTGGGGAGAAAATGTTTTTTGGAAGTTAATTTCTGCTGCTGATGCAGTAGTCCTGGAGCCAATCAACCAGAGATGAGCGGGTCCTGCTCCGAGGGATAGATGTGGGCTGGGACCTGAGCCCATGGCAGGCTGGGGCTGCTGTTATACCCGGCTCACTGATTTGCCTGATACTTTGAGACAGATCTGTTCTTTAGGTCTTGTTCTCCTGGTAAGGATGCAAGGGTGGTGACCCAACAGCAATCAAGGTTTGGTCTAACAAGGAGGTCTAATACTGCATTCAGCCCAAACACGGTCACCCCCAGGGAGACTGGGTGGACTTTCAAAATATATTACCTTAGAACTTCTAGAGAATACTAGAGGGTACTGTAGGGGGGATGGGCTAGTCATCCCCCCTGAATTTTCTTCCTGAATTACCATTCTCTTTGAGTAGGACTCTTCTTCCTTTTGTGAGGGCTTGCCATTGAGGGCTCAAGTCCATCTGACAATACGGGCTCATTAGAATGGCTGTCTTTAAATCCACTCAGCTAGTAGAGAAGACATCCAGATTAAATTGTGCAAAATAAAGAGAATTAATCACTGCCATTTGTGAAGATTTTTCTCTACTGCCAATATTATAGAAGCTATAGAAGGGTTATACTAATTTGTGGGACCTAGTCCATAAACCAGAAAATATCAGTAAGCTAGTGAGGAGCAGGACTCCTAACAAGCCTACCTTTTTAAACAGAAACACTAGTTCCACATTTAAAAAGTGGGCTTGTGTTTGTTCAACTCATATACTCAACAGACATTTAAAATAATCATCATTCAATTTTTGTTAACGGCCCGAAAAAGAAAGTTGTATTGAATAACCCTCTCTGGGTGTTCCCTGGGTTTCATGGATTTCCCCCAATATACATCAGGGTCAAAGCCAAGTAAACAAAACCACTTTGTGGTGAGAGCTAATGATTTGCCATACGGTTTTAGATGCAGTTTTCTGATCCTTCTGGGCACAGTTCCCTGATCTCTGACAGAAGGTGAACATTTCTCCTTCAGGGTTTTGAGAAATAATCAACAAGCTAATTACAAATCACTTTGCCAAAATACCATCCCACACACAAGTGCTCAATAATAAAGGCTGCTTTGTAACTTCAGAATGTCTTGAAAGTTGATCAGATAGGATGAGGGTGATGTTAATTTTGGAGTTAATGTTTGGGTTAGACTTTGTTTTCTTTTCCTGAGGGGTGGTCCTGTGAGGAGGGCTGTATTTCGCTGGGGATAGTGACTTACTAGGTTTAGCCATACAGTGTGGCAGGCATTTCAATGAGCAAAGGAAAGACAACAATGAATAAATAGTTCTTGCCTTCAAGGAGCTTAGCAAATGAGGGAAGTAGAAAACTGTGCACTTACAACTCCAAGTGAGAAATGCTTTGAGAGTATCGATGCTTGTGCTATAAAATATACAGTATAGCAGCTAAAACCGGAAAGAATTTGTAAAAGGGAGAAGACAGGAGAATATGGTCCCAGAGGAGTAAAGAAGGAGAAAGCTAGCTATCTTAGAGGAACTAAAAGTAGTTCTGTTTGGCTGAAGTGCAGAGAAGAGTGGCCTCCTAGTGGGGGTAGTGAGGGCTTAACTCCACATTAGGGATTTTAAACATTATCCTACGGGCAATAGGTAACCATTAAAAGGTATTAAACTGAGGGATGAGAGGGATATGGGAGGGGGGAGAGTAGGTGACGGGCACTGAGCAGGGCATGGGTTGGGATGAGCACTGGGTGTTCTTGTATGGAAACCAATCTGACAATAAAAAATTATAAATAAAATAAAATAAAATAAAATAAAATAAAATAAAATAAAATAAAGTAAAGTAAATAAAAGTAAAGTAAAGTAAATAAATAAAGTAAAATAAAATAAAATAAAATAAAATAAAATAAAACTGTTTAAAAAAGAGTGTTAAACGGGAGCGACACAATCTGACCTGTGTTTTAAAAGGTCACTCTAGAAAGTTATTTTGAAACGTCACTATGTTCCGTATATCTTCTCACAATATAAAAAAAGCCTCACTTTGGACAATTTTTCCATGAAAGAAGATAATGGACGTCACCGAAATTAAAACCTTCTGCTCCGTGAAAACCTATGTGAAGAGGATGAAAAGAGAAATTATAGACTGGAGGAAACAGTTTTGTAAACCACACAACCAACACAGGATTTGTATCTAGACTATATAAAGAATTCTTAAAGCTGGACAGTAAAAACAGCGACTACAAAAAATAATGCAGTTAAAAAATAAAAGACATGAGCAGTCATTCCCCTGGGGAAGATATACAGATAAACAAGCACATGGAAAGAGGTTCGGTACCAATAGCCATTAGGGAAATGGAGGTTCAAACTCTGGTGAGCTATTACTATACATCTATCAGAATGGCTAAAACAAAAAGTACTGAGAACACCAAAGGCTGGTGAGGATGTGGAGAAACTGTATCATTCACACTTTGCTGTGGAAACATAATTGGTATAACCCTCCTGAAAACTAGTTTGAGAGTTTCTCATAAAACCAAACATGTAACTGCATACCACCTAGCAATTATATTTTTAGATATTCCCAAATAAATGAAAATGCATGCTCACACAAAAACCGCTATGCGAATGTCATAGCCAAACAATTGGAATCAGTCTAGATGTCCTTCAACAGGAATGTTTGAACAAACTCTTACGTACTTACCCTAGAAACTCCTCAGCAATAAAAAGGAACAAACTATGGATACACACAACTTGGATGAATCTCCAGCTGATTATACTGAGTGAAAAAAAGCCAATCCCCAAAAGTTACATACTGTATGATTTCATTTATATAATATTTTTGAACAGGACATATGTTAGGAATGGAAACAGAATAGAGGCTGCTAAGGGTTAGGAAGGAAGGTGCAGGCTGTGCTAGAGGGAAGTGGGGACAGTTAAAAAGGACAAACCGAAGGGTCTTTATGGAACTTGTTGGAACTTGTTTGTGGTGGTTGATGAACTAATATACACAGGTAATAAAACCGTATAGAGCTTAATATCCACACGTGTGTCTGTCTGCCCACCACACACACACTACTACAAGTAAAACTGCCGAATTCCAAATAAAATAGGTGCATCATGTCAATGTTAAAATCCTAGCTATGACACTATTCTATAGTTTTGCAAAATGTTACTTTTGAGGGGAGCTGGGCAAAGTGTATAAGAAATCTCCCCATAATATTTCTTACGACTGCATGTGAATCTACAATTATCACAAAAAATTCAGCTAAAAGAAGTCACTGTGCCTTGTAAAGTAGAAGAAATTGCTGGGCTTCACCTCCAGAATTTCTGAGACAGGTGGTCCGGGGTGGGGCCTGAGAATTTGCATTCCTAACAAGTCCCCGGGAGACACTGATACTTCCGGTTGGGGAGCTGCACTTTGAGAACCACTGAATTAGAGGTCATTGTGACTTTCCCCCAGTTAAGTGGAAAAACAGAGTTTGGCTTTTCCTCAGTGTTCCTTTTCACAAACCCTTAAGTCTCACAATGGGTTTCTGCAAGGCTAAGCCTTTGTGTCCTCAAGTAGAGTTGAAGGACCTGGTTAGTGCTCCAAGAATGGCCCCCTGGCTGGTAGCATTAGCATCACCGAAGAATGAGCTAGAAATGCACGACTTGGGGCTTCCCCCTAGAGTTAGCGACTAGGGTGGGGCCCTGCAGTCTGTGTTTTAACAGGCCTAGCAGGTGGTTCTGTGCATGCCAAAGTTTGAGGACCCCTGGATTAGAGAGAGGCAAGAGAGGAAGTTGGGAAGCTATTTAGGACCTTCCGAGCCAATATTAACAAGCATAAAGGGCTTTCCAGGTGTATCTAATTTCAAAACAAGATGTGGCAAAGGAAAAGTCAAGGTGTGGTCTCCATAGGGTAGTGGATATTGATGTCTAGTCTCTTAAGAGTAGACACAGAAGGCAACACTAACATACCACCTTCACAGCCAGTGCTGGTCTAATTAACCAATTAAGGGATCATAAAGCACACAGAACGAATAAGCCCAAGACTGACACTAAGAGGCAATTAGGGGTATTAGGCAGTGCCCATTATATGCTCATAAACATATCAACACATTGATCTTAAAAGGGAATACAAGCAAACAGTGCTCATGAACTGCCAGGCTTTCAAGGGCCTTTTATTTACTGCAAGTCACAGGCTCAATCGCCCCTTGAACAACCACCTTTCAGGTTGGTTAATTCCACCAGCCCAGAACTTAATCTTTCAGCTACCTATTGAAGGCCCACTCTGGTTTTTCCATTATGCACCGTGAGGGTTCTGGAAGTAGAGAGCAGTATCTGATTTCCCAGTTGCCTTCTATTCCTAGCTGCGATTTTAGATGTGGCTGGCTGTCAACATTCAGGGACCCGTTAAGTCACCGGGGACCACAGCTCAGGGTGCATGTGTGCGCAAGTGGGTTTGTTACCAGCTCTGTGCACATGAGTCATCGCTGCTCTATTTGTGGAACAGGGCAAAGATTGCCGGGTCACTGTCGATGCCTGACTTGGCTCAGCAGCTATCTAAGTGGATACGCAGTTGGAAGAGTTTTACTTATTTATGGCTCTGCTTGCAAATTAACCAGTAAAATGTTTAAAGTTTAGAACACTTTCTCAATACATTGTCGAGGGAAAACTGACAGTTCTCAAAAATGCCCCTTTGTGGAGAACTTCCCCAGGGTCTTCTGAAATTTCTCACTAACCTCTGACTTCATAAAGAGTCTGGTGTAGAGGAAAGCACCCGAGGGTTGAAATCAAACAGATTTACGTTTAAATAGCAGAGCTGGCACTTAATAGTTGTCTGATTGGTCAGGTGCTTAAATTCTCTGAGCCTCCAGCTTCCATCCATAACATGGACTCAAATGCGTGGTTGACTTGACAAAAACAAAATGACAACGTACAGAGTCTGGCATGCGCTAAGGCACAAAAACCTCTTGGTTCTTTTCTCCTAGAGTTGAAAGTAATTGCTTGGTCTTGGTGTGAGTCTTTCCCCCATAAACTTAATAATATACAGGAAAATTCATGGAGTGTGTGGGTGGCTCAGTCGGTTAAGCATCTGACTTCAGCTCAGATCATGATCTCATAGTTCATGGGTTTGAGCCCCACATTGGGCTCTGTGCTGACAGCTCAGAGCCTGGAGCCTGCTTCAGATTCTGTGTCTTCTCCTCTCTCTGCCCCTCCTCTGCTCATGCTCTCTCTCTCTTTCAAAATAAATAAACCTAAAAAAAATCTATATATCTGTATATCTATATCTAATCTATATATATAGGTAAACTCGGGGGGCCGTAGGACAGGTCCACTTTTCTTTTCCTTGTTTCTTTGTCTCCACTGTTTCCGTCAGCATAAAGTTAGTTCTTCTGAGGCTCAGTCCTCCCTAGTCCATTTGCCAAGGATCCCGTCACTCCTTTTATGGTCTGAAAAGTGATATTCATATCTGGGACGCGTCCAAAACGTAATGATACTCCAGCTCATGTTTGTCAGACAGAGCTACAAAAAACAGACTATAAAATATTAAAAGGAACAGAACTGTTTTCCTATACCCTCAAAAGAGCTGAACAAAAAACCCAACTGAATGTCTGACCAGTATGACCCAACTCATACTACGGTATATGATTCTAACAAAATGCCGTAGTAGGATACCAATTGCTAATATTCGGCTCTACAGATAACAGTAACACTCATTCTCTGTGGCGTGGGTTATTAGGCCTTCGGTAAATCTGAAAGTAAGTTTTCCTTTAAAGTAAATATTTAAAATATGCTGGGGGAGTGGGAACCAACAGATATAGAATCTAGCTGAAAATCGGTTTTATTAGATAGCCATAATATTTTGTAAAATTTAATGCAAATGCCTTTTGGATGGGTGTGCGTTCCTGGCTAGCTACAGTTCCTACCACCCTGGCTGTTTCATGCCCACCAGCCCACCTGCTTCGTATGTTACAAGGCTTACCAAGCCCTGTAGGTATTTAAATTTGCAGACTCTAGTCCCAAGGGGAGAATTTAGATCAAATTACTGGGTTCTCGCTCAGACAGCTGGGCTCCAACAGCAGGACCCTGAGCAGCACATCTGAGCCTGCCTTTGGGTATAGTTTTGCCTCTTGGAAACAGAGATGGTCACAGTTTCCTATAGTTATTATCAAGTAACTTGACTCTACTGTCTTTTGCTCCTCCAGAATTTCCAAAAATCTTGTAAAAAATCCCTGTATTAAATTTGATCTATGTTAATGTTTAAAATATTTAGTGTGCTTTTTGTTTTCCCATTTGGACTCTGACCCATGTAGAACCAGATTGAACACAACTACAAAGGAAACTCAAGCTCTGTATGTGTACTTAGCAACATTCATAAACAATAAAGGGAAATCAAGGGTTACCAGGCAATTGAAGAAAATCACCACGGTGGAGGAGAAAGACCAATATGAACAAAAGAAATACTAACCCTAGAAAAGAGGAGATAACTTAGTGAACAATCAAGAACTTACACTTTACAAAACAATTAATATTAAAATTAAGAAGTTTTGGGGAGGCAGGTGGGGTTGGGGGGGATAGGTGATGATGATTAAGGCGTGCACTTGTGTTGAGCACTGGGTATTGTATGGAAGTGTGGAATCACTATATTGTACAGCTGAAACTATTATAACTGTTATATGTATCATATTATAACTATTATAACAGTATATTAAATAACTGGAATTTAAATAAAAACTTAAAAATAAGTTTTTGCTACCAAAAATGAGAATAAGCTGCTATGAAAATGGAACAATCAGAAAATGGGAAAGATATCATTGCAATTAAAAATACAATTCCTCCTGGGTGGCTCAGTCAGTTAAGTATCTGACTCTTGATTTTAGCTCAAGTCATAATCTCGCACTTTGTGGGATCAAGTCCCACATCAGGTTCAACACTGACAGCACAGGGCCTGCTTGGGATTCTCTCTCTCCCTCTCTCTCAGCCCCTCTCCAACCTTTTCACAAGTGTGCATGCTCTCTTTTTCTCAAAATAAATATTTAAAAAAATATATAATTTCTCAAAAGAAAAAAATAAATGGTTTGAATAATGAAATGGACACCTAGAGAAGTTGATGATACAGAGGTGAATTCAAGGAACTCTTAGAATATATGGACAAAGAGCCAATGAAGTGGGAAATAATAGTAGTACTTAAGATGTCCCTGACTGTTCTAAGCGCTTTAGTTGTTACATATTTAATTTTCATAACAACTCTTTGAGCTGAGAACTATTATTACTTACAGAGAAGTTAAGTAACATGCCCAAAGTCACACAGCTCCTGGGGCAGCAGAGCTGAAATTGAAATCCAGGGAATCTCGGGGCGCCTGGGTGGCTCTGTCGGTTGAGTGTCCGACTTCGGCTCAGGTCATGATCTCGCGGTCCATGAGTTCGAGCCCCGCGTCGGGCTCTGTGCTGACAGCTCAGAGCCTGGAGCCTGCTTTGGATTCTGTGTCTCCCTCTCTCTCTCTGCCCCTCCCCCACTCATGCTCTGTCTCTCTCTGTCTCAAAAATAAATAAACATTAAATAAAATTAAAAAAAAAAAAGAAATCCAGGGAATCTGACCCCAGCTCTCAAGACTCTGCTCTTAAACTAATATTCTCTATTGCCTATTTAAAAAGTAGGAGAGAAGTTAAGAGATTTAGCAGATATATTTAGGAAGTCCAATGGCTACCTAATCAAAATTCCAAAAGAAACAAACAGGATGAATAAAAGGAAAGAAATTGAGAAATAAGAATAGAAAAATTTACTGAGCTGAAGAAAGATTTGAAAGACCCTACTAAATGTCAAGAATAATTAAAAATTAATGTATTTAGATACATATTTGTGAAATTTTAGAACTCCAAGACAAAGAGTAAACCTTAAGAGCCTTCAGAGAAAAAAATTACCTGCTACATAGTACTTGAATCAGGTTAAGAGAAGATGTTACACATCTAGCCTTCCAAAGGCCCCAACTCCAAATGCCATCACATTGGGGATTAGGTTTCAAACATATGAATTTTGGGAGGACATAAACATTCTATTTATAGTAAAAATAGTTCTAAGAAACAGGAGGACTTGAGATACAAGAAACCTCAGCAGTTTCATATGAATGCAGAAAGACTCCAGAACAAAATTAAAAGCGAGCTCATTAGGCTTGAGCTTGTGAAAGAGTCTCTTTAGGAAAATATAAATGACAATAACATATTTACTCCTCTGGAACTCCAAACTGAGTATCTAGCTCTATCGGCAAAATATTTACATAACCATAGTTTAAGTAATGCAAATGACATTTCAAATTGTTATTGGAGATTTTAAAAAATGATGTTCATGTAATTTATTTTTATTTTTTTAAACATTTATTCATTTTTGAAAGAGATGGAGTGTGAGTGGGGGAGGGCAGAGAGAGAGGGAGACACAGAATCGGAAGCAGGCTCCAGGCCCCCAGCTGTCAGCACAGAGCCTGATGTGGGGCTGGAACTCATGGACTATGAGATCATGACCTGAGCTGAAATCCGACGCTCAACCAATTGAGCCACCCAGGCGCCCCTGTTCATGTAATTTTTATTTTATTTTATTTTTTTTACTGTTTATTTATTTTTGAGAGACATAGATACAGAGTATGAGCAGGAGAAGGGCACAGAGAGAGGGAGATACAGAATCCGAAGCAGGCTCCAGGCTCTGAGCCGTCAGCACAGAGCCCGACGCGGGGCTCGAACTCACAGACCGCAAGATCATGACCTGAACTGAAGTCGGCCGCTTAACCAACTGAGCCACCCAGGCGCCCCTGTTCATGTAATTTTTAAACTATCTAATGAAAGATAATGAAGGAAACCAGTAAGTGTCACTAGTAATGAAGAGACTTAAGCCAAAACAAACAAGCAAAAATACCCAAGAATAAAACAGATAGTAATTATCAAGTAGAACTTGATTGAGATCAAACAACTTTTCCCCTGCTTTGGAGACGAAAACACTGCTTCTACATTTATTTCAGAATAATGGAAACCTATTCTTTTCTTGATCATATCTCAACCATTCTTAAAAAATTTTTTTTAATGTTTGTTTTTGAGAGAGAGAGACAGAGACAGAACACGAGTTGGGGGAGGGACAGAGACAGAGAGGGAGACAGAGAATCCAAAACAGGCTCCAGGCTCTGAGCTGTCAGCACAGAGCCTGATGCGGGGCTTTACCTCAGGAATGGTGAGATCATGACCTGAGCTGAAGTTAGACAGTTAAACGACTGAGCCACGCAGGTACCCCTCAACTATAGTTAAAAAGACAAGCAACAACATCTTCCAGAAACTCTAGAGAAATTGCTAGGCAATAATCTAAGACATAGGCAACAGGTTCAGACCAACCTAATTTAGATGTGCTCTACCTAAAAGTTACCTCGAAACTTTCTCAGCGAGCTAAGCATTTTGAGAGGTCAAATCAACAACACCTCCCATTTTGCATCTTCTATTTCCAGAGTTTACTAATAGATTAAACTGAAGTGTAGTAAAATACGATGAGTAAAACCATATAAAGTTATAGTAAACCATATAGTATTACAGTGTTCTGTTTGTCTATTTTTCTTTTGCCTCCTCAACTTCAAATAACTTACTTTCTTTACAGCTTTCATGGTGTCTTGGTGACCTTGTGCAAGAAAAATATTAAACTCAGAACAAATACTTCTAGGTGGTGTCAATCTACATATCTTAGAATTTTCAAAATAAAATGAAACAAAAGCTCACCCCAAAAGAAGTCATTTCATCTCATATATCTCAAGATAATTTTGAAACATCAAGATAATATACTAATATCCTGTTATAAATTCGATTATATTTTATAATCACCAAAATGGATTGAATTTATTAATTTAATTTGAGTCCATTGGTGAACAATGACACTTTGTCTTCTGGGGTTGGTAGGAGGAAGAATGCAGGAAGATTGATTTAAGAGTACGTTTAACTTACTTTGAAGTCAGATTCCTTTGAACTAGGAGTAAATTTTTCTACCTCATCAGTCTGCGTTGACTTGCATATGAGTAAAATACAGCTTAGCTTTGGACCTTGAGTATATATTAATGTACTTCATCTACTTCCGCCAAGTTGGGATGCCAAAATTAGTCAGAATCAGCACTGCAAGTGCAGAAAAATATTACCATTTAACAGGAGGCTACTCATGGTAATTGGAAACTTTGATCAGTATCGTAAGACTGCTCACTAATTCTTCAATTCATGTACAAAACATTTATTGAGAGCTCCCCATGTATTAAACTCCATGCTTGGCTCCATGAATGAGAATTCATAGCAGAAACAGAGACAAGGTGCCCGCCATCAAGGGAGTTTAAATTTGTCAATGGAATGGCCTCTAATATGGCCTCTAGACTCGAATTTAGAAAGATTATTCTCTGTCCCTCTCTTTTTATCTGTAAATTTACATTTATGAAATCAGAGTCTCCTACTGAAATTAGCAATATTCTGATTTGAAATGTTCTTTTTAAAGCTGTGCACAGTCAGAACTGAAGAGAAATTTCCTGTTAAACACGGCATATTTATCACCTGGCTATCTTATTTTGCTCCTGAGCACCATTAAAATGATAAATGACCAAAACAAGAAAGGGAGATGAACCGTCAGCAGGCAAAGTCTTTCAACAGATTTTCAGATGGTGCAATTAAGAAGAGGCATGGTAAGTGACTTGGCAGAGCGGATGAAGCTAAAACTCACATGCCTGCTGAAAGGGCCACTGACGAGGAATGAGTCAATTTGCTCCACTAATACTCATAAAAAGTCTCAAGACTCGTAGGCACCAAGGTGTGGATAATAGCAAAAGGTTAAAATCCAGAGAAATCTGCATTTGACGTGATGGAACCTTGATGGATCTTCTCCTCCAACCTACACCGGACAAGTGTCAACCTTCTACCCACCCACCCACCCATCACCTCTTTCCTAGTGACCACAGGCTAACTTTTTGTAGAAAGTAAGCAAGAGATGTTCTGGACCTGAAAGCAGCAGGCGCAGTGGGGGAAGGTACAGGGTTGAGGACCGAGGGATACATCTTTGAATACTACCTTCTTAGGGAACTCCAGGAAGAGGCCAGCTCACTGCCCAGTTACCCTAAAGGAGAGCCTTCCAGGTGATTAGTTTCTCTCATGCACATCCTCAAAGCACTTCCAATTAGTCTTCCAATGTTTCACTCAGAAAGATGGAGAAACAAGTCTTTTCAGAAAATGGCGTTGGGACCATTGAATCCTCATCTGCAAGAGGATGAAACTGGACTTCTTCTAAGCATCATATACAAAACAAACAAACAAACAAAAACACAAAACAAAACAAAACAAAAACTCAAAATGCATCATAGACCTAAATATAAGACCAAAAACTATAAAACCCATAGAAGAAAATAGGGGATTAAGTCTTCATGACCATGCCTTTTTAGAGATGACACCAAAATCATAAGCCACAAAAGAAAAAAAAAAGATATATTTGACTTCATTAAAATTAAAAACTTTTGTGCTTCAAAGGATACTAAGATAGCCCACAGAAGGGGAGAAAAAAGTTGCAAATCTTATATCTGATAAAGGACTTGCATCTGGGATGACTAAAACACCTTTACAACTCAACAATAAAAAAAATAACCCAATTAAAAAGAGACAAAGGATCTGAAGAGACATTTCTTCAAAGAAAATATACACATAGCCCGTAGGTACATGAAGAGATGTTCAAGGTCATTAGCTATTAGAGAAATGCAAATCAAAACCTCGAGATACCACTTCATACCCACTAGCATGGTAATAATGAAAAGGACGGATAATTACAACTGTCAGCAAGGATGTAGGGAAACTGACACCTGTATACACTGCTGGTGGAAATGTAAAATGGTGCAGCACTTCAGAAATGTTTCGGGCAGTTTCTTAAAAATTTACACTTAGAGTTATCATATGTTCCAGCAAGATGTAAGCCCAAGAGAGATGTAACCATATGTCCACAGCCTTATTCATCATAGTCAAAAAGTGAAAACAACCCAAATGTCCATAAATGGATGAATGGATAAGCAAAATATGGCATATCCATACAATGGAATATTATTTGGCAATTTAAAAAAGTGAAATACCAATACATGCTGCAATATGGAGGAATCTGGAAAACATTTTCAGTGAAAGAAGTCAGTCACTAGAGACTGTAGGATTCTAGTTATATGAAATGGCCAGAATGGGCAAATAGACAGGAATGGAAAGTAATGAGTGGTTTCCTAGAGCTGGGTCAGAAGAAGCAGGAGAGAGAAGATCGATTGAGGGGAAATGGGAAATGACTACTAATGGGTACGGGGTTTCTTTTTGGGGTGATGAAAACGTTGTAAAGTTTAGTGTGGTGATTGTTGCAAAACTCTGACTATACTGCAAACCATTGCTCTGTTCACTTTTTCTTTTGACTCCTTAGTTTTATTTTTTGATTTTTTTTAAAACAATTTATTGTCAAATTGGTTTCCATACAACACCCAGTACTCATCCCAACAAGTGCATTCCTCTGTGCCTGTCACCCACTCTCCCCCCTCCCATACTCCCCTCTACCCTCAATTTGTTCTTAATATTTAAGAGTCTCTTATGTTTTGTCTTCCTTCCTTTAAATGAGTTGTGTGGTGTGTAAAGTATCTCTCAATAAGGCTGTTACAGTAATGTGAATGGACAGCCACAGATTACCAAACACCTGTGGGCCTCCAACCTGAGAGACACCAATGAAACAAACAAAAAATGAACTTGGAGGGAAAAGATACAGTACAGGAAATAAAAGAAAAGGTAAAATAAAACATTTTGGGGGCACCTGGGTGGTTCAGTCAGTTAAACAACTGACTCTTGATTTTGACACAAGTCATGATCTCACAGTTTGTGACCTGCATTGGGTTCTGTGCTGTCCCCATGGAGCCTGCTTGGGA
The DNA here is from genome assembly GCA_030068075.1 of Paguma larvata. Lineage (NCBI taxonomy): Eukaryota > Metazoa > Chordata > Mammalia > Carnivora > Viverridae > Paguma > Paguma larvata. Next base: position 66,440,319 of record CM057828.1, on the reverse strand, counting down.
TTCTCTCTCTTGTTCTCTCTCTGCCCCTCCCCTGCTCGCTTTCTCTCTTTCAAAAAATAAATAAACTTAAAAAAATTATAGAAAAACCCTCAGATAAGAGAAAATATTGCAGCCCATAATTTTCATAGCAGACACAACTGCTATGGAGAAAGAAAGAAAGAGCCCCTGAAAATACAAATATGATTACAATCAAATCATAGAAACTATCCCAGAAAGTAAGACAAAAGACAAAGAGTTGTAACCCAATAGAGATAAGATAACAAAGTTAGAGAGGAACACAGAAATGTCAACGATAAGATTTCTAGAAGAAACAAGCAGAGGGTATGGATAGCACGAAAAATTCCTACGGCTGGAGGACATGAGTTCCAGATTTTAAAAAAAGCCCACAGACCACTCTCAGTAATGGAATTTAAAAAAATTTGTTTCCAGCCATCTTGAAATTTAAGAACTCCAGAATATATATACTGTATATATATATAAAATATATACTTTATTTTAGATACAATTCTTAGAGAAGAATTCTTGAACATCTACATGAAAAAATGTCTTCAAAATCTGAAGGGGGAAAAAAAAAGACTTTAGGTGAAAAGTTCTATACTCAGCTCAACTATCAATCAAGTATGAAAGCAAGACATTTTCACATATCCTTGGACTAAGAAAAAGAACCACCCTATGCATCCTTCCTTAGGAATGTACTAGAGAGGGGCACCTGGTTGGCTCAATCAGTTAAGCATTTGACTCTTGGTTTCAGCTTTGGTCATGATCTCATGGTTCGTGAGTTTGTGAGTTCGTGAGTTCACGGTTCCTCAGCCCATGTCAGGCTCTGTGCTGACAGCGTGGAGCCTGCTTGGGATTCTGTCTCTCCCTCTCTTTGTGCCCCTCTTCCTCTCACTCTCTGTCTCACGAAGGAAAAACCCAGAAGAAACAGTTAAGTTGAAAGCTATTTGGGGGGTTGTAGTTATGAAGAGAGGTGGGTTAACCAACTGCTGACTTTTACTAGAGATGTTTTCATAATGCTTTGTTTTTAAGACCATGTATGTATATTAATTGAAACAAACTATTTTTAATCCATTTTTTTAATGACAGCACTGAAAAAGCAATGTGACGTATAGACACAGGCTGTCAGAAATTTTACAGAGTAAGGGCGCCTGGGTGGCTCAGTCGGTTAAGCATCTGAGTTTGGCTCAGGTCATGATCTATCAGTTCGTGGGTTTGAGCCTCGCGTTGGACTCTGTGCTGACCGCTCAGAGCCTGAAGCCTGCTTTGGATTCTGTGTCTCCTCTCTCTGTCCCTCCCCTATTTGTGCTCTGTCTCTCTCTCTCTCTCTCTCTCTCTTTCTCTCAAAAATAAATAAATATTAAGAAAAAAAAGAAATTTAACAGAGTAAAGATGTGTTCTTTTCTTTTGAAGACCACCATCAAACTGAAAGCCAAACTGCAATCGAGTCCAAGTTTTAACCCTGAACTCTCTTGGAAATGCTCCACACTCACAGGGTATCTAGACCTTTCACACGCCTCCTTAACATCCACAGACAGGAGCTCTACCTTGCAAGGAAGATATCCCATGAGAAATAAGAGGTGTCCCAATGCTGACTCTGTGAATACGTTTTATGACCAGGAAAAGGCTCCCCATAAATAGCTGGTGCCTTTTGGAAGGAAGCCAAGAAAACAGAAAGCAGGACAAAGTTCATGGGCTCATCTCAGAGCCTGGAACTGCCAGGTGGGAAAGTTAAGTAAGACAGAGTGAGAGTAGTCTAGGGCAGCTCTGGGGCATTGACTCAGGGGTGTTTGCCAGGGGCTGTTTTAAAGATACCCACGCCTCAGGACCCACGATGACCGCACTCATCTCCTCTGAACCTTGCAAGGCCAAGATCCACAGGACAATAGACTTCTCCTCTTTAAACCAAACCATTGAGGGGTCCTTGGGTGGCTCAATCGGTTAAGCTTCTGCTCAGGTCATGATCTCACAGTTCGTGGGTTCTAGCCCCATGTCGGGCTCTGTGCTGACAACTCAGAGCCTGGAGCCTGCTTCAGATTCTGTGTCTCCTTCTCTCTCTGCCCTTCCCCTGCTTACTTCTCTCTCTCTCTCTCTCTCTCTGTCTCTTTCTCTCTCTCTCTAAAAATTACATTAAAAAAAAATTAAACCTTTGAGACAGCCTTAGATTAACAATCACATTCTATTCTTTCGGCCTGTGCTTTCACCCTGCATCCCAGCATATGGACAGAGTAAGCCATCGGCGCAGCTACGCCGTGAGGAATTCTGTGGGACGAAGCGTATCTAGCTTCGCAGAGCCGCGGCATTCACGTGAGCTTACCGCCTACCTGGCTGTGGCAGGCCCTGTTTGCCCGGTTCCACAGCTCTAGAACTGGAAGACACTAAGTGCATTCTGCCTTGGCTGAGTTGCCAATTGTGGGTTTTTCCACAGCTCCCAAATGGGAGGGGAGCTAGTTGTTCCTGACCCTTAGTTCCCTTGATGCTGTACTCTTTGACAACCCCTCCCTACCTACCTCTGTCAGGGTCCTATCTTGTCCAGGCTTCCTATATTCTTAGTCTCATGCGCTTATTACCCTCTCGTTATCAGAAGAGTGAGGTTCTCATTTTGTACTTTCGGGGGCTCCCAGTGTCCCTCCTCGAGATGAACTGTTTACTACATAATTAATAGTTGTCAAAACACTTATGTTCATAGAACCTGATAGCCTGGTTCTCGTCTAACGCAGAAAGGGCCAGAATGAAGACATTCATGTAATTATCCAGCTAAGCAGAGCACAGGGCTGTTAAGAATTTGACTTGGGGGATATAATTAAGGAATGGATTTTTAGAGAGACACCTCTTTTGGGACGTGAATGCCCTGACAGGAGTAGATGTGGTTTCTAGGCATTGACTTCAGCAGACATTTTCCCAGGGCCATCCTCCTACACAGATTTTGCATGTTATAAATCAAATAAGGCCCCAAACACGAAGGAATTTATAAACTGTGGAAAGAGACCAGACCAAGATGAGAGAGTAAAATGGTAGAAAAAAACGTTAAAGCGAAGCTGTATAAGGGACATGCTAAATGTTGTAGAGGTTTGAGGAGGGGTAAGTTCTATCTAGTGGGAGGCACAGAGTTTATTCAGGGATTGTAGGCAGCGTTTGGGAAGCAAATGCGCAACAGTGTGCCGTACTGGATGCTATCCTAGAGGAAACCGGAAGTGTAGAGAGAGTTGCGCCACAGGGATGCAGGTGCTGGAAGGTCGTAGAAGAGGGGTTCACTCATTCTCCTGGGGTGGGAGCAAGGGTGGGGTGGGGGACGCTGGCGGGGAGAAATGCGGAAATAGAGCATCGTGGGTACCTTGCAGCTTGAGGGGATGCTCGCACTGGCCCGTGGCTGTGTAACTCGAGCAGCTCATTCAGCCTCTCTGTCTCTGTGTCCACGTCTGTGAGATGGGGATAATCATTAAACCACACATATTGCCTTTTGTGAGAATTAACCGGGCTGCACATAGGAACTGCTTAGAGCGATACCTGCCAAGTCAGGGCTCAGTAGACGATGGCTGTTACCACTATTGTCATTATTTGTGGAAAAAATGTCAGTGCCGACCAACTTAGCAAATGGCATGTGTTTTAAGGGAGAAAAACAGAATGCTTCCGGTTTCACTAGAATAATTCAAATTTTCTTAAGAATGTCACTCAAACATGGATTCAAACATGGACTTTTTTGTGTGAATAAGAACTCGTTTCCTATGGTTCTGATGCACGGTTCACACTAGATCTAACAAGCATATTTTCAAAACTACAGACAAGCTTAGAGGGACTTGCACAGAGCAAACCTTGTGGAAGCTTCCATTGGTGAAGGTGGTCTTAGGGTCTGAAGGATGCTTTGGGCTTTGGAAGTGGCATCATGTGGCCGTCTAGTCTGTCGGCTTTGAATAGTTTTACATGTGACAGAAATATTGCTTTCGGCGTCTCAAGTTTTTCATTAAACATTTTTTCAATATGTTGGACAAAATGTGGTGACAAAAATCTTGCACTTAATGCAAACTGGGAAGATTGACAGATTTTTTCCCCCCAGTTCATTTTATACTGACTCATTACGACAAGGCCTTCTTGGCCTGTGGTTTTCTAATTTCGGGAATCATAACGTCGAACCAGATTCCTGTCTCGTGTAACTCTATGAGGGGCTTTGCCTGGAAAGTGTTCTTGGATCCTCTTTCTGAGTGTGTCTCTGTTTATTTCTCTCCATCTTTGCCTCTCTCTCTTCCTTACTCTCTCTCCTTGTCTTCCCCTACCACCTCGATTGGCTAATTATTTCCAAATAGTTTGAAACTTCTAATTCTACAGACACTGCATTTTATAGCTGACTGCTAAAGCCCCTTCTGAGCCGCAGCACCTACGTCCAGCTGAGTGATGAAGGGTGCTGGTGGCCTAAAGAGTGAGGCACAGGGTTTTGGCAGGAAGGAACCGCATGTCCCCTTTCCCTTGAGACCTTCAATGCTCTTGGTTCGGCATTTTCACTTACCTCTCTCCTTCTTTTCCCTCCATTCTTACCTGTTCCTCCTTCCCCTGCATCTATCCCTTCTCTCAAAATAGAAGAAATGTTTCTTATGTATTGCACCTGTGTACAATGCAGTTATAACGAGGCTGTTGGTGGTAAGTGACTGGAAAATACCTTGGTTAAGGATATGCAGGTAACACCTGCTATACCATATGGAGAGTGATACCAGGGCTTGGGGGGCTCAGTTGGTTGAGCGTCTGACTCCTGATTTCGGCTCAGGTCATGATCCCAGAGTCGTGGGATCAAGCCCCGAGTGGGACTCCATGCTGACAGTGGAGCCTGCTTAAGATTCTCTCTCTCTCTCTCTCTCTCTCTCTCTCTCTCTCCCTCTGCCTCTCCTCTGCTTACACTGGCTCGCTCAGTCTCTCAAAAATAAAAAAAATAATAAAATAAAATAATTCTTTTTAATGTATTTTTTAAAAAAGAGAATGATACAAAAACTCCCAGGAATAAAATATTTCCTATGCAAATGTCACTGAGCCATCCCTAACCATTAGGAGTTTCCTGACTGCCACTTATAAAAATACTTTAAATATCATGAAGACCTCCTGGAATCTGTGATACAGCTGTTAGATACTAATTTTCCCACTTGCCAGTTCCTGAGCTAACCTGTATTAAAACTCGGTCAAGTTTCATTAATAAAATCAATAGCACCGTAAAATAGATTTAAAGTAAATCAAGATTTATTCATGTCATGAAAAGTACAGGTTATTGTCTTTGACGTGTAAACACGGTAACCAGTTTGATTTACAGCAAGGAAAACGAGAATAATTATACTTAAAACCGGGAGAAATAACTAGGCTAGAGATGGAAATCATGAGCAGTGTTGGCATGTGGGTGGCGGTTGAAGCAAGGGGATCATTCCATGAAAGTAAGTCCAGGGAGAAGACAGTCGGGAGGAGGAGGGAACCCCAGAGAACATCCACTTTCAAGGATAGAAAGAGCCAGTGAAGGAGCCTGAGATGAAGAAGCAGAGAGAGCAAGAAGTGGAGAGAGAAGGGGGTCTACACTCTAGGAGACAAAGGGGACAAGCCTGCTGTCACTTGTAGTCCTCTCCCAACTTCCAGGGACAAAAAGTTACCCAAAGAAGTAAATACCAAATAAATAAAATTAGAACTCCCAGTTGTACTGCAAATTAAAGATTACAAAAGAAGGATTTCTGCTACTTTAAATATTGATGAGGAAGGATGGATAGATGAGGTAGGGTGGAATCCTAAACCGGCCCCTAAGATTTCACGCTTTGTACAATCCCCTCCTGCTGAGCGAGCAGCCAGGACCCCCGGCCCAGGGAGAAAGGTGGTGCTCACTTCCGATTATATGCTAAGTGCATTCTGCCTTGGCTGACTTGCCATATTATGTACTTAGTGCATTCTGCCTTGTTTTCACATAAAATATCTAAGTATAATAGCTAAGCCTATCTTTAATGAAGTCGATAAATGTCACATCCAGTTTATACAATGAACATAAATTTTATAGGGGGGAAAAGTCTCAAGATATAATAGATACTGATCCTGACCAAGAATACCAAGTAAAGAGATTCAGTTAGGGACGCCTGAGTCGTTCAGTCGGTTAAGCGTCTGACTTTGGCTCAGGTCTTGATTTTGTGGGTTTGTGAGTTCAAGCCCCCATCAGGCTCTGTACCGATAGCTCAGAGCCTGGACTCTGCTTCAGATTCTGTGTCTCCCTTTCTCTCTTCCCCTTCCCTGCTCGCACTCTGTCTCTCGCTCTCAAAAAGAAATAAACACTGAAAAAAATAAAAAATAAAAAAAAAAGAGATTCAGTTAGTCGGGGGGAAGGAGTAAACAGCTGTATTATTATAAAACTCCATACCTAAGTCTGATGCAGACTGAAAGCGGCTGGCCCAAAAGGTGCTACCTTCAAATTAAAGGAGTAAGGTTACAACCCAGTAGATTTGAGACAATAACGATATTATGATTGAGAACACCATAGTTGCCTGGCGTCATCAGGTCCTCAGGCAGGGCAATACTCAGACTGATAAGTACAGGAAAACCTAACGCAGCAATTTCTTAGAGTTTTGATCAATGTTGTCCATGAAGGTTAAAATATGTTGTGGGCAGTGATGATACTGAAAAATCACCATGGATTTCCCATAAAGCATGCAATTTCTCATAAATTTATATTAATAAAATTTTCCCTCTGCAAAATTAACCTGAGAATGGATGTCTCTTCTGATTTCTGACTCGACATGCAACTCGTCAAACAAACCTAGTTATTTCCAGCACCTCTCTTTTCATATGGTGAAAGAATCAATATTTATAATTTCTCAGACGCCACCTGGGTGATCTCAAAGACAGTTTTAGATATGAAAAGTAGCTTGAGAATTTGGGGTTTTAAAAATTTAGGATTCAATTTTTGGAAGACAAAAATTAAAAAGATGTCAGAGTGAAGTGGTAACTTGGTTAAAATAGTTATGGGTGACTTAGTAACAACACTGGATTATCTATTTGATCATAGTGGCAATAAAATGGTTTTTGAAAATAAACATAGATGGTAACATGATTGAAGACCTCAGCTTTTGCAAAAGTGAGAGTGAAGGACCTCCCCTCTTCTCAAATAATCAAGGATTCAGGTAGGAGGAAACTGTGGGGAGGCTGGGTAGGGAGAGAGAAAACCAAGAGCAGTTTGGGGTGGAGTAAGGAAGAAGACCGTGACCACGGAGCTTGCAATCTGGGCAGTGACCCAGTGTGGCAGGTGTGTGGAGCTGGGTGGGTCAACTAGATGCAAAATTGCAAATGGTAGTCTGGTGTCAGGTCAGATTGCTCGGCTCGGAGAGCAAGGAAGGACCGTGGCATCAGGTGTCTGATATTTGAGGACCTGGATAATTGGGGCCAAATTAGAGCATTCCTGAAATAGACAGAGTTGACAGAGGCTATGTTATGAAGTCTTAATATGTCAACACAACAAAACTCACTTCATGATATTCTGTACAGTTGTTTCCCTTAGGACTGTTGAAATCTCTTCATTTTTTTTTGTCCTGATACTTAAAAAATACAATGTTTCTTTCTGTAGCAATTTCTGAGGATATGTCCATTTTGTCTATTTTTTTGTGTCCCCATTCTGATTAAATTAAATACATAATAAAAGTAAAAAAATAATAATAATTCCTGCTTGAAGAGTACCCTAAAAGAAGAAAAGATAAATCTTTGAGACACCAAAAACTCTTTCCAGAGTTTCGACCTGGTAACTTTGGATAGAAAGGGTTGTGATTTTGGCTCTTAAGCTTGGCAAATCAGGCGGCCACTGTTCCCTGCCAAAATATTTTTTTTAATGAAAAAAGAAATCACTTGATGTTTCCACAGATTGGGATATTTGGCATTATGTATTTGTAACATCTGCACAATTGATTGAATTCTTCATCTGGATATTTTGGCATCGTGACACCAATGGCTTTGGAATCCTTTCTTTTCCACTGCTAAACACACACTCACACACATATACACACATGATTCAGTGCTTGAAGTGTGAAAGGCAAGACGTATTGCAATCCCATTTCTTTTCCACTGAAATCTTTTGCAGAAGTCAGGCAAAGAATGGATAAATTAATACCCTTCCACATTTCTCTAAGCGAAAAAATATCCAACTATCCCATTTCCTCCTCACCCTCCCTCCACCTTGTCACTTTAATCCTTCTAAAGATTCTATCATCCTGGTGTTATGGACCAGGATGTTGGAGGGTGGGAAGAGGAGAGGGTTGGAGAATACATGGAGCCACCAAATCATTCCAAATTAACCTCCTTGTCTATAATAGTGTAAAAGATGTTTGTATCTATGGGAGCTAGAATGTGTTAGCTTGGGAGGAGAATAGAATAGGATTTTCTTTTTTTATTTTAATTTATTTAAATGAAAATTAGTTAACATACAGTGTAGTATTGGTTTCAGGAGTAGAAGCCAGTGATTCATCACTTACATATAACACCCAGTGCCTATCCCAACAAGTGTCCTCCTTGATGCCCATCACCCATTTAGCCCATCCCCCTACTCGCCTACCCCTTTATCAGATAAAGGGTTAATATCCAAAATCTATAAAGAACTTACCAAACTCAACACCCAAAAAGCAAATAATCCAGTGAAGAAATGGACAGAAGACATGAATTAGACACTTCTCCAAAGAAGACATCCAGATGGTGAACAGACACATGAAAAGATGCTCAGCATCACTCATCATCCGAGAAATACAAATCAAAACCAAAACGAGATACCACCTCACACCTGTCAGAATGGGCTAACATTAACAACTCAGAAAACAACAGATATTGGTGAGGATGTGGAGAAAGGGGAAGGAACCCTTTTGCACTCCTGGTGGGAATGCAAACTGGTGCAGCCACTGTGAAAAACAGTACAGAGTTTCCTCAAAAAGTTAAAAATAGAACTACCCTACAACCTGGAAATTGCACTATTAGGTATTTATCCAAAGGATACAAAAATGCTGATTCTAAGGGGCATATGTACCCCAATGTTTATAGCAGTGCTATCAACAATAGCCAAATTTTGCAAAGAGCCCAAATGTCTATTGACTGGTGAATGGATAAAGATATGGTATGTGTGTATATTGTGTGTGTGTGTGTATGCGTGTGTATACATACAATGGAATACTACTCAGTGATTAAAACAAATGAAATCTTGCCATTTGCGACAATGTGGATGGAACTAGAGTGTATTATGGTAAGTGAAATAAGTCAGCCAGAGAAAGACCAATACATGATTTCACTCATATGTGGAATTTAATAAACAAACCAGATGAACATAGGGGAAGGGAAGGAAAAATAAGATAAAGAGAGGGAGGGAGGCAAACTGTAAGAGACTCCTACATACAGAGAAGAAACTGAGGGTTTGGAAGAGTTTTCAGGATCTCTTTCCATTATACTGCATGAACACGATTCTGAACTTTAAATCTGTTTCAGCAGACTCAGTCAGGTAGTGCTCAAACCATCAGCATTTAAGGAGCACCCACTATAAGCTCTCTTGGAGTTTATAATCCCCTGGGGAGTCAGGAAGCTCTGTGACAGACTTTATGCTCCGAATGTTCAAAGGCAATGAATAACAATGGAGACTTGGAATTTGGGGGAAGGCACATGGAGAAAGGAATTTTGCGTTGGGGGCTTCAAGGATGGGGGCTTTATGGAGAAGGAGAGTTTTCTGTAATGGAATCAACAGAGAAACATAAATAATTTATGAGCTTGACTGAAGCCTGCTGTGTGGTCAAGTGATAGAGAGGAGGGTGGAGGCTCTTGGAGATGATTAGAACATTTCACCCAGATGCTATATGGCCTAGGGAACCGTGTTCTGGGGGTCAACAGAACTTAGTGACTGTCGCTTACCTCTCTGTGTCTTCTACCACACCTACCCTTACTAGGTGTTTCCTAAAAACTCCTTGACTTGAAGTGTGGCATGATGACAAGCTTTCAAAGACTTCAGTACCATAATTAGAACCTAGAATTAACCATTGAAACTACATTTTTTGCTAATTTTTCAGAAAGAAAGGAAAGGGTATTGCTTGTTTCAGTTATAAAAGCTACAGCCATTGTGAATGTACCTCATCAAAGAAATAAATTATGGAGATAATATTTCTTACACATTTACTGAGGGCCAAGCACTGTTCTAAGTCTCCTGAGATTTCACCATGAACGAGAGGCAAGGTCTCTGCAAGATCCTTTCACCCAGTGGTAATTGCTTTGAAGACAACAGACACAGGTGATGGGAGAGTGACTGGGCAGGGGTAGGCTGATCATTAAGGAAGGGCTCTCTGAGGATGTGACATACAGCAGAGTCCGGAATGAGAAGAAGGAACGAGGCAAGGGAAGGTTGGAACACTCAATTAGAGGAGAAGGTTAGGCAAAGGCCTTAAGAAGGGACAGCTTAGCATGCTGTAACCCATCACTTGATGGATTTTCTCTTTGGAATTAAGCTTATTTTAAGCTGGACCAATAGGAATCTGGCAAAATAATTTCTTTTTCTTCTTATCTCTGTTCTCTTAGACTGTTTTCAAAAACAAAACTGAGTCCTTCCAACACCCCATATTAAAGGAATACATATTTATAATAGCAAAGAGAACAGAAAGTAGGCAAGCATTGAAGGAACGTTCCAAAATATATCTGGAAGATTGACAGAGGACGGAAGCCCAGTGACACACAGGGAGGAGGGCTGTGGAGGGGAGGGGCAGAAGCCAAGGAGAATGAAGAGAATTGTTCTGCTTGCTAGCAACACAAAGACCTACCTTACACACACACACCCTTCCCTTTCTCCCTTCCTCCATGGAAAAGAACCTGGAGATAAGACTTAAAAGGTAGGTTGGAGTGAATAGTAGGACCTTGAAATTCTTTGCTCTGCTGTGGTTGATCTCAGCTCGTTTTCCTAAAATTCAGCTCCAGGCACACTGGCCTGTCTCCTCCAGCTCCTCATGCCTACCCTGATCTGCTATGGCTATGCCTCTACTCGTGTTTGTTCTGGTATTTTAGATATTCCCTTCACACGTCTACCCTTGGGAATGCCAGTGAACTTCAGGCTGCATTTGAGATGCAGCCTTCTCTCTCATTTTCCCTGCAGGCAAGCACTTGAACTTATTTCACATTTGTTTTTATTTCATAGCCTGGCCATATAATAATATAATAGATGATGAAAGAGCATTTGTTGATTTTCCGTCCCGAAAGGTTGTCACATTTTCTGACGCCCTTTCTCAAATAGTCATCCACATCCTCACTTCCCACGCAGCATGTTCTGGCTGCTACATCCAACACGCCCCTGAAAATGCTGTGTGGAAGCTCTCCTTTGGGCTCTTTAGTGCTGATCCAGAGATGCTCCTCAGTTCTCACCCTGTGTCAGATTTCAGCAGGGTTTGACTCTCGAGACCACAACTTTTCCTTGAGCGTTCTCCTCTCTTGATTTCAATAACACCTCATTTTCCTGGCTCTCTTCAGACTTCTCTGCTTGTGTTCAGTTGACTTTTCAGGATTTTTCTCTCTGCCTCCCCTGCAGTGCCACACTCAAGGGTCCAGCCTAGCTTTTCTTCTTTCTTCATCCTGCCTGCTCCCTTGGGTGTGCTCAACCACATCAGTGTCACCAAGTTCATCTTTCTCTCCAGCCAGATCCCTTGTCTCAGTACTAGACCAATGAGTATAATTGTTTCCCAGACACCTTCTCTTGAACATCACAATCACACTTTAAATATAGTATATCCAAAACAAAACTCATCACACGTGCTCCACTCCTTTTCCACCTGCCTTACCATCACCCTGTTCTCTCTCTCAGTGAATTAAAATACCAGCCATCTGGTTTCTAAAATCAGATTTCGACCTGGGCATCATCCTTGACTCTCAAAAGATCAGTCAACTTACGCACCTTGGAGAGTAGTAGTGCCTATAACAGTGACTGACACTCCAGGAAGTGTGTCGGGTTATTTTGTTTGTTTCCTTGGAAAGAACAAGAAAAATTGATCTATTTGGATTAGACAGGTTGAATTGGAAGCCATTGGGATACGCTTGTAAAAGATGTTGATTGGGCATTTGTAAATGCAGGACTGGAATTACGAAGAGATTTCAGAGCTAGAGCGACATATGTGAGAGTTTGTATTTGAGAGTATCTACCTTATCCAGGACATTCAGTGAAGCCATGGGGGAAGAAGAGATCGCCATGGAAAAGAGTACAGAGAGACAAGATAGATGGAACCAAATCGAAGGAGCAGGTTGTAACTCTTTAAAAGCTGATAGGACCTTACAGATTATAATGAAACAACTTTTTCTTTCCACCTGAAAATTACATATTGAGAAGAAGAGGAGAGAAATTAAGTAAAGAAAAATCATCTACTTAGAAGGTCTTTGATGTCAAGTTGAAGTTTCAAAGCTCAGATTGAGAAAAGACTCAGAGTGAGATGACTATTCTAGAGTCAAAAGCAAGGATTCAGAATAAAGCCAATGTTTTTGTTGGCAGCACAGAGAGCCAGAGAGAACTTGGGTCTTTTAAGAGTTCCATGAACCAATAGATAAGCAGGCTGTAACACTTACACAACCTCCAGATTTCCTGTAGTGTAAGCCAATAAATATATACCTTATAGTATGAACCAGTTCAGCTTGTTACTTCTACTGGAGTAACAGGAAGTGCCAGGGCCAGCTCGTGTGGGCTCTGGAACTGATAGTGTGTGTCTCTTCCCAACTCTGAATTCGGTGACATCATGTGGTTAGCTTGAAACTGGCCATGACAGGACTATTTAAAACTCAAGAATTGAGAAATGCTGCAAATTAAGGTTGTTCCCTCTTCCCCTGGAAATGAAGTTGATAAACTTTTTCCAGCACATCACTGGTTACAGCTAAGAGTGTCCTTGCCGATATACATGTTGACTTAAAAACTGCTGATCACTGTTTGTCTCTTAATAATTCATTTGGAAAAGTATCAATCAATGCCAAGTGGCTATAACCCAGTTGCTACAAAATATCTATCTATAGTTTATAATAGAATGTTAAGAAGCGATTGGGCGGTTGGAAATCTGGGAGTTTGCATTTCCTTGGAGGGGTTGTGGGTGTAGTTCATCCCCCCTTCAGGGGCAAAGTGTTACTCTCCTACCTCAGGTCAAAGGAGACGTTTTAAGAGAGCCACTTGGAGAACCTGATGGGAGTCCCAGAGAGTCTGAAGGACATAGCCTCACGTATGAAAGTTCTGAGGGAAGAGACGGTGGCTGAAATTGCCAAGAAGCAGAGAGATAGTTGTTTTGGAAGGGCAAAGATGCAGAAGTATTTCCCTTGGGCCCGAGTGTATCCTTCCAAAGGAGGCTTATTGGATCATCTTGAGAAGGATTCTGGCTAAGAGGAGGGTCTGGAGGCCAACGTGACCCGACACAGATGTGGGCTTCCTGGGGGCCAGAGGGCTGAGGGTAAAATGGCAGTGGCCCTCCAAGGGAGGCGTCTTTATCCAAAGGAAAGAGCTATAGGTCAGAGGTGTTGGGGTACTGGATAGAGGCAAGGTGGCACCCCAAGAGTCCACAATTATGCATCTGACATACCCACAGGGCACTAATACCAGATTATGGCTGTATACTCGTATCGTTAGAATATATCCCCACTATTATTTCCCTCTTTTCCCATATGCTCCAACCCTGGAGGGGCCCATAGCAGCATGGGTGCATGGGTGAGGAGGTAGGCAGCTAGAAGGAGTAAGGAAGAAGCCCACCTGCGTCTCCTAACCCCTCAGATTTCCCAGCCACAGACAGGCCTTGATGGCAGGGCCAGAGGCTTTAAATTGGATAAAAGATGGCCATCTCAAGGTTAAATTGGAAGATACTTTTCAAAACTACGGAATGCAATTGCTCTTGTGACTGCAGGAGACTAGAAAAGCTGTGCAATCTGTTTCGTGTTTGCACCCGGGACAGGAAAAAAAGGCAGGAGAGGGCTCAAAGGGTCCTTGGGGTAAAAACAGTCTCTGCGCCCTCCTGGCTAACTCGATAAACATGTTAGATTTACATGGACGATTGCAGCATTTAATAACGTGATTAACTGTCCAGAAGCACAGTCAATGTGCTCCACGGGTGTCTGTTCAATGAATGAAGGAAACTCCAACTTGGAGTAAGGAAAGGATTTAGGAGGCAATTCTCCCATCTGAGCAAAATGACAAGTTGTTTACATCTGTATCGCATCAGAGAGAGTCTTTTGATTCTCTCTGGATTTAACCCAGTATATACTAGGATTCATGGGAAGATGGTGATTTGGGGATATCTATAACGCTTTTTCCCTTTGGCCCTATAAAGCTAAGTATAACACAGAATTTCCATCTCTCTTCCCAAGCTCTGCCCTGTACAAAGGTGAAGAGGAAGATTCCTCCACATGTCTTCTGATGGTTTTGCTTTTCTCTAGAGGCACTGAGTGCTATGGGAGCAATTTGGACTCTTACTTAACATTTAAAGAGGGAGAATTAGAATCTGTGGCTCTTATGGTTTAGAAGCCCTTGAATCTGCAGTGCCCCAAACAGTAAGCACTAACCACACGTCATTAATTTTACATTTAAATTAATTAAAATTAAATAGAATTTAAAATTCATTTTTTCTGTCATACTAGACACATGTTAAGTGCTTATTAGATACATGTGGCTAGCGGCACTGTTAGAATATAGTTAACACTTGGTTTGCCAGCATACCAAGGGTGTTCCAGAAACACCGTTGTAATCCAAAGCACTCGTATATCAAAGCAAATTTTAAGAACCATTGGCTCAGTGGTGATCATATGACATTTGGCGTCACATACTACTTGTATTGCAAGACATCGCTCATTTATCAAGTTAAAATTTAGTAGAAATGTTTTTGCTTGTCTTGTGGAACACTCAAAGAACAAGTCACTCATAATCCAAGGTTTTACTGTATTTTAATCTTCACAGAAAACCCTAGTGGATGGTGGTACCCTAGATCTTTGTTAGAGAAAGGCATAAAATATTTTTGAAATGAATTTCTACCTGGTATGATTCAGACTCATTTAAAACAAAAAGATAAACTTTCATATTTAAGTAAGTCAAGGAAGTAAATAAAATAAAGCCAGTCTTCAAATTAAGAATTTGGAATATATCTAAAGGCAGACTTCGACAGCAGTGATCTTTTGTGTGTAAATTTCACTCAAATGCTTTCGACGTGACTGTTTGGGTAACTTATTTTTGTGTTGTAATCTCAGAAAATGTCTTTTGGGATCTTTCCCAGAGAGTCCATCTCAATTTTTATAAAGCATTCCATAGTTATTTGATATTGGCAAAGAGAAATTAAAATTGCATTTAGAAAAGATTCTTTATATTCACGTGACTAAACTCTTTGGACAAATCTAGATAAATTAGACCGATCCTTACCAGGGATAAGAAGGCTGCCTAGTTCCTCTCTCTGCATGTCAACAGTACTTCATAGCAGTTTCTCTTCCAGCTTAGAGCTGGGAACTGGGGAAAAGCTATTGTGTCAGAAAAGGGCCCATTGGACTTAGCAGACAGCAACTTCAATAGAAGATTGTTACAATGAAGTATAATTATAACAATTTTCCATAGCATAGGAATTGCCAATGGAGAGAGACAGGGATAGATGGGGAAAAGGATGATAAGACTAACGTTTTCATTAGGCTGAAGACAGGCCCCATGTGAGCAGGCATCTTTGTTTTGTTACGCACATGCCTCAGAGCCTGTAATACTGCCTGGCACATAGCAAGTGATCGATATTAGTTGAGTGAAATATACAGAACACTACCCTCTGTATTGTCTTAGTCTCTGTGAGGCAGGAAGTGGGGATTATGTTAACCCAATTTAGAGATGAGAAATGAATAAAGAGAAATTACGTGACTTTCCCCAGGGGACACAGCTAGCACCAGAGATGAGACTTAGTTCTGTTTGGCAAAGGGTAAGGGAGTGCAGGGCTTTCTTTGCCTGTGCCTCTTCAACCCTAAACATGTATTTTTCATTTGCTTCTTTCCCACTGTGCTTGGAGTTGCAAGAGTAAACTTGTTACTAATTTACTGATATGGGGTGAGTAGATACCTGAATGAATGAAAGATAAAAAAAAAAAAGTTTGTCCTGTCTTAATGGAGAGCAAAATTTCAGGTATCAAGCCTAAGCTAGTTTTAGTTCTGTGTGTTTTACATTTTCCCCCTGCAGTTTCTAGTCGTCCAAAGTTGAATTTCTTTAGAGTTGTAGACAAGGGACCAAGAAAGTTTTTTCTGTAAAGGGCCAAATAGGAAATATTCTAGGCTTTGTGAACCGGATGATCTCTGTTGCAACGACTCAACTCTGCCATCGTAGTGGAAAGCAACCCGGATAATCCATAAATGAGTGAGTGTTGCTGTGTTCTGATGAAATTTTGTTTATGGATACTGAAATCTAAATTTCCTGTACTTTTCAGGTATCACAAAATACTATTCTTTTTTTTTTTACTTTTTTTCAACTATTCAAAAACGTAAAAGCCATTCTTACATATCATAGGCCGGGTTTGGCCCTTGGGCTATCGTCTGCCTAACCTGCTAAAACTCCCACTTCGTCAGTTATATCGTCAAAGCACACGTCTCTGAGCACAGACCCGATCATACTCCTTTTCGAAAACTCCCACTGTCTCCATATAGACTATGCAGCGAAGTACAAACTGATATGAGCGCCACGCCATCCAAGACCAAGGCCCACACTGCATTTCCAGCCCTGTTCTCCCTCTTCCAAGGTCAGCTCACCCTGAGAAGGCCTACTCACCAACCTCCATTCTTTTGCCTACTTTGTTCTGTCCATCTGAAATGCCTTCTCTACGCCTTCCTTCTGCCTTTGTCTCCTTCTTCCCTAACCCATCAGCCCCTCCCCAGCTGGACTGAACCATTTCCTCAGTGTCCCACCTCGGCTGCCTGTGTTCTTTTTTTTTCCTACTCTTTAATAGATTCGATCTTTTGTTATGATTGTGTATATGATCTTCTGCCCACAATGTTATCAACTATTGAGTTTAGGACCTGCATCTTTTATATTTGGTCAGGTTCCATGCTAGTTTTTGATGAACATTTGTAGAATTTAAATGAATAAGTAATCCGAAAAGGCTCAAAATGGAATTACTTGAAGTATTGCTCTTTGCAATTTGAGAAAATAAGTAACTTTGCTTTTCCACAAAAACTTCTAAAATAAAACTACAGGAAAAGAGAAAAACTTCTATAATCCTCATCCTCTATTTCATCCATCCCCTCACCCCCATCTCCACTCTGGCAACCATCAGTTTGTTTTCCATAGTGAAGAGTCTGTTTCTTAATTTTTCTCTCTTCTGTCTTTTTTCCCCCTTTGCTCATTTGTTTTGTTAAATTCCATATATTATTGAAATCATATGGTATTTGTCTTTCACTGACTGATTTATTTTGCTTAGCCTAATAATCCCGAACTCCATCCACATCGTTGCAAATGGCAAGATTTCATTCTTGTTTATGGCTGAATTATATTTTTACATGTATATACCACATCTTCTTTATCCATTCATCGGTCGAAGGACACTTGGGCTGTTTCCACAGTTTGGCTATTGTAGATAATGCTGCTATAAACACTGGGGTGCATGTACCCCTTTGAATTAGTATTTTTGTATTCATTGGGTAAATAACCTAGCAGTGCAATTGTTGACTGGTAGGATAATATACTTTTAACTTTTGAGGAGCCTCCATACTGTTTTCCAGAGTCGCTGCACCAGTTTGCGTTCCCATTAGTAGTGCAAGGATGTTCCCGTTTCTCCACATCCTTGCCGACCCTGTCGTTTCCTGTGTTGTTGATTTTAGCCATTCTGAGGTGGTAGCTAATTGGTATTGATTTCTATTTCCCTGATGATCAGTGATGTTGAACACCTTTTCATGTGTCTGTTGGCCACCTGTATGTAAGTGTTGAATCACTATATTGTATATCTGAAACTAATATTACACTGCATGTTAATCAACTGAAATTTAAATAAAAATAAAAAATAAAATAGCAACCTCAAAAAAAATGAAAGAAAAATTGTGTCTTTTACTAAATAGAATTCATTTTTCATCTTATGAAAAAGATTTTTAAAAATCAACTTACTGGGGGCACCTGGGTGGCTCAGTAGGTTGAGTCTGACCTTGACTCAGGTCATGATCTCAAGGTCCACTGTTTCAAGCCCTGCACCAGGCTCTGTACTGACAGCTCAGAGCCTACAGCCTGCTTCAGATTCTCTCTCTCTCTCTCTCTCTCTCTCTCTCTCTCTCTCTCCCAAAAATAAACATTAAAAAATTTTAAATCAATTTACTGAAGCTTAATTAACTGTTATAATTGGCCGTGAATGAAAGGTTTCCAATTAGCTGTAAAATGAGTGATGGCAAGGAATCTTCTTGTCAAGATAAGACTTTCAAGAACTTAGTAACAGCTAGAAGCAAATTAGCCACACCTGCTCATGAGAGACGCTAGAGAAACAAGCTTTAGCTGAGCAGACCAAAGTGTAAACAATTTAAACCTGGCAATGGAGGCCAAGAAGGCAGAGATCTTGGTTAAAAGGTCTTTGCTTAGTTAAAGCAAAGAGAAAGCGAGAGGCTGAGCCTCCTATGAAGGTGTGTGTTGTGGTAAAACTGGTCAACTTTGTCTGAATTAATCTTTTTTTAAAATGTTTATTTGTTCTTGAGAGAGAGGGGCAGAACCTGAGTGGTGGTGGGGCAGAGGGAGGGGGAGACAGAGACTCCCAAGCAGGCTCTGAGCCGTCAGCACAGGGCTCAAACCCATGGACCCCGAGATCATGACCTGAGCCAAAGTCGGATGCTCAACCCACTGGGCCACCCAGGAGCCCCTCTTTAATTAATCTTATCTGCATACGTAAGTCTTCATGTGATATTTTGTTATCCTTTCTGGAACCATGAAGACATTCCAACTATTGGGAAGATTTATTCATTGCTAGAAACCCAATCATTGTTTAAAACCAGGCTATCTTAGTGCTAAAGACAGTGGGTAGCCAAGATGTGAAACTTTTGTTGGGGCTACATCTGCCTGTCCCAGTTCCTGGGGCCACAGTAATCTAAACCTATGTCTGTGCCCTCCTCCACTTTCTGAGACATGGTGTTAGGGTGGATGGAATTACAGAGAATGTAAATAAATCTTTTTTTTTTTTCAAATGTTTATTTTGAGACAGAGAGAAAGAGAGCAGGGGAGGGGCAGAGAGAGAGGGAGAGAGAGAATCCCAAGCAGGATCCATGCTGTCAGCGCAGAGTCTGATGCAGGGCTCAGTCTCACAAACTGAGATCATGACCTGAGTGGAAATGAAGAGTCGGACGTATAACCAACTGACCTACCCAGGTGCACTGAGAATGCAAATAAATCTTCACCTTAAAACAAAACGTTCATTAAAGGGTGTTCCAGACTGGGGGAGCAGCACATTTAGGTGGACTGAGGTCTTGATGGGAACGGCGACTAATCTCATTAATGAGAAGAAAGTGTTCATTGGGAAGAATGTCGAAGGTGTAATTTATGAGTTGTTTAAATGGTTGAGGGTGGGTAAGTCCCCCCAAAACATGCAAACTGACATGATCTGTAGAGGTAGAAATGTACTTCGGAGAGTTGAGAATGACATGGAGCTTTTCCTTGAAAGGGAAGAGTGATTTAGGCAAGAAAATACTGGTTAAGAATTTGGGGAAACTTGGGGTGATGGGAATATAGAGAGACAGGAGAGTTTCAGTTTAGCTACATTAAACCAAGGTGAGCCTTTTAAATTTATGGTCTGCAGAATCTGAGTCTTACCTGCTGAAGGTTAAAAAGAAATGGATATGGGCACATAGGAAAAGCTGACTGAATCTTAAGTGTATTTTCAAGGTATTCTATCTTTTTAAATTGCTTGTACATTTGACTTATTAGCTATAATTTGGTGGACAAGTTCAGCTAGGAGACAGAAATAATTACTTTATTGTTACCTTACAGTATTGGAACCCGGAATAATTATACGTGGGTAGTGGAATCATATTTTGGAGTATTAATTTTTTCTCCTGGTCTTTATGACTGTTTTCTTTTTCTCTCATTCAAAGAGAAAGACAGCATTAAACCCCACTGCCTTGGGAAGGACATGTGACAGGGTGGAAGACAGAAGGGGAAAACAGTGTGCAGAACTGCAGAGGTGGGAGATGATGGTGGGCTATGGGGTGAGGTGGAAGAACGAGGACAGGATGTAGGAAGAACCGGAAGGGCTAGGAAAAGGAAGCTTCCTTGAGAGTAAGAGGGTTTCCCTAGCAGTAAAAGGAGACAAGAGGGTCTGCACTTTCCAGGGGAAAAGGACACCAAGCTCTGACTCTTGGAGGTGACCCCCAGAGAATCAGCAGGACAGCTGACAGGGACGAAGCCTCAGAGCAAGGACCAGAAGTCAGATGTCCTCAGAAACATCAAGGTAATGCAGATTGGGAAGCACGTGCGTAACAGTAAGTTGCCGCGGCAGCTGTGGCTAACGAGAGAGCATACTCAAGGTGTGCAAAACGGTCTTTTTTGTTTTTTGGGTTTGTTGTCGTGTGTTTGTTCTTTTGAAAAAGCTTTGCTTGCCGCCAAAATATTTACAAACCAAATTTGCATCTTCCGGGATACAGGGCAATATGGAGTCATAATTTGCTTTGCAATCAAATGCTGTGGTATGGAAGCCACAGAGAGCCGTTGTCCCTGTATGGACCATGGGACTTTTACGATAATCGTTAATCTCAGTGGTGAGGTATAGACAAGATCTCCTCTCCCCGTGTCCCTCCCTCCAGTTACACCTATTTGGACACTATTTACAATCCTAGATTCTTGCTATGAACCCAAGCAAGGGGAAGGAGGTTCCATGAATGCCTGCGGTCAGGCTTCTCGATTGTCTTCGTATTAATTTGAAGGTGATGGGGCGGGATGGTTCTGTGGTGTGATGTGGGGTTAAGAGGTAAACACTACTTAGTAAACTCAAATAACTGATGAAAGCCAATTTTGAGTGACAGGGTTTCTCGATGAGACAGATCAGATTCTGAATTGATGGTAGCCAGTCAATGAAACAGACACACTCCTACAGATGGAAGTGGAGGCTGAAGATACAATTGACTTGTCCCAGCAGCACACAGCAGGCATTCCCTAAAAAGGAAACCTGTTTCTTTACTCCAGGACTGTTTGTACAGATCAAGAATACACTCTCAATTAGAAACTGCAATTTGGTTCTACTTCATCCTGATGACTACAGTACAGCTTCCTCTCTTCTTTTGTTTTCTCCCTCCCTATTCTTTCAGTGTACATAAAGTAAGTACTGGCATATTGCTTTTTTTTTAATGGCCAATGTTATGTTTTGATCAATATCAAATGGAGCTGGGATGGAGAAAATGCTGGCTCTGTGATAATACCTGAGATAAAAAGTGGCATGCTCCTTCCCTCTTACATTTATATTCCAGTAACTTATTTTGTGCTCATGGTTTAACGACAACAAATCCCACGACATAAAAATCCTTGCGTACCTCGTTCAACTGAAGAATTTTAATTTGTCATTATAAAATCAAGCACATTTTATAACTTTTTGTACATTGTCGTTACAGGTAGGGCACCCTGTATTTAAATCAGGATACATTATGCTAAAAGAAATGAATCCTGGACAGTTTTCCCTTCAAGTCAAATGTCTTGTTATTTAAGCAAACTTCTTGCTTAAAATGAAAAAGGAAAGAAAATGGGAGCTAGCAATTTCCCATAGTCTACCTTAGCAAGCATTCATTGGAGATCTAATCATACAATTATTTATACAGTGAAGGGGGATAAAGTTTTAGCAGGAGGAGATTTGAGCACCCAGGAAACTTGCAATCCAGTGGAGGAAGCGGCAAACACGTTAAATACAAGGGAAGGTAGGGGAAGTGCATCTTGAGATGAACACAGTCCTGTGAGAACACAGAGGAGAGAAGGGGCCTGATCAGTGCAGGAGGACTAGGCGATAGAAGGAAGGACCCAGATGAAGGACTCAGCTCATTTTAAGCAGGCAGCATCTTCAGCGGAAGTTAAAGACACACACGTGAGTTGGATAGAATGTGGAGACAGCTCGTTGCTCCTTCATCCCTTATCTTTCCTGCAGTCTTGTCACCAACCTCCCAGACATGTCGACATCACCATTTGATTTATCTGTTTGATGTGCCCCTTGCAGAGTTAGAGGATTCTTCCCTGATCACACCTCTTAAAAGTATATTCAGCTTGTAAAGGAAGAGTCTGTCTTTCTCTATATATTTATGTTTATATATTTAGCCAAAATGAGTAGCTCTCAACCTCGGGCACATGTTCAAATCCTGTGGGGGAACTTGAAAAATACCGAGAGCTGTCATTGGCCTCCCGGTAATGATGCACGGAGGACGCAACATCTCCCTCGGGTGTTCCTGCCGGGAACCCAGAGCCTGAATTTAATCAGAAGGACATATCTGAAAAACCCAAATTGAGTGACAGTCTACAAAATAACTAGGGTGTTAGCTAAAAAATTTTCAGTTCATGAAAACTATGAGGAACAATCCTATTTTAAAGGAGACCAAAGAGAGGTGAGAACTCAACGCAACGATGAGCTTAATTGGACCCTGTGCCAGAAACTGGACCAGAAAGATGACATGAGTGGGGCATTTGGACAAGTCAGAATGGGGCGTATAGATTAGATAATATCACTGTGTCATCATGCCATGATTACGTAAGAGAAGGTCATATATATATATATATATATATATATATATATATATACACACACACACACATATATATACACACAGAGAGAGAGAGAGAGAGAGAGAGAGAGAGAGAAGTATATATATTTAGAGAGAGAGAGATTCAGAGAGAGGAGAGAGGGGAAAGGAAGAGAACGATAAAAGTACTGTGGAGAATCTGGATTAATGGTAACCAGAAATTCTTTATGCTTTTTTGCAACTTTTTGGTAATTTTATTTCATTTGAAAATAAAAAATTATTTTAAAAAAGAAAAGCCTCTCTGAGAGGAGCAGTATATCAGCGTCCTAAATACAGATCCTTCAAGGGCCTAGCAAGTAATATAAACGTGTAAAGCAGCAGAACTCAAGATAACAGAATGGGGAGAACATGTCTGGATTCGAGTTGTTTAACTCAGATTTTTAAAATACTCCTCCTTCCCCAGTTGGTTAAGTGTCTAACTCTTGATTTTGGCTCAGGTCATGATCTCACGGTTTGTGAGTTCAAGCCCTGCATCAGGCCCTGTGCTGACAGTATGGAGCCTGTTTGGGATTCTCTCTCTCTTTGCTCATCCAGTGCTGACTCTCTCTCTCTCTCTCTCTCTCTCTCTCTCTCTCTCTCTCTCTCAAAATAAATAAATAAACTTAAAAAAATTAATATTAAAAATAAATTTAGGGGTGACTGGGCAGCTAAGTCGGTTAAGCGTCTGACTTCAGCTCAGGTCATGATCTCACAGTTGGTGGCTTCGAGCCCTGCACTGGGGTCCGTGCTGACAGCTCAGAGCCTGGAGCCTCTTTCGGACTCTGTGACTCCCTCTCTCTCTCTGCCCCTCCTCTGCTCATGTTCTGTCTCTCTCTGTCTCTCAAAAAATTAATAAAAGTTAAAAAAATTTTTTTAATAAAATAAATTTCAAAAATAATAAAATAGTCTCCTAAACAATCTAAAATAGGCTGTCCTATTTTGGGGCAATATGTCATCATATTGTAATGTGCAGACCTGAAGGAAGAATAACTACAGTCACCATTTGTAAGCGCAGAAATTTGGCCATCCTTAGATCCCTCCGATTCCTGTTGTGGACCAGACACTATGTTGAAGCATGAGTTTTATATTAAATTTAAGCAAAGCATATATTTAAGACAAATTTTGAAATAAGATAATTTTCATTGAACTCTTTCTATTAGGCTGACTTTGGCTGCAAGTAACATAAAACCTCACCTTCAATGGATTTAAACAATAAAGCAATTTAACATCTAACATAACAGGAAGTCTCCCAGCTTAATGGCCTTGAAGATCTGGCTTCTTTCCATCTCTCTGTTCCACCTTCTCTGGTGGGTCATGTTTGCCCTCTGGCTAGCTCCCCCGATAGTCTCAAAAGAGCAGCAGGAACTCGAGGCCTCATGTTCAGATATGGCAACATCCAAGAAACTATCTTCTCTTGCTTTTATCTCCTCGGAGCAAATACATATTTTCCTGAAACACTTAAGTAGACGTGCCCTTTGACCCAATGTCCTGAAAGTTGTGTTCACTCCTAAGCTAAGCATTGGAAACAAAGTAGGATTTTCAGGTTGGGCTTGGACTAAATAGCATTTGCTTTGAGGATGGGGTCACTACCCCCTGAGATGGGGGGGAGGCAGGCGGGATACCCTGTAAAGCTGGGGTGGAGGTGGGGCCTGAGCATGAAGTAATCAAGCAGTAGAGTCTATGGTAGTGACTGTTCTCAAGGACACCCAATTTCTCTGAAATTAAGTTGGACTTGCACATAAGACAGGGGTGTGTGAAACTTAATCCAAACAGAGAGACTGGCAAATTTAGGCATGCCAAAGTCGAGGCATGTGGAAGGTAATGAAAAAAGCACGAGATTGATCGGGAAATTTGGCTCTGTGTTAACCAGCTGAATCCTCTTGATCAAATAACTGAATTTTCCTAGACCTCATTTATTTGTTCGCCAAAAAAAAGGGGGGTTGGCCTGGTTGGTTTCTAAGATCTCTTCCAACATTAATAGCTTGTTAGTCTATGACCACTGGCTACTAAGCTCTAAAAGGTAAAGAAACTGAAGAATTTGGTATTTGTGAGAATGCCTCTCAGAATAAATAATTCTTAGCCATCTAGACCCCAAAAAGGGAAAAGCATTTGCTTTAACAGCATAATTAGGACTTCCGGTTTCTGGTCTGGCCCATGAAGGACTTGGAAGTCATCACTCCATCCTAACAAGTAAAGGGCTGAACAAACGCAAAACCAACAACTCTACCTAGATCTGTCAGAGAAGCGAGATCATAGGGCAAAGCGGAGAATCGCAACTTACCGGAACAAAACCCCACGTGCAGAAGCAGGTGAGCAGAGGCTCAGCATCATATACCACTAGGGAATGGAAACTCAAACAAGAAGAGATGCCATCACACATCTATTAGGATGGCCAAAACCCAAAACACTGACAACAGCGATGCTGGAGAGGATGTGGAGTAACAGGAACTCTCATTCATCAGTGGTCAGAATGCTCATGACACGGCCACTTTGGAAGACCCTTTGGAAACAAAACTATAGATATTCTTATCATATGACCAAGCAGTTACGCTCCTTGCTGTGTACCCGAGGAAGCTGAAAACATATGTCCACACAAAAACCTGCACGCAGATGT
The DNA here is from genome assembly GCA_030068075.1 of Paguma larvata. Classification (NCBI taxonomy): domain Eukaryota; kingdom Metazoa; phylum Chordata; class Mammalia; order Carnivora; family Viverridae; genus Paguma; species Paguma larvata. The sequence continues at coordinate 66,415,022 of CM057828.1, read as the reverse complement.
TAATAACAACTTTATTGATGATTGCCCAAACTTGGGATGAATCAAGATGTCCTTCGATAGGTGAATAAACTGTGATACCTCCAGACACTGGCGTATTATGAGTATTATTCAGAGCTAACAAGAAAGAAACCACCAAACCATCAAAAGACATGGAGGAAATTTACATGCATCTTACCAAGTGAAAGAAATCTGAAAGGCTACACACCGTGTGACTTTTAACTATTCGATAATCTGAAAAAGGCAAGACTATGGAGACAGTAAAAGGATTAGTGGTTGAGAGGGATTAGGAGGAAGGAGGGACGAATAAATGGAACATAAGAAATTTTTAGGGCAGTGAATCTACTGTGCGTGTTACGACCTCGGGGATGCATGTTGTTATATGTCTGTCAAACTCATAAAATGTACAACACCAGGAGTGGACTCTGTAGACTTTGGGTGATAATGGTATATCAGTATGAGTTCATCCATTGTAAGAAATGTACCAGTCGGGTGCAGGACGTGGATGGAAGGGAGGCTGTGCATGTGTGTGAGCAGGCCTGAGAGGCAGAATCTCTGTACCTTGTACTCAGGTTTTCTGTGAACCTAAAACTGATCTAAAAACTAAAGTAGAATCTTTAAAAACATATAATTAAGAAGCGTCTGGGTGGCTTAGTCAGTTCAGCATCTGACTATTTCAACTCAGGTCGTGATCTTATGGGTTTGTGAGTTCTGCATCAGCCTCTGCGCTGACGGTGTGGAGCCTGCTTGAGATTCTCTCTTTGCCGCTCTCTCTGCACCTCCCCCACTCTCCCTCACGCGTGCACGTGCTCTTTCTCTCAAAATAAATAAGTAAAAATTAAACATTTTTTAAAAAGCATAATTAAAACTGTCAGACCCTGAGATGTAAATTTGATACAATAAAATGAAAATTTTCTCTTTTTCACTTCAACCTCGTCTGTTACTTTCTTCGCAAATATCGCAACAACTAGAATTGTCTAGGAATTTGATAAGCAAGAAAAGGAGGCAAGGTTTCCACTTGGATCTCACATGCCTCTGTGAAGGTGGGCAGAGTCTTCAACCTCTTCCTCCAAGAGGACTTTTGGACTTTTTTTTTTTAAGGTAAGCATCTAATGCTCTATTTCCCTGAAAAACAACATTTTGGAGATTTCCTGTCCTGAAAAGGTTGCCATTGAATATATGACAACCTGAACTGTGCTCCCGTCAAAACAGATGCTGAGATGAAATGAGCAAGGTTAGTGCTGACATCTACTGTCCGAGCCCGAGAGCGCTCGAAGCCTGCTCCCGCAGGCCGTCCTGGGTGAGGCGCCAGGCGCCAGAGCTCCAGCTGCAGGTGTGGGAGTGACTGGAGGAGAGCATCGCCTGCAGCTCTGGTTTCCAGAAAAAGGGCAGCGAGGGAATCGCTTAGCACTTCTTGAGTTAGGCACGTTGAAGATTCTGGAGGCGGAAGATGAATTCTCATCCCGGAGTCTTCCTGAGGCTCTGGCATCTTTAACAAGCCTCCCACTTTGTTTCTCTTGTAATGTTTCTGTCTCTGGTGCTTTAAAGAAAAGATGGCTATAGCCATAGCTGGGTTTCAGAGCTCTCTGGGGGCTGGGGGGCGGGGAGGGGAAGAGAAAAGGAGACTAGAATAGCTTCTCTGACCTTAGTCTTTCTCCTGCCCTGGGGCATTGCTCTAGGTTATAAATTCGCTATCTACCTTTTGTTTTAATTCTCTTTCTCTTCCTCTGGAAATATTTTCCCCCCAACCTGGGAAATAGCTATGGAATTAGTCACTGTGACTATTTTAAAAGGTGTGCGTTGTGTGAGGTCTCACACTCTATCGCCTCGCCCCCGTTTCTTATGGGTCTCATGGATAGCTAGAGTCTAGATTAGGGAGAAGAGACCCAGAGCGTACATTCTCCCAGTCGGAGAAACACACACTTATCCTTGTTATGTGCGAAGGAAAACAGCGGTGTGTTGCAATGGTTGTTAGGCGAGGAACTCTGTAAAAACCAAGAATGACAATGTCAATACCAGTGTCGACCCAGGGCAAGGTCATCCAGGCCTGAGAGGATGGACGGGGAGGACTCTGGAGCTGTCAACATCATCCACCCCCTACACATACAGTCGATGGCTCTGCGGGATCTTCTGCTCTTGCTCACATTCTTTTTTATTTTTTAAAAAAAATTTTAAATGTTAATTTTTGAGACAGAGACAGAGTATGAGCAGAGAGAGAGAGGGAGACACAGAACCTGAAGTAGGCTCCAGGCTCTGAGCTGTCAGCACAGAGCCTTAAGACAGGGCTCAAACTCACAGACTGTGAGACCATGACCTGAGCCGAAGTCAGACACTCAGCCTACTGAGCCACCCAGGCGCCCCTCTTGCTCCGCATTCTTATCCCTTGCTAATGTGCTTCTTTTATCTGATAGATGCAAATTCCCTAAGAAAGAGAGTGTCCTGGGATCTGTTGCGAAGGACTGACTGTGCCCCCACGTGGAGAACACAAAGAAATCGTCCATATTTTTGCCCCTTACTCACTTGCTTTAAAAACAACTCAAATAGGCTAATTTAACTGCCACACTTTTTTTTTTAGTTTTTCTATTTATACAGTAAGTTATTTGAGTGTTTAAAATAGGAATCATTTTAAGAAGGATTGCTAGTGGTTGCCAACATTCTTCCTGAAAGATCTAAATAAGTTTCAAGGATTTGCGTTCTTTTGAGTAAAATCATAAAAATACTTCTCCTTTTATTCATACAGCTATAATCAAAGCGCTCTTTGTACAACTTTTTTCTTATTTGGTTGGCTTTTGGAACTCACGATACGCTGAGACACTTTGTGAGGATCTGTTTCATAGAAAATCATGTTCTGTTCAGTGAAATAAAAAACTTTACGAAACACGACAGAAGAGGTGTGTTTGGCCATTGGTCAGCTCTTGGCCATCCAGCCCCGTGATGCTGTTACACATGCTAATAGGGCAAGACAGCCCTGAACAACACGGACTCTTGGCATCACAGTGCCAGGTTCAAAGCCCTGCTCTGCCAGTCGTGCCCTGGACGAGACTCTGAATACCTTCATGCTCTGTGACTGTTTCCTCATGTGTAAAATGGGGTAATGAGTTAATACATGTGCTAAGTGCTTAATGGTATTTCAGGTACTTGGCTTATACTAACTGGGAACTTCTATCATCGCTATTAAATGTAATGAGTAAGTTACTGGTTATATCCTATCTTAGTATAAAGGCAACATCCCAAATCATTGGCTTGGCTTTCCCATTTAAATGTTGTAAATTAGCAAGTGCCAGGTTTTAAAAATTGATTGGCTGATAGAGTCTCTTTATTTAGAGGATATTAGTATTCCCCTAATTTTCTGTAGGGAAGATTTTTTGTTAGCAAATCTTTCATCCAAAAACATAATTTTTAGAACTTTCGTTGTCTCGATTCTGCTTTATTTTGGGTTTTGTTTGGTTTTGCTTTCCTCTCGTATTTTCATCCTGTTTCGTGCTCCCATGTTCTTGTCATTTAAGATTGTTTCCAGGCGTCCTCCCCTGCTTTGCCTAGCTTGGGCTGGGGCCCCCTCTGCCAGGATTTTAAGCCGGGCTCCCCCTAGGCCTTACCGTGTAGAGTTCACCACAGGGCCGTGTGCAGAAAGAGAGCTTCTTAGCCATCCCCAGCTGCCCCTTTCCTGGGAGGAACAGGGAAGAGAAAGGAAGTGATGTCAACTGACATTGGGCTGAATACATGTGAACCCCTCGGCATTCTCTCCTTTTCCCAGCCCCGCCGCCTCTGTGAGGTATGTCCACTAACCTGGTGTCTACCCAAGGTCCAGGGTGAGCACCTATATTTTCTGTGCCCTGGGTTTAAGAGACGTTTACATTTTTTCACTCAGCCTCTTTCTCTTCTTTAAAGTATGGGTAAGTACATATTAACTAACTCGAGGAGAAATTCAGAAAAATGTGTGTGTGCATCCTCCCCCTCCCTGGGTTACTAGCCGTTCTTTGTCACTGCTGATACTTGTTATTGCTGATAATGGGAATAGAATTCTCGACTTCTCTGCCTGGGCCGTGGCCTCACCTCGTCTTTGCTGAGACTTCCACTTGGTCTACTACACATTTTTTTCCCTCCTTTCTTTCTTGCCTTCTTAACTGAGGCTCCATTGTATTGAGGGCACACTGGAGTTTTGGGGACCACACGGAGCCACATGTGGCCTTGTGTGGTGAAAGATCCTAACTGAATGACTCAGCTGACCGTGGTTTGTTTGGGCCTGATTTGGTACCTAGCGCTCCAGTCAGCTTTATGCCCTTCAATGATGGAAAAAGAACACGATAAGATTGACTGGGAAGGGGGTTTCATGTCACTGTTGCCACTCATGGGGCCGTGTAGTCAGTGTCCTCACTCCACGTGATGGGATGATTGGGTGTCTCAGAAAAGCATCCAGTACAAATCCACTGCACTTAAGTGCCCTCTGTGTTTTTAGTGTAATATATTTTTTTTTTCAGCTATCACTGGGTCCCCGTATTTTCTTAACTTTAAAGTATATCTCCTATAGGCATACTCAATTTGAAACTTAGTATTCATTTAGAAACCAAGAGATTCAACTATTTCATTGTCCATCCAAAATGAGATGGCTTGTGACATTTTCTTGGTCAAATTGTCCTCTCAAATTATTCCAAAAACCCGAGTTAGCTGTCACCAACAGCCAGGGAGTCCTTCAGAAACTGCTACCACTCTAAATATCAAAGGCCTTAAAAATACATATAGCCTTTAAACCAGTATTTTTACATCTAGTAATTTATTGTAAGGGAATCATTAATCCTACAGAAACAGATACTTAGCTGAAGATGTTTAAGGCAGTGCTAATTATAATAGTGTATTATTGAAAACAGTCTAGCCGTTAAATGCAGAATAATGATTAAATATTCATCATACCTGATACAAAAAATTCTATGCCTCTATTAAAAATGGTGTAAAAGGATATTTATTGACATAGGAAAATACTAAGCGTAGTAGCAATTGGGTTAAGTGTATCTACACGGAATATTACTCTGTGCTTCCATCTTTATAAAAACATATACCTGTATGCCTAGAAAAAGTGTGAAAAGCTTTCAGATAGAAGGCCAATAGGGTGAATTGTTGGGTGGTGGAATTATAAGAATTTAAATTTTCTTTTATTTCTTAATTTGTATTTCTTTTACAATGACTGAGGAGTAATTATATATTTTTGAAGACTTCTAAAAAAAATTGCTGCTCATCTTGTGAGAACCACCAATAGGTATCGTCTGAATCCTTCCGCTAGGAGAAGTGTTCAAGGTATTACAGAAACTACGTGAGACGTGCAAGAAATGTACATGAAGGTCATTCAGAGGATTTAGATTTACAAGACATCAGCATAACCTTATTACGAACAGGTTTAATTTTCTTAAACAAATCTATCTAGTTGGATTCCTAGTTTGTAAAATATTTTGCTGCAGGGAGAGGTTTCGTTATCAATGTTTCATGGTTCTGTGTAATTTGCCTTAAGCACTGCAACATTCTGTTTCGGTACACCTATTGTATGTTCATCTATACAGGAAATTCATTTAAAGGAACCAATAGAATTGAAGCTGCAGATGGACAATTAAGAGAATAGCTGAAACTCATTTACACAGTTGGAACGAGTCCCAAGATGGAGAATGAAAAAACCCGAAGCTTCTGTAGATGTCTTCCAGAATGTCTAGAATCCAGGAACCTCTCGTTTAATTCCCAAAGCAGCAATTCCCAGCAGCCTAGGGTCCCTGAAATATGCAGAAGAAATGATGCAGAAACAAAGGGCAATACATCATCTAACAAATCATTAAAATTAAACCTCACGTCAGTGAGTGGCATGCATACATTCATTTATTCCACAAACATTTATTGAGCACCTGCTTAACAAATCGTGGGTCCCAAAGATGATTTCTTGGACAAAGAGAGGACTCAAGACTCTTCATTCTATATGTGTCCTCTTTAGCTTATATGCATTCTGTGTGCAAAGCCTCATTTGAATGAACATCAAGGGCAGCAGTGAGAAAAGAATGATAAAGATGCAACATACAGTGTGAGAGGTGTGTGCATGTGTGTGCGTGTGTGCGTGTGTGGGTGTGTGTGTGTGTATTTAATGGAGGGAGGGGTGCCAGCAAAATGTAGCTGTCCTTTCTTTCTAGATCTCTTCGTTCTCTTTCTTTGGCTCCCACCTCCTCAAATAAACCGTAGGACCTAGAATCATTTCTCTGATCCACTATACTCAGGGTAACTGGGGGAGCAAAAAGGTGGGCACAGGAAAGCAGCAGGCAGGCGATGCTGTCTGGCCTCCTGGGAACAGACTGAATGGCCGCTGACTGGGTGTTAGCTGCCGTTTTCCTTGTACTGAGAAGTATAGCAAAGTTGAGGATATCTAGACGAGAGAGAGAGGGGGGGGGGAGAGGGGGAGAGAGACAGAGAGAATCTGGTTAGTCCACTTCCTGGTGTGATAAGAGGTAACTCTCTAAATGCCACAATCATTTTTGTGTCTCCTCTTGTTGAAGTTATTTACGAAATCGGTCCTTTTATTTCTTGCCTTAGCAATTAGAGCAATGTACATTAAGGTTCAATAGCACAACTTGCAACTATAAGCAATTAAAGATGTCCAAGAATATTAAAATCACCTTAGAAGTTGTGATGATTGTTTACTTGTATTTTTTCCCATAAAATTAATGTGCCAACTGTGAAAAAAAAATTGTTCGAAGGTTCCGATGATTTGGGTTATTATTTATTATTCTAGACTTGCTGCCCTGTTCGTGAGCTTGAGGTGAACTTGATGTGTAGGAGTTTTCTGGAGCTAAAAGAGTGATGAATTTCCACCTCCAAGAGTGAATTTAATTTCCAGATTAAAAAGAGACTCAAGATGTGTTTGCTTTTTGTAGGTCAGATTGCTTGGCGTTACATCAGATCATTGAAAAATATTCTGAACAAGTTATAAAGAGGGGAAGAATAGAAAAAATATAGAGGAAGTCTAATCATTGAAATGACATTTTCACATTAATTGAATAAAATGAATCATTAGGGCCGAACTGATTTTATGTGAATTAAACTGTATTACATAAACCACTGTGGGTTAGGGAAAAAAAAAAACACAGCCCAAACAAAAGAGGAATGGGTCAAGAAGAAATTAAGTAATTTATCTAAAGTTAGATACTACACCAGACAACAATCCAAAATTCTTATATTGCAGGGTGTTTTTCATTGCTTCTCTTGCCTTGGGGAGTATTTTGCATTTCATGTCATTTTGAAAGCAGTCCATTCCCAGAGGGGGTCTGGACATACAGTCATTTCGGTGTCACATGTGTTCTCACGGGTCTTCTGCATGTAGCGTTCACTGATGAGGCAGAGCTGTGCACGGCATATTTTTCAGAATCTATTTGGAAAGTGTTGTAAAAATGGTGTGCACAGGTGTTTATTTCACCTCTTCTCAGTACTAACAGTTGTGGAAATTCCTATTTCTGAGGACAACATCTGTTCTCATTAAAGAGAGGGAAAGCATCCTAAAGACCCAGCTAGGTGTTTCATTAAAGGTGATCTATGCTGTGAGGTATAAAATATATCATTTATTCATGTTGAGATGCTATTATGAATGTGCATTTGTGTAATGTCTAATGGATATAATACAGGGCAGTAAAACAGGATCCTTCTATTTAAAAGCTATTCCACTATGGGTTTAGGAAAGTTACATTTCTCAGAAAGCGCTCTGCTCAATGGCCTTCTCTCCCTTTGCTAAACGTGGTAGTATATCTTAGATGCGTGTGTGTGTATGTGTGTGTGTTTACATATATATAATAGGTGCGTAGACTAACACCAGGTAAGTGTTAGGAACACTTGGAAGTCATACCATAGTGAAGTTTCTTGAGGGAGGTAATATTGCTTCTGGCAGTTCAGTTTTAAGTCAGCACATTACCAAGTTGTGCTGTCGACTGCCTCCAAGAAAAAGAGTGACTCCCAGGCTCTGGTGTCTGGGCCATGAGAATATTTCCAACTACAGCAAAGGTAACTGACCAAGAGTCTGCCTTCTTCCTTGAAATCCCTCACCAAGTCAGCAGCACTGAGGCCCAGTCTCCAATGTGCTGCTCCCAACCAATGACTGGGGGACTCCTCCCACACCCTCTTTAGCTGTAGTCATCTCTTCCTGCCTCACCCTCTCCCCCACCCCCAGTGGCAGTGTAGGACACTTTCCCCTCATCATTCTCTCCCTTTTTCTCTCACTGGGGTCAGGTTTCCATCATGCTCCAATGGCCCTCCCAGGCTTCCCTGGCTTCCTCTCCCAATAAAATCCATGCATGATTTAAAAAAATATAAAAACAGGGAGGGAGACAAACCACAAGAGACTCTTAAATACAGAGTACAAGCTGAGAGTTGCTGGAGGAGTTTTGGGTGGGAAGATGGGCTAAATGGGCAAGGGGCATTAAAGAGAACACTTTTTGGGATAAACACTGGGTGTTATAAGTAAGTGATGAATTAATACATTCTATTCCTGAAATCATTATTACACTATGTGTTAACTAACTTGGATGTAAATGTTTAAAAAATCCATGTATGTTTAATCCCATCTTGAAATCTGCTTCCTGGACCAACATACAAACCGACTGTAACATGATTAATTCGTATATGAAGACACTAGGGAAAAAATGTTAGTCTCAGAAAAGACGCTGGTCAGCTTAGGGAGCTCCACGAAGGATGCCAAAGCAAAGCTCTGAACATCTTAGCTCACGCTCCTCTGACCACAGACGATGATGGTGACATTCCAGCCCAAAGCTTGTCTTCACCATGAAATAGATATGCCTGTGCCCTTCGCTATCCTGTTAATCTGATTAACACACCTGCCTCTGAGTTCATGCTCCCCAGCTGGTGTTCAACTGACTATTTCACTTCTCAGTATGTCTTCCTTTAGGGAGAAAACGTGTGCATGGACTGAAGTCTACAAGGAAATGCTTGGAGCTTCTGAGAATACTAGAAAGTCAGGACTGGGATTGCCGAGTGGGTCGAACATCCGCTGCCAAGAGTGGCATCACACTTGATACCTGAGTGAGGGTGACGGGCACCAGGCTTCTGCAGGGGTGATCAGGCAGGCCCTGTGGAAAAAACCTTGGTGGTGTCTGGCATGTATTCAGCAAGTAGTAAATGTTGGCAGTCATTCTTGTTATTGGGTTATGGGTAGAATTGTCATCGAGACAGAGAAACTTTGAGGTTTCTTCCAAATATGAGTGTCTTAGCTCCCCAGGGCTATGTATTGCAAGCTGGGTAACTTAAGTAACACATTTATTGACACAGTGCTGGAAGCTAGAAGTCTAAAGCCAAGGTGCTGGGAGGGATCGTTCCTCCTGAGGGCTCTGAAGGAGAATCTCTTCCATGCTTCTCTCCTACTTTCTGGTGACAGTTCTTGGCATCCCTTGGCTTGTAGATGCATCATTCCAATCTCTGCATCCACCTTCACATGGCATGCTCCCTGTGCACCTGCGGCCACCATCTTCTTATATGGATACCCATCATGTTGGATTGGGAGCCCAGTCTTCTCCAGTATAGCCCCATCTTGACTTATGACAGCTACACCTGCCCTATTTCCAAATAAGATCACATTCTGAGGTACTGAGGGTTAGGATTTCAGCATATCTTTTAGAGGACACACAATAACAATCAAATTCAGTGGTTCTATAGAATTCCCCAAGAGTATATTCCATACTGGATGATAAACATAAATTAGGATGTAAGTAGGGCCATTAGTAGCATTACACTTGATGTTTGTTCAGATTGGCTTAAAGGAGGGGGGGGGGATAGAGGAGAGGAAGAGAGGCAGGTCCTAGAAATAGAACCCAGAGGAAGGGACCCAGAGGGCACGTGGCTGATTTCTACATAGCAGATGATTTTTCTTGCTGCTGTTGGAGCTCCTGACAGACTTACTGACTCCACACCCTTGCCCAACTTTGTCCAACAACCCAGCCTCCACACATTTTCTTCTAATCCTTTTGCCTCATACTCTTTGTCCCTCCAGTCCTCTGGAAGGTTACTGCAAATAAATCTATTATTCTGTCATATTTGAAAAATGAAAAAGCACTTCTAGTCTCTACATTCAGATTTCCTTGCAATATTAGATTGCTTCCTCTATTTTAGCCTATTAACTATGGGCAAAATACATTAACTATGTTTTACTTCTTTATTTGGCGACATTAACATTTGACTTTCAGATAATCATTTCCATGTGTGCCACTGGAAAATGTAGCTTATAATTACCACTGTATTTACATTTCTCAGGGCTGAAGCTTGGCAGTCCGAGTGAATGCTGTTTAAGAATTAGTATGGATAACTGAAAATGACAGAGAATTCTAAAAAGGCCCAGTGGTTTGGGAGGCTATTCTCTGGCAATCCCTGTGTTTGATTAAAAAAACAACAACAACAAGGCAGCTGTTAGGTGCTCTTAGGCTACTGTGCAATTACGGAATTTTCCACTGGATTGTATGTATTCAGGTCACATACACAGTGAGATTTCCTGCAGTGACAGTACAGATAAAAAAGCTGTGCAACTTGGCGATAATTGCGCTCCATTTAGGCAAACTGTCAACTGGTGCATTTTTACATTGTCTTGGAAGCACGTAAGATCCTTCTGTATACATGCCTTAAATATGAATTCATTAGCACCCAAAGAACAATAGGATGGGTTTTGAAATATATTTTAATGAGAAATAGGCATTGAAAGGCCTTCAGAGTTCTTGTTTCTATATCACGTTGAAGCTATTAGTTAATTAGTGGTTATATCCTCAGTCAAATTTAGGAATAAATAAACCTTTTCTTCCCATTGTCTGTGAGTGGCTTCCCAAAAACATGATAACATATTTTGAATATATATTGATGATGATGATGATTTAGTATTTCCTAATTATAGAAGGAGGGGCTAGAGAGAAAAGGAATATTAAGGTCATTCATCTTTGGTTTTGTTTCTCTCATTTTTTAAGTTCAGAGTATGCCTTAGAGCCCTCGAGTCAAGGTGGAAGGTATGTACTGTCCATGAAATAGCTGAGGTTCTCACCACTCCTAGTTACAAAGCAACAATGTTATCTAACTCTTTGTGGCATATCTCTTGGACCTTTAAGTCTTTCTAGAAGATAATGTCTTTGGTGTGTCGTAGTGTGCTAATAAACTGTTGGTTTTTGACTCTCTGCATATCAGCAGAGCTGCCTTGAGGCCTACTTATTGACATGGAAACCAGGGCAAATATGATTGGCTTGGTGCAGCAAGAAGTCAGTCATTGCAAGGGAAGGATCGAATGAGCAAGGAAGCAGTGAAGCAATGAAGGGTTTAAAATGTTCCTTGGGATAAACAAGATAGAAAAGGTCTAACACAGTTAAAATGCTTAACACCGATTCCCAAAGAAATTATGGAGATAAGCTAGACTAACCCCTGGAAGGATGCTTTTGCAAGTGAAATCGTTATTAAAATTATATAAATTCCCAAAGCTTAAACAAGTCTAAGAGCAATGACTTTTTATATATAGGCTCTCTTAGAAAAGGGACTCTTCTCCCTTCTCTCAGTACCTCATGGCATCTGTAGTTTTCTCTTCACCTCTCCATCATTCTCTGGCTCTCCTTGTACCTGGGAGCCACTAAGCACATGTAACTATTTAGACGTAAATGTAAATTAATTAAAATCAATGTTTAAATTTCAGTTCCTCAGTTGCTGCAGTCACATTGCAAGTGGGTACTGTGATGGATGATATGAATCTAGATCATTCCTGTCACTGAAGAAAGACTTGCCCTCCACTCTCTAGCCATTTCTCAACAATCTAGACAACAAGCCACCTCTGTTCTTCCATCTAACTGTTAATCTCTACTTTACTGGTTATAAAAATGAGACTCAGGGAAGCAAAGATTTGTGCTCAATTTCCCATATTAATAAGCAACAGAACACCATTGTCTCCAAATTAATTTTTTTAACTACCATATCACTTCTACTCTAAGTCAGTAACAAGTTTTCTTTCCATATTGGAAATGAAGAATGAATAGTCGTAAATACCAAAATTTAAAATAAAATCTCCAAAGTTAAAGTTAATATTTAGTTTAATCAGAGAAAATCTGTGTTATCGGTGAAGTTATCAGTGCATTGATAGCCTCAGCGTTGGGCTCAAAATGGCTATTGCCTTTTTAACCTTAGAACTTCCTTTTGCTCTGATGGTCAAAGAATGGAATTTTTTGTTTAGTTCTCTTCTTGGAATATCCAGTATGATGAAAAGAAGATTAGGAATCTAGATACCTAGGATGTAGCCCAGGCTATGCAACTAACTAACTGGATAATAAGACTTTGGATAAGTCATTGTGTTCTGAGTCTGTTTCTCTTTTCCTGGCAATCAAAAGATAACTTGGCTGAGTTTCTGTATTCGTGACTTACACTTACTTGGTGTGCTCCAATGCGACCACGTGGTTTATTAAATTATTGAAATAGTCCCATACCAGTTGGTAAATGGCTCCCCTTCTCAGCCAACCCAGATCCTCTCCTGGGATCCTCTTATCTCCCTATGATGTAAAAACTGCAGGGTTAATGGCTGGAACAATACGGGCCTTCCAGGAGCCTGCTCCAGCCCACAATTGGTATTCATTCTGATTGTCAGTTTTCATACCACAATGGTTATTAAATATTTTGCATATATATATACATCCGGCATGCATCTAAATGCATATATGTGTACACAATCTTCCTGTTTATTATGCGTGTAGCTTGTCTGTTTGGTTCAACTTAACTTTGAAGTATAGACTCAAAGTTGATAAATTATTTAACAGATCTATCAGACTTTCAGCAACTGAGTCAAGAAGCCTCACCCCTCTGAGGAGTGGAAAGGCAGAGAAAGGAGGACAGGATTGCAGTGTTCATGTTCTGGATTGCTCTCCATATGTTGATAGCTGTAAGTTCTGTGAGCAAATTCATGTCGCCTGAAACACTCTACATCAATAGCCAGTTTTGCCTCGTAAAAGTATTTAGATAATGGGTTGCCCCTCCCCGCCAAAAAAAAACTTGAAAAAAGAGTTTAAATGATCATCTTTGACGTTGAATATATTTCAAGATCATTGAACCAGATTCTCTTCCTATGACTCACTTTCTACTTCCTGAACCAACATTAATTTACCGCTTAAGACACCTGACAACTTCGGGGAAAGAAGTATAGAGCATATAATAATTTATTCATAAGGTTCCAGTCATTGCTGATTTTAAAAGATGTTAGCTTCTTATTCAAAGTCTCCCATTATCTCTATCCTCCTTTTAAAGTTAGAAATGCAGTTTCTTCAGGACTAAAAAGGAGAAATTTTTAGATTATTTTTCAATCTAAATTCTCAAGTTCCCAATGGATTTTTCTAAACTTGTGCTGTTAGTCCTCCAAATACTGCTTTTGCTAAATAATCGGAGTCTTCTGTCATCTTTCCACATAAATGCTCCCAGTTCATCTGCTATTTCCTCATAGCAGCAAGACGGCTGCAGAATTCTTAACATCACATCATCACAAACCAATGTGAAGCAATAACAAACATTTCCTGAAAGTCACTTTAGCAGGCTTAGCCTACCTCCCATTGTCCAATATTGGGTTTTTCCTGAGCCAGTTGCTGGGACAGCCAAAGGAATCCATGACTGGCAAAGATGAATCAAGATCTACCCAGTGGGGTAGAGTCAACCTTCTGTAAAGCAAGGAAGATGATGTGAATGGCTGTTGGGTAGGCAGTTATTATCATCTGCTACACAGAATGGCCCTGTGGGCTAGACATTATTTCCTCCTTTGAGACTGTAATTTGACACGGCGAGCAAGGTGCCTGAAGATGAAGTGGTCAGCAGTGGCGCTGTGTTTTGAGCTAAAGTCTGAATGATGCTGCTGCGGGAGCTCCGGACCTTGATGCTCTGCCATCTCCGGGCCGTACTACGTTCACTGAAGCGTCCAACTTTTCATTCACAGTCTTCCTCTTCAGCACAATCTTTCTCATTTCCTGGAGGATTTTGATATTGTGTGGGTGACCCATTGAATCCTAGCCATAACATTTCCTGACACCAACTTTAATGGCCTTTGTTTTCACTTCGCCGTAGCCTCTCACCCCCTTGACCTTACCTCCAAAAACTATTCCAGCGTTGAATCTTAAATTCTAAAGCTCATGTTCTGACACAGCTGTCATCCTTCCAGCCTTTCCTTGTTCCTTCGCCTTCCTATTTCTCCTTCCTTATTCCTACTTACTGCTACACCAGTTCTTTAAGCTCCTGGAGTCCGCCGACCTCCCTTCTGTCTGGAATGTTTACTAGAATTTGTGAACTTGCAGATTCTCATGGGGTTCAAGACACGCTACCCCAAATTATGGCACTTCGGCATATCAAATATTTTAATCTGCAGGAGTTTGATAAAATGGAAGAAACAGGAAAGTCACTTTGGTCTTCCTTCCATCCTTCTCCCTGAAACAGGTCATAAAACCCTCATGTGAGAGGTGTCCTCTCTCTGCATAGAGGAAAGGATCATCCTTATCTCCAATGGCCAATGGGCCCTTAAAAGAATCCTAACAAACAGATCTTGCTAAGTTTTCCCCAAATTTGCTATACTTATCTCATACTCTTTTATGACTTGTCAGAGCTCTCCATGACTGCCCACTCTTCATCAAACCTAGCATAAAACTATTTCTTCCAGTCTTCATTTCCTTATGAAGTCTCCCATATCACATAAAACTTATATTAAATAGGGGCACCTGGGTGGCTCAGTTGGTTAAGCATCCAACTCTTGATTTCAGCTCAGGTCATGATCTCTGGTTGAGCCCCAGGTCATTGGCCTCTCTCTGTGTTGGGTGTGGAGCTTGCTTAAGATCCTCTTTCCCTCTTCTTCTGCCACACCCCCACTCCCCACTCACACATACTCTCTCCTTTTTTCTCTCTCTTTCTCAAAAAAAGAAAACTTAAATAAATGTGGATGCTTCTTTTCTGCTAATCCGTCTTTGTCAGCTTAATTTTTAGACCCAGCCAGGGACTCTAAGAAGGTTTTTCTTCCCTACGCCCTTACCTAGAAGAGAAGGAAACGGAAGATCGGAATGCTGACATGAGTTGTTGGAGATCTCATTATTAGCAATTATTAGGCTGGAGCTCTGGTCCCTTCTGGTTTTGAGTCTAGGCCAATGTTTTATTTTGTTTTCCTCACTCTGCCGCTTGTAGTCATGTCTTTCCTCCTGGTAAAAATTTAAAAATACACAGGTTGGAACAATGTTTTAGGACATTAACCACATAAACATGAGAATAATATACTTTAAAAATGATTTCACAGCATGTTTTGTTCAGGTTAGAAGAAAGATACAGTGATGAGAAGCCCCAAACATAAAACCTCTGCAGATTTCCCGGCTGACAGAAAGTCAGTAACTGAATGGTCAGAGACAGGCAAATGCTCACACTTAGAGAATTCCAGGCAGATAGTCAAATGACGGCTGAAATTCTCTAAAGTTCTCTTCAGGGTAGATATTGTTGTGGGTTAAATTGTTTTCAGGTAAAGATGAAGAATTTTAAAAAAACCATGCACACACACACCCAGCATAAATTGCAATATGAAGATACTCCTTACTGCTAGATTTCCTGCAAAACAGGATTTGATTTACTAGAGTATAATTGCTACATTTTATTGATCTAAAGTTATGAATTTAGATAATCTAGAGATGGAGACTTTAGTATTTGCAAACACATGTAAGTGTTGCTATTTCGTAAGGCACTAGCTGGATCTCGGCTGTTTACTGACTTGATCAGAAGCCTACTGCCTCACGTGATGATAATCACACGAACTGAAGTGAGCTCCAGGAAAACACCGAAGTGTTGATTAACAAAAAAGTGATAAGGTGTGGAGGGTCAAAACAAAAAAATCTGCTTTGGTTTTATTTGCATCAACTATGACACATCTTCTAAGACACATTTTACCTGTGTAATCAACAGTTTTCCTGCTTGGTGCGAGGTGATATGCTAAGTATTTAAAAACTGTTTTGTGTTTAAGAAACTTGATTAGTGCCCATTGTAGGTGTTAGTTAGGCTAGAAACAGAATCCTGATCATTTAAAGTACTTGTAAATTGTATCTAATTACCGGGGTCCTTGTTCCGGCGAATCTAGGGGTCCACGAAGGACGGATGGTCAGGCGAAAGGAAGTGAGAGAGCCACGAGAGAGATGGAGTCTGATGACCAAGCAGGCAGCCCTGGCAGTTCTGGCGTCTCCGCCCTGCCGGCCTCAGTGTCTTTATTTAAAAGTAGTGAGTTACATTACAGCAATGAGTGACAGCCCATCAGTAAGCATAGTTTGAACAATAATGTGTTTTATCAGTAAAGCGGAGATTTCCTCAATCTTGCAAGTTGTTTTCAAATTAGTTAGCATATAAATTTAAGGCTGGGAGAGAGAGCAGGAAGTTACCTAGGCCTGCCTATGAGCCCAAAACGGCTCCCAACATCTAATTAGTGTGGGAACAGTGGGAACAGACCTATATCCCAGCTTCAGTCACCCTCCCCAACCCCACTCCATTGAGTGGAAGAGGGAAAAAAGGAAGAAGGAAAAAAAAGAACAGGGGTGCAAACTTTTCTGTGTTCAATTATCCTGTAAATGCCAACAGGTGACTCAATAGCTGACAGAAGTTTTCACTACGGATCACAGAGAGGAATGTGAGAAACTATTTTAGAGACAGCTCTACACTTGGAGGATTTTTCTCGGTGATAGTCATGGCAGCAGTGGCCAGCAGTCTTAGATCAAGAGTGTCTGCTGCCAGGCACGCTGGTCTGTGGGCACTTCTGATCTCTTTAGGGTCTGGTGCCTTTGGACTGTGTGGATGTTATAGACATATTTCATTGCTGCTCTGTTCCAAAATTGGTCGATCTTTTAGTCATAGATCTTGCAGACAGTCCATGGGGAAAACAGGAATGGACCTCAAGGATCCAGAAATACAGGAAGTAAGATTTTATTTGAAAATTAAACTGAGAAATAAGTCCATCATAATTTGGAGTAAAGAGAGATATATAAAGTCTCATTAAAGTTATGGCCAAATCTGAGTTTGCGTGTCTAAGCAAGAGCGAAAAGTGGATATATCAGGTCTCTCTGGCCAGTGTATTCATGTATATTATAGAAATGGGCGTGGCAGGCTATCAAAGCCAATGCTTACTGCATATCCTGTCCACAGAGCTAATTCCTCTTATTTCCTTTTCCCGAAGTAAACTTCTCATGTGTTTTGCACTGGTCAGACTGACCTGAATGTGAGGTCTCCTTGACGGCTACATTTCTTTTTAAAATTTAATAGATTGGCATTCTGTGTTTCTACCTCACGATCTTTTTAGTTTTGTTAGAATAAGGGACATCTCTAAGTTCACGATTTGTGACAGGGAATTTTGTGAGTTGTCTTTATTTCATTTGTCATCCAAGTGTAATTTTTTGTATGTGGCCAGAAAGGGTTTCTAAATATTAAATGCTCAAAGTGGTATCAAATGTTCAAATGCAAAATCAGTGTAAGTCTCATACCACTTGGTAACTTGTGTTACTGCTTCCTTGATAATAACACATGAGAGCAATATATTTATTTGTGACAAAAAATATTTTTAAAATAGGGGAAAGGAAAAAAAGACACAGAGGGGGAGGGAGATAAAACATAAGAGACTCTCAAAGACTAAGAACAATCTGAGGGTGAGGGAGGTGAGGGAGGGGGGAGAGGGGGTGACGGGCATTAAAGAGGGCACGTGTTGGGATGAACACTGTGTGTTATATGTAAACCAATTTTAAAATAAACTATTGTAATAAAAAAAATAAATAAAGAACCCTAGGCGTGGGGTGCCTGGGTGGCTCAGTCAGCTGAGCATCTGAATCTTGACTTCGGTTCAGGTCATGATCTCATGGTTCATGGGTTTGAGCCCCACATCGGGCTCTGCACTGACAGTGTGGAGCCTGCTTGGGACTCTTGCTCTCTCTCTCTTTCTCTCTCAGAATACATAAACTTAAAAAAAAAAAAAAAGAACCCTAGGTGTGTATGTCACCTGGAGCATAGTTCCTTTGTGGATCACACTCTCTGATTTCAAAATTTCAGAGCCTCTCCTGATCCATCAATCATTAACTGTTGTTTTTTTAGCTACTAAGAAGACTGTGTTATATAACAGATTGTCCCTAGCTACTGAAATGATTAATTTGGGGGTGGAATGGTGGGTGGGGAAAACTTAAAAAATATAAAACCTACTGAAAGTAAAGCTACTTTAAAACACCTCAAGATCTAGTATCCCATAACCAACTAAACCTATTCAAATTTACTTAATAATCAGAGAAAAGAAGAGGGGAGTTACTAAAGCAATGGAACTCAAGCAGCATTTCGGATGGTTTCGCCGTGTGTCCAACATTGTGGGATATATAGAGGGGCTTCAAGCATTTCACACAAAAGACTCCTAAAAGAGATGGGACACCAGGGACACTGTGGTCACTAGCGCAGTGGTAGTCTGCCTATTGTCGTATTTCCTATGTTTGTGTATTTCTTTCCTCCAGGGACAGTAATGGTCCTGGGCAGTAGGACTCGAATTCATCTCTATTTCTACCATTGTCAGATCCCCTTTACCTGGACTCTCCATTAGCTCAATGATCGGTATGAATAAATAGACATCGGAGAGGAAAGGGATGCCTATAGACCGCAAACTCTGGTGCTTCCATTTCCTTCCACAAATAGATGCCAGAAATAAGTCTTCAGGAATTGGAGTCCTTTCCTACTTTTTTCCTCAGAAGAGTCACGGCATTATCAGTGGTTTCTAAGTTCTTTTTTTTTTCTTTAAAAAAAATTTTTTTTAGCATTTTTATTTTATTTTTTGAGAGACATAGAGACAGAGTGTGAGCAAGGGAAAGGCAGAGAGAGAGGGGGACACAGAATCCGAAGCAGGCTCCAGGCTCTGAGCCATCAGCGCAGAGCCCGATGAGGGACTCGAACTCACAGACGGTGAGATCATGACCTGAGCTGAAGTCAGCCCAGGCACTCCAGTGGTTTCTAAGTTCTTAGAAGTCACAATCCATCCTCTCTCTTCTCCTCGTGCCTGTGGAGTGACCACCTCCAACCCCCTGACTGGATGGGCTGATCAGCGCAAACAACTAGCTGATGAGGCTTATAAAAATAAGCACACTGGGCTCGTTGGCAAAGCCTGGGCTTCAAGGAAGATGAGCAGACCACTGTCTGAGTCAGCTGCTCATGAAATTCAAGCGGGCAGGCAGAGTGATAATAAGGAAAGAGAATTGATGGTGAGCAAAATGTCCCCAGATAACACATGACCTCACTGAGGAAATGGAGACAGAAACAAATGGGTGAACAGAGAAATACGCTGGTAGATTTTTAAAGAAAATAATTTCTGCTGATACTATAGTTTACCTGCATTTACTGGAACATAAATAGAATACTTAGTGAGTTTTAAATATGAAGTGTAACATGATGATGAAAGTAGGATAATTTGCCCTAAAAAATTCTTACTATCACCAGAATTTAAGTTTTTGGCAATAAACCCCATAGGGCTTCAGGAGAGTCTGTAGTACCGACTCCTGTACGGATTCTATTCTAAAGCCAGAAGAAAGATTCTATTTTCTGTCAGGGTTTCTGTCTAGCCAGTAGATTTCATCACAATGCATGTGTGATAATTGTTCTCTTTCATCTATTTAATACCCATTTGACTTTAAGAAATTAAAAGTAGTCAATTTTGTGGAAAACCACTAGTTAGTCTTTAGGCAGCTGACTCTGTATAATCACATATACCTGCAACTAGTGTGTAGATACCCACTGTGCGTTTTCCTCACTCGTACCCGGCCAAAAGGTGCAAGAAGCAGAGGGACAAAAATTAAACCAATATTTGGAAAAGTGACCCACATAAAAGTGAAATATTTGTTTCCACCAGTAGCGGCTAAAAATGTTTGCATATTTATGCCAAAGGCTCTTAAGACTCTGTGATTAGCTTCCATAATTAATTGGTCAACGTGAATGCTTTTTGGGCTTCTTAATACTTGTAGTGTTGAGTACTTGTAATGTTTACTTTTGAAGGTTTTAAAAATTTTTTTAATGTTTATTTTTGAGAGAGAGAGAGCGAGAGAGCGAGCACGAGTAGGGGAAGGACAGAGAGAAGAGGAAGACACCGAATCTGAAGAAGCCTCCAGGCTCCGCACTGTCAGCACAGAGCCCATTACGGGGCTCAAAGCATGAGATCCTGACCTGAGCTGAAGTCAGATGCTTAACCAACTGAGCCACCCAGATGCCCCCATAATTTCGAAGTTTGAGAAGAGACCCCACCTCTGCTGTGCAAGGAAAAGTAGGATAGGGGAACTTGCCTCAGTTTCTTCACTATCAGGGACAGATCCTACTGTCCCAAGACATCCCTTCTCATAGCCGGTGCGGGACTAACAGAGCGCTTCAATTTTCACAAAGCAATTTCACATACCTCATGCCATCCGCTAAGATTTTACAGAGGAGGAAACGGGCGCAGAGATCAGAAATACCTCTTCTAGGAAAACACAACAAGGAGAGTCTGGGTTTAGATCCAAGTCTTCTCCAGACCTCCAGATAAATCCCAAATAGACACTCATTTCTCAAAGATGGAAGTAAGGCAACATCCAATCCTGGAATAATGAAGTCTTTCTCCAAAGGCTAATAAGCATCTTAATTGATGAGACCTATTAAGGTCCCCTCAATTTTTTCCCTAAAACTGCATTATTATTCATATAGCATTAAAAACACTTTCTGATTTGTAGATTTAAATGGGAAATGAAGATTCACCCTAGAATAACTTCAGCATTTTCAAAATATATATACTTTTGAAAACATTCTCAAAGCTGCTTTTGGAACCAGAAGTTTATTGGAATATTAAGTAAATAAAAGTGGAAAAGACCAGAGATGCTGGGGGGAAAGAGGTGATTAGATCTTTTGAAATTACACTTAGGCTAAATGACTGGGGAAATATGATGGTAACTATATCCCAGTGACACCCAGTCTCCTCACACCTTAGGACATCAGCCAGGGCAGAGCTTTGCTCTGTGTTTCGTAGGCATTTTGTGGAATAGTCTTCCAAGTGACCGAAAAATAATTTTGTTGTCTTCAGAGAAGAGAGCAAACTAATGTCAGGTTTTAATCTAAAGGACACACACACACACACACACACACGCACACACCATCCTTCTAGTCATAGATCCTATGGGGATGAGTTTGGTAGACAAACCACCTCTTCAGGTCATTCTCTAAAAGTTAACTCAAGGGGCACATGGGTGGTTCAGTCGGTCAAGGGTCCGACTTCAGCTCAGGCTATGATCTCACAGTTCATGGGTTTGAGCCCCACATCAGGCTCTGTGCTGACAGCTCAGAGCCTGGAGCCTGTTTTGGATTCCATGTCTCCCTCTCTCTCTGCCCCTCCTCACTCATGCTCTCTCTCTCTCTCAAAAATAAACATTAAAATTTTTAAGAAGTCAATTCAGTCGCTATTTTTAAAGACTTTTCTCTCTAAAGATCCTTGTGGTAGTGTGTAAAAGAGCTGTGAAAATATGCCTAGCGCATAGTAGATGCTTATTACGTATTTCATGTCTAAGTGATTAATACAGAATGGATTGAAGAGAAGAGAAAAGAGACAAGGAAGCTACTTAGGTGACTATTGCACTAGTCCAGCCAGGTGATGCGGACTTATTTCTGGGTAATGGAAAGAAGAGGGCAGACACCAGGGCCATTGTGCAGGTAGAGCTGACTTCATTATTAAATATTTGGTAGCTTCCCAGTCTGGGGACACTGTTGAAAGCTCTGCACCAACTTCCTCTATCTGCTTCTCCAATTTCACCTGCGTCACCTACTTCTCTGCTCATGCTCTCTGAAAAGATTTGTTCTCTCCTAATCATCTGAGAAACAAAGCTAAAACAGTTAATTAATTAAAATCAGTTATATTCCAATAACATTGGAGGCAACTGCTACACTCTTCCTGATATATTTTACAGAAAACATTTATTTAATACATTCAGATCTACATAATGAAAAACATAATAAAAGAAGCATTCGTCTTCAGGAAATGAGATAAGAAAAAAGTCAGACTAGCACTTATATGAATTCTGGAGTCGCATGTATTTCCCCATAACATCTTGCTACTTTGCAGACTTAAGGAGAATGACCCCTAAGAAGTCTAAGCCCTTTTGTTGGGACTGGTTCTTGGGTGAGCCAAGCTGGATCCTATAAACAGTGTGTCAGTTCCCTTTGAATTTGAGGACAAATGTGGAAGAGACTCCTTGGTTCCCTCTGTAGACTCATTCTTGTACACAGAACTGATGATTCTCTGCTAAGATTTATCCTCAAAATTGCATGGGGTTCATCTGTTGATGCCTGTGGACTACTCTTTGTTGGGGAGGTAGAGATAAAAGGAAAAGAAGTCACCTGCCATCCTAGGGCAGAGTCTAAAGAACTCAGAGAGTTTGGGAAATTAGAACAAGTTATTCGTTCAATTCAAGGATCGTATATCGAGTAGCAGCTCTGTGTTTATTGCTGAACCTTATAAAAATTCTTGCATTAAATTGTTGTCAAAGGATTTAAAATTGTTTTCCTCTGTGCATTTGACTTGTTTTCAGTATTCCTTCTTTTGATGCATCCTAAGTTGAAAAAGTACGTTGCCTTCATTCTCATGAGTAGTTAGCAAAGGAAATCTCCTCATTCCCTGTTAGCCCTGATGTATGTCTTCTTCGCAGCTGACTGGAGCTGTTAAGAAAGAGTGCCATTCTAGAGACAGGATTTGATATCAGGAACAAATGCCTGGTGGAGAACTAAACACTTCTGTTGGGAGTAAATAGCGGTCATGTAATGAAAGAAATCAGAGGACAGTTAAGGCGACATGCGGATATTTTTAAATTATGGCTCATGTGCAGCAGTTGAAAAAGTATGTCAGTGCTCCTCCCACTCATGTGACCTGATACTTACACCATTGGCTTCCAAGTTGAAAATGACTTTGTCAATCTTCTGCTTGTATCCAGGGGATTTCAACCCGTTCTTCTCCCATACGCTCATGTAGATGCAGCATCGCTGTGGCATTGGCAGAGGGGAGGGGAGGGGAGGTCTCCACCGGCGAAACAAAGCATTTGAAATATGCTCTGCTGTAGTACCTGGCTAAGTCGTGCGGGGACAAGGATGGCAAACAATTCCTCTTAAGGGCACTGAGGACAAGCCAGAGTGACTCCCTGGTGCCTTTGAGGTCCATGTGCCTTCCAAGTTCTGGAAATAGACAGGGTTTCAAAAAGTTCTGCCAGCTGCCTTGTGCTGGCAGGTTTTGCTCTTATCATTCCCTGGGACTGCCAAGGAGCAGCCCTTCCCCATTGCCATGGCAGGTCAGCGGCTGTGCGATCAACAGATCAATCAAATAGGCAGCGATTGGCTCTCAGGAGCTGGCTCCAGGTCCACAGCGAAGGCTCCCGTGGGGATTATGCTCAGCCGAACCTGCCAAGGGCACATCGAGAAGGATCTTCACTGGGCCGCGTTATTGTTCTGAGCTCCCAGGCATTTCTCTGTGAAATGGGCAGGGGTTGTTTTTGACAGGGAACTATGAATGTGGGGTAGTAGGTGTGAACTCAGCATCTCTGCATTCCTCAAGGTTGAAATGATGAAAGCCCACATGTAGCAACTTTTTTTTCTGGATGAGGACATGATGAAAGGGTGGAGATACCAACCCTAGTGCTTCTGACTCCCCATCTGTACCCACGGTGGCAACTGCTCATCCATCGTGAAGTCCGTGCTAAACCCAGCCACCAAACTCCCTCAGTCCAGCGTTCCAGGAATTCTGTTGGCATCAGTTTGGGAAATACAACCGATTTCCCTAGATTAGGGAGCTCCAGTTTAGAGCCTCCCCAGAGGGCTCATTCTAAGAACGTTGGATTGAAGATAGGACTCCTTAGCTGATCCCTGGCTTGCCCTGGAGAGAAGACCAAACCTCTGAATGGTCCAGCAACACACCCAGGCTTCCAGGAAGTGTCAAGACAAGCAACACCAACTGTCTTGGTCTCATTCTATGTTGCAGTAATCATACTAAGTCCGGATTTATTTCCAGAGAAGAAAAATGCATGCCAACCTTGCCTTTATTCAGGTTTTATTGTCTCATTTTAGACTGTGCCACAGTAGAGTTCATCATTTCTGTTTAAGTGGGGGGAAAAATGATTCTTTGTGACTAGTAAGACTCATCAGTAATTAGGTGAAAATTGCCTTAGGAGATTCTCTCTCTTCTCTGGAAGTAATCTGACTTGTGCAAACAGGAGTGGTGGAAGGAGAAGTTTAGGGCATAAAATATTTTGTTGAGATAACAACATGCATTTAACAAATACTAATAAGTGCCAGGCACCATTCTAGTTGAAAGTCAACAGAGAAGAAGAATGCACGGGTCCCGCTTTTCAGAGGATGGAGAGTAAACCGTAACCAGTAGCCACACCGGTACATAACTCTTGTGCAGTATGGACTCTATGTGCAATGAGGAGGGTATGAACCAGTTGCTATGAGAACACAGAGAAGGAAATACCTGAAGCCCAGGGGCTCGGGAAAGCTTCTCAGACGAGGGAATTTGTTCAACATATATTATTGTTTTACATTAGACGTTCTGGAGGCAGAGGCATGGAAAGAACATCAAATGACTCCAACAAATCAATGTGTGCATCACCAGATGATGGCGTTTAAAGCCTGCCCTTGGTTGGAAAACAGTTCATAGCTGAAGAACTCAGAGAGTCACAAGGGGTAGGCTTTCCCACTGTCACATTGTGTTCCTGGTTTAATGCTACCTTGGATTATCTTGTCAACCTCTCAGTCAGGTCGGATTCTCGGTTTTGGCTTTGGCTTTGAGCACATGGTGTATCTGTCTTTGAATATAATGCATTCAGGTCATGCCACGGCCTGGTCCAAATATGAGGGCACCACTGGTTGTGTAAAGGACGGAAGCATTGCTCAGAACCTGCAGGGAGTAAATCAGAGAGCTTCTCGGTTGGCCTTTGCTCTCGAGATGGCTCAGTTTGTCCCAACTACAAGCTATTGAAGCTCTTCAGGATAAGCCTTGGCAGTCAAATCTGGAAAGCCTCAGGAGCCATTGAGATGATCTTTGCAGAGCCCCCACTGGTGCAGCCAGGGGGAGGATCCTGACTTAATAGTTTCTACTTCGGGTGAGGACACATGGCCCTGGTCAAGCGTCCAGCATGGCAGTGCAGCAAGTTGTACATATGAAGTGAGTGCTGGCAGGTGCTCCATCTGCTAGAGGGCTTCTGCCAAATAGCCCAGGCTGTCCCATGGCCAAGGGCACCTGGCAGGGTATGATTTCAAGACTTTTCACAATGGCAGAAATTTGAACCACTTATTTTTCTCTTAGAACAATGCATAAAATTGAGGGGCTTTTTAGTTACTGCCAAGCTTTGAGGAATGCCTGTCATTTCGTTCTTTTTCTATCTGGGGCTTCTCTTTGCTGAGAATGATTTCACCCTGCAGGTGGATTCGATGATTTTTACCTCAGGGTTGAAAGGAAACTAGTGTATGTGTTTTATCACTTGTCAAAGCCCACCTAATGTGGGAGCCACTTTGTAGATCGGTTCCATAGTATATGTGGGAAAAAGCTTCGTAATTGGAGTCCAAGGACCTGCCTTTTACGCCCCTAGCTCTTGCCGAGTATCAAATATGCGCCTTTGAGCGAGTGACTTAACTTTTCTGAAATTTGGTTTCCTCATTTGTGGAAGTAGTCCCTAGCTATAGAAAACAGGAAGGCCAGTTTTATTAGTTATTGTCCCAAACTCGAAGCGCCTTCACCACTGACGTGGTTTTGCTACCTAGCTGATTATGAATGGATCACAGGGAACCACTCTAAGCCCCAATCGTCATTTTTGTAAGAAAAGGTCTCCAACCTCATAATCGTTTTTCCTACAAGTGTACGGCAGTTTCCCTCCTTTAGTTTCTTAAGGAAACATTTTGCTACTCATTTTTCCCGCTGTGTGACATGATATATCTCATAGGAGCATGGCGGAAAGATTTCTTTTGCCCATGAGCCAAGCATTAAGTTAGGTGCTAAGGACACTGTCCTCAAGGACGTTGCAGTTTCGAGAGGGAGAGCATCACGTACACAGAAAACTGTAATTGAATATAGCAAAGCTGTGATAGATCCATCCACAGGCTGTCAAGAAGGCAGCCAGAATATATGTTCCTCTGTGGTGTGTACACAACACCACCGTGGAGGAAGTCCTGTAAAAAATTTAACCTGAATGTAATCAAGCCTCCATCAATTTACAGGAAATATAGGGGACAGAGACATGAGTCAATTATACCCCAAGAATGCAATCAACAAAATCCAGATGGTGGGAAACTCTATGGGACAAAACATCTGTTTCTTCAACAACAGCATAAATCGTAAGGAAGGAAAAGACAGGGCATCTACAGAGTAAGGAGCTCTCTTAACGATTAAAAAGTGTGGATTCTTGTTTGGACCCAGATTTAAGAAACTATCTATTAAAAATAAAAAAAATAATATTATGGGAAAATACAAACACTGGTGAGGTATAATCAATACCAATAAGTTGTTGATGCAAGATGATAATGTGATTTTGTTCATAAGGTGGATCCTTGTCATTTAGACATAAACATTAAAATATTTACAGATGAAATAATATGAATCTGTAATCTCCTTTGAAAGTGGCAGAAGTAGCTAAGAGTAGAGAAGAAGGCAAACAGAATCCGAGTAGATAATTGTTGAGGCTGGTTGTTGGTTATATAGGTTATATAGGTGTGATTGCATATGTTTGAGATGCTCCGAACTAAAAATCCAAAGAGAGAGCAAAGCTAACTGCATCACGGACTGCTGGACCATGCGCCCAGTCACTTTCTGAGAGCAAAATTGGCTTAGGTTACCAGGTGAAACCACTACGAATCAGTCCTGTTATTTACAGACACTATAAAGTGAATGTCAAGGGGCAAGTACCATAACAGGTCCTTGGCTAGGGCAACTTCACGCCGTGTTTGAGGAGAGAGCCAGACTGTTTAGGCTGAGTGTTGGTGAGGGACTGAAGACAATTAATGTAGACTCCTTTTTTAAGGAGTGGGGTGAGAAGAATTTGAATTTGAAGGAAATTTGGATTAAATATCCCCCCCGCAAATAAAAATGATTGAAGCCATTGCAAATGCAGATGAGAAAGAGCCAGTGGACTGGCAGAGGCGGTCCCGGTGGAGACGTCAGGCGTGGAGTAGCATTGCAGAGGAGACTGGAAGAAGGGAGAGCAAAAGGCTTGGGGTTTGAAAACACTGATAAGTACCTAAGGGAGCTGTTGTGGGCTTTACACCACACATGAGAATTTTGTGCGGGCTTCTCACTGCACATGAGAATTTTGTATGACACGTGTCCGTTTAATAATATTGGAACTGGCTTGCAATAATTTATGCAGAAGATACTTTACTACAGGACTCCATGACTGCTGTGTGGAAACTGGCAGGACAGATGCACCCTGAGTGTCAAAAGGGGTCCAAGCCTGGAACTGCACCCACGTCACTCTGTCCCTTGTCTCTGTGAGTCTTTAAATACATACTTCATTCTTGCCATGAACTGGTGTGGACTATGGCCACTCCACAATTCCGCAGAATATAGGTGGATCTCCTCATGGCAAACTCAACTCGTTCCACCATGTTACAAATTCCCAGGAGAGTTCGTTGGAACTGTTCTTGTAATCTAATCAACTATAATCAAGAAGAAAGATCATAAAGTAGAAGAAGCAACCTGAGGCCCACAAACTTTGGGTTGGGATGGTGCCTGGTGGCTCAGATCTTCATGTCACGGTTTGTGGGTTCAAGCCCCACATCAGGCTCTGCACTGACAGTGCGGTGCCTGTTTGGGATTCTCTCTCTCTCCCTCTCTCTCTGCCTCTTTGTCTCTCTCTCTCTCTCAAAATAAATAAGTAAACTTAAAAAACACACACACACACACAAAACCAGGGTAGGGATGGAAAGGAAAGCGAAAGGAGACAGGCTGGAAGCCCACTGCAGTAGCTTCTGCTAAAGACTGAGATATAAAACTAAACCACGGCTATGATCACACAGCCATAGCTGACAAGGGAGGAGTGTTTTTATAGCCTTCCAGATAATTGTGGGTGTTCTACTCTGATACTATAACAAAACTTGGCAAATGGTGTTTTATTTTTTATTTATTTTGAGGGAGGGGGGTGGGCAGAGAGAGGGAGAGGGAGAGAGAGAATCCCGACCAGGCTTCAAGTTGTCTGCACAGAGCCCAGTGTGGGGCTTGAACTCACAAACCATAAATTCATGATCTGAGCCAAAATCGAGTCAGATGCTTAACTGAGCCACCCAGGCACCTTGTCAAGTGGTATGTTTTAAGAGATTAGTTGTAATATGGAAGATTAAATTATAATATTTAAAATATATTTACATATGTAATATTTAAATATATAATATTTTATATATATTTTAAAATCCATTGGTCTATCTTTAAAACAAAAACACAAAACCTGCTAAAATAGTGTCACAATAAATATTTTGTGAAATTTAGGGAAGGGGTTCCCAAGCATGACACATAAAAATGGAATGCTTTCAGATAAAGGATATGACTAGGCAGTCGACTAAAGAAGAAATTCAAATGGCAAAGAGACATAAAAACAACTTCAAATTGAGAACTATTCTTCAAAAGGAAAATTAAAGGGGCGCCTGGGTGGCTCACTCAGTTAAGCGACCAACTTTGGCTTAGGTCATAATCTCATGGTTTGTGAGTTTGAGCCCTGTGTCTCAGGCTCTGTGCTGACAGCTTGGAGCCTGGAGCCTGCTTCAGATTCTGTGTCTCCCCCTCTCTCTGCCCCCCCCCCTTGGTCATGCTCTGTCTCTGTGTCTCTCAATAATAAACAAACATTAAAAAATTTTTTAATAAAAAATAAAAAAATAAAATGAAAATTAAAGGGGCGCCTGGGTGGCCCAGTCGGTTAAGCGACCAACTTCGGCTCAGGTCATGATCTCACAGTTTGTGGGGTCAAGCCGCATGTTGGGCTCTGTACTGACAGCTCAGAGCGTGGAGCCTGCTTCAGATTCTCTGTGTCTCCCTCTCTCTCAAAAATAAATAAATGGTAAAAAAATTTTTTTAATGAAAATTAAAGCTACGATCTACTCCTTTTGAGTTATCAGACCAAAAAGTAGCTGGAAAGAACGATAACACTGTGTTGGTGCGCAAGTGGACAAACAAGAACAGTTTTTGGGGACCGTGTTAATTTTCTACTCCTGCTAAAACAGATTGCCCCTGGGCACCTGGGCGGCTCAGTTGGTTAAACGTCTGACGCTTAATTTCAGCTCAGGTCAGGATCTCACGGTTCATAAGATCGAATTCCACATGTGCAGAGCCTGCTTGGGATTGCTTCTCTCCCTCTCTCTCTGCCCCTCCTCGGCTCACATGACCACACACAGGTGTGTGGTCTTTCTCTCTCTCAAAATAAATAAATAAACATTAAAAAAATTAAAACTGTTTACCCCAAACTTAGTGGTCTAAAGCAACACAGATTTGTTTTCTTATGGTTCTGAAGAGCAGAAGTCTGAAATGGGTCCGTAGAGCTGTTCCTTCTGGAAGCTGCAGGGGAGAATCTATTTCTATGCCTTTTCCAGCTTCTAGATCCCGCCTTGATTCTTGGCTGGTGGCCCCCTATCACTGCGGCTTCTGCTTCCTTCGCCACTCCCCCTTCTCTGAGTCCGACCTTCTGACTTTCCTTTTATAAGGACATTTGTGATTATATGGGGACCACCCAGATATTATAATCTCCCCATCTCAAAAATCCTTAACTTAGTCACATCTGCAAAGTCCCTTTTTGCTAGTAAGATACATTCGCCAGTTCTGGGGATGGGATATGGGCATCTTTGAGGGAGAGGACCATTACTCAGACGGCCATGGAACTAAACTGGCATAAACCTTCTAGAGAAAAATTCAGCAATATATATCGAAGTCTTTATAAAGTACATATCTCTGGTTCAGGAATTCACCTTCTAAGAATTTATCCTCAGTACTAATCAAGCAAGTGCACAAAGCACAGGATCTGTCTGAAATAATGTTTTAATAGAAAGCCATGTAGGTGTTCTAAATAAATAGCAATAAATAAATGACAAGATTTATAAAAGGCCAGATTTGGGCCAAACGTATTGTGCTTCATCCAAATAATAGAATACCACCCAGGCATTACTAGTGATGATCCGATTTATATTTATTGATCTGGAAAGATCTCCCTTGTTGGGTGAGAATTCCAGGTAACAAAAAGGTGGACATAGTGTGATTCCTCTCTGTAAAGTTACATTATGTATATGTGTGTACATGTATGTTTGGATAATAGATTAGCAAATATAGGTACAAAAATTCTAGTGCAAATATTGCTGAGTGGAGGGATTTATTACTTTTTTCTTTCTGTGGAAAATAGAAGTGAAAATTAGCTGGGGATGTGTAAAAGGACAGGCAGGGTTTAGCTAAGTTCGGACGCCATGAATCTTCAGTGAAGGGAAGGGAAAGCTCCTTGAGGATGTTGGCAGGTGGTTGGATCCTAGAACCAGGTGAGAGAGGGAAACAGGGGAAGTCGGGGGCTGGCGAACACGACAAACTGGGTGGCTGCTCCGTTCTTGCAGAGGACGTTCTGTGCCTCATTGCTGCCCCACACCCCGAGCCGCTGCCCGTTTAGACGAGGATTCGCCTGCTCCCATTCATAGACACTTACCTTCCAGGCTCGAGGCGGTCTCGGAATTCATGACTCACAGAACCAGTGTCTTCTCAGTTGCAGACCTCCCTCCTTCAGATTCTCAAACACAAAATGTGTGACCATTCGCCTTTCTCAAGGGCTTGATTTCCCGCCGGACCACATGGCGGTGGTGGAGAGGAGTAAGGAGTTAGTGTAATCTTCACTTCAAAGGTATTCGCCAGTCCTAGGACGACCAAGGTCACGCACATGCAGACGGACACATGAACACTCTGGAAAACCATGTCATCACAGATTTACAGCGCTGTCATTACCCTTGAATGGACCCAGTCTCTCGGAAGTCCAGGGGAGCAAGGAGAGAGAAGGCAGGTTGTTCATTCTGTCAGACGCATCACCGGATTGGGGCAATTATTTTAATCCCCATAATAGGAACACTTTCATATTTCCACGTTTGTACAAGTCTTCCGTCTACTTAAATGGATATCCAAGGACACTATTAGTCAATATCCAATGTAACAGTTTTATAAAAAAAGACAATAACAAAATGAACTCCAGTCAAATAGACGGCCTCATATAAATGGTGTCTCCAGTACCTCCAGTGACCAGGCATATGACGTGTGATGCTGTTGTAGTTTTCTTTACAAAGAGCACCAGGACAACTTCATCTCTAACACCCTCCCTACGATTGCTAAATAATAGCTGACAAAATTACATCCCCACTGGGTTCTCAATAACTCATTTTTTCTAACCTTAGATAAATATATTCTTGTTTCATGGGTTTTCAAAAGGTCTTTGCTGGACACTAAAACCTGACCAACATCCTATAGCCGGGATCATTCCTGAGTGTTCCTGGGGCTTTTTTGGAAGTTTACCAACATAGAGCCAGTGAAATTTCCCTTGAGTTAAAATACATTCGCGGAGACTAAAAGAATGCAAATGGGTTTGAATCAGAAGCACCATATTTCCCGTTTTTAAAAACTGAGTTTTAGACGTGCTTGGCTTTTCAAAACAGGCAACAAAGACACGAGCAGATATAAACACTAAAGTGTTGGCAAAGCTTGCTGCTGCTTTTGTAACTATTTATTTATTTAATATTTACTTCTCTCTGGTAAATAAATTGCAACCTATAGATTTGAAGACTGGAACAAGAACCAGGACGAAGGAAAAAAAAGGAAGGGCTTGGTGTAGAAAAGGTGGTGACTCCCTCCAGAGTCAGGGGAGACTGCGACATTCGCCATCATGGACAGAGCAATGCCTTGAAGCCGTGCCTCGCAGTCCCCATCAGCATTTGGGCTCACCCCATTTCCACCCCCTCCCTCCCCCCATGCTTCCTCCTCTCCCATCTGCTCCTCAATCCCCACCCCCACCCATGTCCCCACTTCCGACTCTCCACGTCCTGGCACAGTCTGGGAGCAGTGCCTAAGCTATGTCTGGCTGGTGTCCCTGCCTTCTAGGGCTTGGCCGCCTCCTCCGGGAAGCCCTCCCTGATGCCCTGCTCCAGCAGAGCTGCTCTGTGCTGCCTGACCTAAGACCTGGGTCGTTTCTGTGAAATGGAAATGACATATGGCTCCCCCAGTAGAGAGAGGGGATACTGCAAGGGAATGTGTGGGCAGCTGGCAGAGGAAGCAAGGAGAACCCAACAGAGATACCCGAGGAACTGCTGGAAGCCTCACCCTCTCTGTGACCAGAGGTCTGTCCCCTCCTCATCACGTGCTCTTGTACCTCAGTTTGCAATTGGAAGATCGCAGAATGCTCAAACGTTTGTTGAATGAATGAACCGGTGGCAAGAAACCAGGGCGGCAGAGGGGCCTCTGTAAGCCCTGGGTCTCAGTGTCTGCTCTGTAAAATGGGCTTACACATGTACTACCAGAGATTTCGAAGAGATGGTGAGGGTCTGGCCGGGGGGTCTCCTCTTCCCTCAAGGCTTTGCTGAGGCATTGTCTATCCCAGGAAGCCTTCTTCATTCCCTCACTGTGCCAGACACAGAGTCCATGGTCCCTGAGGGCCTGGAAAGGGGGAACTGTGCATAAGCCTGGTTGTTGGAGGGTAGTTATTGGTATGTTCTCTCAAATCGTATAGCCGTGGAAATGTAACATGCTCTTTGTTTTCTTTATATATTCTTGTTTTTTTAATGTTTATTCATTTTTGAGAGACAGAGAGTGAGTGGGGGAGGGGCAGAGATCAAGGGAGACACAGAATCCAAAGCAGGCTCCAGGCTCTGAGCTGTCAGCACAGAGCCCGACATGGGGCTTGAACTCACAGACCGTGAGATCATGACCTACACTGAAGTCAGAGATTTAACTGACTGAGCCACTCAGGTGTCCCATATTCTTGGTTTTGCTACTACTCAATGGAAAAATGAGATTTTCATCCTGAAAACCCCTTGAAATGGACCATGTTCAAAAAATTCCATTGCAAGATGATGAAAGTCAGGGAAGCAGGGTGGCCTCATGGACTTTGCCTTAAAACAAACAAACAAACAAACCTTAAAGTTGAAAACAGTTGGTCAAAAATTCTTTAAAAAAGTTTTTTTCCAATAAAAAAGTGCTTCCTGCTAGAGTCAGAATCTGTACTTCTAGAGTATTTTTTTTTGTGTTCTAGAATGAGACCTGGACTATATCCTGGGGCAGACCTTCCTCTTATTCTATAGGAAACCAGTTCTGTGAGCCCGTTTGATTACAGACCAGTAAGGCTTTTCATTGTTTTGGGGGAAATTCCCTCAGAAAGCCTGAAACCAATAAAGCAATACTAATGCGGGTGTTTCAGAATGATGCGTTGAGCACTTAATGGTGTCTTAAGGGTGTACCTGGGAATGTATTTTTGACAGAACTAAGTCTTCGTAGAATCAGAGCCATGGTGGAAGCTGAAGTATAAATTGGGCCCCAGCCGGGAACCCCTGGCTGAGGGCAGAGAAATCAGCCAGTGTTCTGCTCACTAGTCCATGAGGCGCTAGTCTTCCCAGAGAAAGGGCACTTTTTTCTAATTTTTACAGAAGTGCAAGAGAGCTAGGGTTCCTGAGAAACATTATCCGTACCACCAGGCCACACTGAGGACCTAGGGATCTGATCGTACCTTCGGCTATTACCAAAGGAAAGATTATAAAGACAAAAAGTACACCGAGCTCAGTGTAGAAGTACTGGACTGCTTGATCGTGCTCCACACACGTGGTGTTACGCCTGAGTAACTCAGCCTTCCAGAAATGTGCAGTCAGCTGTTGAGAGTGTCTTGGCTAAGCAATGGGTGAGGGAGGTGGAGGGGGTAGACCAGATGCTACAGTGGAAGGCAGACACGCTCTTCCACAAACGGGTGCTTCTGCTGTGAGTCATCCCGAAATAGGAAAGGAAACCGGTCTAGGACTGGGGTAGGGGTCTCCCGGACCATGAGCCATTGAGCCTGGATCTCAGATCAGAAGACATGGATGGGTGAAGATCCTTGCAAGATGGCGGCAGCCTGAGGATCAAGGAGGAAGCGTATCAATAGAGGATGATCTATAGAAGGGTATGGAGAGGGACTTAATTAAGAGTGACGATGCTTGGGAACTTTTTGACCACACTGCAGTCCATTCGGTGATCTCCACACCTTTGTTGAAGTTAAAACAAAAACAACAACAAAACCACCCTAACCTTCTTTAGCCATGCTGTGGAGAAATAAAAAAGATGCCTGCACCCATGTGTGGGGTGCAGGGGTAAGGGAGGAGCCACTACATCCTGGACAAGGCATTACACGAGAGGGCAGCAACAGTGTGGGGAGAAAACGGCTGGCTAAAGTGACAGATGCAGCGGAAACATCTTTGTGGGATATATGCGCATCCTTTGAGGCATTGGAAATACTTGGTGAGGCAACTGGATAACCTGGATCGCATGCGGTTGTTCAAGTCAGGAGCTTGGATTCAATAACTGGTATTAAAGGAAGGGTTAACCTTGAAAGGCTAAGGGCTGCGGGGAAATGTGAGGTACGCAGGGAAGAGTGACCGGAAGAGAGAAGACCATGGCGTCCAGTCGACCCTGTGGCACCACTGCACATCTTTCTCTTAGACCGTAAAGGGAAAAGCTGGCAGTTCCATTCCTGTAAAGGGACGAATATTTTGCTAGATATAATCTCATTTCCATTTCTTCTCTGTCGTGACTAAAATACTAATTATAAACGTTTGTGCAAGAACAATTGATATTCAGATTCTTAAAGAGTTAAATGTATTTTACTTTTTATTTTATTTATTTATTTAAATGTTTATTCGTTTATTCGAGAGACAGAGTGCGAGCCGGGGAGGGACAGACAGAAAGAGACACAGAATCCGAAGCAGGCTCCAGGCTCTGAGCTGTCAGCACAGAGCCCGATGCGGGGCTCGAACCCACGAACTGAAAGATGAAGTCAGGCGCCCAACCGACTGAGCCACCCAGAATTAAATGAAATTGAGATTGAATCTTATCTTCCAATACACATGCAAAGACAGAAAAATCAGACTCTGTATTTTTTTCTATCGCTCTTTTGATATCGATTTGTACCTACCTATTTTCCTTTCATCTAGACCTCACAGCTCAAATGCCTTACAAAATGCCAACACTGCCTATTTAACATAAAATAAAATAAAAAGCCTACTTCAGAAAAATGTGTGTTATTTTAAATAAAACTGCATATTCCCAGATGGTCAGGTCTAACCCAAGCAGAAAGTGACTTATTAAAATAATGCATAAAGTCTGAGGAAAACAAATAGATGTAAAAGCAAAAAGAGTAATTATTAGGGGGCACCTGGGTGGCTTAGTTGGTTAAACATCTGACCTCAGCTCAGGTCAAAATCTCATGGTTTGTGGGTTTGAGCCCCACATCAGGCTCTGTGCTGAGAGCTCAGAGCCTAGAGCCTGTTTCAGATTCTGTGTCTCCTTCTCTTTCTCTGCCCCTCCACTGCTTGTGTTCTGTTTCTCTCTCTCTCTCTCTCTCTCTCTCTCTCAAAGATAAATAAACATTAAAAAAATTAAAAAGATTCTTAGAATACTGATTCGTAATTTCCCTGGAATGCTAGTGATCTGAAGTAATCTAAGGAAATGTTTACTTTGGTCAACTTGCAACTTAATATTAACCTAACTTTGTTGATTTGAAGTGTTAACACTAAGTCAATGAAAGAAACATCTGTGATGAAGTCATGGATTTAATATTCCCACCGCAGTGAACAACATGCATAGAATTTCACTCTAAAACACCACTGCCAAGCACCACGGGGCCTGCTCATCTCTATTTGTCTGCAGCAAACACAATTTAATATAAATTGTAGGTTTTAGCGAACTAATATTTTTAGTGAATCAGAAGCAAGAAGACTGTGAGGCCACCAAAATGGATATTCAAATTAGTCCTTACACAAGTATTTATTGAATACCTTTTATGCGAGGGCACAGAACTAGATGCTGGACTTGAAGATACGTGCACAACATATGTCACTTCTGCCTCACAACCCTGACTGTCTACCTTGACGTTAAAGAAATCAATGTAGTAAGTTACACGAAAGTGTGTGGGTGACCCAGATGTGGGTAACATGGAGGAAGAGGCATCAGGGAAGTGTGGGCAACCACAACACCCTAACCGACATCTAATTGCAGTCCCTGAATAAGAAAGGGAGACAGAAAATATTTGAAGAAATAATGACAGATTTTTCTTGACCAAATTTGATGAAGCTATAAACACACAGATTTGAGACATTCAACAAATCACAAGCACAAGAAACATTGATAAAACTACACAAGACACATCATGATCAAAGTTTTCAATAAAGCAATGATAAAGGGAGAACCCGGGAAACAAGGGGGCCCAGGACGACATTACATGCAGAGCTAAGGAAGCCAGCAAATGGGTAGTCAGAGACGGTGCAAGCAAGCAGATACTGGGGATGGGGCGCCTGGGTGGCTCAGTGGGTTACGCATCCAGCTTTGGCTCAGGTTGTGATCTCATGGTTCGTGAGTTCGAGTCCCCCATCAGGCTCTGTGCCGACAGCTCAGAGCCTGGAGCCTGCTTCAGATTCTGTGTCTCCCTCTCTCTCTGCCCTTCCCACTCTTGCACTATCTCTCTCTCTCTCTCTCTCTCTCAAAAATAAACATTAAAAAAATTTAAAATTCTGGGGGTAAAAAACCTGCCTACTGAGTATAATTCTATATCCAACAAAAATTTCTTTCAAAAATGAAGGCAAAATATATTTTCAGACATGTAAGAGCTAAAATAATTTATCACCAAGGGAGCTGCACTACAAGAAATGTTAAAGGAAGTCCTTCGGGAAAATGAAAAATTATACCGAACTAAAGTCTGAATCTACACAAAAGAATGAAGAGTCCTGGAAATAATAAATATTAAATAATAATTTTTTATTAATTAAGTCTTGTTGAAAGATACGTGACTTTCATAATATAATAATATATAATAAATATATATACAAATAATAATATAATATGTATTATAATATATAATATATTCTAGGGGGTATAAAATAGGCAGAAATAAAATATATGATAATGAGAGCATAAAGAAAATGGGGGGGGAGAAATAGAAGTACATAGAAACATTGTTCTTATACTTTACATGTTATGGTATAATGTCACTGTAAGATAGATTGTAATAAGTTAAAGTTGTATACTATAAGCCCCAAAGCAACCACTAAAAACACAATAAGGAGTTATAGCTAATAAGCTAACAAAAGAGACAAAATGGAATCAATAAAAAGTTAATCCGAAAGGAGGCAGAGAAGAAAGAGAAACAGCAAAAAGAACAGCTGGAACAAATAGTAAAAGCAGACGATAGATTTAGACACAACCACATCAATAACCTATTACATTTAAATGATATACGCATTCCAAATAAAAGTCAGAGATTGTCAGATTGAATTTAAAAAAAAATAAAAGAAAACCCCAAACCAATTATATACTGCCTACAAGAAACACACTTTGAAGTTTATTTATTTTCAGAGTGAGAGATGGAGAGAAAGAGAGAAAGAGGGAGAGAGAGAGAAAATCCCAAGCAGGCTCTGTAGTATGGAGCCTGATGTAGGGCTCGAACTCACGAACTGTAAAATCTTGACCTGAACCAAAACCAAGAGTCAAATGCTTAACTGACTGAACCACCCAGGCGCCCCAAGAAACATACTTTAAAATATAGGCTAACAGAAAAGGATGGATGGGAGAAGTTACATGTACTATGCTAACAAAAGTTGAAGGACAGCCGAAGTGGCTGTGCTAATTTTACCAGATCGAGTGTATCATCTGGAATAATGAAGGTCGTTTCATAATGATCAAAGAGTCAGTTTATTAAGAGGAAATAATAATCCTAAACAGTTATGTACTAATAACAGAGCTTCAAAATATATGACACACACACAAAATGAGGGTACCAGAGAGTCCACAATTACGGTCAAAGATTTAAACAATATTCTACACCAACTTGACCTAATTGACACTGTGTAACACTGCACCCATGATCACCAGAATAGACTTTCCTTTCAAGTGGAGAATATTTACACAAAATATTTACCAAGATATGCCATATTTTGTACTATAAATCAAGCCTGATTTAAAGTAGACTTTAAATCATTCAAATTGCATTGTGGTAGAATTAAATGACAAATAAATAGCTGAAACCTATCTGGGAAAATCCTCAAATTAAATAACAATTCTAAATAACCATGAATTAAATAAAAAGTCAAAAGGAAAAATTAGAAAGTATTTTGAACTTAATGCAAATGAAAGCACAGCATTTTAAATTTGTGGGAGGCAGCTAACATAGTACTTAAAAAGAAGTTTAGAGCATTAAATGTTCATGGGAGAAAAGAAGAGAGATATCGAACAAATGGCTTCAGTTTCCACCTTAAAAAAGAAAAATAAGTGTAAACTAAAGTAAGCAGAAGAAATAATAAAGATCAGGGTGAAAGCCAATGAAATAGAAAACAGTAAAAAAAATCAATAAAACCAAAATTTAGTTCTTCAAGAAGATCAAAAGAACTAATAAACCTCTAGACTAATAGAGCTATAAATTACCTATATTAGGAAAGAGGTGACATTACCAGAGACACTACATCACTATGGATACTATATATATAGACATTACCCAAGAAAATATTATGAAACACCTTGTCAATAAATTTGATAACTTAGATGAAATGAATAAATTCCTTGCAAGACACAAACTACCAAGGCTCACTTAAAAATTAGATAACCTGAAATTTCTATATCTACTAAAGAAATTGAATTTTGGGGTGCCTGGGTGGCTCAGTCGCGTAAGTGTCCAACTCCTGGTTTTGGCTCAAGTCATGGTCTCACGGTTTGTAAGTTGGGTTCTGTGCTGGCAGTGTGGAGGCTGCTTGGGATTCTGTCTCTCTTTTTCGATGCCCTGCCTCTGCTTCTCTCTCTTTCTCAAAAAATAAAAATTAACTTAAAAAAAAAGAAATGGAATATTTTAGTTAAAAACTCACCCAAGTACCAGCAGAATGGTGGTTTAATATTTGGAAAATGTTTTTCTCTATTACACGACACACAGTGTAATCTTAATTGTGTTTAAAAAATACGTGGAAAAAGGACTAGCAGGAATACCAAAATGTTAACAGTGGTTCTCACTGATTAAATCTTGACTAGAGGATTCCATTTTCTCTTGCATAAGTGTCCGTATTTTACAAAACTTTTACAGTGAGCATTTTATACTTATATATAAAGAAACAAAATTATTTTTTAACTGTCTTAAGCTCAGAAGTATTAAGTGGTATATGTGAACTTGAGCGATCTGTATTTGAAGAGAAGGTACCCTCCCTTGAAAATATAAGCCCAGGGAAAATGCTTTCGACATTAATCATTATTTCCACCCCGGTTCAGCTGGGAGATGTGCAGCTTTACAAAGAATTGTTTTCTACCACAATTATTTCCTACCAACTTTTAAAAATTAAACCTCAGTCCAGTTTAGATTTGACTCTTTTGGGTAAGAAAGAAAGGTTCTTAAACAGAGATTCTAAAAGCCCCTACTAATTAACACAATCCTCAAAGAAATGGCAGGCAGGCTAAGTTCAAGGTTGCTCGTGTCCCTTTGCTTGTAGGATCAATGTAATACCCAGGTTTTGGAGAATCTATCTTGGAGTGAAAACACATTTATCAGTGAGTCTATACAGGTGACACTTGAATAAACAGGCAGCAGATAGAAGGAAGTTCCCACAGCTGCTGGTGGACTCGATGTCCTAGTGAGCATTCCACGTACCCTGGTTTGATAAGCTACTGATTGAAAACCTTGGTCTGTGTGGCTGCTGTGATCAGAGGTCAAAGTGAGCTGGAAAAGGGAAATGCCTTCTTCATACCTGATGACTCTCAGTTTTCTTGTTTCCCTTCACCACCTCAGAAGACCACCAAGGTAATTTTTTGGTTTGGTGCTAAAAGAGTATGTCGTCCCAACCAAGCAAGCACTCAGCCATTTTTAAGTTAATAAGACTTTGTAAAAAAACAAAACAAAACAAAAAAACTGCCTCCCAAATCTTCATAAGGGTCTTTGGAGTTAGGGAATACTGCCCACAGCTTGATTATAGAAATAGCCTTAGTCCTGGAGGTATTCTGGAGCCTTCTGGTGTCCAGAGCATTTGCCTTTCTCCTTCACAAGCTCTACCTCTGGAGTAGATTCTTCTGAGACATGCAAGGGGCTTTCAGGGGAGTAACTATTGCTTTGTGGAACAATAAAGGCAGCTTAGCTGGTCTCTGGGCAGCTTCCTTTTCTAATGAGCCCTGTCACATCTGGTTCTTTCCTGAGTTTCGTGACCAACTGGTTTCCTGTGCTAACTGAGTGCTAAGTCGAGATGGAAAATTTCTATCCAATGTGTAGAAAATGCAGGCCCAAACTTCCTGAATATCAAGGCCACTCCCCTCTCCTCATCTCATCACTCCTGTTTTTGGTCAAGATTCATCCCCAAAACTTTGTAGGATTACCTTTCATTTATCTACTTGGCTTCTGCCTCAGTGCCCATGTAGTTATTGCCCAAATCTGGAATACTGTTCTTCTACTCATCTCTTCTTGGAGGGAGGGATGAGGTGGGAAACTACCAAAGAAGAAATAGAGTTAAACAAAATTAAGAAGACTGTGTTTATACCTAAGGAATAATCATTGCTTTTAAAAATGTCAGCTGAAGGGTATTTCCAAAGAAATTGTTCTGTCATTTCCGGATTTAATTAAGAGGGGGTGAGCTCACAATATGCCTGAACTAAAGCACAGAGAGAGTCTTGAGTAACATGGTATCCAAAGGTCTCTTCTAGAGCTATGGCTCCATGATTTATACATAAAAGTGACTTCATTTCACAACTTGACTACATTGTCCCACTAATCTAGGTTGTAAGTACATGGAAGGGATGATAAAAGCACCCGCTAGTATCCTGGAAAGAAAATAAGTAAGGTTGTCCTCTAGAGGGGAAAATAAGTAGAGTAATCTACATGTAATAAATGAGATTTGTCCTTGTGGTGGTAAATCTAGAGACCATAAATTCTTGCTTGAAGATTTCAGACAACAATCAAAACTCCAGTCAAGGGCATAGTGTAATCTTAGGGAGGCAGGATTAAAATAAAAGGGAAAATCTAATCAGTTTTACTCTACTCTGTCTGGATGAAGGCCACATGAACCAAAGGGGGTGGCCGATATAAAGCATAAAAAAGGAAAACCGAAGTGTCACAAGTTGATAATATTTGTTGAGCTGCATCCTATGAGGAATGTGATGACTGCAAATCTAATTATTTCAATGTGTGTACTCTGGTCAGACGGGGATAGTGCACAGAGCCTCATCTCCTAGGGAAATATTACCCCCAGTTAATCTGTAGTCTTTTTCTTGCATTACGGCATTC
This sequence comes from Paguma larvata, assembly GCA_030068075.1. Classification (NCBI taxonomy): domain Eukaryota; kingdom Metazoa; phylum Chordata; class Mammalia; order Carnivora; family Viverridae; genus Paguma; species Paguma larvata. Next base: position 66,373,521 of record CM057828.1, on the reverse strand, counting down.
ACAGTGACTTCCTGCTTGCTGACTCCAGTTCCCAGCTACCTCAATATTAATAGGAGACCCCCTGAATAGAAGCCCAATCTGGTCATTAGAAAAAAAGATCTCTTGCTTTTCTTGTTTTTACTCTCTGTGATAAATGTATTCAGCTATTTGAGCAGTTGCTCGGCAAGATAATTAAATTTAAAAATTTCTTATTTTTATTAAAAGTCTTTTACTGGCTTTATGTGGATAACAATACGTACTTTCAGGTTGTAAGGAAGATCGAAATAGAGAATATATGTAAGACATCCGACACAGGCCTGACCATAATAATACTTGGTATTTCTCCTACCGCTTTCCCTGTCCTTGCTTCCATTCAAATTGTAACAAATAGAAGATGCAGAATATGTTAGCCAGTTGATATGGACTATATGCTCAGCCCTCTATCCCTAACGAGCTGTGCCCTTAAGCAAGTCATTGATCCTCTCCAACCAGCAGTCCCTAAGATAAAGTGAGTGTTTAGATTAGATGGTGTCCCATCCCCCTTCTATCTCCAACAGCCAGAGACACTGAGTATTTGAGATTGATCCTTAGAGGGTCATTATGATTGTATTCAGCCTGCAGATTCAATTATTCTGCTCAACTGGTCTTTCTTAATAATAAAACCAAACAACTCAGACAAATTTTCAGGTTAAGTTTCAACAATACCTAACTGACCTCCTCTCAATTTCTTATTAAAATACCCATGAAAATATTTAAAAAGATAAAAATTTGGCACCAGCTTTGTAAGGCTTAAAATTAAGGGAAGGAGACATGTCAAAGTTCAGAGGGACTTTCCACTAACTGCATCATTAATGGGGAGACATTGAGAAACATATTCTTGGATGGCACAAACACTACCCTTTGAACCAGAACAGCAAGAACAACCCCAAAGCAAGAGGAAGACTTTGACTCTCCCCCACTGCCTGCCCTGAACTTCAGGACAAGGGAATGCCCTGGCCAGAAAAAGAATTGTGATCGGAGCCAGGCAAAGTCATAACCTCTCTTTTTCCCCAATCAGCAATTCTATTTTGATATCCATGTAGAAACTACATTTCCCAGTGTGCAGCTCGGCCTGAAGTAGAGGAGGCTGAGTAGCAGGGTGATGAAGACCAGGTAGGGGTGGGGACAAGAGTTAGATTGAAAATTGTGTGTGTGAGTGTTGAGCAGGGGTAGGAGAGCTGCCTTTCAAGGACACTCTCAGAGGAATCATGCTTCAATCACTGTCGGAAATCCCAGCTCCTCCCAGCAGATGTACGCTGTGCTGATAAGGTATCATGTACAGGACATTTACCCCTCTTTGGCTAGATGGGGAAAGGAGAAACTGCCAGTTCCAGAGTGAGCAGTGAGGGAGACTAAGAGCAGCCCATTCAGCCTGCCTGCTGGTAACCCAGTACTGACATCTGTGAAATTACTCAGGAACAACAGAGGAAAACTATTTATACCAAAGAGTCAAGGGAGAGTGTATTTTTTTTTAATTATTACTACAGAACCAAATAGAGTAACTCTTTATTTTAAAACAGTGACTTCAATGTCTTCACTAGATAAATATTTGGAGGCTCTTACAGTGTTTGGGAGTCATTTCTGGTGGCCCCGCTCACATGGGTTGTTTCGATCATAGCTTTTTGCAAGAATTAAACCAGGATACTGGATGTACTAGCATAACCCTTTCACCTTTAATGGTTCTGTCACTTGGAATATAGCAGATGTAATTCGTCAACTCTATGATTGAATGTATTCTTAATTTGAAAGTAAAAACCAATGGAAATTCCTGACCTATTCAATAATGCATTACACACAGTACAGACTGTTACCAGAAGGATTTTGTTCTGCCTGTTCTTCAGCAGGTCCTGTTGAAAGCATGCCTGTAAGAGTCGAAGTTGTCATATTAGTGCAATCGAACTGGTGCTAGAAAAGTTTAAAATCTACATAGTTTCTTACCAAATAACAGCATGAATAAATGAAAGGCAATTCAGGATTCTCATACTTTTCACGTTCCCATCAAGATAGCAGATAGCTATATTTTAGATCTTTTATTTCTCCCCCCAAATTCAGATTACACAATGTTTTGGGAGTGTTAATGATGAAGAGACTTTCCCCTTTTCCATCCTTTGAATGCTTTCCCTGTAGGGATCCAGCAATTGCGGCAGTATTCGTCATAGCTAGCCCTGGTTGAACACACACTGCTCATTCGACCATGTAGCGTACACTGCGCTCAGCTTTTCACATGCATTTTTCTCATATAATCTTTTTTTTTCCTTCCAAGATTTTGTCTAAATTCAAGTTAGTTAACATATAGTGCAATATTGATTTCAGGAGTAGAATTTAGTGATTCATCACTTACATATAACCCAGGGCTCATCACAATGCCCATCACCCATTTAGCCCTTCCCACCCCCCTCCTCTCCAGCTGGCCTCAGTTTGTTCTCTGAGTTAAGAATCTCTTATGGTTTGCCTCCCATGATAATTCTAGGAAATAGGTATGTGATAATCTCCGTTCTATAGTTAATAGATGCAAATATCAAACATCCTAAAGAGTGTTCCTTGAGAAAGAAAATCTGTAAGAGTACAAAGGTATTGGTTCATAGAACGTTACGGCAAATTAAATCTTATGTGTGATCAAGAGTTTCTACCTTTAAGTAATTAATTAATTAATTAATTAATTAATTAAAATCAACAATTATTTATTGTGTGCCTACTATGACAATTTTCTAGGCAATCAGGGATATAGCAATGAACAAAACAAATAATGCCTTCACAATAAATATGAGTAATGAGTAGACACAGGCCATAAGTAAGCAGTGAATAAGTTGTAGTTTCTATGAATAAAAATGAAACACAATAAGGGATTTGATGGCGATGAAAAGTGATAAAAGATATGGATGGTGCAGAAATGGTGGCTGCTGATGGTTTCTCTGAGGAGATAGACTTTTGGCTGAGAACTCAAGGAAGTGAGGGGGCCAAACAAGTGAAAATGTGAGGAAAAGGACTCCAGACAGAACAAAGAGCAGTTGCAAAGACCCAGGGGTGAAAACAGACTTGATAAGTTCAAGGACCAGAAAGAGGCCAGTGAGGCTGAATCTAAATCAGCAGGAGGAAGGCTGAAGAAAGTTTGGAGTTTAGGTCTCATTAGAACTTTGGATTTTATTCTGTGTGGGATGGTAAGCTTGCTAGGTGGTCATCCAAACCCCCGTTCTTCTCTTTCTCCTGGGCACATAGCCAGACCAAATGTCACAGTATGTATTGCACTTAGATGTGTCCTATGAATGAGAACCAGCCAATGGAACATGAGTGGAAGTGATGGGCACTACTTCCAGGACCGGCCAATAAAAATCATCCACACATGCATCTCTGTGCCATTTCTCCCTTCTTGTTCTCTGGGATGGAAATGTTGACGACAACCCTTAAATATGTGTTAAAGATGACAGAGCCACCATCACCTGGAACCCTAATGACCACCTTGAGAAAAGTCTGGGCAACAACCAGTTCACTCTCCCAAAACTCTTATGTGAAAGAAAAAAAAAAAAAAAAAGAAATTAGCTTCCATTTTGTTGAACCATAACGTATTTGGGTATTTTTATTACCACAACCTAGTCTACCATAACACCCCTGAATAGCCATTCTCCCTTTTTGCTATTTTGATAGAATCCATACTTTCCTACTCAGTGTATATTTCAAAGATATTTCTAAGCCTGTCTTGCAGCTAAATGTGGCAACATGACAAATTTGCGGCCAATAGGATGTGAGTGAAAGAAATATGCATATTTTCAAGGTCACAGCTCTATAGAAAGGAACGTGCCTGCCTCTTTCCCACTTCCTACTGACCCGAAAGCAGATGGGGTAACATTGATCCATCCTGAACCACATGGGTGAGGGGGCCACACTATGTATAGTAGAACAATAGGATATGGGTCACCGGGATCTCTGACCCGTGGAGGCCTCATTAACAGCCCTTCAGTCCTATTAAATGACAGTTATTAGGGGGTCTCGATGTCAACAGTTACCTATATGCTAAAAATTCCAGAGTCAGTGGAAGGTTTAACATAGGTTTAACATTTATAATTAAATATAATCTGGTTTATATTATAAAACCCTGGTTGCTGGGTAAAAACAAACTGTGGGGACCAGAGTAGAAGCAGGGAGACCAGTTGAAGGCTATGGCAGTGATCTAGGTAACAGATGATGGAGGAGGCTGAGGGAAGTGATGGGATTCAGGATGTTTTGGAAGATTGGAACAATGTTATCTGATACAGATGTGAGGTAAGGTGGTTGCCAGAAAGAGGAGAGAATGACTCCATAGTTCCTGTTTTGAGCAATTGTGTGAATGGTGGTGAAATAGGAAACATTTGAGAAAGAATGAAATATGGCCATGTGTAGCAACATAGATGGACCTGGAGGGTATTATGCTGAGTAAAATAAGTCAGAGAAATACAGATACCATATGTTTCCACGCATAGGTGAATTTTGAGAGACCTAGCAGAAAACCATGGGTGAGGGGAAGCGGGGGGGCGGGGGAAGCCACAGAGAGGGAGGAAGGCAAAACATAAGAGACTCTTAAATACCAAGAACAAACTGAGGGTTGAGGGGACTATGGGAGAGGAGAGAGAGTGACGGGTACTGAGGAGGGTACTTGTTGGGATGAGCACTGGGTGTTGTATGGAAACCAGTTTGACAATAAATTGATTTTAAAAAAAGAAAGAAATAGGGAACATTAAGAAAGAAGTAAGATAGGAGGATTGAGAGGGGAATTGAAAGTTCTTTCTTGGCTACTTATCCAAGGGGAGATGCCAAGTGAGTTTAGGAGCATCCGGTCTGGAGTTTAGGGAAGATGTTAGTACTAGAAACATAAATTTGGGGAAATCAACTTAATGCATTTCTAACACAATGTAATATTGTAATCTCAAGAGGTCCTTCAATAGTCAAGAATACAGGTAAATACTACCATGGTAGATTGGCCCAACATAACATTAGATATTTTCTTAACTGACAGTAAAATAGGACTTAATACATAGTATTTTTGCGTACTTTTAATTGACATGTAGGTAATTGGTACCCAGCTCTGAATCCTGGAAGAGATGACATACTATTTTAAAGCAAATAGAGAGTGAAAAGAATTATTGGCCTGATACCAACGAAGACCGTAGATAATTATCTTCTACTCATTTTTAATCATGTTAACTACGGAAGTGTTACTGTCTGTCTTGCACAGTCTCCCAAAAGAGGAGGAAGACTTTTACTACTGGGAGCTACTCTTGCTAAAGAAGGAAGTGGCATTTGCACCTCCAAGGGCACAAAGTAAAAGAGGCGCCTCTCTGCCTTCATCTCCCATTCTCTTAGTGGATTCCTATTCTCTTGGCAATCATTATCTGTTTACTCTGTTTTTATTAACCTCACCACTAACTGCCTAACCTCACCACAAGGCATTGAACTGTATGCTTTCTCAAGGCTCTGGGACTCATAAAACCCATGTGCACAATGGGATTAACTACATAGACTTGAATGACCTTTCCCAGTTAAGGTAAATAGAAATTTACAAGTCTGCTCAATATTTTTGAAATGGCTAATGATGTAAAGATGGAGTTTTGAATGGTGCAAGACCAAAATCAAGATAGACTATTAAATTGTGAGCATTCCTGAGTGGCAAAAAAGAAGTCCTATATTATTTCCAATTATTTTCTGTCTCACTCCCATATTCAATGCTGCCTTTATTACTTTTGCTACTTGGTATCATCTAAATCAGTACATCCTTGTATACAGTTTCCTAGGGAAGCTGTAACAGATTACCACACATCTGGTGGCTTAAACAACAGAAATAGATCCTCCCCTTATTGTGGAGGCCAGAAATCAAGGTTTGGGCAGGGCTGCACTTACTATGAAGGCTCTAGGGTAGAATCTTTTGCTGCCTCTTCCAGCTTCTGGTAGCTCCAAGCATTCAGTGAAGTGTGGTTGCCTAATTATAATCTCTGCCTCTGTCTTCCATCTCTGTGTGTCTTACAAGGATACTTGTCACTGAATTTAGGGCTCGCCTAAATAATCCAGGATTATCTCATCTGAAAATCCTTAAGTTAACTGTATCTACAAAGACTCTTTCCAAATAAGGTCACATTCACAGTTTCTGGGGACCAAGACATATCTTTTGGAAAGCCACCATTCAACCCACTACAGTCTTAAATCTAGACCGACCACTAGAACCACCTAGGTAACTTTATAAAATGCAGATCCCTAGGCCTCATCCTTAGTGATTACGATTCCATGGACCTGATTTGTGTACACGTTTGAGTTTTACAGTGGAAGATGAGAACTAATTAGGGTTTAAAAAACACAACTCTCTGGGTAATTTTGATGGTTGTCATTCCCCCATCCTTCCATTATTTTGATTTTTGAAAATGTAATTTTTATCTGTTGTATCATCAGTGCAGTGAAAGACAATATAATATCAAGAATACCAAGAAGAGGGGAGTTTCTGGCCTTAGGAATCATAGAAGCCTGAGTTTGAAATCTGGCTCCGTCTTGTCCTATTACCTAAATTCTCCAAGTTTCAATTTTCTCATCTGTGGAGTGGAGATCTTCACATCAGACCATTATTGTGAAGATTGATGAGATAACATATGCAAAACTCCAACACATGCTTAGCAATCAACTAAGTGAAAACTATTATTATCACAAGGTAGAATTGGCAGTCTACTTTATTCCATACAGTTATAATATATTTATCTAAAAGTAACATTAATCATGTATCATGTTTTGCACAACTTTAATATATAAAAGAAGAAAGGTCTTTATCAGTTTTAGGATTATTAAAATAGTGAGAGAATGTAGTAGAAAATATTATGCTCTTACCTGTCACAATGATGATTTCGCAACTACCACATTGTTTCTCAAATCCTGGGTCAATGAAAAATCGTCAATGTTCATTTAATTCAGTGGTTGCGCCTAACTCCCTGCTATGGACTAAATTGTGGCTTACCCCCCAACAACAACAACAAAACATATTTTGAAGCCGTAACCCCCAATGTGACTGTATTGGGAGATACAGTCTTTAGGAGATAATTAATGTTAAATGAAGCCATAATGGTGAGCCCTAGTAAGACTGTAGCCTTAGAAGAGGAAGAGAGTTTCTTGCTCTCTTGCTCTCTCTCTCTGGTATTTGAGGACACATCAAGAAGGAAGCTGTCTACAAGCTAGAAAGAAAGATCTCACCAGAAACGGAATTGGCTAACACCTTGATCTTGGACTTCTCAGCCTCTAGAACTATAAGAAATAAACTTCTGTTGGTTAGGCAACCCAGTCATTGGTATTTTGTTATGGTAGCCAAAGCAGACTAATACACCCCCATTCTAGCCTACACTCTTTTTTTAGCACTATTCTGAAAGGCTATGTCCTCAGAGTTTTGATGAATATTCTCTAGGCCTGCTACTTAATAGGTAGCACCAATAAAGGACTAAGTGGCAGGTTAACAGGGCCTATTTCCTAGAGATGAGTTTGGAAGAAGCCCAGCTCATCAACCATAAACTGAAATCATTATTATAGATTTCTTTAATGGAAATATCAGATCCATAGTTTGTCTTAAATCAGAATCGATACTTTTTTCCTTGAGTCATTTTTTTTTCCCTTTTCCATGAGTGAATTCCTCTATCAACAGGTGGGTTTATTGTTCCTCCTCTGTTCTAAAAGCTTTGAGATTCATCCTTGCTTTCAGAACGGTACGAAGACTCATCAATTCATGGTTACAAAGGCCTATCTTACCTTGGCTCCTACTCTTTCCCATGTGAACTTTCTATCAGGTCAGCTGGTGCACCAATGTCCTGCTGGCCCGCTTTGTCCTGCCTACCTCCACACATTTTTGCATCTCGTTCCCTCTACCTCACATGCTCTTCTAGCCCAGCCACACAGATCTAATCTAAACAGGACTTCTGACTTCACCTCCTACCCTTTCTGCAAAGGTTTTGCTGACCACTCCACGTTTTTATATTTTTCAAGATAACTTCATTTCATAAATGTATGCTGTTAAGCTGTCACAACTCTATAGTGAAAGTACAGCAGTACCATTAAGTAGAGTTAAAAAGGGTACAAAGTATTAAGACAGGTAAGAACTAAGTAATTGTTCAAATTTTTATTTTGGTACACAGTGTGAGATAAGAACTTTTAAATCAACTGAATTTAATGGAAAATGAAATGGCAAATAAATTAGACCCATGTTAAAAATAGAAGATCAGTTAAATGTCCAAACTTAAGGATATAAGGGCCTGGGGCGCCTGGGTGGCTCAGTCGGTTAAGTGTCCGACTTCAGCTCAGGTCATGATCTCGCCGTCTGTGAGTTCGAGCTCCGTGTCTGGTTCTGTGCTGACAGCTCAGAGCCTGGAGCCTGCTTCACATCCTGTGTCTCCCTCTCTCTCTCTGCCCCTCCCCCACTCATGCTCTGTCTCTCTCTGTCTCAAAAATAAATAAACATTAAAAAATTAAAAAAATAAATACATACATAAACCTTTAAAGGATATAAGAGCCAAATATAAAGTTAGATTCCACAATCTTCTTCAAGAGGTCAAGGTCAGTCTAACACAACTTTGCTGTAGTCTGGTCCAGAACTCAGGAGCATATGGGGGTGCTTAACGGGGGTGGCGATGGTAAACAGAGACAAGCTTCCTTGGTGCTGCTTGATAATGTCCTCAGGGAGAATCACCTCTGCTGCTTCAGCTGCGCTCGAAGAACTTGTCACTTTGCTTAGGAGCTTTCTGTCATACTCAGTATTGCCACATCTCCAATGGCACCTCCCCTCATATTCAGGAATAATATATCTTCACTAACTCATACTGGGGGCTTTTTTCTTGCTGCGTCACACCAATCCCAGCACTTGGCACAGGGTTAACGTTAAAAACATTGTTGATATGAATATATCTGTCTATATAAAGGTAAATGGGAAAAAGAATGACAGCTTTCAATGACCTCGTAAGACTTCTGACTTGAGATGCCCTGATTCTATGAACTCTAGAGTGTATCAAAACACAGTGCACAGAGGCATCTCAGTGTTGAACAATAATGTTCTTTAAAGTAGCTGCTGCATTTCTCACATTTTTTCCATTGTCCAGAAGAAGGCTTGGTAAGCCCACTAAAATGATTTGGAATGCGTCCAGACCTTGTGAGCCCATTGTTTGCAATTTTCTAACTGGCACTTTATAGTCATTGGACTCAAAGGAGCCGGTCTGAAAACTTGTTGAAAACGATGGAATTTTCCAGTTGTGGAGAAGAATGCTAATGATTCAGAGACATCTCACTCCCGTATATGTCTCAACAAAAGGTTAATGTGAATGCAATTGCCTCTTGAAATTTTCTGACTATAGACTGGTTACCTTTTTTTGAAGATACCTCAAGGTTGTTGCATACAGTTTCAAATTAAAGTTCAATTTAGATAATCTTTACCAAAAAATGAAGCCCAAAGAATCTGCTCTCTTGATTTAAACTTGAACATTACACTTATTTGATTCTGCTTTCCATGTATTGGCTCCATGCATGTCCCTTTGTGGGACAGTGACATGGAGAGAAGTCTGTGTTCGCAACACTGGGAGGCATAAAGGCTGAGTGATTTCAGGGACATCCAAATCCCTGTTGTTTCTGAGTATAACTTCTTCTGGGCTTCTCTAAGCCTGAAGTTTCTACGTTTCGATAGTATTTATTTGATAGTAGTTTTGATAAGTTGTATACATGGATTAAAAAATAAATATGCATACACATGTACACATGCAGAAGTGAAATGCAAAATTTACAAAGTTATGGAAGTAAAACAATGGTCCTGAAAAAGAAGAAAGTAAACTTTCAAAATCCTACTTAAAACTTTCATTCGGTTTGGCCCCATGTAAACCCCTAAATCTTTTCTGCCCCACGTCTTAAGAACTAAAGCATGGTTTTAGATTTCTGTTTGCCCAGGGTTAACTTAATATCTACCATTCTTATGAGCACTACAGCCTTCGCAAAACCTCCCCCTCCTCCCCTCTTGTCTCCTACGCCCCGTCTGTTCATCACAGCATCTCTTATTAGAATTTTATTATTTTTAATTTTTTTTAGTTTTTTTATTGTCTAATTGGTTTCCATACTTGTTAGAATTTTAGAAACAACTTTCAGATCTCCCAGCCTCTACTCTCTCCCCATTTCCATCCAGAGCTAAACCAGATCCTCTGCTCTGCTTAGCAACCCCCAAAGCTCTGTGGTGCTCAGCTCCTTCGAGTGGCCTGCAGTGCCCTTGTGTTAAGTCCTACACAACTCCCAAATGCTTAAGCATTCTGCATTCAGGGTCCCCAGATCTTCTTCCCACTCTATTACCTACCCCACTGGACTGTGGAATCCAAGTTCTGACTCTGGGGCAAGGGGCAAATAGAAGTTGTGTTCCACGTGGTGCAGTTTCTCTTTACCCCACTTTGTCCAACTAGCACAAAAAATTCTGGCCACAAGGTACCACGGACTATCCCCACCACCTCTGGCATTGTCTTTCTAAGTTTCTCAAAAGAGCCCAAGTCTGGTAGGTCAGACTCAAATTTAGAATTATCAGGCTGCCACACAGGAATTTTGAAGAGCTACTTCCTTCTCCCACACTGGCTCTATCGGCCACCATAGAAACCTTAGGCACAGGCAGGTGGATACCCTGGCCTACATGTCCAAACTCAATCTATAGCGACCCCCAAGCACCATCATTTGGAAGATGGGGCTACTTGGGCAAAGAATTCCAGGGTCAGGGTACCTAGAATATGATAGAAGAGAGGGCATGGGCCTCAGGTGGCCACATCCTTGTGGTCCTAAGACCCCTTGCATTATGGGAGAGGTATGGCCACTTCCACCTGGGCCTTCTGATAAAAGAAAGGGGTAGGGGGTCGGGGCCAAGGCCAAGGGCTTCCATTATCCTGATTTAAGAGGATGAGACAGTTGTGTGTCTTCAAACAAAAACTAAGATAAATCTCACTTGGTGAACTATCTGTTTCTCTAAAACAGTGGATCTCAACCAGTGCTGATTTTGTTCGTCATAGGCTACTTGTCAATGTTTGGAGATATTTTTGGCTATCACAGTTTGAGGAGAGTGGAACTTGCCATTGTTATTTAGCTGGTAGAGACCAAGACTGCTGCTAAATATCCCGCAATGCAAAGAATAACTCCATATAACAAAAAACCCTTCTCTAAAAGTGAATTTATATATAATATTATTGCCAAATAAATTTTCTGAAAGCAGGGATTCGGTCACGTCGCTTGACTGCACAAAAGACTTAATAACACCTCTCCCTCCAATTGCCTATGACCAAAGTCCAAATTTCTTGGCTTGGGATTCAATATCATTCTCCCCCCCCCACCCCGCCCCAGTTTTACTGAGATATAATCGACATACAGCACTATATCAGTTGAAAGTATACAGCATAATGATTTGACTTCTATATATCATGAAATGATTACCACAATAAGTTTAGTTAACATCTATCATCCCCTATAGATAAAAAAAGAGAGAGAGAAAGAAAACTATTTTTTCCTTACCATGAGAGTGCTTAGGATCTACTCTCTTAACAACTTTCACTGATACCACGCAGTATTGTCAACATTCAATAGCATTCTTGATCTGGAGCCTACTGTCTACCAACTTCAGTTTTCTCTGTTACCTCTTTATGCAGCCTGAAGCTTGTATCTATGGTACAGCCAGACTTAAATACTTTAGAATGCCATGTGGCCATCTCCCATATTTTCCCCATCATCTTTGGCTTAACTCAACCCCATCCCTGGTGGCGAATTAAGTCTTCAGGTGGACCTTCTAACATAAAGTGTTCTCAAGGCAGAGACTATCTATACTTAAATGGAGTTAACCAATAGTAAAGGTCAAGGTCGACAACATGATAATGACTAGCTCTTGGGGTTGGGAAGATTTGAAAAGTGATACCATGTATAAATCACTATGAAGATGTTGCCATCATGATATTCCTAACATACAAGTACCCAATAAACAACCAGTCTCTGACTCCCCTTATAATGGAAAAACCATTTCAAATAGTAAAATGGCTTTGCAAATAAATTAGTTAAGGCTACTGGCTGTGTTTAAAAAAGAAAAAGAAGCAACAGCTTCATGACTTAGCATAACTGCGACTTATTTCTTGCTCCTACAAATCCCAAACAGGTGTTCCTGGTTGGGTAGCAGGAGTGGAAGGCAGGGGAGGGTGGAGGAGTGGAGGAAAGCTCTGCTCCATCCACAGCATCATTTGGAACCCTAAGCCGATGGCGTCTCTATCACCTTCCATATGCGGCTTCCTTCCTCATCCTGTGTGTTCATATCCACTTGGCACACAGGGAGAGAGAAAGCACAAAGACACTACTACTTCTTAGTCATCTTGGCCAAGAAGTGACACCCGTGACTACTTCTCACATTCTGCTGGCAAGAACTAGTCGCATCGTCCCACCCGGATGCAAGGAAGTGCGGGGGCGGGTCAGGGTTTCCCAGCAACAGGCCTACACTGTGAAAAGGGCCTTTGCCTTCTTTGCCACGCAAAGCACGAGGGGTGAGGGGAGACGGAGCAGTTCTCAGGACAGCGATCAGGCTTGCCGGCTGGAGCTTCCCGGCTCCTGAGAATAGCTAGGCAAGGGCGGAGGGCCAGACGGTGGGGCACCTGTGACCCCCATCAGTATGAGTTTTATTTTGACTTAAGGAACAGCTGTAAATCAGGCCTTGAAGAGTCGTTTGATAAACAATGATGTTTAAATAAAATACCATCGCTTCAGAGACAGGTTTATTTCCTTTTAACATGAATGTAGTTTTCATTCAGGTGAAACTTCATAACCGAAACACAAAATCTATCATTGGATCACGAAGGACTCTTGCACGGAATTCCACATCCCTTCCAACTATGTTTCAGTCAGTGTGCCGTCCTACCGCCTCAGCGGCTTCTGGGCACTTCCGGGACCTGCTGCTGTGTTGGTACACCCGCTGTCCTGCTTTCGTTGCCGCCTCTGCTCTGTTTCGTTCTCCTCCTTTATTTTGGTCCAGATGATTTATTTTCCTAAAACCTGTCAGCATTCAGTGACTGTTGGGAACCCCTTCAGAGAAACTCAAAGGAATTATGTCTGGGTGATTTTTAGCCCCCTGTATTTAGTGCAATTTAGTTTCCTAGACTTGTATCATGTTACATCAAACATGAAATTAATCTTAACTGTGAGACCTTTGATTTTTGACATTTTAATAGCTTTATTAAGTTTTGGACATTTTAATAAAAGTATTAAAATAGAATTTTCCTTTAAATACATTGATAAAAGAGAATGATGATCCTACATGATAATCTATTATTTTGCCCACATCAACTTTTATTTAAAAGAAACACATTATCGGGGCACCTGGGTGACTCAGTCCGTTAAGCATCTGACTTCGGCTCATGTCATGATCTCACGGTTTGTGGGTTCAAGCCCTGGATCAGGCTCTGTGGTGACAACTCAGAACCTGGAGCCTGCTGCGGATTCTGTCTCCCTCTGTCTGCCCCGCCTCCACTTGGGCACATGCGATCTCTCTCTCCCTCTATCTCTCTCAAAAAAATATTAAAAAATTTCTAATAAAAATAAAAATAAATACATTATCTAGAGAAACACATTTTTGATTTTATAATAGAAGTCAGTGGGAAAAGAAAATTGATTGTGTACGTAATTCATATTTACAACCAACTTTTTGATGTTTGCATTTATCCAATAAGATAATGTATATTCACCGAATGTTTTAACTCTCTAGATTTAAGAAATGTTTTATTTCTTTATTTTATCCTCCTTAATGCTGAGTATTACTGCTATTAGTGCGCCACCTTGTGGCTCATGTTGTGATTATTTTCTATTCTTTGTTGAGGTTAAGGACACTTTAAATGATAAATGGAAAGGTCCAATAAGATTCTTTTCATTGGTACAATTGAGGGACAAAACTGTTATACAAAAGGGCCAGCAACAAAATGTTGAGTCATCCAAAAATTTATAGGAGATCGTGTGTAAATTTTAATTTAGCCAATATAATTAAGAAATGAAAAAAAATTCTAAATCTGGATGGTGTCGGATATTAACTAGACTTATTATGCTGATCATTTTGCAACATATACAAATATTGAATCATTATATTGCACACATAAAACCGACACACCAATTATACCACAATTAAAAAAATAAGTGAATGTTTCAGAACCTCGAATATATTTGTTAACTTATTGTTTCAAGATACACAGACCATATGTACATTGCCAATATATCAACAACCAGAAGGCAGTAAAATAAACTTGACCCAAAACTTAAATTAGCCTTAATTTCACTGTTTTTTATTCAGATGATTCTTTAGAGTCTTATAGGTCTATACTTTGAATATTAAAAAGTACATGTCTGAGCTTTCAATTTGCTTGGGTCAAAAGTTAAATGATGTTGGGATGAGCACTGGGTGTTATATGGAAGCCAATTTGAAAATAAGTTGTTTAAAAAGAAAAAAGTTAAATGAATTCCCTATTTATCAAAAGCCAAACCCATGGGAATAGTGTGATCGGTGGAGAATCCATCATTTTAATTGATCCTTTGTAGAATTACAACCACATGATCTTACATATTGCGCTATTCCTAATGAGTATTAAACAAGGATTGAGAGATACTGGTAGTGATCTTTATGATTTAATTATAGAAATGCCTTCAAATGCCATCTCAAAGTGATAAAAGAGATTCTTCTTGTGCCTTGTACATTGTCAAAGGTAGGAGAGTTACAACTGATGAGAGAAGGAGTGTTTTTGCTGTTGAAGATAAAAGGACAAAAAGCAAAATCGGACTCTCCAAACATATCCAGATAATTTTGGAAAGAAGCATAATTGGACAGAAGGATGGGAAGAGTTAGTGATGGCACACTGGCCCTTGGAAACGGCAGTTATTACAATGAGACACATATTACTTGTTACTATTAAAGGGACAGTTATCACAAATACAATCCTTTCAGAACTTTCCTTGAATCAGACATGGGTAAACACCAATAGTAACTTACACTTTGTAAGTTCTTACTATATGCGGACTGCTTTACTTGCTGTGTCATTTAATCGCTAGGATGACCTGACAAAGTATCATTTTACACATGAAGAAATTGGGGCTGAGTCATCAAGAGACTCGTTCACAGTCACATTGCCAGTAAAGGGCCTCCTCTGGATAGAACCTGAGTGTGTCTGACTCTGGGTCTTGTGCTCCTAAGTGTGACCAAGAGTATTATATAACCCTGTTCTGAAAGCCTGCCTTGTCCATGCTTCTCAACAAAACCCGGCCAAGTGCAGAGCTGCTGTGCATTCTTCTAGTGGCCATAAGCACACCAAGGGGACCGCGAGGCATGAACAGTAGTTAACCCAGACTTCTCCATTACTGAGGGCTAAAAGGTGGTCCACCTGCTGAAGCGAAGCTACCAACCATTTGAGTAACATGATTGTTAAGTACCAAAGTAGGTAGGTGCCACATCGAATTTTTTTTTATTAAAAAAATTTTTTTTTAACGTTTATTTATTTTTGAGAGAGAGAGAGAGAGAGAGAGAGAGCATGCACAAGTGGGGGGAGGGCAGAGAGAGAGGGAGACACAGAATCCGAAGCACGCTCCGGGCTCTGAGCTGTCAGCACAGAGCCTGACGTGGGGCTTAAACTCACAAACCACAAGATCATGACCTGAACCGAAGTCAGACGCTTCACCGACTGAGCCACCCAGGCACCTCTGACACATCTGAGTTTTTAAAGAATACAGTCATCACCGCAGAGGAGTGTGCTTCTTTTTTCGGGCTTCCTCTAAATGACCGGCATTAGGCTTTTTATTCAGAAAAAAAAAATTAAAATATAACATATATTATCTTCTATCATTACCTTCTTTCAACTATCTGTTTGGTTAAGGAGCCAGGTCACTGATTTCACCTGAAGTCAGGGTCCCTCTTAATCTTTTGTTTTTTTGTTTTTTTTTAAAGCTCACAGCCTAAAGCTGTCAACAGACCACTATATCACACACGCATCACAGTATGAGGGCTAAGCTTTCAAGGATGGATTGTAATATTACGATCATACGAACCTTGCGAAACCAATGCCTATTACTGCATAGTTTTTTGAGCTGCATACTAAGTAGGCCCAGTGCTAAGCAACCAGTGTACAAAATTATATATAACTCATAGTATTTTACACATTTCCACCCAGAAATGGAAAATCTCGTCAGAGTTTCTTTAAAAAGCCTGAAGATGTCTGGGTTAATAACCAGAAGGGAATTGAGAGGGCCACCATCTGTTGTCCTCCCTAGAGCCGCCCCCACCCCTCCACTTTTCCCAGCGGATGGCTGGGGGTGGGGGTTCTGACAGTTCTTCCCCTCGGAGAGCAGAGAGCGGAAAGGTAGGCTTCTACCCCAGGGCCAGGGATGAATCACAGTTGGTCTAAATCAGTTGTAGTGACCTCATTCTTCTCTGTCTGGGGGTGACCATGTGACAGATTTTGGTCAATGAGATATAAATGGAAATTTTTGAATGGGGCACAGGGGAGCTTTTGTCTTCCTGATTAACACCAATCACCTTGGCTGACCTAGCTTTTCGCCTTCCCTGTTCTTCGGCCTGGGATGCGGGTAAGATGTTTGGAAGCCCAGCAGACATCTGTGACCATGAGATGACAAGCGTGAGGACAAAAACCCATATTCTAAGGGAGACAGGGAAGAAAAATAGAAAGATCCTTGGTCTCTGA
Organism: Paguma larvata; assembly: GCA_030068075.1. Taxonomy (NCBI): domain Eukaryota; kingdom Metazoa; phylum Chordata; class Mammalia; order Carnivora; family Viverridae; genus Paguma; species Paguma larvata. The sequence goes on along the minus strand of CM057828.1, from coordinate 66,356,803 downwards.
GAGCATCGTGAAACAGCTGTATCATCCCAGGACTAGAGAAATTTTACTTATTTAGGTTACCATTTGTTGAGTTTTCTGTTGCCTGCAGCCTGCATATTAGGCTGCGCCATATGAAATTCCATTTTTGTAATTTAAACATTGGTGAAGATCAAAATTTTCATGTGGTTCCACCAATATGATGAATTGAGGCGGAATTCAGGATCATGTCACTTCTGCGATAGTCAACACCTCTCCTTTCCTTCTCTCCTGCCCCCTGAAAGTACCTCTTTGCTTCGATATCTCTGGTAAACTGGTTGGCTGCTGGGTGGAGGGAGGAAAGCCCCGACGTGTAGTATTTCCCAATCTCTGCGGTGTAAGTGCTCCCACCATGGCCCTACCAACTTGAGGCCTGTGAACAAGGAAAGAGAGGCACACAGTCCCCTCTCCGGAGCTGGAGGCACAGCCAGGCAAGCGCCACCTCCTCCACGCTGGCTGCAGCTCTCTGCCAAGGTGTGCGTCAGGCTGCGCTAACGTTGGAAAGAGATTGATTATTGCTAACGTCATCTTTCTTTGTAGGATTGAGACAAAAGTATGAGGAAAAGGATATAATTAGGACTTGGGAAAATCGGACAGTGGAAATAAATGTCTTTACCCATTGATTTGTTTAGATCTTGTGAGAAAGAATAAAGAAAACGTGTAGGGCGCCTGGGTGGCCTGGGCGGTTAAGTGTCTGACTCTGGATTTCAGCTCAGGTCATGATCTCATAGTCAGTGAGTTTGAGCCCTGTATTAGGCTGTGCGCTGACGGCATGGAGCCTACTTGGGATTCTCTCTCTCCCTTTCTCTCTGCCCCTCCCTGCTTGTGTGCGCACGCTGTCTGTCTCAAAACAAATAAATAAACATTTTTTATAAAAAGAAAATATGTAGCCAAGGAAGATAATAGCCACCAGGGAAACATAAAATAATAATTAACTCAATTTTTTTTTTTACCAACATTTCTATTGCCCAAATCTATTAATTGTCTCTAACAGAAAAGGTAAGAAAGTGAAAGGAGACATCTCTCCTTTCATTATTCACTTTTTTTTTTTTTTTTAAAGCAGTGGTTTTGTTGCCATGAAAGAAGATGAAGCATTTGGCTTCGTTTTGGGGCAGTGACCTTTATAAAGCTACAACAAAACTCATCTCCTCTAGCTGCTAAATGCCAAATAACTGTCATTTTCAAACACTGAATTTTTCATTAGTTTCAGGTAACCGATCCAAGGAATGATTAAAACTCTTCCCAGGTTAAGCCCGGCCACAGCCTAAGGTGCTCCAAAACACCGCCAGTATCAAATGCAAACTCTTTGCATTCCTTGTTGTCCGTGTCTTCTTCGGAGACTGAGAGATTACCTCCAGAATTGCATACAGAATTATTTCACTGCCTTGGCTCTCCCTTTAGACTCAAGAAGCCCTCCTTGAGGAGTGGAGGAGCAGAAGCTTTATTCCTGTGGGGGCACTTGAAACTGAAAAATGATGCAACAAAGGCCTCCTCTTAGTTAATTCACACTGGCTCTTCAGATGTTGCAGGTTGAATAGTCTCCCTGGGCAGAAACCAAAATGCCTTCCAGTCCTGAAAGTGTTTTTTTTTGTTGTTGTTGTTTTTTTAATATGTTTACTTTTATGTTAAAGCTAAGTACCCTCGTGCTGTAAATCAAATTATTTGTCTTCTTTAGAAAAGCATCTGTTACCAATTGATATGATCAGGTGTACTTATAAAAGAAGAAAGGTAATAAATTAGAGAAGAGCAGAATTAACATGGGTTTGCGGCTGAGAAGTTTTATAGAGAGGAAGGGATCTGACCAAGGCTTTGAAGGATAGGGAGAGATTTAAAGATTGAAGAAGAAATGTAGTGTAAGGAGAGGAGGAAGAGAGGTAACAGACAGCCCATGTTTTCTCCCAGTGGCTTTCTGTATCTCACAAGCATCATCCATTTCAAGAAAGGTACCCCAGAACAACTTCTAAAACCCGTCCATCTTTCCTGTTGTTTGTAGCCATGACTTCGGATTCTAATGTCTGAAACCATTTACTGTGCCAATGACCTTGAGAATGAGGAACCATCGGGTGTGATTGCCTATTCCAGGAATGCTGTGGGCATACGGGCCCATCAGGTGTCTTTCTCCAAATTGTCTATCATATATTAAGTATCTCTTTTTCTTCTGCTTAACTACTGCTTACAAACAGGAACAACCTTTGATTTTCTGTCTTTTAAGGTAATGTATTATTCACAATATAATGATGTACATTCTGTTTCAAAAAGAGTTAGCAAAATTTCTAACTCTTACATGATGGTACTGTCAAGCCTTCAAATCCTAGATGGAGATTGAGGTTCTGAAGTCACTTCCATCCAGACTATTCTTTTGTTATGTCCCCCTGAGGTTCAAGTGGGGGATATGTCCTTCCCTAATACTCTTGGTCACAGGATCTCAGGTCCTGGTAAGGAGTGAAAAAGGAAGAGCACTTGGCTCTCTGCATGTATTGTCCTATTAAAGGCCCACAATACTCCCATGTGTACCGTTACTACCCTCACTTCACAGAGGAGCCAACCGAGGATCAAAGAAGTTAAGCAACTGGCCAAAGTCCTGCCACAGTAGCAGACCCCGAAACATTTGAACCCTGGCGGTCTGCCTCCAATGCGTGCCATCTTTACGGCCACACTCCACTATGTCGGTAGAATTACAAATGATTCTCCTGCTTAATTACCTCCCAAAGGCATCCGGCCCTTCTTTAATATACCTACTAAGTTAATGCTACTTTGTCTTATCATCTGTTCTTGCCTAGATTTCCTGTAATAACCTCGTAACTATTCTCCCTATCTCTTCCCGGCTCCCTCCTGCATTCTTTACGCAGCCATTAGATGCTTTCCAAATTGTCAGGCATATCATGCTCCACCCTGTGGCCGGCACGGGAAATCCAATTCTTCATCTCTCAGTAACCCCGGATGTGTGTGTTGTGAACCCTGTCTTCCTCTATCCCCGCGCCCCTGTCCATCTGACTCTCCAGTTCTAGGAAATCGCCTGAATTTTCCCAAAGACGTCATACTTTTGCACGTCTTGAGCATACTTTTCTTTTTGCCCGGCATATGCTAACTCTTTTTTTCCATGTAGCTAATTTCTACTAGTCCTTCCAATACCTTGTCAGGGTGCACCTCTCTGTTGCGGGATCCTGAGCACAGCCCACATTGCGGCTGTCTTCAGAGAGCTCCTAGTCCGTTCAGGAGGTGAACAAGTAAACCAAGTGATAGACAATTCCCGTTTTTAAGGCACAGATCTTACTGTCTCACAGTGCATAGTCTTGGGATGTTCACAAAGGGAAACATCATCCTTTGGATTGCCGCGCATTGCATGCAAATGGTACCTGACTGGCCAAGGCGTCTTCACCACGACTCTTGTTCCTAGGTGCACCTGTGCACCTCTCCTCACTTGTCAGGTCTACTAGGAGGAGAACTCTAAAGTATTTTTCCAACAGAATTAATTTTACATCTTTATTTCCCTTGGCGATTGTGGCTTTCCAAACTATTTTGTGGTGCTCCTTCTTTAATTTCCTAAAAAGGCTGAAGATTTAAAAAAAATTTTTAAAGGAAATCTCAAAAGACATTTTATTTTTGACATCAACTAAGCCACTACCTATTGCCTTACTTTGTAAGTTTTATTGATCTTTGACCCTGGATGTGAATAGGAAGAGGAGGCTGGCCAACTGTAGAAGAGGCAAGTGCATTTTGTGGGCTTGGCAGTGCTGAAATAAGATGAATCGATAATTAAGTAAGGAATAAGAGATCGACCTGGAAACTATGTGTGAGGTCGATCTGTGCTTTTAAGCTAGACTCTAGCAGGTTATAAACCTCTTCCTGCCCTGCAAATGCCTCTCATACTCCCCTCCCTCAATAGCCATTTTGGTATTTGGCTTTTTTTGTGTGCAGCTAACGAATTAATGCTCATGCAGATGAAAGGCTGGGAGAGAGTTTGCACTAGCACCATAGCCTAGTTTGGAGGACACCTAGATGTAGATTGTCCAGAATGTTTTTAATAAAGTACATTAAGAGAGCACTGAGTAAAAGACATGGTAATTGACAAAGGTATGGGAATTCTTTGGAAGCTAAGCAGTGAAGAAGAGCAGAGGGTAACAGACCCGTAAACCACAGGCCTCTCTCTACTCTAGGAGGCCAGAAATACAAATATGTATGCAGCGATAGAGAAGTTGCAGGTTTTAGAAAATGGCTAAAAAGTCTCATGACCTTTTATGAGACTTGCAACATTTGAACACATTCGGTCCGGATATTAGCTATTCCCGCTAATTTAGTCTCAACTTCTTTTGTATGCTTTCTGTATCTTAAGGGCTAGAAGTCGAAAACCACATTTTCCAAAATCACTTGGAGCTTAAGTTTTAAATGTGATTTAGGTATTTAGGTCCAAATAATGATACATCCTCATATGAATATGGAGAGTAGGATTGTGGGGAAGCCCACGTCTGGGTGTGTAAGCTGGCAAGCAGGTTTTCCAAACATAAGGGCTGTGGGAGCCGGCCTCGTGGTGAGGGCTCAGCTCCCCGGATGTGAGCAGCTGCGGTGGCAGCTGTGAGAGGGAGGGGTTAGCAGCAGGGGAGGCTAGACCATGAAACCAATGGCCCAACGGTAACCCCATGACTTTCCAATGGATTTGTAAGTGCCTAATTGCCTACATTAAATTCCCTTCTAATTGAAAAAGCTAAATTGGTTTGTAGTTCATGCACTGAACTTGAACATAACATCTGAACAGCAAATAGAAGCAGCCTGATTTATTAAAGAAAGCACACATAATTCAACACCTGTGACTAACTCTGTCATATCCCGCGATCCTATGTCAGCAAATAGATCCCCACACTGGGCTTAGGGTTACTGAAGGTCTGTCAATGAGTGCAGTGTTTTCATGTGCATCCTTTGATTTTGAAGTATGTGAAACAAGAACTGAGGACTTGGTAGGTAAAACAGGAACCTGTGTCTGTGGAAGGGGTGACCTCTGAGTTAATGAAATGGTGTTCCTTATCATCATTAGTAGTTCTCTCCTCCTTACCCTTCATCATCTCCTCTGCTGGATTCTAACTCTCCAGACTTCCAAATGTTGAAGTATCTGAAGGCCCACACCTCGAACTTCTCTCTGCACTTATCCTCATTCCTTAAATGATCTCATCTGGTCCTGTAACTTTAAATGACATCATTAGGATGAAGGCTCTAAGTCCTCAGGTAAGACTCTTTCCAGTTCAGCACATTGTTAGTTTGTTCATGGATGGGTTGGGGAAAGGACTGTGGGGAGGGGTGGGTAATTGACTAATACTCAGATTCTTTGAAAATCCATACGATTGATGAACAAAGCTTCTAGAAATCATCTGCAAAAAGGCCTTTCTGAGATTGAGAGGCACAGTCTACTCACATTACATTGAGTTTCTTAGTATGTTTAATAACAGAAAATAGGACAAACAATGTTGCAAAGCTGGGATGTATGTTAAATGTTTATTTAACAAATTAATGCCTTTAAAGCACACACAAATACAATGACTCTACTGACAGCCTCATTAGGCCGGCCTCTTGCTCCTTCCGACCAGTGGTCCTATGGCCACGTGAACTGCTAAATACCAAACAAGGCTTTGGGGATGTGGGGAGCACTTAGATCAGAGGCTGTCCTTTCTTCGAACAAAGGGAAATGGAGTTGGGCTCACCACAACTCATCCACTCACTCCCAATGTTATTATCTTCAAATATTCCCATCTTTGACAAGGACTATCACCTTGACTGAACTATAATCAGGCTCTTCTGAGCATTCTTCTTGACTGGCCTTGGCCTTGGTCTGCTAGGCCAGTTGGACCATAGCCCTTCCCTTACTACAGGATCCCAGAAATGCAAATATTTATGAAGAGAATCCTGCAATTTGTGATATCTAGTCATGTTCTTCTTCCTCCACCTTTGATATCTAATCAAGTCTCATGGATTTTCCATCCCGAGACCTCCTCCCTCTGCCCCTGGGCTATAAATCCCCAGCAGCCCTTGCTGTCTCTGGAGTTGATCTCAGTTCTGTACTGAAGTCCTTCTCCTCTACTGCGGTGGCTTGAATAAATCTGTCTTGCATTTTCAACAAGTGTCTGATGCAATTTTTCTTTGACACTTACAGTTTTTCTCTTTTGAAACCATGGCCTGCTTAAGACTGGAAGAAGCACACTAACTTCAGAAACGGGGTCATCATATTAGATGTCAGGGGGGAGTCCTGATAGTTCTTACCACCATGTACTTCACAGTGGACACTGACTTCTGAATTGGTGAGAGGATAAGGTAAACCTTAAGCAACACTGGAGTCAATATTTTGTCTTCTGCTTACTGCCTCTTTCATAATATTGTCTACTATACACAAAATACCAGGTTGTGGGGGGGGTCCATTGTGTCTCCATGGCAGCTGTGTAATCCTGAATTGTGGCTTCCTACCTACCTGCCAGTTTTCTACACTTAAGATTTTCTTTCTAGCTGACACCATGATCAAAGCTTATCGAAACTGTGTCTGCTCCTTCAGAGAATTGTTTCCATTTAAATGTGCTGCTAGAAAGCAATGGTAGGGAAGGGTAAGATTTCTTTTTTGCCCTCCTAGAGTCTTTGGCCAGTCTAATAGTTAAATTGACATAAGACAGAGTAACAGGAGAAAAACAAATTTCATACGTGTGAAAGCCCCATAAAAATTGAGATCGAAAGAAGTGACAAAAGCAGGAAGTTTTTATACCTTTTAGGCGAGGAAACAATAAGTTTGTAAAGAGTTGGCAAGACAAAGGGGTTTGGGCTCAGAGTAGTAAATTAGTGAAGGAACAACTTTGTTTATTCAGCTTTCTTTGCCCTAAATTCCCTGTTTCTGGTGATAAGGACGCCTTCTACTCTCTGGGTGCTTTCACGGGGGAGGGTGACTTTCACAGGAGAAATTTATCTCCTGCTTTCAGGGAGACGATGGAGGGTCCCCTATTTTGTTTCTCAAGTAACTTTACTTCAGAGTAATCAATGTACAACTATGTGTGGTGACAGATGGTAACTAGACCTATTGTGGCGACCATTTCACCACAGATACAAATATCTAATCATTATGTTGTACACCTAAAACCAATATAATGTTAGATGTCGATTATTCCTCAATTAAAACAGAACAAAACAAAAACCAGACTAATCAATATGCCAACCTGGCCTATTTCAGAGTGGCATATTCCGCTCGCCCTCAAAATCCTAAAATATAGTCATTCTAAAGAGTGAAACACTGCAAATTTATTTATTGTTCCTCTCAGTATTTGTATGTTTAACAGAAAATATTGCTTTGACATCGTAAAGACTTCTTAATTGTGGAAGATTGCTAACAACTGAAACTATCCACTCTCATACTCAGCCTGGACACCAAGAACCAAAATCACACCTTCTATCTATGTGAGCATGACTTTGCTCTTCCCTGGTCTTTAGCAGCTTGGCTTTCTATTTCCAGGAGCGTTCTGCTCAGGCAAATGGCTTGATTGTTTGTTTCAGGAACTTCCTTCTCAAAAGACCTATCATCTCTTCAACAAAAAGCATCAATAGAGAGTTTGAACCTAAGGTTCTTTGAACCCCCGGCCTTGATGTCTCTACCAATATAAGCCCCGTTTTGAAAGACCCACCTTAAATCGTACTTACAAGTCTCAATAAATTCTGTCCTAGCGTTTCCCCACTCTGAGACATCAAAGTCTTGCAAGGTGGTGTTTACCCTTGCTGAGGTAATGATAAACTCATATTTGTCTTATCACCAGTTTGTGTTGGTAATATTTAGGGAGCCAGCTTCTGACAGCTTAGGAATTTTGCATGGAGAGAAGTCTATAGCAACCCATAAAGTCATCAACACCACTTAAATGTGAGGATGGCCCTCGGCTGACTTCCTTCAAGATGGACATTACAGAAGGGCACAAAAGTTGGTGCCAGAAAATTATTTTAGTTGTCAGGATAGATTAAAACCCAATAACCAGTCCACAAGATGCCAAAATTTTGTCATTTCCTCGAAAACCCAAGAACTCACATGGGTCATTACCATGTCCCTATCATTCGAATGCGCCAACTAAAAAGGTAAAATAAGTCTTAAAGCGCTGTTGCACAAGTGAAACGTTAATTCTAAGTATAAAAATGTTAGACCTCTACATTATAATTCTTAAATGAGGAATGCTTTTCATATGTAGCTATTACGGGAATGCAGATGTGATAACATATTTCATTTTGGAAGAAGAAAAAGGATACGTATGAGCTGCAAGTTTTCCAATATCTGTCTTTAAAGCTTCTAAGAGCTCATATGTAAGAAATTTAAAGGGAGGATTTTTTTTTTCCTTTTATTCAATTTAATGGTAATGTTTAGTATTTAATATTCAAGAAGCCACTAGAGGGCCCTAAAGCCCACCTTAAATCCAGAAGATGTCCCTTTCAAAGGGAGTGATCAACACACACTGTTATGTTGGCAAGAAGTGGAAGAAAAAAAGTCGAGTTATTTGCTCATGAGTAAAAACTGGAAAAGATAATTAACACAAATGCATAAGAACTATCTGTGTCAACTTAATTGTTCAAGAGAATCGAGTTCTTTTTCTCTAGCATAGTAGCATTTGTTTCTTTCTGAGAACATACCGTAATAACCTACTCATCTTCCATGTAAGTAATTTTTACAGGTACTGATATCTGAGGGGCTTGTGTTTCAGTGTTGGCCTTATTGTTAGAACTCCTAAGCAGGAATTTTATACTAAAGAAATCAGTTTATAAGAAATAGAGGATTTCAGTGAGGCTGCAGCTCAGTTGATCAGCTCAAGAGACCAGAAACTAGTTACACAGCATCTTCTGCAAACATGGGGCTGTGCAGTGTACACGGGGTGTTCCTGGCTTGCCAGTTCCACAGTATTCTACCCTGCATTGCTATTCCTGCTGGCCTGTCTGCTGCCCTGCTGCCTCAGGGACTGTGGCTCTTGGTCACAACACCTCTCAATAACCTACTTTACTCAACCAGTCATTAAAGCATCCCAGGCATAGGATAGGCGCTTCATATATGTTCGCTACAGACAACTTACACGTTACTTAGAAGGAAGAAGTCACATTTAGTGCTATAAATTAATTGGCTTCTTCAAAACAGAAATACAAATGAAGTGAAGGCCCTGAGCTCCGCTGTGTGTGGAGGCCACAGTGGAGAGAAGGAGGCAGCGCGAGCACAGGCTGGAAATTGGCAGCACCGATTCCTCAGCGCCAGTAAGTGGGAGCTGGCGGTGTCCGTGAAGCTGGCTGTGAGCCTCCTGGGAACGACGAGAAATCTTGGAGCAGATATTCAGTCTCCCACAGGGCATGGAATGGGCATTCAAGCCAATCTGATTAAAATCTGCAAGAATCCAAAGACCCCAGCAGACCCGAAGTCGTTACATAAGCATTTTAAAATAGAAACTACCCTGAGAAGTGGGCAGCTGAAATGCAAATGACAGAAAAGCTCTGGATAAATTGGCTCGGGAGCCTCATGATGCTGAAGGAAATTAAATCAGCCTCAGGGACAGGAGAAGGCAAGAGGGGAAAGACAGAGCCCTGAGAAAGAACCTTTTGCGAGCACATGGGCGCGGCGAGGCAGGGGCCGAACGGTCCCTGAATGGAGCCGATAAGGTCAAGACTGGGCATTTCCTAATCAGTCATGGCTCCAGAGAATTTAAAATACAAATGCCTGAATTTTTCCTGGAAAAATAAAGGTTCGTGTCATGAGTAAGCAGCCATGATAATAAGGAGAGAAAAATTATTTTGCCCTTTTCTCTGTTTTGTTGTTCCTGTCACTCCTTCTCCTATTAAGGTTAATTCTATGTCTGAGAAGAGCATATGTTTTCATTATTGGGTAGAAACGTCTGAATTTTTATATGTATTAGCATACTTTATTTGTTTTTGTCATAATGTATCCAGAAATAAAGGAAACCACAGAAGTGTTTTGGTTTTGATGGCTCGCAACCCCTCATTTCTCTCGAGTTCACCCTAATTTTGTTATTGAAGCACCACCCTGCTCCTGGCTGGACCAGAAACCCGGAGAAATTCTTCCGTAGCACCAGTTCCTGATTAGCAACCTCACGGATCATAAGACAGCAAATGAAATGGATTCGCTCAGCAAATACCTACTGAGTGTCTACCATATGCCGCAGCTAAAGAAATAAATAAGCCCAGATCCCTAGTCTCAAGGCACTCGGGTCTAGTAGAAGTGAATGAAGACTAGTGATTACAAGACACTGAAGTAAGTATTGCAGTGGAAGCTTACGTGGTCTAAAACTTTGGGCTGCAGCTAATTTATCAGTTGGGAGTACATTCAAAGGCAAGAAGACCCAGCCAACGCTCATCTGAACAAAAAGGGGTCTATCTGTCTCAGCTAACAAGGTCAGAGTGGGCAGTCCAAGACTGGAACAGGAGCTCCATGATGCCATCAGGGACCCAGCCTCTCTCTCTTTCCCTCTACCATCCTTAGCTTGGAGGCATTTGCCTTTAAGGCAAAGATGAGGGGGAAGAACAAAGGGCAGAATGAGGCATGCAGGCCCGTTCAGTCTCTTTTTTTCTCTGGAAAGTACGGGGGATAAAAAATTATATGCTACCCTTCAAGGTTCTTTTAGCTGGTCTAACAATCAAATTGGCAGACATGATTAATATGAGAAAAACCAAAGTTTTAATTATGCAGGCATGGAGACCCAATAATGAAATTAAGACTCAAAGAAATGACCAAGGGAGGCATTTTTAATACTTTTTGGGCAAAGAGACAATAAATCTGTGAGGAATTGATAGGACAGAGAAAGTGCATGTTTGGGAGCTTCAACTAGTATGAAATTCTAAGCAGAATTTGTGGTAGTTAATTAGTGAAAGTAGAGTTTGTTTGCCCAGCCCTCTCAGCTCTGAATTTCCCATCTCAGGTGGTAAGGATGTCTTTTTGTCTCCTGGTACAGGGAGGGTACCAGGGAGGGTACGTTTCGAATGCGAGATTTATTTCCTGCTTTTCTGCTGACAAAGGTGGGAGGTGGCGTCAGGGTATTCTGGCAATGGCTCTTTCTCAAGTAACTTTTAATTCAAGATAATCAATATTCCAAAGTGGCATATTTTGTAGTGGCCTGTCCCTGTCTTTACAAAAGCAAAACCAAAGCAAAAAGAAAAAAAACTTTTCCAGAGGTCCCAGCAGATAAATATTCTCTTATAACTCTTCCATCGGAACTGCAGCACAGGCCTGCCCCTGCCTGGAAGGTGGCTGATGAGAAGGGAGCTTGGGGTAGGCATTAGGCTAGCCAACCCACGGTACAGAGCACACTAATGCACTTCAAAGCTCTCCATTGTTCTTTCTCACCCACTCAAGCAACCACTGTCTTCTCTAGTTAATCTGAACCCTGGCAGGGAAAGACTAGCAGGTGACCCCCAATAATGCCTATGGTTATTGCTCTTCCAAAACATTTCCCTGCAGTAAGATGATGAACAAGGAAGTTCATCTTTCTGAGAATTTCCTCTTTACATTTAGCCTGTCAGGGTGGAACTAGACATTTAAAGAGTCACTGTGCCTCCCTAAATAGGCTTACCCTTCCCTCTTTGGAGTTCAGCATCTATATTAGACCACAGAGGACTCAGCAGTCCCCAACTCCATTTTCAGTTGAGGTGACTGAAACTTCACTCTTTCGCTTGTATCTCTACCATCTCTTTACAAGAGAACTGAATGTTCTCTCTCAAGGGGATCCTTTTCCCCAGCTTCCTGGGAATGCCAGGCACTCCAAATATCCCCTAACGTACTGTCAAATAAGGGAACGGCATTCATTAGGCACTCATTATATGCCAGGCATTATATCAAGTTCCTTTAATCCTTCAACCACCACCTTATGAGAGGTATTAAGGGACACAAAAATTATGTCACTTGTCCAAGGTCACAAGGATAGTTAGTAGTAGAGAAGGAATTCAAACCTAGGCAGTCGGCCTCTCAGTGGGCACTGGACAGGGGCTCTTACTAGTAAATCACCTCTCCTCATCTATATTATATTCTTAATGTACATTACAGCTTAGGGAAAAGTATATTCTTAGGAACTCTTCCCACTACTGACACTGGAACCTTGTAGCCAGCTCTAAATCACCTTAGAAAGATACATGGTCAGCACTAAAAATTCAGAAATGTAAGGAAGTTTAAGATTTTAATTGTTCATTTATTCAATAAATATTCATTGAACCCCTGATATATGCTAGTTACTACTCTTGGACTGAAAGTTCAACTATGAGCAAGAGAGCATCGTCCCTCCCCTAAGAGTTTACAGCTTCTAGGGAAGACAAGCAAGTAAATAAAATTTGATGAGGATATGATAGGAAAAAATTTAAGGTACTATAAAAGCACATTCTAGTCATGGTTCTCATTTTAGGGGTGAAGAAGGGGAGCTGTCGCTTCTAGGAGAAAGTGATATTGAAGCCCTTTGAAAGGCTGAAGTTAGCCAGACAAAGAACTTGATGGGAAAGAAAGAGTGTTCCAGGTAGAGGGTGTGTGTGTGTGTGTGTGTGTGTGTGTGTGTGGTGTACATCTAGGGTCATAGAAACTGACTTATTGGAGAATTGGGGTGAATCACAAAACCCCTAGGACAAAAGTTCAAGAGGAAGAGAGGAGTGGGCAGAAGTCAAGTCATGAAGAGCTCTATAACGTTCTAAACCAACTTAAAGTCAAGTGTTTTATTTATGGATTTTAGTTTTTTACAATTAGAATCACAATGTCACCAGTAAAGGAACTATAATATAGCTCATGTCATTTTGGTTCCAAATTAGTTTAACTTCATGGTACAGTAATCCTGTAAAAATGATTGTTTTCTCATTAACTTTAAGATATTCGGAAATCAATTGCTTAATATTTGAAAACATTTCTTCTACTTTATGATAAAGGAAATAGGTATTTATATGTTTGTGTTAGCTAACAACACATTTTGGTTGTGGCTTTTCTTGTTTCATGATTCCTGATGAAAGACATACATGCCTCAGCTCTTCCAGTGTGCTCGGAGGCCGCTTTCAAGGGTGAGTCTCACCCGACAGGTTAGAGTTCTTCCCAGAGTATAGGATTTTCAGCATTATCTTCAGGCAGATAGCCAAATTGGGCACAGTCTCTTCACCTCTTCTCCTTGTCCCTTGTCCGGCCCTGAGGCATGTGTGCCAATTGTCAGAGTGTACTGGAGGCCAGTGAGCAAGCGACTCATGGACCTGCTAAATCCTGGATTGAGAATGTAAGGGGTCCCAATACTACACAGAAGGAGTGGGGAAACAGGGAAGGAGGCCCAGCTGCCTTTGTGAGGAACCAAGGGAGGAGGAGATATGAGTCGTTTGGTGTACACTCTCTAAAAAATGGGGATGAATATGGTGCCCAATCCTGAGGAGTGTGACTCCTCTGCAGCACGGAGAAATAGCCCCAGCCCAGGTGACCGGGGGCTGAGGGTTCTCTATTCATAGGCAGAGTAAAGAGTGTCAAAATTCTGAGGGATTCATTCACTCAACAAACATGCCATGGGAACAGGGCAGTGAATAAAACAGACCAGCATTCACGAACCTTGTATTCTAGTGTAAAAAAAGAATATTTTATGACTAAATTGGGTTTGTTCCAAAAATGCAATTTTGAATTTTGGTCTTACGTGGGAAAAATCAATCAGTGTAATTCATCACATTAATAGAATGAAAGAGAAAAATCACATATCATCTTAATAGTTGCAGGAAAAAAAAATTTAGAAAATTCAATATCCATTCATAACTTTAAAAAACAAACACTACATGGATTACAAGGGACCTTTCTTAACCAAATAAAGGACATTTACAGAACAACCTTTGATGAATGTCATACTTAATGGTAGATTGTTGAAAGTTTTCTTTTTGAGATTCATAGCAAGACAAGGATTTTATTACCACTTTTATTCAACATACACCACCGAAGGACACGAAGGTCCTAGCCAGTGCATTATGAAATGACAATTTTTAAATTGCATAATTACTGGAAATGAAGACGTAAAACATCATTATTCACAAATCATATGATTATGTAAGTAGAAAATGGAAAGAACCTACAGCTAAAATGAAAGAATTAATTAAGTAAGTTAAGTTACTACAAATGATATTTTAAAATCTATTTTTCTATATGCAAACCACAAAACAATCAAAATGACAACATTTAATATAACTTCAGGGGCACCTGGGTGGTTCATTTGGTTAAGCGTCTAATTCTTGATTTTGGCTCTGGTCATGATCACATAGTTGTGAGATTGCGCCCCCTGCTCCCATAAGTTTTCATACTGAGCATGTGTGCTGCCGGCTTAAGATTCTCTCTCTCTCTCTCTCTCTCCCCCTGCCCCTACCCTGCTCATGCTCTCACTCTCTCTCTCGAAAAAAAAATAAGATAAAGAAACAAAATAACTTCAAAAAAACAAAATTAACTTCAAAAATATTATATATCAAAGAATAATCTAACAAAGGATAGACACGTAAGACCTCAGTGCAAAAACCTATAAAATATCATTAATAAAACAAAATAATATCTAAATAATTGATGAGAAATACCATATTTATGGATTATAGGAATCAGAACTGTAAAGAATCATTCTTCTCAGATGGATCAGTATACTTAATGCAAACTCCCTCTGATTATTTTTTTTAATTGAAACTTGACAAGCTGATCTTAAATTTAGTCAGAAATCTAAGGACCAAGAATAGTTATGACTATTTTTTTATTTATTTAGAGAGAAAGCATAGGAGCAGGGGAGAGGGGCAGAGGCAGGGAAAGAATCTTAAGCAGGCTCCACACCGAGCCAACGCAGGGTGGCAAGGTCGATCTCACCACCCTGGGATCATGACCTGAGCTGAAATCAAGAGTCAGCCAGGCTCCCCAAGGCATTTTTTTTTCTTTTTAAAGAAGAGCAAAGCTGGATTTCTGATGAGCATGACTATGAAGCTACACTTGTTATGATATCGACACAAGTGAAGAGAATGGTGCAGGAGAGAAAATAGAACAATGAAATAGGAAGAGAGTCACGGGAGACAACCACACGTGGACACTTGATTTATGAGAAAGGTCGTCTTAGAGAATGGTGGGTGAAAGGAGAATCTCTTCAATAAATTACATTGGGACAATTAAATATTCATATAAAAAGAAACAACTCCTCCCTTGTGCCATAACTAGATATTAATTCGAGATTTATTTTTAGTCATAATACAAAAAAAAAGAAAGAACTTCAAGAAGATATAGTAGAATATTTCCACAGTTTTAATGTTATTTTTTAGAGAGAGAGAGAGACAGACAGAGCATGAGCAGGGCAGGTGCAGAGAGAGAGGGAGACACAGAATCCGAAGCAGGCTCCAGGCTCTGAGCTGTCAGCACAGAGCCCGACATGAGGCTTGGACTCAAGAACTGTGAGATCATGACCTGAGTCAAAGTTGGACACTTAACTGACTGAGCCAGCCAGGCGCCCCTCCACAATTTTAGAGTAGGGAAAGATTTTTAAAATGGGACCTAAAAGATGCAAACCGTAAGAGCACAAATCACATATTTGGTTACATTGAAGTCAGTAACTTCTGCCCCCCAAAAGATACCTTAAAGTGTGAAGAGGGAATCTCAGAGTGGAAGAAAATACTTACAACACAAACGAAGCTAACAGGTTATCACGAGAAGGTAAATAATGTCTACAAATTAATAAGAAATAAAGGTAATTCAATACAAAAATGAATAAGAGCAAATCACAAAAGGGGCTATTCAAATGGCCAGTAAATTCTATTATGACATCAGAATTCTTGAAAAATACACAAAAAGTGAAAGAGAAACATGACACAGAAAAGTGGCTAATTGGCAGACGTGGAATTCGAAGCAGGAGGGAGCAAGGTATGCTGGCCCTTAGGCTAAAGGGCTTGGTGATAGTCACTAAAGCAACACCGTGTTTCACTGAGATCCTTGGGACCAGCCTCTGACACTGGAAAGCTTACCAGTTGTCTGCGGGTCTTTGGATTTTCATGAAGCCTTTCCCTATCCCCACACACCAACTCCGCCCTCAGTCATGGAGCCCAGTTTTTCTCTGTTGGCTGCTAAATGTGATCATTCTGAAGGAGGCTTAAGGCTGTTTCTTTCTTCATTAGAAGTGTCTTTTGGGGACTGAACGGAGATCCACAGTTGATTTGTTAGCTGACAGAAAGGAGTGTGGAAAATGTAAATTGCAAATTGAATCTTTCTTGAAGGGACAACCGTTGGCTCACATTTTCAGATAATCGGTTATGATGCTGTCAAATAAAATCACTCACAACAGGGGTCAACTAATAATAGCAAACGCAGATGGCCTCACCCTCGCTCCTTAAAAATGCTTGTGGCTTCAGTACATCTCCTGTGAGGAAAACTTCCTCTAAGATTTGACCTGAAATCAAATGATTCAATGATGAAATCTGTAGCATCTTAAGAGTAACAGTGCAAGAAGAAAACAATTATAGACTTTCTTTTGAACACTTCTTGGGGCGCCTGGGTGGCTCAGTAGGCTAAGCATCCAACTTCAGCTCAAGTCATGATCTCGCAGTTTGTGGGTTTGTGCCCCACATTGAGCTCTGTGCTGACAGCTCGGAGCCTGGAACCTGCTTCAGATTCTGTGCCTCCCTCTCTCTCTGCCCCTCTCCCACTTGTGCTCTGTCTCTCTCTCAAAAAAATGAATAAACATTAAAAAAGATTTTTTAGGGGCACCTGGGTGGCTCAGTTGGTTAAGCAGCCGACTTCAGTTCAGGTCATGATCTCACGGTCTGTGAGTTCGAGCCCCGCGTCAGGCTCTGTGCTGACAGCTTGGAGCCTGGAGCCTGCTTCAGATTCTGTGTCTCCCTGTCTCTCTGCCCCCTCCCACTTGTGCTCTGTCTCTCTCTCAAAAATAAATAAACATTTAAAAAATTTTTTTAAAAATTAAACACTTCTCTGAAAGTGAGCTGAATTCTTCATTTGATGTGAAATTTGACTCTGCAATAGATTTTATTGCAAATGTCCCCAGAAGCACTATCTGGGAATAACAAACTACCACACACCTATAAATATTTTAACTCCAACTATAACTTTATATATAGGTACCGTTGATGAAGTAGAACCATTATATTAAATAAAAATGCAACCTGTCAGTCTTTGGAAGATTTATATAATGTGGTGAAAGTTTCTATACATTTATATATTTCAAAATATCTTCCTTAAAGTAGATCAGAATTTTAAAATTTTATAAAAACTTATTTGGAGTATGATTCAACTGTACTCAATTCTAGAAAATCAATTTTTATGCATTACCAATTATTCACATTAATATATCATAATCCCTATAACTGTAGACACTGATTTATTCATTTTTTGACAGTAAAAAATAGAGCAATGTAAAATAAAATCAGCATTGCCTTGGTGAAATGTTCTAGTAATCTTTCAAGTTTGAAAATGAAAGCCCCAGGAAAATGTCAAGGAATAGAAAGTTTATTAGGGCAACAGAATAAAATGTAAAATACTCTCCTCAATGCTCAGAACTAGGGTATACCCCTACAACTGTCTTTGAGTGACAAGTTTAAGTGAAGTATTGAATTACAAGTGTGTTTGAGTTAACGTAACAGGAGAAAATGTAGAAAATTCTTTGCTGCTAATTCCAGAGAATATTGTGTATGGTTATTAAGTGAAGACACTTTTTTCATATTAGCTGACCCCCACCAAGTTAATAGCAACATATATGTGATTCCTAGCAATCCATTATCCAGAACTTGCACTGCAAAGACACCTGTAGAATGTTCCCTGGTAGGGCTGGCTTCCTTAGGAATGTGATGTGTGCAGTCACACAAGACCCCAAGCTTAGAAAGGCCTTGCACTTGATTTATATTCTGGTCACCTCCTTGAAATGATTAATAATTTTTAGACAAAGGACCTGCAATTTCATTTTATAGTAGACCCCACATATTACATTACTGATCCTCTTCTTTGGTGTGAAAACTGAATTGTGACTTGGGCCACACGTGATGACCCCCATTCCTTATTAAGGGAAGTAGTTTTGGCCTTGGTCAAATGTATATGGAGATTAATGATTTCTCCAACGGTCTTTCAACCATTTTCCCATCCTTTCTCTCTCTTCATCTTTGGATCTTCCCTCCTTAACGCTGACTGTTGTCTACACATATGTAGGTCTGTTATTACCGGACTCTCTAGTCTATTCCATTGATCTATCCCTGGGCATAACACAATGTTTTAACTAGTCTAGCTTTATGATAAATCTTCACATATGGTTATACAAGACCTCAGCTTCTTCAGAATTGTTTTGGTTATTCCTGGCCCTTCACTATTCTATACAGTTTTAAAATCAGCTTGTTATATTATTGGAATTTCAGAAGAATTAAAATCATTTGATTGATTTGATGATTTTAGGATAGATTACCAAACTCCACACCTGAAAAACAAATAATCCAGTGAAGAAATGGGCAGAAGATATGAATAGACACTTCTCCAAAGATGACATCCAGATGACACATGAAACGATGTTCAATGTCACTCATCATCAGGGAAATATAAATCAAAACCACACTGAGATACCACCTCACACCGGTTAGAGTGGCTACAATGAACAAATCAGGAAACTATAGATTCTGGCGAGGATGTGGAGAAGCAGGCACCCTCCTACACTGTTGGTGGGAGTGCAAACTGGTGCAGCCGCTCTGGAAAACGGTGTGGAGGTTCCTCAAAAAAATGGAAATAGAACTACCCTATGACCCAGCAATAGCACCATTAGGAATCTACCCAAGAGACACAGGAGTGCCGATGCATAGGGGCACGTGTACCCCAATGTTCATAGCAGCACTTTCGACAATAGCCAAATCATGGAAAGAGACTAAGTGTCCATCAACTGATGAATGGATAAAGAAGATGTGGTGTGTATATATATATATATATATATATATATATATATATATATATATATAAGAAGATATGGTGTGTATATATATATATATACAATGGAATACTACACAGCAATGAGGAAGAATGAAATCTGGCCATGTGTAGCAACATGGGTGGAACTGGAGGGTATTATGCTAAGTGAAATAAGTCAGGCAGAGAAAGACAGATATCATATGTTTCCACGCATAGGTGAACTTTGAGAGACTTAGCAGAAAACCATGGGGGAGGGGAAGAGGGGAAAGGAAAAAAGCCACAGAGATGAAGGGAGACAAAATATAAGAGACTCTCAAAGACTAAGAAAAAACTGAGGGGTGAGGAGGGTGTGAGAGGGGGGAGAGTGAGTGACGGGCACAGAGGAGGGCACTTGTTGGGATGAGCACTGGGTGTTGTATGGGAACCAATTCAACAATAAATTATTAAAAAAAATAAAAATAAAAAAATAAAATCAGTCAAGAAGAAAAGCACATAGGGCAGAGTCCAGAAGAAACCAAACATGGAGTCTCTGTCGTTCTCTGCCTATGGAGACATGGCTACATTTCTCTTCCAGTTTCAGTGAGTGACAATACGCACAAAGTATTGTCAGTCAGGAAACTCACCTGAGCCCAGCATCCAGTGTTTACTGAGGCTCCATTGCCTACTTGGCTGATTTAATCTCTAGTCACCAGTTCTTCCAGGCATGATCCAAAGTCCCCACTCCAAATCACATTGTTGTTCTTTTTGATGTAGCCAGCCACCACTCTAAATCATACTGTTAGGTTATCCAGTTATCCAAAGCTCCAGGGCAAACGAAGGCACTCCTATCAGGCATGGCAGTGCAAAGGCTTAGAGATGGCAGGACAAAGGCCAGACCTCTTCTGAGCAAGTTCAAAATCTTTGCTGCATATGAGATGAATAATACAATTTTAATTCAATCAACTTTGTATTCCTAGAATGAACTCAACCCGATCATAAATTATTTGCTTTTTTTAGAATATGGAATTTGGTTTTATAAGATTTTGTTTAGGATTTTTTAAACCTATATTCACAAATGAGATGAGGCTCTAAATTTTCTATTGATTATTGCTAGAGGGGAGGCAGAACTTTACCTCTATCCACTTACGGTTCTGGCTGAGCTGAAAATTAAGTTGACATGAGGCAGATGAAAAGGGACAAGAAGGGAAAGCACACGCAGGTTTACAGGTTCGTGGGAGCCCCCGCAGGAAAATGGAGACTCAAAGAGATGACTAGGCCTACATGTTTAGATACTGGGTTAAACAAAGAGAAGCCGTCATGGGAAAGTAACTAAACTATGTGGAGAAGACTAAAGAAAGATAAGGATTATTGTAACAATGTCTGAGCAGACTTCTCTCCGCCTTGACTCCTCCTCTCTGAGGATAAGAATGTTTCTTCCTCTGGGTACAGAGAGACACCTTTCACATGGGAATTTTTATCTCATGCTTTTAGGAAGAAAAAAAAGGTCAGAGTGTCCTTCTTGCATTTGCTGGTGTTCAAGCATCTTGAGCTCAAAATAATCCTTGAGTCAAAGTAGCATATTTTGAGGTGGCATCTTCTGTGCCACCCTGCACTGTCTTTGTCTAGTTTGGGTATCAAAATCATGCTAACTTCATGAAATGAATTGGGGGATATCTCCACTTTTTTTAGAGTTAAAAAGGGTTTTTATCCAATTGAAGTTATTATTTGATAAATATTTGGTAGTATTTGTCCTTTAATACTTGTTAGAATGTGTGAAGTCTTTTTTTAATCTAAAAAATAAGTGTCGAATTTCATCTAATGTTTTTTTCTTACATCTATTAAGACGAGCATGTAATTTTTTTCTTTATAATGTGAATGTTGTGAATTGTAATGATAGGCTTCTGGTGTTGAACCTTAAACATTTTTTAGTTTTGTTGGATTTGATTTAGTGTTGCTGGATTTGATTTGCAGATATTTTCATAAAATAGTGTTCATAAGTATAATTGGCCTACAGTTTTTGTCTTGAATTACTCTTCTGTTATTATCAAGATTATACTAAATGTATAAAATAAATTCCCTCTTTTTCCATAAAAGTTTATGTAAAATAGAGATGGTCTGTTCCTTAAAGTTTGGGTATAATTCACCTATGAAACCTTCTAGACCTGATGCCTTTTGGGGAGGGGTAGTTTTGACCACCAATTTATCTTTAATGAATGCTGGTATTTTTGCATTTAAAAATCTCTTTTTAAAAAAATCTTTCTTGAGTCATATTTGGTTATTTATACTTCTCTTAAAATCACTATTTTATCCATGTTTTCAAAATTATTGTCATAACTTGCATATTTTTTTCAAAAATCCCTAATAGAGTTTACTCTTCTTCATATCTCATATTATTTACTTAAACCTTCTGTCTTTTTTCTTGATCAAAATTGTCAGAATTTTTAGTCTTCTCAAGTAACCACTTTTGTGTTGATCATCTTTAGAGAATTTTTTATTTCATTAATTTATAAATTTATCCTTTTATTTTCTTTATTTTGCTGTGTGGGATGATTTGGGAGTTTGTTCCTGCCGAGTTTTAATCTTGTCGTTAATTTTCTATCTTCTTATTTCTATTATAGATATCTTTGAGTCTATGCTTTGAGTCTATTCCTAATACCGCCTTAACTCTATTCCGCAAGTGTTGACACATGTTTATCAGCAACCAGTGAAATCCCCTGACTCAGAAACATATGTATGTGTTTGCGTATCCACATGGAGGCCAGTTGGGCCAGACCTCAGGCAATGGACTGGGGAGGAAATGGGTCAGATCATTTGGCTCTTATTCTGAGTAAGATAAGAAGGCACGGAAAGATTTTAAGCAGTGAAAACACATGATCTGACTCACTTTAATATGATCACTCTGGATGTATTAACTGCAAATGTGAAGATAAAGATGGGGGGGGAATTAGCTCTGCCATTTTGTCAAATAGACTCATAACAATTTTCAAAGTCCATTTGCTCCATGTATGTAGTAAGTATCTATTGATAGGATGACTATGTAACTTTTTGTCCAAATGGGACACTTCTGAAAATGGAGGACACGGTTAATAATCATGCGAGAAAAACAGGAGCATGCAAGGACTGTGCTAGGGTGACCGTGTAACCATGTTTGCCCATCTACCGAGCCCTTACTGTGACTTACCAGGTGCCAGTCCCCCTACTAGGACGCAGAGCTTCAACTGAGAAAAAAGAAGAGCCTTGGGAGACACAAATCACTTCCACACAGTGAGATCAGAGCTGTGAAGGATGACAGAGAACAAGCCAAGCAGCCCCTTTGTCTTCGCAGGCCTTCATGAAGAATGTTTTTAAATTCAAGCAATACTAGCAGCAGCGTATTTCCAGATCTGCAACATCCAGCATCTGATCTATTTTGCTTTTCTTAGTGTATTTTCTTAATGTATTTGATGAGTACACCCTGCTACCTCGGTGTCCCAGGACTGCCGTAGCAAATGACTGCAAACTTGGTGGTTTAAAATAGTAGATGATTATTCGTTCAGAGTTCTGGAGGCTAGAAGTCTGGAATAAGGTGTGGGCAAGGTTGGTGTTGAGGGAAGAATTATCCCATGCTTTTCGGCTAGTTTCTGATGACTGCTGACAATCCTTGGTGTTTCTTTGCTTGTAGATACAAACCTCTGATCTCTGCCCCTGTCCTCACGTTTCCTTTTTTCTGTCTCTTGGCGTCCCCTCCGCTTCTTATAAAAACACCATTCACAGGATTCAGGGCCCAGACTAAATTCAGGCTGAGATCCTTAACTAATTATATCTACAAATTTCCAAAAAGGTCACATCCTGAGGCTTTGAGTGGACATGAATTTTTAGGGGACACTATTCGATCCACCACAATTGCCTGAAATACAAAAAAAAAAAAAAAACCAAAAACAAAAAACGACAACGAAAATACCTGATACAATTCTTTTTTTTTTTTTTTTTTTTTTTTTTTTGAGAGACATAGAGAGAGAGTGTGAGCAAGGGAAGGGCAGAGAGAGAGGGAGATACAGAATCTGAAGTAGGCTCCAGGCTCTGAGCCATCAGCACAGAGCTCGATGCGGGGCTCAAACTCACAGACCATGAGATCATGACTTGAGCTGAAGTTGGCCACTTAACCGACTGAGCCACCCAGGCGCCCCCTGATACAATTCTGAAGCACAAAAGAAAAAACAGCTTTGAATGTCTTTATATTTTGTCTTGGATCTGAAGAAATGAAGGATATTTGAGGTGGCATTGCTTTAAAAAACACTCAATTGGAAAGAGTGGATAGGGTCAGAGGCTAAAGGCCACGAAAAGAGAGAACGTTAACAGCTATTGATGGAGTCTTTGGGGGAGAACAATCGCTTATCAGAGCATCTGTCAGGCCTGCTGGATAGTTTTAATGCATAAATGTAAATGAGAATGAAAATGTCTCCATGAAGTGTTTAAAAATGCTTATCCAACATTTATTCAATATTAGCTTTCTGCTGAAATACGAACTTTAATAACTTTGTTAGACACATAGTAGAAAATGGATTAGCACCAGTTAGCATTTCATTAAGTTGGCTCCAAATCCTTCCAGTGGCAAATGACTTAGAGTGATTTATTGGCATGATTTAGCCTTAATCAGTGCTTGGGAACTGAGTGACGATATCTTAATATTTATCGATATATTTAAAAACATTACTGTATAAACCCCCTACATTATTGCCCTTTCTTCAGCATGCTTCTCCGGAAACATTTTTCTTGGAATTCATGAGAGGTCGTTCTAGAAGAGGAGGTAGACTGAAGAGCAGACTTAGAACAATGGGTGCAAAATACAAAGCGACAGAATAGAGCAAGATCTTTAAAATTTCTAATTATACGTGCTTCTGACCAAGGAAGCCCTAAAGCAGAAAACAGACGGGCATCCATCGGGGACGCTATAGCATGGAGACTCCTGGGATCCCTTCTGCCTCGAAGAGTCTGTGATGTTCCTGAGTTGTGGAGAAACAAGCGCTGCTGAGAATGCCAACGTGCCCGAGTGAAGGGGACTAAGGAAGGGACTTAGCAGCATGGAGGGCATGGCCTCAAGGTCTCACTGGAAATCCATACCCCAAGCCAAGTGGCCAATAGTGAGGTCGAATAATGTAACAGAGACACACCAGCTTTCCGGGCAGGGGGACCTGAATCCTGGCTCTTCCGTCTGTAGCTGTGTGTGTCTCTGTTCCCTCATATACCTCATTAAAATTCAAATGAGATAGGGGCACCTGGGTGGCTGAGTCGATTAACTGCCCGACTTTGGCTCAGGGTCACGATCTCACAGTTCGTGGGTTCGAGCCCTGCTTTGGGCTCTGTGCTGATAGCTCAGAGCCTGGAGCCTGCTTCCGATTCCGTGTCTCCCTCTCTTTCTGCCACTCCACCCCTCACACTCTGTCTCTCTCAAAAATAAACTTAAAAAAAATAATTCGAATGAGATAAAACATGCAAAGTGTCTGAATATTAGGAACATGACAAATGGTAGCTGGTATTATTCATAACTAGGGAAGAGAAAAGAAATTGTTGCACAAGTGGCAAAAATTCTAGTCCTAAAACCATTTACATAGTGTGCATAAACTTCTAATACTTATAATAGTGTCTTCTCTCTTATCCTTAAGAAAAATTGTATCAACATACAGAAGTATCACTATGGAGGTTATTTGCACATTTCAGCATGGGGATGCCACGCCCGTGCCATCCTGGACGTGAAAACACATGCCACTCGTGTTGTTGCTGAAGCGTTGGGTTATCACTGGCTGGTGCCCCCTCATTCCACTCCCCCAACAGAATATTTCGTGTGTACTTATGCGTGGAAAAAAATGTTTTTTCTTTCTTTGAAAGAATGAGATACCTAGGGAAAAAATGTATTCCCATAGTTTAAAAAAAATGATCAGAACACTCTCACTAGTATTGAGTCATTTTCGCTGGAGCGGGTCAAAACTCTGCTATCTTGCTGCAAAGCTTTACTGAAACAATATTGAAACTGATGTCTGATTATCAAGTAATTCGGTTATTTTAGGCACTTTTACATAACTTTCAGTGACTTGAATATGGCTGGTTTTCATAGATTCATGCTGTTGGGAGACAATTCCTCACGGATCTCAGGCCTATTGTCTTTCAGTGACTCTTCGCATCTTGCAAGCAGAGGCACTGGCTGCCTTTTGTAATGAACATCTTTTCAAGGATGTTTATATAGAGAACAACCTTGACAGATAGAGACAGTGTTTCTCACTGGAGAAAGGGGCTGGCATGTTTGTTGTCCAGTAAAATAAATATAATGTCCTGGAGTAAAGAACAGGTGTGCTTACTAGCCATTGTGAAAGATTCAAGTCCAAGTTCCTCTCCCGTAACACAACCTGCTGCGTGTGAAGATATCAGGCCTTTTCCTGTTGTCCTTTGGAGGTTGGGGCTTAGGTAACTGGTCCACGAATGCTGTTATTCTGGCTACCACTGGTGCTGTGAATAATAAACTGTTCTTTGTCTCTGACATGGGAGTCTTGTGTCTACTACCAGCAGCCATGAGACTGTAGCAGGTGAACTAGTTAGCTTCCAGGTTGGTAAATCTTAGATCCTTTGCCTTCTTGACACATACCTGAAATTTTTATTTGATCACTAACAGAAGGAACTCAGAAAAGGTACATAGTCTAATAAATAAGTGAGGACCTGGGGAATTTCTTTTATTCATTTTGCTAAGCTCACAGCTATTTCTCACTGAGAAATATCTCAGTTATTTTTAACTCTTTAATACTGAAGGCCCTGAAGAGGGTTGAAAAAAATGTCAAATTTATCATAAAGTGGGAAAATCTTTGTTTTAAAGAGCTCTGTGCTAGGTGCTGGAATTGCAAACCCTTGGATTCAAATTCCAGCTCCACTAGTAAAGCCTTGGACAAGTCACTGAGCCTCTCAGAGGTTGAGCAAGGTCATCCATAAGGTCTCTTTTCAAGGTCTAAAGACTATGATCATCTACTCTGAAAATTGTCATGATTCCCTAATAATGAACTTTGGCTACACAATTTCATCTGTGTGGAAAGCCATGGCTCAGTTACTTGCAGTGATGGCACACAAGTTGTCAGAGTGTCTGTGTTGCAGATTAGACTTCACTACTTACGTGGTGTCAATTACTAGGAACCCTACTGGTGATTCAAAAACAATCAGTGCCTTCAGTATGAAGCCAAGTACAGAATTGGGTATAAAACTCCACAAGTAATCTAGCTGCATTTGTGAGATTTGGAAAAATGCCTTCATTTCTGAAGAGTAGGATAATTCAGTGGTTCAGAGTATACATCTTAAAGCCAAACCATGAGGCTTCTTAACTTAGCTTTGCCACTTACTAGCTCGGCCATCTTGGGCAAAGTACCTAAGTTTCCCTATGCCTCAATTTCCTCAAGTACAAAGTGGAGATAATTATCATACCTGCCTCACATGAAGCAACAACAAGAAGGGGGCTTGGTAAAGGTAATCGCTGAATTGGTGTCAGTTATTTTAATGAGATTATGTCACAGGAGATAATTAGTTCTTTTTTTTTTTAATTTTGCTTTAATGTTTATTTATTTTTGAGAGAGAGGGGGCAGGGAGAGAACACACAAGTAGGAGAGGGGCAGAGAGAAAGAGGGAGACACAGAATCCAAAGCAGGTTCCAGGCTCCGAACTGTCAGCACAGAGCCTGACTCGGGGCTCGAACTCACGATCCGTGAGATCATGACCTGAGCTGAAGTCAGACGCTTAAGCAACCGAGCCACCCAGGTGCCCCTATAATTAGTTCTAAAACGTTAAGAGAAACAAAGGCACGAATCAATAATTCTCCCATGGTAGACCGTTGATCCACTGATGGCTTTCTGAAAACCCGACTAGAGTAAGGGGATGAAGAAATAAACATTTTCTGCAGCCCCATCTGCAGCTGGTAGGGGTGGTGGGGACAGGAAGATGGGTGAGACCCTGAGACTGCTCAAATCTGGCCTTCTCCTTTCCACTTTCTCAGCCACCTTAGATAAGTAAAGGAAAGGTTAAATCTGGGGAACCTTACAGAGTACCAAGAACAAAACATTTTCATGAGCTTTGTTTGGATGGATTGAAAGATTCAGCAGGAGCCCTTCTTTCCCATCTAAAATGTATCTACCAAGAGGCTTTGCAGAATAACAGAGTGGGGCTGTCTAGCTCTCATGGTTCTGTGAACTGTTGTGCCCTAGGGTCACATGGGATATGAAGCACCTCCCACACCCACCACAGTGTGACAAAATACTAGTTGTGATAACTAGCATGGCAGTGTGCAAAGCTCTTTCACATGGTTCTGATTTGAGCCTCACAACAACGCTGGGAGAGGAAGAAAACATGATTGGAAATCAAAGTTCACTTATTGGGTAATTTACAAAAAATATGCTAATTTCCTACCATGTGTCAGGCCACTGCCCTGGTTTCCCAGTGGCCTCGGTTCTTTGGCTTTTAGTTAAACCTCATCGTAAGCAAGCCCGTTTATTTCTAACCCTTTTTTGGGGCCAAATAGCTTTGATTAAGAGGGGAATGAGGATTAGGTTGCTATATGCATGGACAGGACAGGGGATTTCTGATTATAATGGTTTCCTACTGAACATTTATATTAGCAGTCTGAGTGAATAAAATGCATAAGTCAGTATCTCATATTCTAGCATGCCTAGAGCAGACTAGTAAAGAGTAAATGCGGTAATTTATAAAGTGTGTGTGTGTGTGTGTGTGTGTGTGTAATCGATTATATATTTTTAGAAACCAGGGGAGTGCTTAACACTTCCTAGAATGTGTAATTTTCCTGAAACGAGGTATCAAGTGAAGTGACATTTTATATCAACTCATAAGGTCAAAGAAATCAAAACCATAGTAAATTATATTTAGGCTAATAATAACCAGAATGTCAGAATGTTATACTTACAAACACATGAGAGACAATAATAGCTACAAGTAAATAAATAACATAGATTGGCTCTAAAATAAGAACATAAAGTGAAAATCACGTAGAGTAAAAATGTGTCTTGAAAATACCTATAATTGCCCATATAGTATCTTGATCTTACTGACTTTTTGAAACTAATAATTAATTTCATGTCTTTGTCAATGGTTGAGAAAACGTTAAAATCATTTATGTGTTCTATCTTTGGGTTCTGGAACTCCCGCAGATGGTTTTCTGATTTGGTTGCATCCACTATGTAAATCATGGGATCGGTAATACTGAGGAATGCTCACGTAGGAATATTCAGTTAGCTTAAAAACTTTAAAATGTACATATGACATGATTTCATTGTACGTTTTGAATACTTTCATCATTCAGTGAGAGAAAATAAGAAATAAACCAATGCATGGAATTTTAAAAAGTGATAAAACAAATTAAGAAAAGGCAGAACAAGAAAACAATAAAGCCAAAGAGAGATAAATTCAAAAACAGAAAACTGATTGAATTAATAAATCCAATAGGTGGCTTTTGAAAAAATAAGACAAAATGGTCCATGCTCATGGATTGGGAGAACAAACATTTTCAAAATGTCCATACTACCCAAAACGATCCACAGATTTAATGCGATCCCCATCAAAATACCAACAGCATTTTTTCATGGAACCAGGACAAATAATCCTAAAATTTGTGTGAAATCACGAAAGACCATGAATAGCCAAAACAATGCTGGAAAAGAACAACAAAACTGGAGGTATCATATTCTCAGATTTCAAGATATACTACAAAGCTATAGTAATCAAAAACAATATGGTACTGGCACCACAATAGATTCATAGATCAATAGAACAGAATAGATATCCCAGAAACAAACCCAGGATTATATGGCCAATTAATCTTCAACAAAGGAGGCAAGACCATGCAATGGGAAAAAGATGGTCTCTTCAAAAAATGGTGTTGGACCAACTGGACAGCAACATACGAAAGAATGGAACTGAACCATGTTTTTATACCATACACAAAAATAAATTCAAAATGGATTAAAGTCCTAAATATGAGATAGGAAACCATAAAAATCCTAGAAGAGAGCAAAGGTAGTAATTTCTCTGACATCAGCTGAACAACATTTTTTCTGGATATGTCCCCTGAAGCAAGGGAAACAAACCCAAAAACAAGCTGTTGGGACTACATCAAAACCAAAAGCTTCTGCAATACAAAGGGAACAGTCAATAAATCAAAAAGACAACCTACTGAATGGGAGAGGATATGCGCAAGTGGCATATCCAATAATGGGTTAGTATCTAAAATATATAAAGAAGTTATACAACTTAACACCAAAAAAACTCAAATAATCCAATTAAAACATGAGCAGAAGACATGCACAGACATATCTCCGAAGAAGACACAAGATGGCCAATAGACATGAAAAGATGCTCAACGTCCTTCATTGTCAGGTAAATGCAAATCAAAACCACAATGAGATATCACCTCACATCTGTCAGAATGTCTAACATCAACAACGCAAGAAACAACAAGTGTCAGTGAAGATATAGAGAAAAAAAGAACCCTCCTGCACTATTGGTAGAAATACGAACTGGTACAGCCACTATGGAAAACAGTATGGAGGTTCCTCAAAAAATTAAAAATAGAACTACCCTATGATCTATTAATTCCACTACTGGGTATTTACCCAAAGAATATGAAAACACTAATTTGAAAAAATATATGTACTCCTATGTATTGCAGCATTATTTACAATAGCCAAATTATGGAAGCAATCCAAGTGTCCATGTGTAGATGAATGGATAAAGAAGTAGTATACACACACATACACACACATACATACACACGCACACACGCGCGCGTGCACAAACACACACACACGCACACATACACACACTGGAATATTATTCAGCCATAAAAAGAATGAAATCTTGCCCTTTACACTGATATGGATGGACCTAGAAAATTTAATGTTAAGTGAATAAGTCAGAGAAAGACAAATACTATACGTTTTCACTCATATCTTTAATATAAGAAACAAAACAAAGAGAAAAAAAAAGAAACAAACAAACAAAAACCCACTCTGAAATATAGAGAACAAACTCGTGGTTACCAGAGGGCAGGTGGGTGGGAGGATGGGTGACGTAGGTGAAGGGGATTAAGTGTTCCCTTACGGTGATGACACTGATTAATGTTCAGAACTGTCGAATCACTATATTGTACACTGGAAACTAATATAACTGTATGTTAATTGTACTAGAATTAAAATTTTAAAAATAATACAGTTGAAGAAGATGGGTTTGAACCCAACAGATCAGATTTTTTTTTCCAGTTAATACAGCATGGTACTGTAAATGTAAACAGAAAAAAAAAAAAAAAGGAAAAATTCCTATAGTTCACCAATGAGCCAGAGTGTAAGTCCCATTAACGACCCAGTGCCTGGCATATAATGGCCACATGATAAATATTGTTTAAATGAATGAGCAGATTAAGAAAATAGGAGATTAAAAAACATTTTGGCTCTTTTGCTTATTCTTTGCATGAATAGGGGAAAGAAAGATAATGGGAGCCAGTGGGATATTTAAAGCCGAGACTAATGGTGACATCCATCACTTCTAGCTAAGGTGTTATCGGAGCTGTTACCTGACTTCCTGAAAGCTGGGAAAGGCATTCTTCCTGTGCCCAGGAGGGAAAAATGAAATGATTTGCTTTCTCTGCCACAGACAATGCCTGGAAGATTATCTTGTCTCCTTTTTAACCATAAACATAGTCTGTCCATCTTTTAGAATTTTATCACCTGATGTTATGTGCATCCTTTCATGGCTTTTCTTTCCCAATCAGATGGTAAGATCCAGGAGAAGAGAAATCATGCCTTAAACTTCTTGTCCTAAACAGCACCCAGCATGGGGCCCTGTGTGCTCAAAAAATTCCTCACTCCTACAGCATGCATTTCAATTTACAGAGTGTCTTCACAGATTTATCTCACTGTTGATTGCTGAAGTGGAGAACCAGTATTTCTGACTTTAGGATATACGAATGTTTGGATGAGCTGCAGAAAGTTGAGCAAAGCAAATGTTTCCATTCCATCCAGTTAAGCCAGGCCCACATAGACATAACCTCTCTCTTTCATTCCTAAAATAAACTCTACTGGGTCATGCTGTATTTTTCTTTTCTTACTGCTGGCATTTTATTTAAATTTTTTAATCTGTATTCATAAATGGGATGGTAGTCCTTTTCTTGTGTTTTTCTTTTTATGTTTTGTATTTGGGTTATACTATTTGGAAATTAATAACCCCAGATAGCAGAGCTACACACACAGGACTCCTAATCCCTAAGGTTCTGCTTGGAGGACAGCTCCCAGGACAACTGCCCAGCCAAATTGACCATGACATGAAAGAGAAACAAGTTTTATTTTGGTAAGTCACAGAAATCTGGGGGCTTCTTGTTACAGCAGCAAGCATTGCTTTTCTTGACTAGCACACCCTTCTCATCTCAGGTCCCACCATCACCC
This sequence comes from Paguma larvata, assembly GCA_030068075.1. Classification (NCBI taxonomy): domain Eukaryota; kingdom Metazoa; phylum Chordata; class Mammalia; order Carnivora; family Viverridae; genus Paguma; species Paguma larvata. Next base: position 66,325,468 of record CM057828.1, on the reverse strand, counting down.
TAGATGGCTTCTATGACTGCATGGATGACCCTTCCAAAGCCTTAGCCTCACAATTACTCTTAAGCTCATTAACCTTCATAACTGTGTTCCTTTTAGTGACATTTAATGACAGTCCTAGAGCTTGTCATTCCCTAGAGCTTCTTTTCCTTGGCAATCATAAACTCCAACAGCCACTCTGGCCCACAGCTTCCTTTAGCTGCAATGCAGCCACTTCCATGTTCTTCAAGACCCTCAAGAACTCTTACCACTTTTCTATTAGTCTCTCTGATTGTGCTTCCTTCCCTATTCATCTGCATTAATCAGCCCAAGCTGCCATAACACAATTCCAAGGACTAGGTGTCTTAACCAACAGAAATTTATTTCTTGGAGTTCAGGGGCTAGAAGTCCAAGATCAAGATTCTGGCTGGTTCCATTTCTGGTGAGAACTCTCATTCTGGCTTGTGGACAGTCACCTTCTTGCTATGTCCTCATATGGCCTTTCCTTTTTGTGTGCATATGGAGAGAGAGAGAGAGCTCTTTGGTGTCTCTTCCTATAAGGACACTAATCCCATTAGATAGGGGCCCACCCCTATGACCTCATTAAATCTCACTCACTTCCTTAGATGTTCCATCTCCAAATATAGGGTTAGGGTTTCAACCTGAATTTTAGGGGATCACAAACATTCAGTCCATATCATATCATCTTATTCTCAATGATCCCTATGCTCAACCATTCTTAGAATAACTGATACCTTGACTGCCTTGACCACTGTCCTTCCATCACCCCAGTTTGGAGAAACTAAACATGGATCAATCCTAGGGTCCACTTCCTTTATTCCCACACCTACCCTGCTGGATACTGCTGGGGAAAAAAAATCACACAAATGTATACATATGTCATTGTCTTCAACTTTTCACTTCCCTAGTCATTTTTGTTCCTTATTTCCCATGAAGGGATCCAGAATATGCCACTGTGGCATAAACATTTTGAGCTGAAGTCATTTGAGAATCACCAGATACAAAAAGAGGTGTTTTGGTTTTTTTTTTTTTTTCTTTTCTGAACTCTCCTTATCTGCCTGAAAACAGAGCCTCCCAAAAGAACTCAAGTGTCATAAATCCACCTCCTGGAGCCAGGATCGACTCCTGTCATGGAAGATAAGAAGTCAGCACCAGGGTAACCCATCACCTAAACAGACATTGTTATAAAACTATCATCTCTTCCATCTGTTCTCCTGGGTGCCCATTTATCTTTCGTAAAAGTCGTTTGTTTTCCCAAGTACCCTTCTCTCCCTTTTCTTCCCCTATTAAGATAGCATATAAGCCCCAAATTCCAACCATCTCCTTATGTCACATTTTCTGTAAACTTCTGTGTACAAAAGACCCCCTTTTCCACAGGAGAGATATTCCAAGATGCCCAGTATGTGCCAGAAACTATGATAGTACCGAATCTTAGATATGCTATGTTTTTCCCATACATGCATACTTATGATAAAGTTTAATTTAATTTAATTTATAAATTAGAGTAAGAGATTCACACCAATAACTAATAGTAAAACAGACAATTATAACATACTGTAATAAAATGAATGCGGTCTTTCTCTTTTTATCTTACTGTACTGCACTCACCCTTCTTGTGATGTGGGAGAATAAAATGCCTACGTGATGACCTGAGGAGAACGATACTGGCACTCTGATGCAGGGTTAGGCTGCTGGTGGCCTTCTGATGATATGTCAGAGGGAGGACCACCTGCTTCCAGACTGTGGTTGACCATGGGGAACTAAAACCTTAGAAAGGGAAACTGCCAATAAGAGGGACTACAGTGTGGAAGCGAATAAACATCTGTGTTTTCTCCTGTGAATCTGTCATTTGTCAGTTTGATCCTCGGGACCCAATAGATAGAATCTTAAGAGGGTAGAGGAAAATTTTTTCCTCCCTGACACCCATTTGATTTACTTCAAATCTTCACTTTCTTTAAGCTCCTTCCCAATATATTGTTCCCTCTCAATCTCATCAAATGACCTCCTTTTCTATTTACAGAGAACTTGAGATCCTCAGGCAAAGAGTCCCTCAACTTCCTACCCAGCCCTCCAAATCCTGCTTGTGTTCATACCTATCTTCTTCTTCTTCCCTCTTCTTTGTTTCCCTTGTGTACTCATTGCCTACCTGCCTGCCTGCCTCTTTCCCCTTCTTCCTTCTTCCTCTCTCCCTGTCCTAATCTCCTTCCTTTCTACTGTTTCATGCCTTTACTTCACTCTTTATGCCCCATCTTAGCTAGATCTTCCTTCTCTCTTCTAGTGACTTTTCCATACCAGCATTTAAATATGCCCACGCCTTCTGAATTTCAACAGCCCTCTCTTGATTCTGCACTCCCCCTACATAGTTCAGCCTCTCTCTTTTGTTTTCCTTCCTTCATATCCACACTTCTTGACAGAGATGTCTGCACTTACTCATTTCTTATGCATCCCTCAACCCACTGCCGTATGTCTTCCTCTTCCACTTGACTACTCATGCCAAGGTCACCTGTTTCTAAATCCAATGAACATTTCCAGGCTTTCTCTTCCTAAATCTCTACAACGCCTTTGGCCCTGCTGGACACCATCTCCTTTTGCTCATTTGGCATCAGCGATTCTACCCTCCTTCTTTACTGTGCCTCTTCCTTGGTTCCTCCTCTTCTAACTACTGAAATGTTGCTGTCTCCATTGTTGTATCCTCTTCTCTTCTCTTGATACACAGTCTCTGATTTGTTTTATCTACTTCCATGGTTTGAACTACTAACTAAATGCTGAATGACTACCAAAATTTAAATGTCTGTCCCAGCTCTTTCTTCGGAGCTCCAGGCATCTTCATCCATCTTTGTACTTCATCCACCCATTCCTTCTTTGATGCCCCACAAGGCACTCAGTCTCAACATGTCCAAGATGAAAACCATTTTCTTCTCCCTTCAACATATTCCCCATCATGGAAAAGGCACCATCCTTTACTGTGCACCCAACATAGAAATCAGAAGGTAAGTCCTGGTGTTCTTTTCCACCTTTCTCCATCAAATCAGGCACTAATCTCATCAATCTCAGCATCTTAACATCTCCCAACTATATCCCCTTCTCCATCTCCATTACCATATCTCAGTTCCTGCCGTCATCATCTCTTACTTGGATGATGATCATCGGTTATTTTGTTCTCTTACTTACTTACTCTTCCAGTATCCTAACTAGTCTGTTACTCCCTCCTCACTGCAATCAGAAAGCTCTTTCTAGTTATACAAGAGAAGAAAAATCATTTTCCTTCTACCTATCTTACATTCATTCCTGAGGTCTTGTAGGTTTGAGTGACGAAAGACAGGTTAACAAGAGAAAAACAAAAGCACGTTAGCAAGTGCATCATGCATATACATGGGAGTATTCAGTGGTGACTAACTCAAAAGAGTGGCTGGGATTTGGTCTTATATAGCATCTTAACAGAAGAACGATAACTTATAGAGAAGTGACAAGATAGAGGAAAAGGACTGAGTTTCTAGGGCAGCAAATAGTGGGAAGGTAAATATATGGGACAACAAATGGAAGATACAGGCTGGTTAGTAAAGTTTGTTGTGTAAAGTTTAGTCAAGTTTGTTAGTGCCATCTCTGGGCTGATAAGAGTCTAGAGCTGTCACTTGTAATTAACTTCTGTCCTTCCTGGTAGGGAGAGGAAGGCAACCATCTTGACAAATTCATGTGCTGCTTTTAGGCGAATAAGAGGAGAGCAGAGAGCTTTTCTCATACCCACTTCTTCTTAATTGCCCTCAGCTCAAAATAATTCTTATGCCAAAGTGGCATTTTGGGGGGCATATTTTTCTACCCTTCAATTACAAATCTTATCACTGTAGCTGCTAAATTCATTTATAGGCTGACCTCCTAGCTTTCAGAATAAGAGTGAAATGACTTGGAGTGCTACACAGGACCCTTCATACTCTCGCTTTTGCCTACCTTCTCAACTTCCCTTCTGTAGAGTTCGTACTTCTATCCATTCCTAACTGTAGTTCTGGCAAAACCAAATTACTGTATTTGCAACTGGATGCACCACATTCTCTCTAGCTTCTCAGCCTTTACCCTTGCTACTCCCTCCAGAGGGATAGAGTCCCCCCCTCCTCCCTCTCCACCTCACATACAAACTCATTCTTCGAGGCTTGTCTTGGGTTATCTATCCTCAGGAAAACTTTTCTGGACACTCAGGTCTGCCACCCTTCTTCGTTCTCCTGTAATGCTTTGTGCATATCTTCATCATTATCCTTATGTGACCTTGAAATGACTTGTCTAGTTTCAATCGATGAAGTCCTAAAAATTGTGCATCTTTAATCTCTCTACAAACCTGCCCTACTCTTGCTCCTGAGCCACTGTAAAGGACTCCACTTGGTTTCCCTCCTTCCATTCCTGCCTTCTCCACACCCAACCTATCTCAACATCACTACCACAGGGTTTTTTTGTTTTTCAGATGCAAATTGAATATCCCTTCCCTGCTCCAAAAAGATCTTTTAAGGAGGGGTTAGATCAGAACTGGTTCAGAAAATGTTGCTTTCACCTATGATTAAATGAATGAGGTCAAAGATGGCTTTATGGAAGTGGGATTTTTGCCAGGTCTTTTAGGACCAATAAACTATCAATCAGTGAACGTGCTAGGGAGGCCATTCTTGGTGCCCCACTAAGGACCATGAGTGGGCCACGTTAGAATGCATTCTTCAGGTAGAATTGTGGGGGTGAGCACTTGAAAAATTGCCTGGAGCCAATCTAAGGAGAATTTTAAACGCAGTCCTGAAGAGTTGTATCATTAAATGTATTTTATGCAAGATAAAAATTGAGTTCTGCATCTCATTTCCCTACTTCAGACTAACACAGTTTAGTAAAGTTAAATGTGAAGTGAAAGGAATTGTTTTAATTATTATTATTAGGTGACAGGCCATACACAATATCCCAGAAGACTGAAAATTCAGTGTCATAGCAATGCCAGAAAAGAAGCCAGGAGAGATGTTGGGAGGGAAAGAGCTGAAGGGGCAGATAGAAATCATTTTATAGGCTGCAATTTTAATATCCCGATATGAAAATCACTGATATAGATTGACCTGGAAAAATATTTAAAAAGAAAACCATTAGTATTGTAATATTTCACCAAAGCCAGTCCTTGTTTTAAATGTTTAATTGTAGAATGTATATCAATGTTTTTCTAAGATCATCTTATTTTCAAAAAATGATTTAACTATTAAGAATATGAAAAAAATTAGGAAAAAGAGTACCATTATTTAAATTCTTCTTGTTTAAGAAGAATGAGTGGGCAGGGGCAGAGAGAGAGGGAGACACAGAATCTGAAGCAGGCTCCAGGCTCTGACCAGCATAGAGCCAATGTGGGGCTCAAACCCACGAACTGTGAGATCATGACCTGAGCAGAAGTCCAACGCTTAACCAACTGAGCCACCCAGGAGCCCCAAGAGTACCATTATTTAAAAAGAAAAAAAGTGCTATAAAAATTTGTCCCCAAGGGTGCCCAGGTGTCGGTCAGTTAAATGTCTGACACTTGATTTGGCTGAGGTCACAATCTGACAGTTCCTGAGACGGAGCCCTGCATCAGGCTCTGCACTGACAGCATGGAGGCTGCTTGGAATTCTCTCTCTCCCTCTCTCTCTGCTCTGTCTCCAGTTCTCTCTCTCTCTCTCTCTCAAAATAAAGAAACTAAACTAAAACTTTGTCCCAAGAGAAAGTGATAGATTGTTTAAGATAATGACCTGTTATGGAAAAGCTTGTTTATCAAATTCAGATCCTTTGGGAAAGACTCCCATTCTGTGTGCCACAAAATAAATACTTCTCCACAGATTCTCCCTACTGGTGTGAACTATCTTTGACTGGCTAATAAGTAAACTAGTGATTTTCAATTTTTTAAACTACTCAAAGAATGAGAAAGGTTGAATTAATGTAGTTTCTGTTCTTATTTTTCAAGGCTTTTGTAAACAATGGTCTGAGAATGAGAACACCTGGATTAAATTCTCAGACCTATAGTGATTGAAGAACTTCATGCTGATGCATTATGTCAATCAGTCAACAAATACATCTTACAAAAAAAAAAAGTCAAGAAACTCTGAGTAACAGTGTGCTAATGCTTGACATATTTTGTAAGCCTAGATTAAGGTCATATAACTATTTCTCCGGAAAATATTAAATATTAGCTATCATGATTGTGAATGTGAGTTCTGGCAACATTATGGGATATTTTATGGCACCTAAAGGAACATTTAAGGTTAGATAAAATGGAGGTCCAGTGACGTGAATGTGATTATCTCCATCCTCTTTTCCATTAGAATGACATTTACTGAAATGGCAGCAATCTTAGGAGAACAGGGAAAGGTAATCTCTACTGGTTATGTACCATTTAAGAAAAACTGGTGCCAGCAATGATTTAACTTTAATGTTAGAAATTGTGCCGAATGATAAAACATAATGCGTTTTCAGACTATAAATGGCATATATTAGCAGACTCCCAACTGTGAGATTCTAAAGAATGTATGAGTCTAGGAGGGTAGTATAAACTCTTTTCTAGACAGGAACTAAAATTATTATGAAATTAGTAGTGATTTAATGAAAAAGAGAGGCGCCTGGGGGGCTCAGTTGGTTAAGTGTCCAACTTCGGCTCAGGTCATGATCTCGTGGTTCGTGAGTTTGAGCCCCATGTGCTGACAGCTCAGAGCTTAGAGCCTGCTTCAGATTCTGGGTCTCCCTCTCTCTGCCCCTCTCCCCACTTGCTCTCTGTCTCTCTATCTCTCTCAAAAATAAACATTTAAAAATTTGTTTAATTAAAAAAAAATAAAAGAAAAAATAAAAGTAAAAGAAAAAACAGAGAAACACACACACGAATAGAAGGAAAGAGAGAAAGGAAGTAAGGAAAAAATGAGAAAGGAATAAAGAAAATTAAAAAGAATTAAAAAGAACTTACTTAATATTTGGAGCTGAATTCAGTGGGATTTTCTTCCCATGAGACAAAACCAAACATAAGACTAGAAATATGAATAATATGTACGAACACAAATTCTACACTCGCTGTCAAAATGATAATGCCATTTCTCTTTTCAGAAATGTTTTCATTGGACATGTTCAGTTAATGCTATCCAGCTGTCAGTAAATACTTTCTGAAAGTTGCCAGAAAATGAATTGAATGTGAATATTTAAAATGATGAATAAATAATCATAATACATCTGTGAGCATACAGAAGAGCATGTGGGCCAAATGGCTTTGATATCTACTTTTTGGCATAGCTATCAAGATGCTACCGGACCTGCTATGTGTGAGCTATGCTCTCAGAAATATTTTTCTAACAGAAATGTTACATTCATGATGAATATCTTCAATCTTTAAGGATCTTCCGAAGGGCCAGTAATAGTATCTCTTCCTGAGACGGCTGCCTGGGACCAGAGAACTAGTCCGCTGCCTGTGGTAGATGGAGGCAGACCAGCTCAGCTGGGGAGTTGGTCCTTAAGCGCGCACTCAAAAGTTTCCCAATGCAAGGACAAGCATTCTTAATTTTTCTATTACAAAGGGGCACGACTAAGGTGCCTAGGCATCTGGCAGCACACGACCTTTGCAAAGACCACTGGTAGAGAGAGGACTGCGGGCCAAGCACAGACTTCAGAGTCGAGGGACATAGGATCACATCCCATCTCGGCTACCTAACTAGCTCTGATACGTAACCTCGGGCAAGTTTCCCCATTTGAAGTTGGGTCTGTTGATGCGTACCTCAGAGCGATCGCATACCTCTTTGCAGTTATGTCAGCAAGACCCTGGCCGTGCCAAGGGACACAGACTGTGCCAAGCACACAGACCACACTTACGGTGCCTACGGCAGTAACTCTCTGCCCCTCCATCGTGCCCCTGCTCAGATTCGAACCATTGACTCTTTTTAAAAATCAAAGCTAAGAAGTATAGGATTTTGCTTCCAGCAAAATTTATGGTAATACCAAATTCATAATATTAACCATGAATCAGGAGAAGTGGGCTTTCCCCAAGAACGCAACTGAAGCACAACCAGGGCTTTGACAACCAGAGAAACTCGGGTTTGCTCTTACTACTACGTAACAACCACATGGCCCTTAGACGAGCAATTTCTTGCTGTTTTCTCCTATGTAAAATAGAGCGTGATGTCTGGATTGAATGAAATGTGTGTGATTCCTGGCTCTGTCATTGCCCAGCTGAGTGACCTTGGGCAAACTTCTGAATCTCCCTTTGCTTCAGTTTGTTCACGGGTCGGGGGACTCTCTCGGTAATGCCTGACCCAGAGGCTCTTCTAAGATTACATGGGTTAGCTCATGGGAAGCACTTGAACAGTGGCTGGCACATGGTGAGTGCTCAAGAAATGTTAGCTCTTTGTTTTCCATTGTCTCTTCTTATTTGTAGATGTTACTGTAATAGCCAGAGGGTCATCTAGGTTGATGAGATGACAACGGTGTAGATAAAAAAAATAAAAATTAAAAAAAAAAGATTTTTACAACATAGAGCATAAAATGGCAGAAGTGACCTACCAAAAGCAGCGTGTTGCGCCTGTTCTCTTGGGGTTAGTAATATATGGACTCTCAGTGGAACAGAAAGAGGGACCCAGGTGGAGGAGAGCAGTAGCTGTTCTTGGAACAGTGATGGAGGAGAGAGGGCCACTCAGCAGTGGTTGCCACCTACGAGCCACTAAAATTGGACTGGCTGCCAACTTTGATAATTATCATCTTGCATTTCACAGTTCACAAAGCACATCAGAGCTGCCGTCACGTCCTCGACCCTCACTTAGAGGAGGTGGAAATTCTGAGGGGCCAACACGCATGTTATGCACCCCACCTCCTTCAGGTCTCTTCTTTTGTCTGGCTTTCCTTGTGGTGATGGAGGTTTCTCCTCATACCAGGAACTAATTCAGAAAACACATTGCCATGGAAGTCGCTGGAAGTTTCCACATGTTGACAAGGAGGGCAGTTCACTGGTGTGCCGGACCACAAGACCTCCATAGAGGTCATCTCTGACTGCCCTCACTGTCACGGAGCAAACACAACATCTCTGCTGTTTATTCGCTAAAGGAGTCAGAATCCCTCATGCCAGAACTGGATTCCAAAAAAATCCCACTCCACAGGTAGGAGACAGCTTCTTAAATGTGTGTCAGGCCTACTGGCTGGTGCCATCAAGCCCAATCTGATTCCTTTCAGGCCCTTGACACATGTTAATTGGTGTTACTCTGTCAGCAGATGCCAAGAGGAGACAGACACTGGCTTCCTGCTTCTCGTGTACTCAGCATGACATCTTTTCATAAATACCAAATGGGGTGCCTTAAACAAGTGGGAAATACGTGCAAAATGGGTACTAAGCTGTATTTAGACAGTTTATTCATCACCGAATATGGCAGAACCCCTCTTGTGCTCTTCTGGGAGATGAAGAGCATCACAACCTGGGAGAAAGTAGAACATGTACCACACGGAAACAATCATGTCGTCAACAGGAGTGACCGTGTGGCCACCCCTGAGCTCATGACAGCAGGGCAGCCTTACAGCCCTTTCCTAGGGGCTTTCCTGCTTTGTTCGTTGGCTGAACACTTATTTGCAAATACTTATTTGTTCTGTTCTTGGCACTGGGAACACAACACCAAGCAAAACCCATAAAAATTCCTGCCCTCGTGGAACTCACATAGTAAGTGAAATACACAGGGTATCAGATGCTGATGAAGGCTTTGGAGAAAAATAGAATAGGAAAGGGACTAGGGAGGCTGAGTTGGGGGGGGGGGAATTCAGCATCGAATAAACCTGATCAGAGGCCTCACAGAGATGACATTTGAGCAAAGACCTGCAAGAGGCAAAGCGAGGCAGGCAGGAATCGGGAAGAAAATTCCAGGCAGAGGGGGCAGAAGCACAAAGAAGGGGTGTGCCTGGTGTATGCAGAGGCCAATGGGGCCAGAGCAGAGCATGGGACAGAGAAGTGGGAAATGAGGCCCGAGATCTCTCAGGGTGGCAAGGACCTGCAGACCCCCCGGAAGGACTCAGCCGTGGCTACATTTTAGAATTACCTGTGGGACTGTAAAAATCAAGTGAATCAAAATGTCCAGGGATGGACCCGGGCCGGGCGTGATTTTAATATCTCCACGTGTGCCTCCAGGGAGCAATCAGGAGTTGAGACGGTGAATTCTAAGGCTTTGAGCAGAAAGGCCAGGAACAGGCCTCCTCTTCAGAGAAGTCATGGCGGCTGTGGTTCTAAGAACAGACCCTAGGAGGGCAAGTATGGAACACGGAGACCAGCCAGCCCTACTGCAATAAATCGAGAAAGGAATACTGGTGGCTTGGATGGGGAGGAGGTGGAGGTTGTAAGAGGAAGTCAGACCCCAGCTATATTTTGAAGGTAGAGCCAAGAGAATTTTCCCACAGATCAGATAGAGGGTGAGGGCAAAAGAAGAGTCAAAGATGACACCGATGGTTTGGGCCTGAGCAATTGGAAGGATGGGGTTGCCATTTGACGGAAATGAGAAAGACCATGGGAAGAACCACATTTGTGCAACAACTCAGGAGGCATTTCTAGATCAAATATAAACACGTCACATGGGAATGTCCATAGATAGTAGAGTGCTCAGTGCCTGGCTCCCACCCAGGGTCAACAGTGCCTTCGAGAGACAGCAGGGGGTGGGGCCGGAGGGTCAGCGTATATAGCTGCATAGCTTTAAAGTGGTCGATAGCAAATAATAAACACACGTTCCAAGCATTTTCCAGAAATAAGTAGAGGAGATGAAGACGTAGTCGGGAGAAACCTCCTATAAACCTCTGCCTCCAACTCCTCTGAATCTTTAGGCCCTGTGGGAAGAGGCTTCACCGCCTGGCAGGAATCCTGGCCACCGCCAAGATGCATATGGGATGCGTGCCACCGGTAGATGATTCTCCTGTCTCCCCGAGTGTGCCGTACTTAAACCTTCAGCAGAATTTTGAGAATATCTTAAATGACAAACAGCAGGGGAGTTAGTCAGCCACCTCATTATTAGATGTAGAAAAGTCCCTAAAGAGCAATGCGTGAGGCTACTTCTTCGGGAACATCTCAGGCCCCATGCAAGGCTGCATAGGATTTCATTTTCAAATCCCCTGCCAGATTCCGAAGATGCTTAATGTTAACCAGTTAAACAAGACAAAAAAAAAAAAATGTAATAACATATTTGTCAATCAAATCACTCTAAGTAGCTAATGAAGGTCATTTTTAAGGTCCTTATTACAAATTATATACAATAAGTAGTGATGTGACTTTCAATGAATCCGTATGTGAATAAGATTTATTAACATCAATAGCTCCCGACAAACTTGGCCCAGAATCAAGAACTACGTTTCCTCTGGGTTTTAGGAAAAACTCAAAGTTATTATAAATGGTCGCATAGGGGAGACATTTGTTATGGTTTCCACTGACTTGAAGTAGGTCAGATTGAGGGCTGAAGGCTTCCCTAAGGTTGTAATTAAGAAGGAATATTTTAAAAACGGAGAACAAATGAAAAAGTAAACAACTTCTTTTAGGCTTTCGCATCACAGGCCTTTCATTATGTTTCCTCCTCAGGCAAGATGCTTTTCTCTGGAAAAGGAATACAGTTGAAAAAAAATAAATTAAAAAAACTTAGCGCGATAGCTCTATACAATCTAGACTTTAAGGAAGATTCGCTCAAGCATGAATGCTTTCGAGGAGTCTTCATCCAGGCAGGGTTGGGGCAAAAATGCACACGAATGCTCAACAAGCAGCCCGAATGGTTGTAATTTAATTCTGCAGGTCAGTCTGATGTGGGTTCTTCCCGCCCGCCCTACTTGAAAATCACATCTTTCTGTCTCTTCCCACCCAAATCATTCACTCTTACGAAGCCAGCTTAGTCAAATCAATATCTAGGCTAGCAGTGTAAATTTCATTACGGCGAGGCTTGGCTAAACATTAGCTCTAAGACATTCCTTGGTCTATAGAGTGATAACTGAATTAAGTAGGATTATTTCATCATTACCGTGTTAAGCCTACATTGTTACACAAAAGAAGCTAATATGTCTAACTCTTTTTCGCCTAGCAAAATATGCTATAAGCATGTACATGAGCCAGTTTAGTGTGTTTTCTCCTTGAAGAGCTATGAGTGGAATGTGGAATGAGGCGGGTTCATACTGGACCCCAGCCTCATGCCTTGGGATCAAGCTGCCGAAGGGCCCCATTTTAAGGCAGTTCCGAGGGCACCGGTGCCCTCGTTTCTGACAACTGCTTTAGTCGAATTCCCAGGGATGGCGGTACCTTCACAGTCTCACCTTCCATCATGTCCACAGGTCCAGCTGTGAGAAACAAACCAGATTTCTCTAAACATATGCACCTCCTTGAAGCCTCCACTCAGCCATTACTTTTTCTAGGCGACTTGCCCTGACCCTCCTGTCTTTGGGCATCTCTATATCGGCACACGTGCCTTGTGACAAAACCATATTTCTGTCTCTCTTCAAAATTTGGGAGCCGTAATATAGTACAATGGTACAGTGTAGACAGTAGGACGGTGTAGACATTAAGAGATGGATCCAGAAAAAAACTGGATTTAAATCCTGACTTCTTTACTATATGTTCTTTAGGCAAATCACCTACCGTTCCTAAGCCTCAGTTCTTCCATCTGTAAAATGGACATAAAAATAATACCTTCCACATAGGAATGAGAAAAAATATGTAAAGCCCCAAGCATGGAGCTTACATATAAAAATGTTACTATTGTTACTATTATTGTTGTTGCTGTTAGTATTTCCATCCCTCATGTCGTGGCTAGGATATCGTTCATCCTAACTGTGGTGGGGGCAAGATTTGGAGGTGCCAGCGTAAAGAAATTTTTAGGTCTCTTTCTCCTCTAGATTTGATTTAAAATGGTAATAGATTGGCAGTAGCATTTTAAATAGAATCCCTGGTTGTCATTTTAGAGTGCTACTGGCTAGCCTGTACCAGCTCCTTACCATACGGGCTGTTTGAAGGCCAGGGTCTCTGCTAGCACAAGGTTTGCGATGTCTATGGTACCGTCGTCTGGTGTTCATGCCTGTGCAGCATTGGTCCAGCTGGTCAAAGAAAGGTCTCTGCCAATTATTTTTCTTCTCTCACCTCTTATTTGCCAGAATAGTCTCGAGTAGACAAATCGACTCTCGCTTTTTTTTTTTTTTTAATTTTACACAGAGAGAGAGAGATTGTGCGAGAAGGGGTGGGGGCAGAGGGAGAGAGAGTGAGAATCCTGAGAGACAGGATCCTAGGCAGACTCCACACATGGGACCCGACTCAGGGCTCGATTCCAGCCTGGGATCATGACCTGAGCTGAAATCAAAAGTCAGATGCTCAACTAACTGAGCCACCCAGGCGCCCCATCAACTCTTACTCTTGAATTAGTCTAATAATGTTTCTTCTTTCAGTTGTACTGTAATCTCCAATAAGAGGAGAGAGTAGTTACTACACAGCATTTATGGCCTCCATAGCACCTAGCTGTGCTCGATCATCTTTGCTTGGCAGTCAGCGGCCATTCATCACCAAGGATTTGACCCTTCATCCCAGTGTACCTGATTCTGTGACACTAAGATACAGACACTCCAGAATTCTCTGAGACTATATCTGATGCTCTGCTGACATATTACCTAATAGGGATGTTTAATCAGATAAGTTACTGAGGCTGTCTTATGAAATAATTTTAAAAAATTATTTTGAGAAATCGAATTTAAAAATTTTTGTTTAATATTTTTATTTATTTTTGAGAGAAAGCAAGAGTATGAGCAGAAGAAAGGCAGAGAGAGAGAGAGAGAGAGAGAGAAAGAAACACAGACTCTGAAGGAGGGTCCAGACTCCAAGCTGTCAGCACAGAGCCCCATGCGGGGATCGAACACATGAACTGGGAGATCCTGACCTGAGCTAAAGTCAGATGCTTAACCGACTGAGCCACCCACGTGCCCCTCGAGAAATCTAATTTTAAAATTAGTTGGAAAAGTATCCCTGGCTTTGAATTGTCCTTACCACACTTCTAGATATTAAAACAAACTCTCAGATATACTCTCCAATAGGACTATCTACTCTGTAAATGTGGGTCATTTTTAATTAAAAAAAATTGAATCGAATCATTTATTCATTTAAATATCTTGAATATGTCATTTATAATGATAAAACGGATATTTTTCTTTTTTACGCATGAAGCAATTTCATGTGTGAAGGACAACCAGACTGAAAAGAGTCAGTAGACCGGAGGAGCCCTTGTCTATTAAACCTGTATCTTAAACAGATTTCCAATTTTGCTACTTGTGACACATGGTGTTTTACAGGAAAAAAAAAATTTCTACCTTCATTATGTTTGAAGGACTTATGATCTCCTGCCCTTGAATTCCTCTTCTCCCAGACTGGCTTTGGACACTAATCCTTTCACTCTTCCAGTTATAGAAAGTTCGCCCATGACCCATGCTTCACAAAGTCATTCTATTGGTAGAACACCTGTAGGACCGTTGTGTGGAGGGATCTTTTAAATGACTCGCTGGCAAAACTGGCTGATTAGCTCACGGTTCATGAGTTTGATCCCTGAGTCAGGCTCTGTGCTTGAAGCCTGGAGCCTGGTTTGAATTCTGTGTCTCCCTCTCTCTCTCTGCCCCTCTTCCACATGCCCTCTGTCTCTCTCTCTCTCTCAAAAATAAATAGGGGCGCCTGGGTGGCTCAGTTGGTTAAGTGGCTAACTTCGGCTCAGGTGGTGATCTCACGGTTTGTGAGTTCGAGCCCCGCGTTGGGCTCTGTGCTGATGGCTCGGAGCCTGGAGCCTGCTTCAGATTCTGTATCTCCCTTTCTCTCTACCCCTCCCCAACTCAGACTCTGTCTCTATGTCTCTCAAAAATAAATAAAAAACGTTAATTAAAAAAATAAATAAATAAACATCAAAAAAATGGCTGATTAGCCAAGTTATCTGGGAAAATCATTCATGCTTTATGAGCCTCTTTTTCCTGTCTGTAATGGGACGGAATATTTCCCATGTTTCAGGGCTTCTGAAAGCCTGAAAGTGATAAGGAAGGAAAATAACCACCACCTCTCACGGTGTGTCTGGCACTTCGTAGGTATTTAAAAAATTAAACCCAGTATAAATACCATATAGATCACATTTTATAATTTACAAAGGGCCTGCGTTTCCATACCCTGTCTGCTCTGGTCCTCACTATCGAAGGGTCCCCTCCCTGGAATCTATCCACAAGCAACAATGGTCTTTTATCGAGTCCTCTAAATTATTCAAGAGGTTATTATAGGAGTTTTTAGTTCTACTTTTTAATATATTACTATGCGACAATGTTTGCAGGGGCAAACTAATCATCATCTTTTCCACACTAACTTTCTTATTTTATAATAAATAAATATACACACATACATAAATTTCTTATAAATAAAAAATAGGACTTTGGGAACTGGCTCTTGGGCAGAGACTCATAAAAGAACCATGAAAGAAAACTTTTATTTTTAATTTTAGAGAGAGAGGGTGGGGGGAGAGGGGCAGAGGGAGAGAAAGAATCTCAAGCAGGCTCCACGGTCGACATGTCACAGGGCTTGGTCCCATGACCCTGGGATCATGTCCTGTGTCTAAATCAAGAGTCAGATGCTCAACAGACTGAACCACCCGGGATGCCCCAAGTGAAAGGAACCTTAATATTCTCTTTAAAAACCTGGGGGGCCTGGGTGGCTCAGTTGGTTAAGCGGCCGACTTCGCTCAGGTCATGATCTCGTGGTCCATGAGTTCGAGCCCCGCGTCGGGCTCTGTGCTGACAGCTCAGAGCCTGGAGCCTGCTTCGGATTCTGTGTCTCCCTCTCTCTCTGCCCCTCCCCCACTCATGCTCTGTCTCTCTCTGTCTCAAAAATAATAAAACATTAAAAAAAAAAACTTTAAAAAAAAACCATTATTCTGGGTGCCTGGGTGGCTTAGTCAGCTGAGTGTCCGACTCTTGACATTGGCTCAAGTCATGATCTGGCAGTTCTTGGGTTTGAGCCCCGCCTTGGGCTCTTTGCATTGACTGTGCAGAGCCTGCTTGGGATTCTCTCTCTGCCCCTCCCCTGCTTGTGCGCGCCCGCTCTCTCTCAAAATAAATAAATAAACTTAAAAAAAAAACTATTATTCTATTATGGAAAAACAAAGGAGTTTGGTTTTTCTGTAGATGAAATCTACACTCCAACATCCTTGGAATATGCCTTCACTTTACTATGATATAATCAAATCTGAAAGCTTGAAAGTTTATTGTTACCGATCAGATCTGTTCAAATAAAAAATAGTTTTAAAGTGAGAGAATCAGAGACTTAGTCATCTCAAAGAAATTATTCTATATTTTATAATGTAGAAAAATATAAATCATAAATTACATCCAGCAATTTAGAGTTCATCTAGTATCAGAAAATCAATTCCTTTGTTTCTCCAACACAAAAGAATTTTTTTAATGTTTTATTTATTTTGGAGAGAGAGAGAGAGGGAGATAGACAGAGTGCAAGTGGGGAGGAGCAGAGAGAGAGGGAGACACAGAATCTGAAGCAGGCTCCAGGCTCTGAGCTGTCAGCACACAGCTCAACACGGGGCTTGAACTCATGAGCTGTGAGATCATGACCTGAGCCAAAGTTGGACGCTCGACACACTGAGCCACCCATGCACCCCTACATTAGAATTTTTTTTAAGAGAGCACTAAAATTCTTCTATTAATAAATCCATTGGCAAGTAATAAAAATTTTGACATAGCCCTAATCACAACATTTAGAATATCAAAAGAGAGAATCAGAATTATATGAAAAAAGTTTTTTAAATATGATGCATGGGCCTTCCCCCAAACCTTTTCAGGTAAAATCTCTGGTTGGGGAGTGTGGAGTGGGAGTGTGTAGCTGGTGGAAACCCTTGTTTATCTACTTTTCCCTTATGATTCTACTGAGAAGCCTGGTCTCAGACCTATTACTAGGTCAGTTGGGAAGCACTAGATGACACCACAAAAGTGGACAATAATGAAGCAGCATTTATGGCCAAGGAAAAGCCAATGATGTTGGAGGAGCTTTGGGCTGTATCCTGTTTTAACAGTACTGAGCAGGGCAATCCAAAATCAGGTACTGTTTTGGAATTTAGACTGACTGTCTCTTTTGTTTCCACTTTCTTAAGTTTTACCTACATCCCTTGTGATGAACATTTTAGAAAAATGTTTATTCAGAAAAATGAAAAACCATTCTTTTTCTGGGCATATAAATCAAGCCACTAAAGCCAAAAATAGGGGCACTTGGGCATCTCAGTTGGTTAAACATCTGACTCTTGATTTCAGCCCACGTCATGATCTCACGGTTCGTGAGATGGAGCCCCGACTTGGGCTCAGTGCTAACAGCACGGAGCCTGCTTGGGATGGTCTCTCTCCCTCTTTCTGCTTCTCTCTCTCTCTCAAAATAAATAATTTTTAAAAATCCAAAAATATATTTACATCTCTTCAGGCCAGTGAAAGTTAATGCAGAAGGTGATTATAAATAAGAAAATGTTTTAGGCCATCTTTTCAGATTATAAACCTTAAGAAAAAGTATAGTTAAGAAATTTAACTCACGATTACCTATAGGGCCCATTGCCATAAAATCAGTATCATCTAATTACAGTGAAAAAACACTCTAAGCCCAAGAAAACTTACCTTTAATCTCTGCTTGATTTCTCCGAAGTATTATATCCATTTCTCTCAAAACTGTGTAATAAAAAATACTAAGAATCTTAAAAGAATAACCTGGTTACATAATCCAGATTATTACTTGGAAGGAAAATTATATAAAATTTGAGTGGGACAAACTTAAGATACAAATTAGTTCTGTTCCTATATTTAAAATACATGTGATCAGGCTGCTACAAAAAAAAAAAAAAAAAAAAAAAAAGATATACCTAAGAACTTAGAATTCCACATCGTAACTTTCAGTTCCATGCTTTGTCATCAGCTTGCTATCCTACTCTTGTTCAAAATATGGCTTTGCTTTTCAGCATTCAGGATTTTTGTTTGTTTTCATTTTGATTATACATATGTTAGTTTTGATCTCAGCTCAGCTGTCCTTCAACCGAAGCGTATTAGGGCCAACCAAGATCGGGCTCCACACACTCCGCACCCCGAGCACCGCTCATGTCGTCCTGCCGAATGCAACACGTGTTTCCTAGGATCAAGGGTTTAGAGGGATCGAGGACCCTAGGGATCCTGTCCAGAAAAGGTGCAATTCAGAGACTGTCTCTGTAACTGCCCTGCCAGGATATGGTCCTGTTCTCCGGCACTCTCAAAGTCAGGGGGATCATGGGCCCTGGAGGCAGCCCCGCCCGTTGCTGGAGAGCATCGGCGGCTCAAGAGATTTTCCTCGTGTCCAGACCAGCTGAACAAATCACAGCATCTTTGAGGGAGTTTCTGCGAGTATGAAGGAAGAACAAGGACTTCGAAGGCCAGACAAATCACAGAATTCTTCCTATTTACTTTAATGGCAAGAACGGGAATAAAATGTTTGCCTGTAAGATCTTTGGGTCTAAGGGATCTTCCCTAACTGGTGAGGTCTGTGTTTTAAAAGCAGAGGTGGGAAGTTTTTTCACATCATGCAATAGGAATTTTCAATGCTGTTGAGTTCCGGCTCTGCATCCTATTCCCTGGGGTCCATATTCTGGCCATTCACCCCCTCCTCAAACCCCTGACCCGTGGCTGCCACTGGGAGCCTGGTTTGGCACTTACAGAGCTGTCACCCTATGTACGGTTTCCCCAAAACCACCGCTGCCAAAGTCAGTCTTCCCTCCTCATCTCCTTCTTTGTGTTTTTATCACCGTTGCCCATTTCCATCTTTTAAAAACTCTCTTCTCTCTTAGTCCCAGGGACAACACAGCCCTGACTCTCCTTTGCCATTTTCCGACCACTCTTTGGTCTCGTTCTTTGGCTCCTCCTCCATGCTTACTGTTAAAAATAAGCATTCTTTGACTCTCTTATCTTTGCCAGGAAGAATCCTGTACCCAAGCTCTGCTTCTATCCTGGTCACTAAATCACTGCGTGGTCTTAGATAACCCACAATCCTCTCTGGGCTTCATTTATCCCTGAGGAAGGGAAAGAACTGAACTTGATGGCCTGAAATGTCCCTTGGGGCTACGCAGTGCTATGCTAGTCTATCCTAATTCCACCCCTGTGTTCCATCACCATGTAGGCTAGTTTCTGAGAGCCAGTCCAAGTCTGTGGGGGAGCTAAGGCCACCCAGAAATCATCCCTTCTTCCAGTGTGGGAAGGAACCTAAAACATCACCTTGTCAGAAACCTTCATTTGATAGCTGAGGAAACCTAGGTGCAGAATGAGTACTCCATCACCTCGCAGCAGACATGGAAACAAGGGCAAGGTCACCTGGGCTCTCCCTGCGTCGTAAAGTTGGAGCAGGTCTTCCAAACCTGGCTGAAGTGCATAATGATATCAGAGTAAAATGTCATATGGAAGGTATACATTGGGTAGAACACATTAGAGCCTTTCTTCCCCTTTGACAAAATAAACTTATACCGTAACTCAAAAAATGTGGAGCGATATCTGCTATAAAGGGTGCTTGAGACAAAGTAGAACAGTGTAATCAGATAGAACATCTTAGATTTATGTTTTTAAACAGCCAAATGAAACAGAACGTCAACTCACACAATACATATATTTACATTAATTCAAATGTCCAGAGCACAATACAGTAGAATCTATTTCATAGTTCATATAATTTGATTTACATATACACGAGCATCTAAACAAGTACCAGTCAGCTAGGACAAAGGTTCAAGAAGTTACTCAGACATTTTGGTATTGACGCCTACATATTTACGACAACAAATAATGATGACTTTCGACTTTCAGTAACATCTTTTGTACAAGGATAAGGAATGTACGGAATGGAAAGAAGACAGTCAAACAAATGTACCTTTATTGCACTATTTCTCTAACACCATATGGGATGTGGCATTATGCAGCACATTTTACCAGTGTCGTCCGTTCGCTGTGGTTGGTCTCAAATATGAAATTAGCTGAATTATCCCCCAAGCTAACCTTCCTTTCTCAGCGCTTTCTCAGTACTGTTTGGCTCTTCCTTCTACATCTCTTAAAAATGAAATAGGACACCGATGCCTGTCTTTAGAATAACTTTGGTCCTAAAGAAGCTGGCACAGTCTCTTCTTAAGGAACACGAATACACTGAAATTTACTTTTTCTTGCAAGTATCCTGAATAAAAAGACAACGTCACCTCCAGACCAGCTCTGAAATGATCAGCAGTGCTGAGGACCAAGCTTTTGTCGTCTAGAACTTAAACTCTGGAAAACAACCCCACCTTCCCCTGGCACGTCGAGGAACCGAAGTGCACTGCCACATTTCCTCTTAACCAGCTCACGAGACCACTGGGCTGCATTTCAAAACGCGGCACGACACCATTTCTGTCCTGCTGTTTATTTTGCAGACTGCACAGAAAGTTAAGTATGGAGAGATTAAATGACTACACCATCCAGATACAGGCACAAAATTAAGTGGACGCCACAAAGGGTGTGTCCGAAAACACTGAATTGACAGAATCCGAGTCGGATTTCGCCCTCGCGGACTTTAGGATGCCCTCAGCTGTGCCCGTCTCGCTGGGAAAGAGCCTGACTTTCCCATTCTGCCCGGCTGCGGTATCCTTCAGGGGTTCCAAAAACACCACTCTTTTACCGGCGCCCGCCTTCCGCTCGTCAGCGGGGGCGTCGCCGGCAGGGCCGGGACTGAGGATAGACGAATGGGCACTGCTTTGGTTGAGAATATTTTTTTGTCTCTTGGTTTTACACTTGCAGGGACAGGGCGTCAGATAGAGATACAAGAGTACCAACACGATACTGGCCACGCAGGCTGCGAGAGTGGTAAAGGCTGTGTTAAACGCCTCGTGGGCGTGGGATCTGCTCGCCGTGAAGTTGTTCACGTTTACCGTGATGTCCACGGTCTCATTCAACAGGCGTTGCCTGTTCATCGCAATACAGGAATACACTCCAGCGTCCTCAAAACGAGGACTCTCTATAACCAGACTTCCATTGTCAAACACGTGAAAGTTTTCCAGATCTCTACCCGGCTCCAGCAGTCTGTTATCTGGACCAACCCAAATGAAATTGGTATTTGCGTTGCCAGTCTTGCCGTCACAGGGGACGATCAGTCTTTCTCCGACTTGAGCCTCATGAATAAAGCCAAGTGCACGGAAGGAGCCGTTGATGATACTGTCGGAGCAATTCATAAAGGTCTCCTGGAGCAGAAGCACCTGAGGGGACTGCCGAGCGGCAGCCCGCAGGCGGCAGGTGTAGTCATTCTTAAAATCCATCACTGAGCTAAAGTGCCTACGATACCAAAAGATGAGCAACGAGTAAAGGGAACAGTCACAGACGAATGGGTTGCCATGAAGGTAGATGCCCCTCAGCTGCTTTCCCGGCACGAGATTAATATGGTGCATTGGCAGGGAGGGGATTCGGTTATACGAAACATCTAGAAACATCAGTTCTGCCAGCTTGAACCTCCCAACATACAAATCCATGGGAAACTGCGTCAGAAAGTTTCCACTTAAGTAGAGTTTTTGCAACTGGGAGAGCCCTCCAAAAGCAGAAGGATCGAGATAGGAGATGTGATTGTTGTATAGCAGGAGCACTTCCAGAACCTTCAACTCTTGGAACACTGCACTTTTCACGGTCTTCAGCCTGTTGGATGATAAGTCCAGACACTTCAGATTCGGAGTCGTGGAAAAGCTGCCCGTGGAAATGCTGGTGATGTTGTTATGACGAATTATTAGGGTGTTCAGCTTAACAAACGATACCGGAATCCACTCAGAATCCAGAAGCCCGATCCTGTTGTAACTCAGATCCAGTCTCTTCAGCAGTCTGAAAAGGTTCTCGGGCACCTTGGACAGGTTTTTGTTGGTGCAGCTCACGATGTCAGTGGCACAGATGCAAGCGGTGGGGCACAGCCCGGAGGCGCCGCGGCTCACAGTCACCGTGATCACCAACAAACACAGCAACTCCCTGCAACCCGGTCTGACAACTCCAGGCAGGGTGGGTAGCGTGTGGAAACGTAAAGACATTATGGTCGCCTCCAAGTCTCTTCCTGGCGTCTTTCCACCAACTCAGCTTCCCACCAGTGACCCTGGTAAACAATCAATATTTGAAAGGAGAGGGGGGGGAGCAAAGTTAACTACCACCCGTTAAACCTCCAGAGTCCTACCTTGCTTTCTCTCCAATAACTTTTGAAATGCAGGGTTTGTTTCCTGCTGGGAAGCCTCTGATGCAGTTTTACTGTTAAATGCAATTTTTTCCCTCCTGGGTTATTATCCCTGCTTACAGACATTAACAGTCACAACCTAGCAATACAACCGTCTCAATATCAGAAATTCGGTGTTTTTTTTGTTTTTTAACGTGCATCCTGCGTCGTTTTTTAAACTCCCTCCAACAGACACAAAAATACACAAACGCATCCTACAAACAATTGAACAGAAATACATAGCAAGCCACCCATCCAGAAAACAACTCACAGAGCTGAAAAGCCTCACCGGCTCCGGGGCTAGGCCGCCGACGGTGGTGTCTTCTGGTCTGTAAGGGCAGTCTGTCTGTCTCGGTCCGTCACTCCTGCATCTGCCGAGTTCCTTTCCCTCCTGCTCCCGGCGGGCGGCAGCCTCTCGCCGGCTCTCAACTTTGGGGAGTTTCAAGCAGCGGCGGCGGCAGCAGCCACCCGGGGAATCGTCTCGGCCGGCGGCGGTCGGTGCTCCCGGGCTGTCTTCATCGCTCGGCTAAAGGTACCGCCTCGGCGCCCTGGCCGTCGTGTGTCCGCGCGCGGGGAGCCCCACTCCCGGAGCCGGGTCCGAGCGGCGGGCGCGCCGGCGGCGGATCGGCCCCGGCCCCGCCTCCCCGCGCGCCGGAGTCAGCAGGACCCGGGGTTCCCGCGCGCCGCCGCCAGGGTTTTATCCCCGCGCGCCGGGTCGCACGCGGGGCGGGGAGACGGTCCCGCCCCTGCGCGTCCTCCCTCCGGCTGGCAGCAGCTCGGAGGCTGCGGGCGGGAGCGAGCTGGGCGCTTGGCGGGGGGCAGGCGGCGCGCGGAGGGGGCGGCGGCGCAGCCAATCGGAGCGGCGGCCGGCGCCCCCCTTACCCCCCACGCCGCGGCCTCGCGGCCGCCTCCGGCCTCCAGCTTCAGCGCGGACGCCGGCGAGGGACAGGGCGGAACGGGGTGCACCCCCGAGGCCGGGGCTCATCCTTCCCACCCGTTGCGTGCGCGTGTCCAGTTCCTGACAGGGTGGGAGGGGGGAGGCTAAGGGGGCACGCCCGGCCAGGGAAGGAGGTGTCTCTCTCTCTCTCTCTCTCTTTCTCTCTCTCTCTCTCTCTCTCTCTCACACTCACAGACCCCACTTGCCGCGGCCGCCCGCGTCCACTGAGCTCTTGCAGCTTTTTCTTTGGGCTGGGGCCAAGGGGGCTTCCGAAGGGCTAAGTGCTTGTGGTTTTAAAGGTTCACAAAATAAACACGGTCGTGGCCTTCCGTCTCCGCCCATATTTGGGGGTGGGGGGGGGAGGGAGATGGGCACTTTCCGTCTGGTGCGACAGGGATCTCTTGGGGAAAGGAACCAGGACGGCGCGGCGGGGACAGGCCGCACCTTCCTGGGAAAGTTCTATCCCTTTCATAACTCAGGAGTTGGCATCAGGGACGGTGCTCAATCTGTGAAGGACAAACATGGAAAAGAAGGCTTGGGGCCGACCCCCGGCTGGAATGCAAAGCTGAGGGCATTAAGCTTAAAAAAAAATCCTGGAGCCAGATATTTTCTTTTCTTTTCTTTCTTTTTTTTTGGGGGGGGGGGTGCAAATGTGCTCATGCTAGACAGGGGCTGATCCTGGAAGGGGTGTTTGTGTCCAGGTTCTTCATACCTCCTGAGAGGCAGGGCGGCACCTGGCTCAAGCGTGCTAGGCTAGGGAAGGTGCAACCCAGGGTGGACAGCACCCCCAACCCCCGTAAAAAAAAAAAAAAAGCCAGGTGGACAAATATG
This sequence comes from Paguma larvata, assembly GCA_030068075.1. Lineage (NCBI taxonomy): Eukaryota > Metazoa > Chordata > Mammalia > Carnivora > Viverridae > Paguma > Paguma larvata. The sequence goes on along the minus strand of CM057828.1, from coordinate 66,301,484 downwards.
AGGGGGAAGGCCTGGGGCTGATGGGCTTTTTCTATAAAATCCGTTTTTGTTTAATTCCGAGATCAGTTGTAACGATGGGATTTGACTGAGCCAGATGGCCCATTTGTCCATTATATCTGGATTAAAAGAAAGAAATTACTGACCTGACAAGAGATACCTAACTAAAGTGGAAGGGATAAGCAGACCAAACTGAGAAAACAGTTAGGAGCAGGCCACATAACTTGTTATATTACTTAAAAAATAAAACTGATGTCAGGACAACCAACTCCCCCCCTCGCCTCCGCAGAGTCTAGCAACCTTGAATTTCCTGAGAACCGGTCCCTACATTGTCATGAATGGATTCACGTGGTAGCACAGATCTGTTAGGCCAGTGCCAAACTTAAATAGAATCGTGCGCTTTGTTAATTTAGTCAGCCTGTTTGTGGAATAAATCTGGAATAGCACCGGTAACCAAGGTGTTTTCAGGTGAGAGCAGCTTGGTTCCGATTAGTTTCAGTTTCATGAAAAGTGGAATTTTATCCCAAGAAGAATACAGCCTGAAATGCTTTAGGAGAGCTTCCTCGCTATGAACTCCCAGGAGAGGCTGCAGCTAAAAGTTTTGAAAGTTCGGCCACACTTCCTGGGGTTCTCGAAAAACCTGGGTCTCCAGGTCTTCTCTTTTGCAGTTGGAATGGTTAACACAGAGAAATGGAATTAAAGTTACTCAGAGGAATACTTTCTATGTAACTAACAAATGACCAGGTTTGGGCAACATTGTACGAAGGAACTAACATCCTATTCAAAGGAAGCCATGAAGGTGGAAGAAAGTCCGGAATGTCGTGGGAAAGTGGTCTCAGAAGAAAGGGACCCGCCCAACCATGGAAGCAGGAGATAAGTCACTATAGCTGCAGGCACGTCATAGCAACATCGTGCAAAGATTACACAGCGTAAATAAACCAAATGCTCTCAAAATCCACGTGCATTTATCTATTTGAGGCCTGATTCTTGAGATTCTGCCCATTTGGCAAGAGGAAAGGAGTTTTGAAAGGGTTGGGTTTACTTGACTTTGAGAAGAAAAAACTCAGCATTTACCTTAATTGTTAAGTGTAAGGGGTGACCTTACGTGGTGAGGGGAACGATTTCTACGTAATTTCACGTCTCCTACCAGATCCCCTCTTTCAATGAGAAGGGAAATTCCACAAGGGCAGAAATGCTATGTCTTGGATGCTGCTCTATTCTTAGCTTCTAGAACTCTGCTTGACACTTGCTTGGCATTCAGTAAATTTTGGATAAATAAACTGAGGAATGAGGAACCTATTCCAGGCTTGTTTGAGTTGAGTCCGCTGGATGCCGCTCTGCTCTCTCTACTTCAAAAAGTTTGTCAGAGGGGCGCCTGGGTGGCTCAGTCGGGTGAGCCTCCGACTCTTGGTTTTCGGCTCAGGTCATGATCTCACGGTTTCTGAGTTCAAGCCCCACGTCGGGCCTGCCAGCTCGGAGCCTGTTTTGGATTCTCTGTCCCCCCTCCTCTCTATCTGCCCCTCCTCTACTCGTTCTTTCTCACTCTCTTCAAAAGAAATAAATAAACATTAAAAAAAAAAAGCTTCTCAGAAAGACAGAGGAGAAGAGGGAGAAGGAGGAGCACTGCAAACATGACTTGAGTCCTAGATCCAGTCGGACCTGAAGGTCACGGCCACTCCACACTTTGACTTCCTTTATAATCACATTCTCCACCCCATCCCCCTCCTTTTTGCTTCAATCATTTCGAGTTGTGTTCGTGTCACTTGTGACTGAAAGAGTTCTCATATACATATAACAGGGATAATAATAAATATGTATTATTATGTGCTAGATACTGAGCTCTGTGTTTAACGTGAATTATTTCATTTGCTGCTTACCATAACCCTGCCACATTATATAATGCTATAATCCAGATGGTAAACAACTGTGTTCCAAATTATTTGAAAATGGAATGAGATGAAATTAGCTTGAGGCTCCATTTGAAGGATTTAGATTAAACAGAAGAGAGATGTTTGTGATGGGGTGGCTCTCGCCTGGAATGGTTGCCAAGACAGATGGTTGAATTGCCTTCTCAGGAGTTTAAAATAGGACAGATAGAGATTCTTCTGGTCTTTTCCACATGGCACAATCTTTCGGTATTTTTGACCATTCAGTGACTCCAGTGGATAGTAGAAAGTGGACTGATTCTGAATCTAGTGTGCCAGGGCGGGTGTGGACATGGGAGCGTCCGGCTGGGTTTGGAAGGAACTCCTGTCTGGGACCAGGGATCTAGGTAGGTGAAATCTCAAGGCTTCTTCTAGCCCTGTGATTTCCAGAATGTGTCCTGTTATAATGAAAGACTTAAGGGATCCGAGATACGAAACAAGAAATTGTTACAACACCAGTTTATGATTCAGAGTCATTTTTACTAAGAATGAACACGTTCCTAGCACTTCACATCCTATGAAGGGCCTTCCCATCCTGTGTCTCCTTGGTTTCTAACCCACATCCTGTGACAAGGTGTGGCTGCAGATACCTAACATTGCCTCTTGTTTTAAACCAGGGGCACATCCAGGGTTCTTCAGAGACAGCTCGCTGGGGTCGGTAGCTCGACGTCCTGACTGTAGCGGACAGGAGCTTTCTACTGAGGTCACCTTGCTTTGGGGCAGCGCTCTTCATAGGCTTTTTACACCGTCACTGGAGCCTCAGCCCACAGGAAACACATACCTTTGCCCGCTGGCTCTGGAAATATACTCTGCCCTTGTGACAGCCTGTTGTTTTGGCTTCATCCAGTTGGTTTTCGTGAATCGCCCAGGACTTGTAGCGAAACCAGATCTCACACCCAGTATTCTGTCACTCGCTGTATGGAGAATTGAGCTCCAACCCCCTCTCCGCCGGCCCCCTCCCCATGCTCTCTGAGCTCCAGGGGCCATGTGTCAGCTGGTGGCTTGGTTCTCTGGAAGCTGCCTGGGCTAGAAATGGGAGCTGGTCAGTACCCAGTATCCAGGCAGAGCCCAGAATGGGGCAACTCTTTAGGCAATTCTCAATCAGTCACCTGCTCTTTCTATCCCTTGTCTTCATGACATAGGCTGAAAAGTTTCTTTCCTTTGTTTTTTTAGTTTAGTTGAGATAAAATTCACATAAACAAAATTCACCTTGTTGCACCTTTGAAGATCATCTTCGAGGGTAGATACTTATGTCATAATAGTAGTTTTTTAAAAAATTTATTCTTTCCTTGTCTACATTTTCTTTCTTTCTTTCTTTCTTTCTTTCTTTCTTTCTTTCTTTCTTTCTTTCTTTCTTTTCTTTTCTTTTCTTTTCTTTCTCCCTCTCTCTCTTCCTTTCTTTTCTTCCTTCCTTCCTTCCTTTTTTTCTTTCTTTTTACAGTGCTTTTGTGATAAGAAAAGGTACAATGAGTGCTTGCGATTGTTCAGAGTTTCCTACGACTAAGTACATGCTTCAATGTTTCTGTTTTATCGTGATTCTTACTTAATATTCAGGGACTGTAGTTTCGGAAAGCAGAACCTGCCTCTGATTTCTCAGGTACAAAGTGACTCTAATTTCCCCAGATGTGAGAAACAATCGTGGCTGTTCTGTGTTAGCACTCCAATCCTTTGTTTTGCAAATATTTACTGAGCATCTACTATGTGCCAAGCATTACTCTTTTTTTTTTTTTTAATTTGTTAATATTTATTTTTGAGAGAATGAGGGAGGAGGGGCAGAGGGAGAGGGAGACACAGAATCAGAAGCAGGCTCCAGGCTCTGAACTGTCAGCACACAGCCCGACGCGGAGCTCGAATTCACAAATCATGAGATCATGACCTGATCGGAAGTCGGACGCTTAACCAACGGAGCCACCCAGGCACCCCAGGCACTACTCTAGTCTGAGCATTATAGCAACGCATAAGTACCTGCCAGAGCCATGCAAACCTGACGAGAAGGAGAGACCTACTGGTCACTCATGTATTTCTTGTTGACCGATTGTCCACATTCCCAGATTGAGGGTTCAACATCAGATCGACATCCGATCGCAACCAGTTAGGACCAACGCCCGACAGCTGTGAATCCTTCTCTCCCAGCACACTGCCGGACCAGCCTTGGTGAAGGTGGCATGATCCCCGGCCCCACACTGCCGTTTTCCAGTGAGAAAGCAAAACAAAAAGGACAATGAAAGCCCTTTTTTCTGTATTTTCTTTCTTTTTTTTTTTTACATAAAACCCTTTTTTCTTAAACCTAAAAGTACCATGTGCTCCTTGTAGAAAAATGGGAAATACAGAGAAAAATCTAAAGAATCAGAGAATGCCATTCATGATCTTACTGGTAAATTACATTTCTGCTCAAAGAATAAATCCAATGTAGTGAGGAACTTGAGACGGTGCAAGAGCATGGTTTGTCATAATTATGTAATGAGAAATAAAACAAGCAGACTTTGTGTGTGTGTGTGTGTGCGCGCGCGCGCGCGTGCGTGTGCGTGCGCGCCCGTGCGCCCGCGCGCGTGCGTGTGTGTTTCAATGCCCTGAAATTCTCAGCCTTGGGAATGAAATGAACAGGTGAAAATTTGCTTTATAAAAGTCAGTGTGTCAAAGCCATGCTCCTCGCATTATGGTTACCCCTTGAAATTTTGGTCATAAGTGGTAGGTGCTCCAATATCCATTTTGCTCTTTATTAGCCGGAAGGGAATCATCTAATTGAACTCCTAAATGCTATTACATCCCTCAAAACTGGGGCTGATTTTATCTCTCTGATAAATATGGATAATGTTTAACAAACCCAGTCCGGAGAACCATATGAAATATTCAGACTCCTATTTTATGTTCTTTAAAAAACATGATTTCCTGTAGCACTAATTAATTGATCGCTTTTCATGAAGGTAAGAGCTGATGATTCAAACAAATATCTGATTTGGAGCAATAAGTATTTGCTAGACAAAATTAACACAAAATAAAGTAAAATAAAACGGAGAGAAAAAATAACAAACTCTAGCATATGGCCAGCACTGTTGCAAATGCTCATTCAATTATTTTCAACAAATACAGGGCTGCTGCGTGGGTACTTTACTCTGGAACTCTGACCTTTCAGCTTGTGATAGTGAAAGGCAATGTTGCATTCATACAGGGGAAGGCAAGAAGACCTCTGGAAAGACCCAAGAAAGTGGGCTTGGTAATAAGACCCAACGTTTATTGCGTTTTTACTACTATACAGCAGGCTTCTCATTTAATTCTTACAAGCGCCCTAAGAGATGGTCATTAAGATCCCCATTTTCTAATGAGGGCAGTGGGAATGAGTCGGTTTAGGGAAGTTGCCCAGGATCAGTGGTGGAACCGAATCTCTCGCCCCCCTCGCCCCACTCCGTGTCACTCTGATCTCATGCCTACCATTAGCTCTAATGCTTCCCATTAGGGAGTAGAGGGGTCAGCCCTAATTTAAATTCCATTCAGCAAAGGTTGTTAGTCCTGGCCACACTCCCAGAGCCATCATATGGTTGTTCTCCTCTAGGAATTTGTAGTGTGATTCGACATAATGATAGGATATGAGACAGTATATAATTCAATTTCAAATTGGATATAGCAAAGAGCCAAAATGTTTGCGACAGAATAGGTAGTTTGGGCATTGAAAATTCCAATACAAGCAGATTTTTAGGTCTTCCTCATTTCTTGTTGACCAAATAGCTGATTCCACAAAGAGTATTGTATGCAAATATAAATATAATTTGGGAGACACCATTTGAATGGCCAGACCTCTTAGAATGAAGCAACAATAATATGGCTGATTTTATCCATGCCATTCACAATGAAGAATTACAAGGAAGGAAAGTAGACTCTCCTGGCACAGATAAAAAGTCTTAAACATCTTCTAATCATATGCCAAATAGCAATGTGTTAAAAAAAAAAAGTGATGTGGTAAAATAGAGCATTGAATAGCAAATCAACTTTCTGGGTTATGGTGCCGGAACTTAACTTCCATTTATTAACTGTATCATCTTAGGTAAGTGACCCGGTCCTTCAGACTCAACTTCCTCACTCATGTAATGGAAGTCTAGTGCTAGGATATGCACTGTCTGATTCCCCAAGGACCCAGAGGAGCCATGGAAAGCTGCTTTGGGAATGATAAAGCCGGAAAAGTATATTCCGGCGAGTCCCAATCATGCGTTCTTCATCCCTGTTGCCGGTGTGGCTTGGACACGATCTGACACAGCACAGATGTTTAACAAATGTCTCTCGGACCTAATGGAACTGAAGCTAGGTTTATGTACCAAACAAACAGAGCTGGAAAGGTACTCGCCACAGTGATGTTTGTACTAATTATGCGGCTCCCCTGAGCCTGGCTGTACCAGAGTACAGCAGGTCCTCAGCTAGAGGACCTGCTGTTGGCTCAGCCCTCCCTTATTCTTCTCGGTACTGCCTCAGCTGCCGCAGACTGGAATGAGCCGCCGGTCTGCAGGCCTGGGCTTCTCAGAGCCCCTTGGGACTTGAAGCTGGCTTGCTGTGGGGAACATCCCGGGTGGAGGCCTTTCACTAGGAGTGACAATTGGGCATCTCAGTACACACTGGAGAGTCCTCGAAGGCGTTTTGAACTATAGGGAAAAACAAAATAAAAACAAAATACTAACACTCATCACTCTCTCCGGAGAGCAGCGTTGACATGCTGTTACTTGCAGTGCGATAGAATCCATGGCAGGAAGGCAGGGAAGATTTCCTTGGAAGCTGTCGTGTCGAGGAGGTCAGGGGCAAATCTGAACAAGTTGCCGAAAGAGGAGTCTGCTCACTGACATTTCCTACTCTACAGAAACAACAGGATGATGGAAAACATGCGATTGTGGCTGTTGTCCACGTTTATCTAAAAGTCGAAGTTTTCATTCACTCAACTGTAGCTGTTAGCACAATGGGACATGTAAATTCCTCTCTTCCAAATCCCCTTTCCCGGGAAGGGCCTGAGGACTTTAGCTCTATTTGCCCGAGCAGAATATGCCTTTATCCATTAAGTATCAAAATGTGTTTGTGTGTTTGTTCGTTCGTTTGTTTGTTTGATGTGTCTGGGGGAAAGCCGGACGGTGGGCTCTCCGCACAGGCCACCTTCGTAACATCAACATAGCCCACCTGGACAGGCGGTATTTTTGATGTCGCAGAGTGAATTTGATATGTAGAGAATGACTTATAAGGCAAACCAAAAGAACACTTACCTATGAGTTTAAAGTAAAACTCAAGGGAATCAGAACCTGCTATGGGCCTAATCGTAGTCTCTGCCCATAAGAAAGACTTGGGAAGCCAAGTTTATATTCAGAGGTATGTTTGGTGAGTGTAAAATAATGAAGAAGAGGAGGTCGTTTGATGAATTTAATGTTTAGTTGTCTCGACTATTATAGCATGATAAAGCCATTACCCCAAAAGAGGTGTGTCTGCCAACAAGACCACGTATTCAGATTGGCCGAATATGGCACTGTCACCCCTGGGCAGAAGGCACCATGCAGTGAATCAGTGAACTTCTAAGGTACACAGGAAAAACAATGTCCTTGTGTTTCTTCCCCAAGATGAAAATTATTCTTTTTATTAAAGGCAGCCTCTCCTTCATTTTCCATCACTACAATAGCAGGGTACAGAGGCAGAACGTCATAAATAAGGCTGAATGATGGTCACACAGAAAACAGGCAGATGAATAAAGAACTCAGAACTCATCAGAAAGAGATATCAGATGGGGCACCTGGGTGGCTCAGTTGGTTAAGCGTCTGACTTTGGCTCAAATCAATGATCTCACGGTTTGTGGGTTCAAGTACAGCATTGGGCTCTGTGCTGACAGCTCAGAGTCTGGAGCCTGCTTCGGATTCTGTGTCTCCCTCTCTCTCTATCCCTCCCCTACTTGTGCTCTGTGTCTCCCTCTCACAAAAATAAACATTTAAAAAATAAAAAAAGAAGGGGATACCAGAAAGCAGCCAAGCTACCTGGAGAGAAAAAGCCAGGGTCCAGAACTAAGTCCTGAGAATCAGGCATCTTGCAGAACCTCAAGAAAGCATAAGGATAAATATGTATGTTGAAAGTAAAATGAAAAATGACATAAACAGAAATTGAGATTTGTCCAACCATTCTGAGGAAGAAATAACAAGTTCCAGCAAAGGCATTCCTAAGACAAGAATCAGCGAGCATGCCCAGAAGAGGTTAGCCAATAAGGGCAATGAAACCCAAATCAAGGAACAGAACGTTTACCAGTACTCTAAGGGTCCCGTGTTCCCCTCTAGGCACTAACCTCCTGGTGGTGTCCACTCTGCTGACTTCTAGCAACATGGATTAGTTCTGCTTGTTTTTATACTTTATATAAATGAAATGTATACTTTTTGTGTCTGGCGCTGATCGCTCAACTTATGTTTGAGAGATTCGTCCATATTATTGCATGTAGTCGTAGATCAATTTTCATAGCTGTGTAGTGTCACAGCTACTGTGTCACTCTATCACGATTTATTTCATTTCTTTATTATTGATGGATATATGGGTGATTTCCAGTTTTTTGTTTTCAAGTGCTGTTGCTATGAATATTCTAATGCATGCCTTTTAATGAACATAATATACACATTTCTATTGGTTATATACCCCAGATGTATTTGCTTGGCCATAGGTTGCTCACATACTCAACTTTAGTAGTAATACAAAGTTCTCCAAAGTGAATGTACAAATTTATTCTCCCATAACTATTCCTATACCTCCATATTCTCATCAGCACTTGTTATGTTCCATCTTTTTCATCTTGACTGTTTGGAGGGTTAGATGGTGGCATTCCATTGAGCTTTTAATTTGCATTTACCTGAGGGCTAATGAACTTGGGCAATTTTCCATGTGGTTATTATCCGTTTACATATCCTTCTTTATAAGTCTTTGGCCCATTCTGCTATTAAACGGTCTTTTCCTTATCGATGCTTTATATATTCTGGATTTGTGTTTTTTTCATCATATATATTATGTAAGTGTACGTAAATATACATATTTAATATTTTATACCATCCTGTGGGTGGCCATTTTGTTCACTTTGAGGAGCAGAAGTTCTTAGATTCAATATAGTCAAGTTTATCACGTTTTTTTTTTCTTTTATGTTTGTTCCTTTTATTTCCGCTTAAGAAAGCATTGCCTACTCCAAAGTCATAAAGATGTTTTCTTTAAAAGCTTTATTATTTTACCGAGGCACCTGAGTGGCTCAGGTGGTTAAGTGACTGACTCTCGGTTTTAGCTCAGGTCATGATTTCAGGGTTCATGAGTTTGTGCCCCGCATCGGGCTCCACGCTGGCTGGCAGTGCAGAGCCTGCTTTGGATTCTCTTTCTCTCTCTCTTTCTGCCCCTCCTCCCCTGCTCACACTCTCTCTCTATCTCTCTCAAAATATAAATAAATACATTTTTTAAAAAGTAAAAGCTTTATTGTTTTACCTTTCAATTTACTTCTCCAATCCATCTTGCTATGATCTGAGTTTGTGGTCCCCCAAAATTTATATGTTGAAATTCTATCTCCTAAGATGGTGGAATTAGGAGATGGTGCATTTGGGACATGATTAGTTCATAAGGGCTGAGCCCTTATGAATGGGATTAGGCTACAGAGAGATCCCTCATCACCTTCCGCCACGGGAACACAGTAAAAATGATGCCGTCTGTGAATGAGAAAGCAGACCCTTACCAGACACCAAAGTTTATGGTATTTTTTTCTATAGGAGCCCAAATAGACTAAGATGCACCTGGAATTAATTCTTGTGTGTAATGTGAGGTAGAAATCAAGACATATTTCTTCCATCATGGAAATCCAGTTGCTCCAGCATGATTTATCGAAAAGACATCCTTTTCCTTATTGTACTGCATGGTCTTTTGTCATAGACCATGTGGTCATGTATGTGTGTGTGGGTCTGTTCAATTGGACAGTTACCTGTTCTTGTACCAGTACCACACAATTCTGATTGCCATAGCTTTATTTATTATTTATTAATTTTTTTAAGTTATTAATTTGTTGAAGTAATCTCAACACCTGACGTAAGGCTCAAGGTCACATGCTCCTCCTACTGAGCCAGCGCCAATCACCATCACTTTATATAGTATTTCCTGATATCTCATAGTGTTGGCCTTCCACCTTTGTTCTTTTTTTTTTTTTAATATTTTTTTAATGTTTATTTTTTGGGAGACAGAAAGATAGAGTACAAGCAGGGGAGGGGCCGAGAGAGAGAGGGAGACACAGAATCTGAAGCAGGCTCCAGGCTCTGAGCTGTCAGCACAGAGCCGGATGTGGGGCTTGAACCCATAAAGCACGGGATCACGACCTGGGCCGAAGTCGGACACTAACCAACTGAGCCACCCAGGCGCCCCCCATCTTTGTTCTTCAAGCATGCTCTGGCTATGCTCCGCCTTTTGTGTTTCCACATGAATTTTAAAATTGACTTATAAATTCCCGGGAAAAATCCCCACAGCTTAGATATTGGTTATGAGTGCACAGAAGTATGTATTAATTTGGAAATACCTTACATTATTACAATATTGAATCATCCAACTCATAACAATATGTAGACTTCCATTTATTTGACTCTCCTTTATTTTTTCTCAGTAATATTTTGGAATTTTTGGTTAGAAATCTTGCGTATTTTTAATTAGATTTATTTCCAGGTGTTTGAATTTTTGGATGCTATTTTAAATATGTTTTATGTTCTATTTGCTTATTACCAGTATATACAAATATGATTCATGTCATAGTCAGCTTGGGCTGCTACAACAAAATACCATAAACTGGATGGATTACAGGCAACACACATTTGTATCTCACAATTCCAGAGGTTGGAAAGTCCAGGATCAAGGTGCTGGCAGATTTGGGATACGGTGAGAACCTTCTTCATTCATAGATAGTGGCTTTTTGCCTTGGGGTGAGGGCTGTCTCTGAAGTCCCTTTTATAAAAGCACTAATAAGACTCCATTCTCATGACCTAATCACCTCCAAAATAACCCATTTCTTAATATCATCACCTTGAGGGGTGGCATTTAAAAATATAAATTTTGAAGGGGACAGACACCTTCAATCTATAACAACTAATTTTAGTATTTCGACTATATCTGGTGTCCTTACTATATTCTTTTATTAATTCTAAGAGTTTGTCTATAGATTCTTTAGAAAGTTTCTATGTGCATGGTCTTATTATCTGGAAATGACAGTTTATTGCTTCCTTTTCAATCTCCATGACTTTTCTCTCTCTTGCCTATTGCATTGGCTATTCCTCTAGTTACAATGTTGAATAGAAGTGGTCACAGTGGCTATTCATGACTCAGTCCCGATATTAGAGGAAAGTTTTCAATATTCCAACATTGAGATTGATGTTTGCTGCATGTATTCATTTGGTAGATCTTCTTTATCACATTAAGGAAATTCTGTTCCTAGTTAGCTAAAAGCTGTCATCACAAATGAGTATGAATTCATCAAATGTTTTTTCTGCATTTGAAATAACCATGGGATTTTTACTCCTGTTTCTGTGAGGATGGAAAACTATGATTTTTGAATGTCAAACCACACTTGCATACCTAGACTAAATTACACTCTGTTTACTGCATCACTGGATTTTGGATTTGATTTCCTAATACTGTGTTAAGAATATTTTTAATAATGTTTATGAGAGAAATGGGTTTGCAATGTTTTTTCTCAGAATATCAGAGTTTCAAAGTCAAGGCTCTGCTCTTTTCATTTTTTTGAAAGAAAAGACGAAATTTTTGAAAGCTTTGATTCATTTTCTGCCTTCAAGAATTATATAAGAAAAGTGCTATTTTTCCTTAAATGTTTGAAAGAATTCATTGATAAGCTCTGTGGGTTTGGGGTTTTCTTTGGTGAAAGGTTTTTAAAAATAGTTTCATAATTTTCATACATACAGGACTATTCCTATTTTCCATTTCTTCTTCTATCAGCTTTGGTAAGATGTGTTTTTCAAATAATTTGTCTATTTCATCCAGATTATCAAATTTACCTGCAGACTTGTTTTTAGAATGTTTTTGTTGTGCAATCTGTAGAGATATCCTCTTTTTCACTGCTATTGTTGCTAATTTCTGTTTTGTCTACTGATTAAATATCAGTCTTGTTAGGGTTTTATCAATTTTGCTAATCTTTTGAAAGAACCAACTTTTGGATCTGTTAATTTTATCTGTTATATGTTCAATTTTTATTTCCTTGTTTTCAGCTTCTGTCTTTTTGATTTATTTCCTTAGGTTTGATTGCTGCTCTTCTTTCTAGCTTCTTGAGATTAATACTTAAATTGTTGATTTGTTTATTTTTTAGACCTTTCTATGTACATTTAAGACTATATATTTCCTTCTAAGCATCATTTTAGTTTTTTCCCATAAGTTTTGAAATGTGTTTTTTAATTATTCTGTTTAAAATATTTCCTAATTTGTTTTTTTTTTTCATGGATTATTTAGAGTGTATCATTTAATTTTTTGACAGTTGGGTTTTTCTATTTTTACTATTGACCTCTAGATTAATTCCATGTTGGTTGGAGAGGATATTTCCTCTCTCTTTTGTTTTTAGTTTTAGGTTTTTATTTAAATTCCAGATAGTTACCATATGGTGTAATATTAGTTTCAGAGTAGAATTTAGTGATTCATCACTTATGTATAACACCAACATTCAGTATTCATCACAATAAGTGCTGTCCTTAATACCCAGCACCCATTTAATCCATGCCCCCATTCACCTCCCCTCCAGGAACCGTCAGTTTATTCTCTATAGTTAAGGGTCTGTTTTATGGTTTGCCGCTTTCTTTTTTTTCCCCCACGTTCATCTGTTTTATTTCTTAAATTCCAAATATGAGTGAAATCATATGGTTTTAACTTTTTCTGACTGACTTATTTCACTTAGCATAATACACTCTAGCTCCATACACACAAATGGCACGATTTCATTTTTTCATAGCTGAGTAATATTCCATTATGTATATATACCACATCTTCTTATCCATTCACCAGTCCATGGGCTTTTGGGCTCTCTCCATAATTTGTTTTTTGTCGATAATGCTGCTATAAACATCAGGGTGCATGTATCCCTTCAAATTAGTATTTTTGAATCCTTTGGGTAAATACCTAGAAGTGCAATTGCTGGGTCATAGGGTAGTTCTATTTTTAACTTTTTGAGGAACCTACATACTATTTTCTAGAGTGGCTGCACCAGTTTGCATTCCCACCAACAGTGTAAGAGGGTTCCCTTTCTCCACATCTGTTGTTTCCCATGTTGTTAATTTTAGCCATTCTGACAGGTGTGAGGTGATATCTCATTGTAGTTTTGATTTGTATTTTTCTGATGATGAGTGATGTTGAGCTTCTTTTCATGTGTCTGTTAATCATCGATATGTATTCCTTGGAAAAATGTCTAATCATGTCTTCTACCCATTTCTTAACTGGATTATTTACTTTTTAGGTGTCGAGTTTGATAAGTTAGTTATAGATTTTGGGAACTGGTCCTTTATCAGATATGTCATTTGCAAATATCTTGTCCCATTTTGTTGTCTGCCGTTTTAGTTTTGTTGATTGTTTCCTTCGTTGTGCAGAAGCTTTTTATCTTGATTAAGTCCCAATAGTTCATTTTTACTTTTATTTACCTCACCTCTGGAGACATGTCTAGTAAGAAGTTGCTACAGCTGAAGTCAAAGTGGTTGCTGCCTGTGTTCTCCTCTGGGATTTTGATGATTTCCTATCTCACATTTAGGTCTTTCATCCATTTTGAATAAATTTCTGTGTATGGTATAAATGGTCTAGTTTCATTTTTTTGCATGTTGCTGTCCAGGTTTCCCAACACCATTTGTTGAAGAGACTATCTTTATCCACTGGATATTCTTTCCTGCTTATTCGAAGATTAGTTGACCATAGAGTTGTGGGTCCAGTCCTGGGTTTTCTATTCTGTTCCAATGATCTATGTGTCTGTTTTTGTGCCAGTACCATACTGTCCTGATCACTACAGCTTTGTTATATCGCTTGAAGTCCAGAATTGTGATGCCTCCAGCTTTGCTTTTCTTTTTCAAGATTGCTTTAGCTATTTGGGGTCTCGTGATTGGTTGGTTCCATACAAATTTTAGGATTTTTATTCTAGCTCAATGAAAATACTGGTGGTATTTTGATAGAGGTTGCATTAAATGTGTAGATTGCTTTGGGTAGTATAGACAGTTTAACAATATTTGTTAATATTTGCTTCCAGTCCATGAGCATGCAATATTTTTCTGTTTCTTTGTGTCATCTTCAATTTCTTTCATAAGTGTCTTATAGTTTTCAGAGTACAGATCTTTTACCTCTTTGGCTGGTATTCCTAGTACCTTATGGTTTTTGGTGCACTTGTAAATTCGATTGATTCCTTGATTTCTCTTTCTGCTGTTTCATTAGTGGTGTATAGAAATCCAACAGACTTCTGTACATTGATTTTGTATCCTGAGATTTGACTGAATTTGTGTATCAGCTCTAGCAATTTTTTGGTGTAGTCTTTCAGGTTTTCTGCATAGAGTACCATGTTATCTGCAAATAGTGATAGGTTAACTTCTTCCTTGCTAATTTGGATGCCTTTTATTTCTTTTTGTTGTTTAGTTCCTGAAGCTAGGTCTTCCAGTATTATGTTAAATATTAAATAACAAAGGTGAGGATGAATATCCCTGTCTTGTTGCTGAACTTAGTGGAAAAGCTCTCAGTTTTTTCCCATTGAGTATATTTAGTTGTGGGTCTTTCATATACGACCTACATGATGTTGAGGTATATTAATCTATCCCTACTTTGTTGAGGGTTTTTATCAAGAATGGATGCTGTACTTTGTCAAATATTTTTTCTGCATCTATAGAGAAGATCATACAGTTCTTTTCATATCCTTTCTTTTATTAATGTGGTCTATCATGTTGATTGACTTGTAAATATTGAACCATTTGCCACCATTCTTACCATTGTTGCCACCCAAGAATAAATCCTACTTGATCGTGGAGAACGATTCTTTTGACATAATGTTGGTTTAAATTTGCAAGTATTTTGTTGAGAATTTTTGCATCCATGTTTATCAGGGATATTGACCTATAATCCTCTTTTTTAGTGAGGTCTTTATCTGGTTTTAGAACCAAGGTAATGCTGGCCTGGTAGAATGAGTTTGGAAGATTTCCTTCCATTTCTATCTTTTGGAAAAGTTTGAGAAGAATAGGTATTACCTCTTCTTTAAAGGTTTGGTAGAATTCCCCTGAAAAGCCACCTGGCCCTGTACTTTTGTTTGCTGGGATATTTTTGATTACTGATTCAATTTCTTTGCTGGCTATTGATACATTAAAGTTTTATATTTCTTCTCATTTCAGTTTTAGTAGTTTATATGTTTCTAGGAATTTATTCATGTATTCCAGATTGCCCAATTTGTTGGCATATAATTTTTCGTTATAGTCTCTTATAATTGTATTTCTGTGGTGCTGGTTGTGATCTCTCCTCTCTCATTCCTGACTTTATTTATTTCAGTCCTTTCTCTTTTCTTTTTTGATTAGTCTGATTTATCAACTTTATTCATTCTTTCAAAGAACCAGCTCCTGGTTTCATTCATCTGTTCTACTGTGGGGTTTTTTTGTTTGTTTGTTTCTATATAATTTGTTTCTGCTCTGAACTTTATTATTTCCCTTCTTATGCTTTAGACTTCATTTGTTGTTTTTTCTCTAGTTCCTTTAGATATAAGGTTAGATTGCAGATTCAAGATTTCTCTTGCTTCTTGAGGTTGACCTGGATTGCTATATACTTACCTCTATTGACTGCTTTTGCTGCATCCCAAAGTTTTGGACTGTTATGTTTTCATTATCATTTGTTTTCATGAATTTTTTATTTCTTATTTAATTTCCTGGTTGACCCATTCATTAGGAGGATGTTCTTTAATGGCCATGTATTTGTGGTATTTCCAATTTTTTTCTTACGGTTGTCTTCAAGTTTCACAGCATTGTGGTCAGAGAATATGCATGGTATGATCTCAATTTTTTTGTACTTATCGAGGCCTGATTTATGACCTAGTATGTGATCTACTCTGGAGAATGCCCCATGTGCCTTCAAAAAGAATTTGTATTTTGCTGCTTTAGGGTGAATATTCTAAATAGATCTCTTAAGTGCATTCAGTCCAGTGTGTCATTCAAAGCCATTGTTTCCTTGTTGATTTTCTGCTTAGATGATCTGTCCGTTGATATAAATTGGGTGTTAAAGTCCCCTACTCTTATTGTGTTATTATCAATGAGTTCCTTTATGTTTGTGAATAATTGTTTTATATATCTGGGTGTTTCCATGTTGGAGCATAAATATTTACAATTTCTAGGTCTTCTTGTTTGATAGACCCTTTTATTACGATATAGAGCCATTCTTCCTCTCTCGTTATAGTCTTTGACTTAAAATCTAGTTTGTCTGGGGGTGCCCGAGTATCTTAGTCGGTTAAGTGTCCAACTTCAGCTCAGGTCACGATCTCACAGTTCATAAGTTTGAGCCCCACATCAGGCTCTGTGCTGACAGCTCAGAGCCTGGAGCCTGCTTCAGGCTCCATTTTTCATTTTGGCCTGAGTAGTTTTTAGGTTTTTTATCTCTGCAATAAGGGACTCCTTGGTGTCTTCTATGCTTTTCTAAAGCCCAGGTAGTGTTCTTATGGCTGTTGCTTTAAACTCTTGATCAGACATATTACTTATATCTGTTTCGATTACATCCCTGGGAGTGACCTTTTCTGGTTCTTTCTTTTGGGATGAATTCGTCCATCTTGGCATTTTATATAGGTCTCTGCCTATACTGTCCTGGGCCTGGTACTTCAGGGAAGTGTTGCTGGTGTGTTCTGTGTGCACTCTGCACACAGAGTATTTTAGCTGCTCTTTCCCTCAGGTCAGTCCTCTGCAGAGTTTCTCCTTGCCTGCAGTGGGGGGTGTTTGGACCTAGACCAGAGTGTGGTGAGTTTTAACTGGGTGTGCTCTAGTCTGCCTGTTAACGGAGCCTGATGGTATTTCTATGGCTGAAGCTTTGCATGACTCTATGGTCAGTAGTTGTGGTGCGTGCAGGGGGTTCGTTCTGGTCTTCTGGCAGATGGGCTCACTGCTCTGGCACTTTTTTTTTTTTTCTTTTCCCAAGAAAAGTAGCACCTGCAGAGCACAGGGGACAGGGCTTCGTGTAAGCAATTTATTATTGGTACTGTGCTGCTCACTGAAGTTAGTTTATGTTAAGCGGGGGGCGGGGGGCGGGAATGTCACCAGCCCTCTCCCACATCCCCAGAGAGGGGAATTCGTGCTTGCCACTGTCCAGGAACCCTTCCAGAAGAGTGAACAATCTCCCCTCATGTGTCCCAGGCATCCTTCGGTTCCCTGTCTTCACTCTGTCTGTGTCTGTGCCTTCTGCCTGCCTGGCAGCACACCGTGCACCTGTGTCCTATCCCAGGCAGGCCAGCTGAGTTTTAAAACCCCAATCTCTAGGCACCTGGCATGGCATGGTGGGTCTGCACCGGTCCTCGGGAGGTGAGTTTCGCCGTGCTGGGACTGATGCAGGTTTGTCCCAGAAGGACAGTTGCACCAAAGCACAGGGGCATGACAGGGGCTTGGAGTAAAGCAGAGCAAAAAGCCTGTGTTCAGGCTAGCTGCCTTCAGTAGGTGTCTCTGTGCCTATGCTAAGGGGCGGGGAAGTGTAATGGTGACTGCCAGCTCGCTGAAGAGGCAATACCACCTCTCCCAAATGCACTCAGAGAAGGGGGAACTGGCTCTCCCGTGGCATCCCAGAAGCGCCATCTGCCCCCGGGCTGTCTGCCGCCTTCACAGCAGCTCGGCAGCGCCCTCGGAGGAGCCCCACAGCCGCCGCGGCACAGCCCTCTACAACTCCAGTCTTTGATCCCTGCTGGGTGTAAAAACTCACAAAAATCAGCCCCTCTTGTTTTTTCCAGTCGATGGCTTTGAGGAAGTGGTTTCTTTGTGTGACCCCCTGTGCAGTTTTACCGTTTGGTCTGCAAATTGTGCTGTTGGTATCTTCTATATTCTTACTGATTGTTTAATTTTTGGCTTGTTCTTCCAGCTATTGAGACAGATACATTAATGCCTCCCACTGTGAGTGTTGATTTGTACGTAATTCCTTTTTCTGTCCATTTTTTTGTTTAAATTATTTCAAAGCAATGTTATTGGGCGCATAGAGATTAAGGATTGTAATATCTTCCTATGGGATTGACCCATTTATAATTACAAACCCTCTCTCTTGGTCTCTGATAATATTTCTTGCCTTCAAGTTCATATTGCCTGATATTGGGAGAGCTATCTGAGCTTTTTCATTGTGGTTTTTGTTTGCATGGCTTATTTGTTTTTCCTTATGCATAAACATTTCTTGACCATTATGTTTAAAACATATAGTTGGGTGGGTTGTTTTTGTTTTCGTTTTGTTTTGTTTTGTTTTACCTACTCTAATAATCATAGTCTTTTACTTTGAATTTATTTCACTTATATGCAGTGTAACCACTGACTCAACTGGATTTCTAGCCACCATCTGATTTTAAATTTTCAGTTAGGCTCTTCTCTTTTATGCACTTTTCTTCCTTTTGTTTTATGTTCCTTGTTTCTTCCTCTTTGGCCTCTTTTAAATTATTCAAGAAATTCTTATCATTTAATGTCTTCATTCTAATAACTTGGCAAATTATACATGACTTTCTTATTCTGATACTATTTATCCTAGAACTTACAACATATATCCTTGACTTATTAAAGAATTATACAAATCATTATTTTTACCAATCCTATGATATTATTAGATCCTTAAGCCTTTTAAGCTATTTACCCCTCCTGACTTTTGTGTTCTTGCTTCGCGTTTTAGTTCTACATAGATTTTATACTACAAAGGAAATTATAACTATTGTTTTGTACGGTCAATCGTAATTTATAATTATCTGTAACTTACTCCTTCCAATGTTTTTATTTCTTCCTGCATATTTTTAGAAAATAAACTTTGCACACAACACAACAAGTTAAGTATGTTAGTTTTAATCTATTTGAGATGGAATTTTGATTAAATAGTCACCAAAAATAGATGGTAAGTTTGTGCAAGAGAACTTCGCTATTGAGTTCAGGCAATAATACTCATTTTTTAATAAAGTACTGAATTTAGTCAGATTCAAACACTTACTGATGGAGATTTTTCGGTTTTCAAAAAGCACTAACATTCTCAGTTCTCAGTTGATCCCACTAATAAAGACATGTCCTAAAGAGAAAGAAGTAAAGATCACAGGGAGAAAGAGACTTGCCCACATTTGCACACCTTACACTGAACTCAAGTTCCCTTCTACCTAGTTCAGTCCTCCTTCCGTATCAACTAAAAATACCTAAAATAACTCACATGTCTATAAAGATAAATGTGTCTATAGAAAATACATCCTTCAACACACACAGCTTAATTATAACTTCTAAAATGATCACCCTCTTCCTTCTTTTCATAGTTCCTTCTCAGTAGATTTTAAAACATCAAAACACCATTAATATCTGCCTATAAGAAACTTAGTAAGTTCTCTTACAACTGGAAGCTCTCGTTAAAGCCATGCATTCATGGGCAAGGGAAAGCGAGGCTGATGATACTGTGTTTGCTTTAGACTTTCTGCTTAGTTTTTCTTTCCAGGCACTGGACTGAACTTACTTTTCAGAGCCAGAAATGATTATTGTTTGAGTATCTAAATTTATTAATACTCTGCTTTTGGAAAATTTTAGGTACAATGGATTCCAACAGTATTTTGGAACTTCTCACTGGTGAATACAATGGTGATTGCATTCTTTGGAAAGCCCGACAAACACATATCCCAAAGAGCCATTAATAAAATAAACTTTCAGAGTATATGAGACTCCACTGCTCCACTACCACAGGCAGAAGAGGTGCTTACTAAGGTTAATTAATCGAATGAACAAATAAGTGAATTAAAAGTACCTGAGTGTCTAGCTCTCAGTTTAGACTAAAGTTTCTCTTAACCCTGTTCACAGTGATGGCTGTGTCACCATTGGAGGGGCAGTTAACTTTCTGTTAAATTTGTAGTAGCGGGAGAAAAAGGATTAAGAATCAGAAATCAAATTTCTATCCATGCTTCAAACACTCTCTGACTTGGTTTTGTGCCATAACCCACAGGGTCCTGCCCTCCTCAGGTAAGACTTGCCCACTGCCACACTGTGAGAAGAAAACATTGGGTTTGGGGTAGTAGTTGACATGCGTTGGGACATTCGTGCCGCCTCCCCCTGTTGCTGTTTCAAAATTCCTGCCCTTCAGTCTCAGCTGTGAGGACAGGGCTACATGGCCTGACCCCAGCCCACGTCCACCTCACCCCATCCTGAATAGACCAAGAAAAGACTCATAGACTGCCGGAGTCCCGCTCCCGTGAGTCCAGGGGTCCCTGAAGGATGGACGGTGTCGGCGAGAGGAATGAGAGAGCCAGGAGTGATTCAGTCTGATCACCAAGCAGGTGTCTCTGCTTTGCTGGTCTCAGTTTCCCTTATTTATAGGCAGCGAGTGACGTTACATCAGTGAGCATAGGTCGATAATTTTAGTGATGAGGTGCTTTGATCAGCAAAAGGTATTTTTTAACAATTTTCTTAGGCTTATATATTCGTGATTTACATCCATCCCCCAGACCACAAAGGAGACCGTCTTATCTTAACTATTTTTATGATTCTGTTCCCAAGCTTAAGATCACGCCCTGTTTTTGAGGCAGGGTTAAGTATCACAGAGAAAATAACAGGATGTTTAAGAAGAAAAACAGGATCACTAAAGTGACTTGGGCAAGTAGCTGGCGTATACGTTGTTGCTTAAGACCTAGGTTACTTATCTATAGATAGGCTAGGAGTCATGCTGTCTAGCATTCTAACCACAACAGGAGGGAGTGTAACCCACTTGGTAGAAGCACAATTTCTGTTGCTTGCCTAAGCTCTTTCCTTCGTGAGTGAGTCTACATCATAGGGGCCCGATGTCTATATATAAATTGGCAGTTTTCATCAGAGTACTTTGTGATTTTATATTCGGATATGGCCTCTCCATTCTTATTATAAGGGAGCATGGGCTTCGGTGTTGCAAAGGGATTCTTGCAACCTCGGGGAGTATACAACCTTTGTTGTTAATCAGTGAAAGCACATGGAGTAATTTATGCTCTGCTCCTGCTCGTGCCTTATCTACTAGTAGAGCTCTTATCCTTAGGGCTAAGCTAACTCTCTGCTCAAGGGTCCTTCGTTTTCTTATCATGTCTCCTTTTAATCTGTGGAGGTGCACAGAGCAAGCACTGGGAGAAGCTTCGCAGTGCTGTGCTCTAAGGGTTTTATGGTAGGGCTAAGGGAATGGTTATCATCATGTAATACCTGCAGGGAATCTCGGTTCGGTTCAAAGTGTTCCGGGACCTCATTACGAGCAGTGGGCTAAATCCTATGATAGGGAACAGCAGTCATAAGAGGAGAGACCGGCTTCGCTCTGGATGGCAGGAGCTGTGCAAACGCTGCCATTTCCTCACTGTGACTGTGTCAGCCAACGAGGCCTGGGCGGCTCCCAGCAATAGACAACGACAGTCAGTCTCTCTCAAGAGTCTGATTCAAATCCCAGAAACTACTCAATGGTCGTGGACTTTGTCTGAAAGCTCACATCCAGGCGAGGCTGAAGTTGGTATCCGTGCACACCAAAGTGGAGTATGACCAAAGTCAGTTGACGAAAGCAATGAGAGGAAGCTAAGTGTATAGGGAGAAGATACCAGATGTGCCCCCAAAACCAAGAAGAGTCAAAAGAGAAAGAGTCCATAAACAGAGGAGGAATCCGAGCGAGAGAACTGAGATACACCGACGGGAGTGTCAGCTGGGGTTGCTGTGAAGTCCGGCTGGACTTTGCTGCTTGCTCTGTGTGTCTGTAAGATTGCTGGCTTTATCTTTACAGTTAACTCCTCTTTTTAATTTGAGTTTATCCAAACGAGACTGGATTCCTAGCAACCAACAATCGCTTGACTAACGGGTTCCCCTTGTCCCCTGGCACCCAGTGCTTCGGTGCAGCTCTTCTCTTTCCCAGGAGGAGAGAAAGTGATCTGAAAAACCTCCATGCTATCAAATGCTTAGTTTGCTGATTTCTCCGGTAGCATTTTAGAAATGTACTGTGCAAGAAGGCAACAGTAGATACCAAAGAATACCAGTTCACTATACCATTTTTGGCAATGGTTGGAATATATTTGAGAGCAGTCTTCTCAGAACACCATCTGTTGACTCGGTAGCTGATGACTTACTCTGCCTAAAAGAGCCCTGTATCATTACCCATAAGCCTTACCCTAGCCCCAACCTCTACACACATGCACACACACCATATTAACTCTTCTATCAAATTATAAGCACCTTAAAAATAGCGGTTATGTCTCCACCATCTTTTCATACTCAGACCATAGTACGGTGTCTAACACTATAGCACTCATTTGGATGGATATATGTCAAACATGTAATTTGAACAAATATCCTTTCTCTGCCTCTCATGAATATTTTGAGAACATCAGGGCCTCCTACTCAGATATCACTTCTTCAGAAACTTTTCCTTTTTGCCTCTCCTTCCGGACTTCCAGGTATCCTTGGACTTCTGTGAACTCTGCTAGAATTGTTTGAAGAGTATGAGGAAGACGGGAAAGCAGTATCCGCCCTTACTTAGACCAGGAAAAGGAGACTTCAAGGTGGCCTAGTAATAATTATACAGTTAATTAAAAGAGCCAATATAAGGGGCGCCTGGGTGGCTCAGTTGGTTGAGCGGCCGACTTCAGCTCAGGTCATGATCTTGCGGTCTGTGGGTTCGAGCCCCGCGTCGGGCTCTGTGCTGATGGCTCAGAGCCTGGATCCTGCTTCGGATTCTGTGTCTCCCTCTCTCTCTGCCCTTCCCCTGCTCACACTCTGACTCTATGTCTCTCAAAAATAAATAAACATTAAAAAAAATTAAAAAAAAAAAAGAGCCAATATAAGCAAGTGAAAGGGATTTTCTGAGTCCTCACAGCCTCCCATTCCATCTGGGCACTCCTGCTACTGGCCTGCAAACCCGCAGGCTCGCCTCCATCACACGCCAGGCATAAAGCAGCCTTTCCGATGAAGACAGAGCAGACATGTAGCACATGTACCCAGTGGCTCCAAAGAGCTACACTATGTGTGTGTTGTTCAACCATTTCCTTGGAAAAGTGGCCATGCACACAGATTTGATCTAAGGCCATTGAGGGAGTATTAACAGAAACTCTTGCATTCTGGACTATTCATAAATACTATTTTAGAAAACTATTGTCATGCACATAGGACTGCAGCATCTGACAAACCATCGTGAACACTTTATTTCCCTTTTCTATGTCGTTAAAGGCAAGAGTCATATACAGAACCCTCAAAAGTCAGAGACGAAAATAAAGGAAAATTACGTTTTGAGTGTGTTGGGTTATCTAGCATATTATGTATTTGTCTTTCCGGTACAATAGTAGACTTATTTCCTGAAATTCCAACTTTTATAGAATGAGTCATTGTTAATATAGAAACCAGCTGAATCATCCATATACTTGCTTTTCTTTTTCTATATGTTTATCATTATACGAAAAAAGACATTAAGAATCTTTTCATTTAAGGTATTTATCTCCCCTTTGGTTGTTTTGTTTGGTTCACAACTATTATGGGAAAGCTATCATTAACTTGGTGTTGGTTCAGATTCCAGCTTATAACACTGAGTCAGAAATCTGGGGTGCCCGGTGGCTCAGGCAGTTGAGCACCCCACTCTTGATTTCAGCTCAGGTCATGATCCCATGGTCGTGAGATCAAGCCCCACATTGGGCTACATGCTGGGCATGAGGCCTGCTTAGGATTCTTTCTCTCTCTCTCTCTACCCCTCTCCCCTGCTTGCATGTTCTCTCTCTCTCTCTCTTTCTCTCTCTCTCAAATAAAAAATTAAAAAAAAAAGAAATAAATTTGAGTGACCCATAATCCTACAACGTCTCAAATTAGGTACCTTCCATATGGGAGGTCGAGTCCAGAAAGGACAGGATAGAAAGGAAATCTTTTCTGGCCCCAAGAAAGGCCAGTCGGACTTTGGATTCTGGTGATAAATTCATATGAGTCAACTTAAAAAGTTACTTGATCATCGTGTTTCAACAAATCTGAAGAATCTGCTTTATCCCATCTTAAGTATAATCACCTAAGATGCTGAGTTTGTTTTAATATATTAATTTATTGGGCATATCTTTTATTATATGTTCCAGATGACTTCAATGAGAAGTATAGGTAGAAAGGAACAAATTATTAGTTGGAATCAAACTATGATTTTAGGGGAGAAGACATTGGCCCAGGAGTCAAGAGAACCGAATGGTAGTCACTGTGGTATTACTGATGGGTCGAATGGCTCTGTCGTTTATTTGTCTTTCTTATAACTCAGTTCCCCCTTTCGTAAAATGAGATTCTTCCCCTGACTGAAATATTCTAAGACCCACTGATCCTTTTCTTATTATTTATCTTTTGAAACTCGCGATGCTGTATCTTCCTAATCATTGTGCATTTAACAACCCACTGCTCAGTAGCCGTCACATATGAAATGCAAAAATTATTGTTAGCCATCTTGATATTTCCCATTCTAACGATAACAGTGGAGAAAATGGAATTAAAAAGAAGATTTGGTTTACTACGCACTAGTTCTAGAGGAAGACCTCAGGGAAATAATTTGTCATAGAAATAATATTGTCATAGCTTCTATCTAAACCGCTATGCTGTTGACTCCCAGGCAGGTCCCAGGAAACTAAATTGCTCTTGCCAAATTGTCTTTTTAATATATCTGTGTTATAGACTCACAGCCTACCTGCTCATTAAAATACAAGGTCTGCCAAAACCAGATTTTAACATCGTTACCTTTTATATACTAGAAATCATTTCAATGCTTGGAAAAGTCTGGTGAGCATGATTACACGTGAAGCTTTTCAGACAGAATGGATCAGAGAACATAAGTAGATTAAAGAGTTCTGATATGCTTTGCCATTTATGGTATAGTTTCACACCATATCTCTGCTACTACTGCTGCTACTACGACTACTATTGCTACTACTAATAATAATTATTATGCAAAGATAATAAATTACATTGCCATTCTGTTTACCCCCCAGTACTGAATCATACAATTTTCCAGTCAACACACTGCCAGTCAGTGAGGCGTCTTGGTAATGTCAGGAGGAGACTCTGGGTCTCCTTTTAGGGCCAATGCATTGTAGTAGTAGCTTGAGCCATAAAATTGGCATTAGTGGTCAGAAATGGTTGACCACCGGCAGTTTCATGGGACTCAAGCTAAAGAGCCTTAGGTTTGAATTCCAGCCCTGAGAGTCACTTGCATGCCAGCTCCTGGCAGTTATGAACCTCGGAGACTTGGTTCGTGAAACGGAAAGAACACCTACATGGTATGATTGATGTGAGGCTTAGCAATGCCGAGTAGAAGCACCGCGCTTGGCGAGAGTAAATGTTCAAAACGTAGCTGATAATACAATATTATTACCAATGTAAGTAGTCGAGGGAGTGTCTTCACGTTCCCTCTAGCAATTGCTGCCTATGTGACAAAGGTGACAGTTGTTAAAGAGAAATGGAAAATGTTTGTGAGGCAAGCATAATTTTTAAAGCCCCATTAGCTTTAAAGACCTTCTATTCCTGTCCTGTATGTTCCCGTATGTCCTAGTAAGGTTACAGATACAGCGACACACACTTGGTGGAGTATCTAAATAGGAAATGTACTGAAGCAAATCAAGAACAGAGTTTAAAAAAAAAATCAAAGCACTAAGGAAACATTCTGAACTTTTGGCAGAGGAACTGGACTGCTTGGACCTCCATGACTCTTTGAGTTATTAATAGTGACTCATTTTGCCATATTTTTGGCAGTTATATATTTATATATCGTGCAGCGTGCGCGAGGCTTTCAGGGCTCGATGGCCTTTTGAAAAATGTGTTACTCCGGACTAGAGCGGGGCCAGGAGGAAGCCACGCACGCCTTGCACACTGCGCTCACGAGCTGAGAAGGAAAAGATGAGGGAAGGGGCGGGGTGGGGGGGGTGGTTGAGCGGCGCCGGGAGCGCGGCTCCCATCTGCTCTGCCAGAAGCCGCGATGAAGTCATGAGTTGCACAACTGTAGTAATTCGCGGCTATTTATGACCATTTTAATAGCCAAGTTCTAGATTAGAAGTCTGTGTTTACATGCCAAGCGGCAGAATGGTTCCAGGAATCACTCCCACAGTGACTCTTGGTCAACCCAGGCAGCCAAGTAATGAAAAACCAAACAGTTGGTCCTGAAGCTGCGATGAGCAGGTCTCCACCTTAGCCTCCACCTTCCCGATGCTCTTCCGCAGCCGCAGCCGGGAAGGAATGGCTCCTGCCCCCACCCCCACCCGGTGGCTCGCGGCCTCCCCTCCCTACAGCCCTGGAGCCCCCTCTCCAACCACACTGGAAACCCTAAGACCCAGGCAAGCCAGAGCAGCTTTAGAGACTCCTGAAGAGCACCTGTGAACCTAATTAAGGAAAAGTGTTTATTTTTAGCACGTGTTTATTTTCTCATTGTCATTGCTCCATTATGTGACTCCATCAGTTAGTGACCCTGATAGCGCTTTTGCATCAAGATCTGTAAAACACCTTCGTTTGTCCTTTAAAAGGGACTCCAGGTTTTAGTTAATTATCACTTCCTGACAGCCTGAAGGTCAAACCATTTCCTTTTGTTCCACATGGCGGTTAATCCTCTCATTAAGGGTGATGGAAAATGAATAATTAAACATGTGCCATTTTCATACATCAAGTGATGAGAGGCCCTAAGATCCCAGAGGTACCGTATGAGAAGTCAGGACTTCCTGCAAACATGTGCCTTTCTCTCCTCTGATCTCCTGGCGAAGGAGCTTCAGCCAAGGCTCTTTCCCTAAATTCAAACATGACAAAACGAAAATGAAAACAGTTACTGGCTCAGCTTCGCCACTCACTGGCTGGCTGTGTGGCTTGGGGAAAGGCGGCTTCCCTTTTGACATCAAAGATGTTCTCAACTGCCAAGCGGACATGATAATAACCAGCTCGAAGGACCGCTGTGAGCGTTGAATACATGCACGAGTGAAAAGGACTTACAAGCGTGCCTGCCACATAGTAAGGGCTCAATCAATGCTAATTAATCATAAGATCACTTTCATTATCGCCCTGGGCAGATCAAATGCTGTGGGTCGCAGGTGTCGGCCAAACTTGTACTTGCAGAGCCCTTGCGTACCACAGGGTCGAGGTCACTTCGACCCACTGGGGCAAAGATTAAAGTTACATTATGTTGAGCCCTGGAGAAAAACCCAGGTAGCCATGGCTCTGTGGCCGTAGGGAACCCAGCTTTTTACCCACCCTCTTCTAATTATTCTAAAAGAAATTTTTGGGGCGCCTGAGTGGCTCAGTCAGTTAAGCGTCCGACTTAGGCTCAGGTCATGATTTTACAGTTTGTGGGTTCGAGCCCCGCGTCGGGCTCTGTGCTGACAGCTCAGAGCCTAGAGCCTGCTTCAGATTCTGTCTCCCTGTCTCTCTGCCCCTCCCACCGCTCATGCTCTGTCTCTCTCTCTCTCTCAAAATTAAATAAACATTAAAAAAATAGATAAATAAAAATAAAAAGAACTTTTGAAGGGTGGAGGTGGTAGAAGGTAGAAGGACACAATAGACGGGACCCAAAAGATCACACACCTGGGGAGGGAAGGTGTCCACGGCCCTTACCTCGGGATGTCTGTAAAGCCGGCTCCCAGTTCTGTTCTGTTGAGACTGATCAGAGGGCCACCTTTGTATGCTGACTTTCATCTCTCCTGAGTGTGCTGTAGGGGGACCTTAAGCTTGTGCTGCCTAGAAGGAGACTCAGCCCTGCAAAGGACATCCGAGCTCCATGAGACAATGCCTCTCAGGCTCACGTGGTCAATTCTTTTTGTCCAGCAGCGACTGTACAAAGTAGGGATGGCACCCTTCAAGATGCGGAGTTCTGGGAAAGCTCTATAGAGGGAGGGGGATCTCGTCTGGGCTTTGACAGATGAGTAGAATTCAGATTGCCAGAAAGAAGGAGTGATGTTCCAAGTCAGTGCGGCGAGCAAGTGGAGCGGGAAGGGTCCGGGATGTGCCTAGAACAGGGACTCTTCCCAGAGGCTGTACCATGGCCTGTGTCAGAAAGTAATGGCAGCTGGGCTGTTCGGACAGACACTAACCAGTGAGGAACAGTCTAAGGGGTGGGTCAAGTCCTTGGGCTATCCTGCAGCCCAAACAGACTTTGGAGGGTGGAAGCGATGTTTCCGGGGGGAAAAGGTGTCTAGTGCCTTGCATGTGAATTCGGTGGGAATAGACTGGGTAGGAGGGGCCTGGGGCCTGCGGTAACGGAGACCTGGGAATGAAAAAGGAAAATGCCGTGGAACTGGGCTGCTTATATGATTAAACACATTGATTATATGCAAAGGGACAGAGGCTATTGCTCAAAACTGAATCTTAAAATTTATTCTGTCCATACTTTACCTGTCACCGTCATTCGGTACAGGCATGCTTCAAAGATATCGTGGGTTCGGTTCCAGACGACTGCAATAAAGTGAGGGTGAATTTTCGGGTTTCCCAGAAAGTATCGTTTATATTATACAGTAGTCTACTCAGTGCACAATAACATTATGTCTAAAAAAACAAGGTATACATCTTAATTAAAAGTACTTTATTGCTAAAGCGACAGCACAGCAAATATTATAATAATGATAAAGTTTGGAATATTGCAGGAATTTCAAAATGTGACACAGAGAACTGAAAAGAGCAAATGAGGTTGGAAAAACGGCACCGATAGACTTGCTCCATGTGGGGTTGCTGCAAACCCTTAATTTGTAAAAAACGCGATTCTCTGTGAAGCTCAATACAGCGATGTGCAATAAACCGGGGTTTGCCTATAAATCCTGATTGGATTTTCACAGAGAAAATATTTTGCCCCTTAAAAAAAGTTACAGTGCGAAGCAGTTTAAAACTGCTTCTGGAGGAATAAAAGTCACAAGGGAGTTGGGGGGAGCTCGAATGAGCGAGGGGGACAAAGCGCCAGTGGCTTTTGAAAGAATACCCTGTGAGTTGACACTTCCTGTGACAACAATTTCGTTCCCTCGTTAATACTGGGAAATAATGTTGGGAGATATTGTGGCGTCTGGGTGGCTTGGTCTGACTTTTGGTTTCAGCTCAGGTCAGGATCTCACTGTTGGTGAGTTTGAGCCCCTAGTCGGGCTCCACACTGCTGGTGTGGAGCCTGCTTGGGATTCTCTCTTTCTCTCTCAGTCTCTCCCCCACTCACACGCTCTCAGAATAAATAAATAGACCTTAAAAATATATTAGAAAATGCTTTTTATGTCTTCCTATGGAGAGTAGAAAAATATCCTAATAATGATGCAGTCAGCAAGTTTTATCATTTTTAATGGAAAAACTTAAATGAGAGTCGGAGAATTAAGTCTGGAAGAGCACTCAGATACCTGCCATCCTCTTCCAGGAGGGGAAATGGGACAGGAGAGGAAACAACTCACCGAGAGCCACCCATCCAGCCAGACCCATTACTGGGAGGTATTTGCTTTGACTCCTGGTCTGGCACCCTTTCTGCTTTGCCGCGAGAATCGCCAAGGACCACGTTGTTGCTGATGTAGAAGAGTTGGTGCTTTCCATCTTCTTTTTCTTTTTTAAGTTATTTACTTACTTACTTACTTATTTACTTATTTATTTTATTGAGGAAGAGAGAAAGACAGAGAGAGCGAGTACGTGCACACGGGGGAGAGGCAGAGAGAGAGGGAGAGAGAATCCCAAGCAGGCTCTGTGCTGTTGGCATGGAGACTGACTCAGGGCTCAAACTCACCAACCGTGAGATCATGACCTGAGCCGAAATCAAGAGTCGGCCCGCTCAACCAACTGAGCCATCAGGCGCCCTCCATTTTCTTTTTTTAAAATCAGCAACTGTTTTATTGGGTAAAATTACTCAATTTCTCCACACTGCATGATTTTTTTTTTTCTGTTTATGGAATTAAATGATTAACTGTGAGGTACTCTTTGTGCAGAAGATAGGGTAGCACAGGGGATAAGTGGTGGAGAAGGAAGGAAAGCGAGTGCATATGGAAAGTACTCTGTGTAGCCCACTTAGCTGGTGTTTAAGGCAAGGCAAATTCACAAAGCATCAGCACACCGCGGGCTCTGAACTCACATGTGTCCATGCTGCCATCCCAGGCCCCCGAGCCATGGAGCCTCCTGCTAGGGGGTCACAGGAGTCACTGGCTGCCTCTTCCCCTCTGCGCAAGTCTCTTCTTTGTTCCCAGAGATTCTAGTACCAATTCCGACACGGAAAACACCACAAAGCAATTCTCCAAAGCCAGCCGGGTGTCCTGCAGTGTAACTCATTTCTGACACTGTCTACCTGAGGACAGCATCAGATCCCGCAGGTCAAGGGTTTACTCCTCCTTAACTTCCCTGCCTCCACTCCAGACGGCAATCACAAGTCCCAGCTGTCGCCTGGGCTTCTGACCCACTGCCGTAGATTGGAGGTTCCCAATACCCTCTCCTTGACTTGATTAATTTGCTAGAGCAGCTCACAAAACTCAGAGAAACATTTTACTTACTAGATTCTCAGTTTATTATAAAATGAGAGAACTCAGAAAGGGCCAGACGGAAGAGATGCCCAGGGCGAGGTGTGGGGCAAGGGCCCAGAGCGTCCTCGCCCTCTCCCAGCACACCTCTCCCCCGTGACCATCCGGAAGCTCTCTGAACTCCCTGCTATTGGAGGTTTATGGGAGTTTCTTTACACAGGCATGATCAGTTATTTACACGATTTCCAGTCCCTCTTTCTTCTCCAGAAGAGTGGGGGTGGGGCTGAAAACACCAACTTCTAATCACAGCTTGGTCTTTTTGGTGACCAGCCCTCATCCAGTTTCAGTAGAACAAAAGATGCCCCTGGTCCTCTTATCGCTTAGGAATTAACTCGGGTTTTAGGAGCCCAGTATCAAGGACTGGGCACCAAGTCCAAATAGATCTTATTATCTTCCGTCACAGAGCCCCTCCCCCTGACCTCACAGAAGTCTTGGGCTTCCCCCAGGGTACCCATCAGCCTCAATTTCCTGTTATCCACCTTTCCTAGAACAAGTTTAAAGGAAAATAAATTCATTCTGTCAGATCACGCCCGCTTCCTTTTTCCTCCAACCTCTTTCGTTTCTCAGGCCCTGCCTCTCAGCTGAAATCGCCTTTCTCCACCGCAGGGCAGGTCTACACACAGCAAGGCCTCACATCCTCTGCCTCCAGGGCCTGTAGCCCCCTCTCCAGGGCACCTTCGCCCCCAGACCTGTGTTTCTCTGGGCAGATTAAGAGCCCGTGCTGGGGAGGGGATGCCCCAAAAACCCCGCAGGTAACTGCCGCTGACTCTCTCCCCACGTCTCAGTGCCCTGCCCGGGCTCAGGCACAGGAAGTCCTAGTCACAGGAAGCTGCAGGCTTAATTAACAGAAACTCAAACAGTTGTATTTTATTAAACTGTACAGAGGGCAAGGACCTGTGCAATTGAGAGTTTTTGAAAGGCCATAATTTTTAACACAACCCACTGAAGTACCCAAGTAGTGTGTTTTCATTAGGGTGTTATTCCATTAAACACAGACTAATGGAGAGATCTATCTGGATGTCTGGCTTGATGATATTTCCATTTTAAAATTGGGTCAAGTAGAAATATAGTGACAGGTAGTAAGTTTCTTAAGCTCAGTTCCATGCTCACATAATATAAATGTCAACTTTTTTGGTAAACTTTAAAACGTTCAGAGTTGGCTGCAACTTTGAACCTTTTTTTTCTTTTTTGAACCTCTTTTTTTTTAATTTTTTTTAATGTTTAATTATTTTTGAGAGACAGAGAGAAACAGACAGAGAGAGAGCAGGGGAGAGGCAGAGAGAGGGAGATGCAGAATCCAAAGCAGGTTCCAGGCTCTGAGCTGTCAGCACAGAGCCCAATGCGGGGCTTGAACTCATGAACCGTGAGATCACAACCTGAGCCGAAGTCAGATGCTTAACTGACTGAGCCATCCAAGTGCCCTTGAACCTCTTTTTTTAATAACCATCTTAAGTTTTTGACGTTCAGCTCATCGGACACTAATTTTTGGCATGTCCATGTCTCTGTTCTGTGGATTCCCCATCAGGCCATGGATGGTGAAGCTGGTTAGATCTTCTAATTCTAGGTGTTTTTTTTTCATTTCCTCTTTCTTTCTGTCTGTGTTTCTTAATTTAGGATTCTTTTTTTAAAAAATGTTTATTTATTTGAGAAGAGCAGGGGAGGAACAGAGAGAGAGGGAGACACAGAATCCGAAGCAGATTCCAGGCTCCAAGCTGTCAGCACAGAGCTGGATGCAGGGCTCGAACTCGCAAACAGCGAGTTCAACTTGAGCTGAAGTCAACGCTTAACCGACTGAGCCACCCAGGTGCCCCTAGGATTCTTTAAGTTGCTTTGGAATCATCCAGTGCTGACTTAGGTTGAATCTAGCATCGATCATTCAAGGGTCATCATCCTTGGATCGTTGATTCAATCATGCTGGGAATGTTCTAGATGCAGAGGAAATAATGGTAAACAAAAATACTTGTGACTCTTGCCCTCATGGAGGTTACACTCCTGCTGAGCAGACAAGTAACAATCAAATGATCATACAATAAGGAAATAATTAAAATCGTGACAAATGGGATAAAGGAAAAATACGGATAATAAGTTAAGGCCTAATTTCCAATGATCGCAATCTTATCAACTGGCATTCCATCTGCGGGAACCTATTAAACTATTAAAACAAAAAAAAGGATGATGAGAGTGAAATAAAATAAATGTATGCTTTACGCTGTTTCATTACATAGAACTATAATGATCAGTTTTCATTTTCTGCCCAGCACTCCTTTCTCTTTTTCTTTTTTTTTTTTTTTTAAATATTTTATTTATTTTTGAGAGCAGGAGAGACAAAGCATGAGCAGGGGAGGGGCAGAGAGAGAGGGAGACACAGAATCTGAAGCAGGCTCCAGGCTCTGAGCTGTCAGCACAGAGCCCAACGCGGGGCTCAAACTCGGCAATCGCGAGATCATGACCTGAGCCGAAGTCGAACGCTTAACTGACTGAGCCACTCAGGCGCCCCTCCTTTCTCTTTTTCATGATAACAAAGCCATTCCAGTTACCCGAGATGGCTACATGATCCAGAAGAAGACTGTTTGAATCTTTCTTCGGGATTTTTTTCCAGTGGAACAGCTGGAAAGGTTTCTCCCTTGTTGGTGGTGGGGAGGAGGAGATGTGAGCCTGGCTGCTGTTGTCCATGCCCATCCTCCTCTCCCTCCGGATGCCTTCGTAGCACCCCTGAACACGGAATGAAGCTAGCACACAGAGAGGCAGAGATCAGAGACAAAGGAAACCCTAGCTCCAGACATACCAAAGTCCAGTCTTCTATGACCTTTTCCATGGTTCGGATATAGACTTTAAGCTCCTATTTCCAGCTCAAGTGAGTTTGGTCAACTTCCGCCCATCACTAATGATGAGTCCGTATTAATACAGAAAGCAAGCACTTTAGGTTGTAAATCTTTCTTAGGATGGATTATTACATGTGGCTGGACTGTCTGGGCATATCTTCGAATGAGTCCTCTGAAGTTCTAATTTTCTTGCTTAATCTCTTTGAAGCAACTTTTCTTTATACCAAGTCCCCTAATTCTTTGTTCACAGTCAGTGTGGTGAGTAGGATGGTGTCAGTCTTGATGGTCTTCATCGTTGAGTCATACTCATGAAAGAGTCCTAAAGTTCTGACAGGCGAATCCCTGCCCCAGGTGTTGCGAGTCAGAGGGGTCACCGTGCTGCATCCATACAGAGAGGCTGGAGATCTTGATAGGGGCAGAGTCTTGCCCATATCCGTGGATCATTGTCTTGCGTTGCCACGCAGGTCTAGGGGACAAAAAGACATATACTCTGCTATAGAAAGAAGGCCATTCACTCTTCTTCCCAGTAGGAAACAGGGAGGGCAAACAAAAGTGGTAGCCCTCAGCGCTCAGATTTAAGAGGGTAAATTGAGGCAAACTTGTTGAGGTTTTGGCCATTTTCCCAGACACGAAGGGTGCAATGGATGGAAGCTAGAGCCCTGGGGAGGGCCATGGCCTGGCCCGGGACATCAGTTTGGGCAGAGAGACCAGGGGCCAGCAGGTGGCAGCAGTGACAACAGTGGCCTCTTCATCCAATGAGCGTGCAGTAGAAGGGGCAGAGGGGCTGACTTGCACCCACAGGGCTGGCGCTGACTCTGGCAGGGAGGGAGCCAGTCTCTGCAAGGATACAGTGCCTCAGGATGAAAGGAAGCAGAGCCATTGCCTTACGGAATGGAGTCAACAGCCTGGGGTTAGCATCCCAGACATTAGCCAGTTCTGCAGGCACTTGTTCAGATACAGTGGCCTCTGGAAGAAGAAATTGATCGAAAAGTATGTTTTCATGACCCCCAAATTTTACATGCAGTTGACAGTCCTGAACCAGAAAGATAGAGCCTTTACTGCCAATTACAAGCTGGGTGTTCCTCATGAAAGACATTTAAACTTTCTAAATCTCAGTTTTCTCATATGTAAGTATGAATAAAAATAATAATTACCTTATAGGACTGTTGGAGGACAAAATGACAAGGTGACAAAATGCAGTGCTTTGCCTGATACCAGCAAGCACTCAGTAAATGGTGGGGAGACACACATCCAGCAACTGGGCTGGTGAGACGGTTACTACCCAGGGGTATAGGACTTGCAGACTTGCACGATGATGAGGTCTTCAAGATGCAGCGGGCCGAGCGAGCATTGCTTTTTCCAGTTGAGAGCACTGAGATTCGCCTCTGGAGTGGGCTCGGGGTGAGAACAAGAGGCAGGTGGGAAAGAGAGTAACCCAAACACCGCTGAGCTTATCAAGAGTTGATGCTGGATCAGCTCAGACCCACTAAACAAGGACCTGATCAGGCAGGTCAACAGCTTCAGTAGAAGATAAAATAATGGGGTTGGTGAAGAACAATAGATCCTTCCCAATGACGCCCTCTCCTAGGATCTTATGCAGTCTGCACATTCCTGTTGTTCAGGCTCTGTCTGGGAGCAACACACGTCCCAAGTGCGAATTGGATTGCCCCTTTCCCCCGCATCTTTGCCAGGTCTGAATGCTATCATTTTCTTGTTTTTTCCTAACCTGATAAATAAACTGTGGTTTGATTTCCATTTTCCTGACCACAGTGGGACTCAGCATCTTTTCCCATGGTTATTGCTCATTTGCATTTCCTCTTGGCGGTCCGTCCCTTGACTTTTACAGCAGAATGGACTCCTCTTTAGCATCAGGCCTGTTATTTCATTTCTGGTCTCTTCTCTTCTTGAAACTTCATGCCCCCGGTTAATCTATTTAATTTGAGGAGTGTATAATATCTCAAGGCACACACAGGTGTTTGTCTTCCTTTGTCAGATTTCTGATAATAGGTAGAATTTTTTCATCTTTTGGATTCATTGCAATTCAGATATTAAAATGAAAACTAAAGTAAATTTTCCAGCACGCATTCAATCTCAAGTTGAATCTTTCTGTGTTGAATAAAAGTTACCAACTTGATAGTAGTTTACTGATTTTTTATACTTTCTAAAGAACAGAATACAGTAAAAGAATTTTTCAAGAGGTTTGGAGAATTAGATTTAGAATTTTAAAGTCCCTGATTACATCCTTCTACCAATTTCTATGTCACTTTTGGTTCATTATTCCCTTTTTCTGTCTCTAAATTGAGTGAGGATGGGGGGGGGCGGTTAAGCTTTGTCGGCAAGTCTCAACCTCAGCTACACATTAGAATTACCTGAAAAAAAATTGTTCTCAGCTTATTTTGAGAGACAGATAGTGAATGAGGGGCAGAGAGAGAGGAGAGAGAGAGTCCCAAGCAGGCTCCGTGCTGTCAGCACAGAGCTTGATGCGGGGCTGGAACTTGCTAACCATGAGATCATGACCTGAGCTGAGATCAAGAGTCAAGCACTTAACCAATTGAACCACCCAGGTGCCTCTGAAAAAAATTTATTGGTGCCTACCTTCATTCCAGTTAAATCAGAGTATTTGGGAGTGGGATCTTTGCATAAGCACTTTTTTTAAAAAGCCCTGGTGGTTTTGATGTGCCGTCAAGAATGGGGAACCACCGAACTTGATGGATCTCTATTATTGCTTCTAGCCAACACCTCTATGGCTTTGAAACACACTGAGATTTGGGCAGTGTACACATCCCTTCAGTGATTTTTAAGCTTGTAAAATGGAGATTCTACTCTATTGTTCTACATAAGGTGATGGAGTTTAGAACCGGCTCACGCTGGAATTTAGGTGGCTTGGAGGATGCTTGCTCCTGGCTGAAATCATTCATGAATCCTCTTGCTTTTTCCTCTCCTCCCATAGTGTTCTTGGCTCTAAAGGAAACATTCTGGGCTTTCTTTCAGCAAAATAGATGAACATAACACTTCTGTTCACAGCAGCATTATTCACAATAGCGAAAACATGGAAGCAGCCCGTCGACAATGGATAAGCAAAATATGGTACATACATAAAAAGGAAGGCGATTCCAATACATGCTGCAGCATGGATGCACCTTGAGGACATTATGCCAAGTGAAGCAAGCCAGTCACAAAAAGTCAAATAGTGCACGATTCCATGTATATGAGGTACTTAGAACAGTCAAAAATCATAGAGACAGAAAGTAGAATTGTGGTCGCCAGGCGCTGGGGATGGGGAAGGGGGGTTGGGGAATCATTGTTCAATGGATATAGAGCTTCAGTTTCATGAGATGGTGACAGCTATGGAGATGGACGGTGGCACATTATGGATGTGTCTAATGCCTCTCAACTATACACTGAAAAATGGCTAAGATAGTGAAGTTCATGTGTATGTGTGTTTTACCACAATGAAAAGAATTTTTTTTTTCAAAGCAGATGAACAGACACGGGAGGGAATGAACGAACGAACAGTCACGTAAATCCCTCATCTACACAATAGCCAAAAGACCTCTTCTGTCCTTACTTTGAGATGAAAAACAAAAACAATGGATTTAAAGTATGTGAAGGGAGTTTTGCAAATGTGGTTGTCAGTGAAGAGAAAAGTACAATGGTTGCAGTAAGACCCACGTCAATAAAGAACTTTTTATTCCATCAACAGCCATCGGAACAATCAATTGATTGTAAATCACAAGCATACTTCA
Source organism: Paguma larvata (assembly GCA_030068075.1). Classification (NCBI taxonomy): domain Eukaryota; kingdom Metazoa; phylum Chordata; class Mammalia; order Carnivora; family Viverridae; genus Paguma; species Paguma larvata. The sequence continues at coordinate 66,264,361 of CM057828.1, read as the reverse complement.
CTCAGGAAGTGTTTGGTGAATTCGTAGTTGACAAGGGCAATGCGTCCCGTGCAGGGTCTGGGCCAACGTTACTAACAAAATATGACAACTTTGCAGCACAAGCAACTTAGGATGTCACTGGGGAGACAAAACCCTTAAGACACAAGATACTCCATAACACCCTTTCTTTACTGCCTGGCACAGACCACAAGTACAAGAGAAGCAGCCTCCCCTTGAACTTCCTGTGAGAACTGGTTCTGAGAGTCTTCTGTATCACCAGCCGGGGGCATGATCAGTGAAAGGGTAAGAGCCTCCCTGAGAAGGTGCTTTGATCACAAAAATATGAGCTTCATTTTTCGATCAAACTAGCATTTTCTTCCGGGTAATTATTGAGCAGGCCCTTCTGTGCTGAGTCCATAACTGCCCCATGACGGAGTTCGGTTTCCTAGGCTGCAGATACGAGGAAACATGAGGTCAGAGCACCAAAGGGCTGAGCGCTTCGATTCCAAACCCACAGGCGGTGTGAAAGAGTGTGCTGGTGTTCTTTGAAGTTTGCCTTCTAGAACTTCAGCTTTCAGAGAGGAAGACGTTACTCCTCCCACTGAATTCAGTTGCTTTAGAAGCAGTCTGATTTTTCAAAATTAATTTTCAGTAAAATGGAAGAGTCCATTTGACATTTGGATTGTCTTAGTAAGCCCAGGGACATTGTGGACCTCATCTTTTGAGCCGCGAGCGCACAAAGATGAAGACGGTACACCTTGCCCCGAGGAGCTCGCGCTGTAGGAGGCACCGACCCTGACATGGAAGAGTCTTGTGGAGGAGTGCCTTTAAAACGCTCCAGAATGCATCTGCTCTCATTTTATAACAACGAGAACATCGTCCTGGTTTTCACTGACCCGGTTCGGGAGTTCGAGCCCCGCGTTGGGCTCTGTGCTGACAGCTCAGGGCCTGGAGTCTGCTTCAGATTCTGGGTCTCCCTCTCTCTCTGCCCCTCCCCCACTCAAGCTCTGTCTCGCTCTGTCTCTCAAAAGTAAATAAACGTTTAAAAAGTTTATATTTTATTATATATATGGTTAAGTGTTTATTTCAGAGAGACGGGGGGGAGGGGCAGAGAGAGAAGAGAGAGAGAATCTCAAGTAGTCTCCGAGCTGTCAGTGCAGAGCCCGATGTGGGGCTCAAACCCACAAACTGTGAGATTGTGACCTGACCCGAAATCAGGAGTCAGACACTTAACCGACTGAGCCACCAGGGAGGCCCTATATATTTTTTAATTGTGGTAAAATACACATAGTATAAAATTTACCATCATTACCGCTTTTTAAGTGTACAGTTTGCACAACCATCACCACCATCCATCCACTGAACTCTTCACCTTGCAAGACCGAAACTCTGTTTGCTTTTAACAGTAACTGCCCATTCCCTTTCCCTCGCCAGTGGCCACCACCCTTCTACTTTCTGTCTCTGTGCATTTGACTGTTCTAAATACCTCCCTTAAGTGAAGTCATCCAGTATTTGCTCTTTCATGACTGACTTATTTCACTCAGCATTGGACTCTCAAGGAAGAGTATTTTTTAAGAAGCTAAGTATTAGCTTATCGAGCATCTCATAAACAACCAACTGTATCTGTGCCAGCTGCAGGGTCCTGGTGTATGTACCAATCTTCTTAGAAAGTCCCTCCTCTCAGTGGTAAAAAGAGCTGAAGTCATTCTGACCAGAGTTGAGGGAAATGGGTATCATTCATGAATTGTCTGGAACCGTCCAAGGCTCTGTGAGCTCTCCAAACCACCAGCAGGGCTTTCATAGCTGTCTGTGGAGGCAGGGTAGCTCTTCCACGAGAGGGAGAGAGAAGGCTGTGGCCTGACTCAGAGCTGCCACGCCAGCCCCCGGCCCACACGGCTCTGCGCTTACGGGTGTGTATAACCATCTGGTATGTGGGTTTAGCAGTAAGAATGAGAGGATCAGGCTCTCCGTGTCACATGTTGCTATTATTTTATTTAACGCTTGCTATATGGCCAACACTGCACCAAGCTCATTATCAGCCTGGATTTATTCAGTACAGTCTCTGTCAATTATACAAGGGACAGTTTGGCCAAACGGGCTTCAGGGGATCGATTCCTCCAGTCCACTGAAAAGTAGCCTCATTTCCTAATGTCTTTCAGATGCAGAGTCTTGATTGTTTAAACTCTAAAAGCTGTGCTGTAGAATTTTTTTTTTTTAAGTAAGTGCCATTCCAACAAGAGTCTCTGGGCAAATTTCACTCTACTTCATTAGGTTTCTGTCTTGGAGGAAAATATATCCCTCCATATTCTGTGAAGTTAGCGCAGAAAATGAAGCAAGCGTTACCACCCACTCTCCCTCGCTGTTTCTATTTCACAAAGCAGTAATTTTAGCCGAAGATTTGTGATTTTAATCACAATCGATGCATTTGACCTCGGCAGATAGAAGTCTGTGTTTTCTTCCATAGGAAAGCCACTTCCACGCCGTGTTATTTTCCCATAATGGCCTCCAGTGTTGTAGCTGTTTAACGACTTTGCAAAGTCACGTTATTTGTAAATGTTCATAACAGACGTAATACTTGTCTTCCTCTGATGACTTTTAAAAGACTCCCCATTCTGCCCCGGACTCTGGGGAATGTTGGGATATTCCAGGGCTTGCGTCCTTCAACTAGGAGACTGAAGTTCCGTTTCTACAGTAAAGAGCCTCAATCTGCAGCAAGCGTCTTGGCTCGCAAGAGACTGTCATTGATCTGCCTCCCGGGCACGTCCTCGTGCCTTGCCGGGTGCAAAACCAAATGGAAATTCCTTTCCCCTCCTCTTAGTTAATATTCCCCCCACTCTTGATAGGGCTGTCTTTAGAGTCCATCAGCAAAAACTACCACCTAGATCTTGCTTTCTTTACAATCACACACGGTCCCTTCCCAGTTATATTGGATGTCTTCTCCGTTCCATAAATGAGTGCTGGGTGCGGGGCTGAGTCGCTGGGAGGTACTAAATGAAGCCGACAGAGTCCTTGTCCTGAAGGGTAGGGAGAGGAAATTCACTTGTCTACTATAATCCATGGCAGACATAATGCATGATATAAGAGAAGGCTATGGGAATTAAGAAAATGGGCGATTCTCCAAATTCAGAAGTCCCGGACAAGGAGTAAACACAACCAGCTTTTCTTGAACACATACTATGTCTCAGGCAATGTGTCGGGTGGCTTACACAACCATGATATAATTAGGCATTTTACCACTAATTTAGAAATGAGGGCACTGAGGCTCATCCAATGGGATCGTTTGCTCAGCTTTTATGCTTTTGACCGCACTATTTCATGCTGGTAACTTCCTGCTTTCTGTCCATCATTGATCCTGATTCCCACCCCTAAAAAGAGGAGGGAAAGATTGGGAGGCTTCAGAAAATCAGCTTTTCCCAGATTTGAACCGCCTTTTGGTTTGCATCAGAAATTTGTGGGACGTGTATGCAGAGAAATATACGTGCCCAGAGAGTGGCCCAAAGATGTGATTTTTTTTTTTTTTTAAAGACCATGGGTTTGAGAGTCATATATTTTATTTAGAGGAACATACTGCACCATTCTCTCTTCTTCCATTTAGAAGGGAAAGAACTAAGTTTGGGACATGGGTAATTCACTAAAATTCGCCGAGAATAGGAAAAGATAGAAAGGCAAAGTAAACAGAGGGGCACACACGTAGAGAGAGCAACTATCGAAAGTCAGGCTCAGCACACCCTCTTGAGTGCTGAGTATACACCGCTGTGTTGTTATCTTCAGAGCAAACCTGGGAGTTGGATGCTAATCCCCCCCCCACCCCCGCCCCGGGTGACAGATGAGGAAAGTGAAGCCCAGATAGAGAGGAAGTGATGGAGCTTATATTCAAACTCAGGTCTTCCGCGTCCAAGTGCAGCTTATAACTTACAAACAGCCATGCTTGAGATCTGGGCAGAAGCTTTTAGCCAATTGTAATCTGGCCCGTCAAAGCTGGAAATGCAGCTCTCTCCATGCTCTGGTTTGTCCCCTGAGCACGCTGAACAAGAGACGGAAGACACTGCCCCCTGGGAACAGATCTCTGTCTGGCTCACAGCATATATGCACGCACTTCCGTTCTAGCTCAAAATTAGGGGTGCCTGGGTGGCTCAGTGGGTTAAGCGTCGGATTCTTGATTTCTGCTCAGGTCACGATCTCCTGGTTCATGGGATTGAGCCCTGCCTCGGGCTCTGTGCTGACAACGGGTGTCTGCTTGGGATTTTCTCTCTCTCTCTCTCTCTCTCTTTCTGCCCCTTCCCTGCTCACATGCTCACTCTCTCTCTCTCTCAAAAATAAATAAAGAAAAATTAGGTTCCCCTGGGTTAGCAGAAGCTGCCTCCCTAATGCTCCTTCTACAGCCTGACCTGTGAAACTTTCCCTCACTCAAAACAAAAGAAAACAATCAAATATTCCTATCTCAGAAGCCTTAAGGTTTCTGCCATTAAGCCCTCCAGCGGGAGCAGGAATGGAGGCCACTATTGCCAGGGACAGTCACCAAGGGACAGGCCTCAGGATAAGTCTTTAAGAACTAGAGGATGCCAGGGGTTCCTGGGTGGCTCAGTAGGTTAATTGTCTGACTTTGGTGCAGGTCATGATCTCATAGTTCGTGAGTTTGAGCCCTGCATCTGTCTCTGTGCTGACAGCTCAGAGCCTGGAACCTGCTTCGGATTCTGTGTCTCTCTCACTCTCTGTACCTCCCCTACTCTCTCTGTCTCTCTCTCTCAAAAATAAATAAACATTAAACAATCTTAAAAGAAAAAAGAACTAGAGGATGCCAGCATCTGGACGTCTTTCTTTCATGATCATTCTACCCCAAGGCACAGCGATTTTTTTAAGAGGTTTTACTTACGTGTTTCCTGCTGTCCATGAAGTAAGGTATAACAACATGGTCTGGAGATTCAGGCGGGAAAAGTTTTGGGATGTTAGACTCTGTACAAATTAAGACTATCGCCTTCGTCTTAAATACTCCAAAGTTTGTATCTTTTTCAAAAATAATAAAGAACGAATATGGCAAATTAAATCAATTCTAGTCCAATTCCCTGTGGTCTGAATACAATGTGATGTTACCAGTTTATCTAGATATATGAAAGGGTTTATATCGAGGCTGTCACATAGGTTATCAATAAATGTTTGTATAACTGAATGGATGGTGGGTTTAGGACCTTGCCAAAACCAAGGGTGACAGCCTTCTCTTCATCAGGTCTAATTCGGAGTCTTTATAATAATGATGGAAGAAATTTTGGGTACAAGAATCAGAGAAGACTTAAAAGCTTCCTCCAGTGCTCCCTCCATCTCTGCCAAAATCCATAGTAAACCCCCTTCGAATGGGATCTGCACTCTATTCTGGCCTCTACTGGTGTAGTTTCTTTTCCTCTCACCTCTCGCCCCTCTTCCAATGTCTATGATAATCTGCCCCCCCCCTTGTGCACTTTCCAGGAGGCGAACACAGATGGTTTTGTCCTAAAGCCATAGTCACAGTCAGGAGGTATAATTGCAAACTCTTTCAGAAAAGGAAGGTGTTGAGAATGTTGAATTACCTTTCCTTGGGCAGAATTCTCTTACCTCATTGGAGATGAGCTCAAGGAGCAGGTCCCTTTCCTGGACACGAAGAGAGTTTTCACAGGAACTTTAACAACATCACAAGTTCTGTCTGTCGCAGTAAGTGTTCGTGTCCTCTGGAAATGCGTCAGTAGAATTTCAGTGCAATTACAGGGATCCCATTTGTTAAGATAGCCACTCACTGGGTCACCTGTGTTAGGGGACTCGGACACATAAAGGGGAATTTGACTGAGAATCTCTCAGAGCAATTGATAAACGGACAGATAGACAGATGAATGAATTAAGCAGTTAAGTAAGGTGTATAGGCTGGCTTTATTCAACTGGCCCGCAGGTTTGGACCTCCTTCGACACATCTTGTCTGGGAATTTTAAATCTTGAGTGTTTTACAGAATTTTTCAATGTTTCAGTTCCTGGAGTTTTGATTAGTAAAACTCTTCCTTCATTTACATTAGGTCAAGTGCATTGTCGTAGTTCCAGAAATAGCTTATGTTTTTTAAGATGAAAATTCTTTTTCTTAGTCTTGATTAGATTTCTTGAAAAATAGTCAACGTTGGGATTCTTTTGTGGGACATTTAAGTTCATGCTCATGTGGGACATTTAAGTTCTCAGCCTAAGTATACAGAGCATTTCTATAATTGAGTCAGCTTTCCTATGTTGGTATTTAAATAGTGTAATGTACTTTTAAACTTTTTCAAAGGCATGGCCATCTGATGCCCACAAAGAAGCAAACAAGTGAAGAAAAGATCTTTGCTTTATTTTCTCCCTTTTTTAAAAAATCTCCTCTTCCTCCTTTCCTTCCTCCTCCTTTTCTTCCTCTCCTTCTTCTTCTAGAAAGGTTTTCAATTAAAAAATAATCTATTTCCTTGCAGTTAAAAAATGTAGTATGGGTCGCATCTCCTTATTCATCTTAGAGATCAGGTTTGGGACTCATCAAATGTGCAACCATCTATTCTCTAAGCGATGTGACGATTATAAGAGGTTGGAGACAGCCTTCTCGGATTTATACCTCTTACATCTCCATATAATCCTTTTGTGTGTAATTACGGTGGGGAAAAATGACGTACAACAATGTGAACTGATAGCTGGATTCAGATCTGAGAAATTGTTGGGTTGGTTTTGGGCATCTAAAAGCATGTTTTGGCCAGCTTGGATTGCCATCATAAAATACCATAGACTGGGTGGCTTAAACAACAGAAACGTACTTCTCACAGTTTCGGAGGCTAGGAAGTCTAGATCTCTTTGCTGATCCATTCAGCTTCTGGTGAGAACTCCCTTCCAGGCGTGTTGACAGCTGCTGCTTTGCTGTGGTCTTACGTGGTGGAGAGAGAGAGTTCTCGTGTCTCCACCACGAGCAGCCCTAGGGGATTAGGGCTCCACTCTCATGATTTCATTCAACCTTTATCACCTCTTCACAGGCCCTGTCTCCAAATATAGTCACATCGGGGGTTAGGGCTGCAATACCCCCCATATCAATAAAACCATATTCCTTTAAATTAACACACTAGAAATCTATGTTAATGGGACTAATGAAACATTAATGTATACAAGGTATACAGAACAAAATGATTTCTATTAGTTTATTTCTTTAGTGTTTTGTTTCAAACTATGACAGTTATTTTCTCAGTATGTCTCTCTGTTAAAATGATCTTTACTAATAAGATTTTTTTTTCTGGGGTCCACATGGGGCCAGGTATCCAGAAGATAAATACAAAATTCTGTCATCTAAATATTTGCTGACACACCCTCCATGTGATGGATCTTGGCTACAAAAGAGATGTTGATAAACTCTATCCACACCAATGATTGTTTGTTCCCTTCAGAGAGGTTCACAGTCTGTCAAAATACCTGAATTATGTCTAGTCTGCAAATAACTTTAATGGAGCAAATGTTTTTTAGGTCACACTTTGGGAGAAGGCGGCACCTTTTTTATGAAAAGAGTTCAAGGTCAGACTTTTAATCCATAAAAACAAAACAACAACAAAAAAGTACATTGGCCTAGATAAGGTGTAAGTTTTTTCCCCGCTTCCAAAATTGTAAAATTTATTTTGAGATTTGGATTTTCAAAAAGCATGATCAGATAAGAAAATGTGACTTATTTTGTCATGCAAATTTCATCCTAAGCATGATAGATAGCATGCGACTTTATAGCAGTTCACTGCTGGTGTAGTATAAAGGTTCAAAAAGTGATTGGATCATTTGAGCCAAATTGTTTGCCAAACTAAATGCTAGTTAATCATTTATTGAAAAGATTGGAGTTCTGAGGTCCTGGATTGTGTCAACCGTGAATGTTTGTGAGATCTTATTCTGTGTAAAACCACAGTACTGGCACGGGAATAAGGATAGATATATAGAATACAGATATACAGAATAGAATTGAAAATCTAAAAAAAAAACACAATATGTCTATGGTCAACTTTTAAAAAAAGGGGGAGGGTGCCAAGACCTTCCAAGAGAAAGAGTAATCTTTCCTTTAAAAAGAAAAAAAAAGGAGTTTATTTATTTATTTCAAGAGAGAGACAGAGACAGAGAGGGAGAGATAGAATTCCAAGCAGGCTCCCTGCTGTCAGATCAGAGCCTGGTGTGGGGCTCCGCCTCACGAATCATGAGATCATGAGCTGAGCTGAAATCAAGAGTTGGATGCTTAACCAGCTGAGCCACCCAGGCACCCGTTTCAAGAGTGGTACTGGGGCAGGTTGATAGCCACATGAAAAAGAATGAAGTTGGATACTTACCTTAAATCATATATAAGAATGAATTCAAAATGGGTCAAAGACCTAAACTAAATAGCTAAAACTATAAAACTCCCAGAAGAAAACTTAGGGTGAATTTTCATGACCTCCCTTTTGGCAATGGATTCTCAGCTATAGAAACAGAAGCACATGCAACAAAAGAAAAAAATAGATAAATTGCATTTCATTGAAACTAAAAACTTTTGTGCATCAATGGGCACCATTCAAGAAAGTGAAAAGACCACCCACAGAATGGGAGAAAATTGCAAATCACTTCTCTAATAAGAGATTTCTGTCCAGAATTTATAAAGAACTCTTACAACACCCTAATAAAAAAGACAACTCCATTACAAAATGGGCAGAGGATCTGGATAAGCAGTTCTCCAGTGAAGATAGACAAATGGCCAGTGAGCACATGAAGAGATGTCCAGCATTCTTAGTCATGAGGGAAATGCAAATCGAAACCACAATGCGATACTACTTTGCATGCATTAGAACGGCTAGAGTAAATATATCAAATAGTAAGTGTTAGCAAGGGTGTGGAGAAATCAGAACCCTCACACGCTTCTAATGGGAATTTGTAATGGCACAGCCACTTTTGAAAACAGTCTGGCAGTTCCTCAAACATTTAAACATAGAGTTACCATATGGCCCAGTAATTTTACTCCTGGGTATATACCCAAGAAGAGTAAAAACATATGTCCACACAAAATCTTGCATATGAATGTTTAGAGCAGCATTTTTCATAACAGTCAAAAGGTAGAAACAGCCCAAATGTTTATCAACTGATGAATGGATAAACAAAAAGTGGTATATATACATATAGTGGATTATTATGCAGCCATAAAAAAGGAAGGGAGTACCAGCACATGTTAGAACATGGCTGAATCTTGAGAACAATACATTATGTGAAAGGAGCCAGTCGCAAAACCAACGTATTGTATGACTCCATTTCTATGAAATGTTCTTATTAAGCAAACCTATAAAGACAGAAAGTAAATTAATAGTTGCTTAGGGCTGGAGAAAATGGGGCATGGTTTCTTTTTTTCTTTTCCTTTTAATTTTTTAAATATTGTTTAAATTTTATATTTGAAAGAGAGAGAAAGAGAGAGAGAGAGAGCACGAGCAGGGGAGGGGCAGGGAGACGCAGACAGAATTTGAAGCAGGCTCCAGGCTCTGAGCTGTCAACACAGAACCAGATGCGGGCCTCCAACTCACAAGCAGTGAGATCATGACCTGAGCTGAAGTCAGACCCTTAACTGACTGAGCCGCCCAGGTGCTGCAAGGGCATGGTTTCTTTTTGAAGCTAAAGCATACAAGGTTTCTTTTTGAGGTAATGAAAATATTCTAAGATAGTAGTGGTGGTTTCACATGTCTGTGAATATACTAAAAACCCATTTTAAGTGGATAAGTTTAGGTTATGTGAATCATATCTCAACGCTTTGGAAAAAATGAACGAAAAATCATATTCTTTATACACCGGGAAAAACACCATTGCGGTGGTTACTTTGTGGGGGATGGTTTTTAGATGAGGCTTTGACAAAAGGCAGAGGCCTCCACACGGTTTCCCCCAATTTCCTTACATGGTTACAAATTTATGTCACTAATGGGTGCTCATTGCCCTGTAAGATGAAACCTGCTCTAAAACCACTGACTCTTTAGAAAGGAAACCACTTCCAGATTTTATAAAATTTAAAGTAAATCGAAGCCCATAGTAAACTGAGTTTTTGAGTTACTAAAAACTATTGGAGTTTTTCAAGGAAACTTCTTTTGCAATTTTTCTTCAATATGCAAGAATAAGAATTCTCGTTTGAGATGTGCTAATACACTTTCTAACTAAACAATAATTTACTCTAGTTATATGGCCAAAGAGAATATTTTGGATAAGTTGGCTCACCTGCCTTGGGAAGGGATGGGGAACAGTAGAGAAGTGGTAAAAATGGCATGGACTTTGGCTTCTGTCCTGGCTCCGTCAAAAGCAAGTTGTAAGAAGATGATGTCAGCTTCCCTTTCCTGAACTGTAAAATGGGTATAATTATAGTTCAGTCTTCATGAAGTTATAAACACATTAATTGGATTAGTAAAATGGAGACATTTCTGTATATAATAATCACACATGCTTTTCATCATTATTATTTTTAATTAGGCATTCATCGCTTGGCCTAATAAGTTTTCGATTGGAGGAATATACAGAATTTAGTGATTCGCTCTGGCCTTTTTTTTTCCCCTTCAAACATCATGGCGGATTTGACACTGACTTCAGTGTTTACACCACAGAAAATGTGCTGCACTTGTAATTGGAGCCAACATGATGTTTCCCCGAAGATGGGCAGGATGCCAGTCATACACACTTGGATCCAGAACTTGGTATTTCACTTTGTCAGGGTGTGACTTACATCGTAATTGCTCACACCATATTTGTTAAGTGCGAAAAACAAATGCTTTCCTTATGTCCTCAGTGATAGAAAGTCATTATACATCCCGTGGCTGCTTAATCTTTTTGTCAAGACATACAGTATGGAAAACTAGATTGACGTGCTTCTCTCCTTCCAGCCTCTGCTCTCAACATCTCTCATTCTTCTTTAGAAAATGAACATTTTCCCCAAGCCATTGAGCACCTTCTCTGTAGGCTATAGTTAAGTCCCTCAAATCTGGAAAATGAGAAATCAGAGATGGGAGCACCACCCTTGGTACCTGGACGACAAGTGATTTACAAGTTTATCTTACTTTCATTTGTAGAGCTTGGCTGTATAGTGCAAAGCTTGTCAAAAACCTATTCAATGATGAAAGACTTATTCAGAGCATTGTGATGACCTGTGCATTTTTGAGAAGTCACAAAGGAATTAGTTAGTGAGCTCCTAGAGATTGTAACTCCCTAAATCAAAACCAAATCTCATAGGCCCATTTTCTTTTCCTATTTTCTCATCAGAGTGGGGAACCTCTGAGTTTCATGGTGAGGATACCATAATATAGGAAACAGAATTCAGAAAAATAAGGTGATTAGACTGGAATAAAGACTTTAACATTTGCTGAGTGAGAAATCCTGCTTTCTAAGGTACTTTACACAGTTATGTCATAACCTAGATTATTTGACCAAATATGGAGTGCCACGGGCCAGCCGCAGCACTCTCAGGCGTCACCGGAGGATGAACGGTGTCGGCGCGATGAATGAGTTGAGAGAGCTGCGAGGTTCCTGGAACCAGGCAGGCAACCCTGTCCTGCTGATCTCAGCATCTTTATTTAAAGGCAGTAAATCACATTACATCAAGGAGTACTTTCGTGACATTACATCAGTAAGCACAGATTGATGACTTTTTATGTCATAGATTGATAGCTATTTTTATGATTCTGTTCCTAAGTTAATGAACATACACTGTTTTTGAAGTAGGGTTAGGTAAGTTTTTGGCAGGGGGAGAAAACAGGATGTTTAAGAAGAAAGCAGGGCTGTCATGGTGATCTTGAGCAAGTGGACGGCGCATACATTGTTGCCTTATGACCTATGTTAATCATCCATAGATAGATTAGGAGTCATTCTGTCCAGCATTCTTAACCATAAGGGGAAAGTGCAACTCACTTGGTAGAGACATAATTTTCTAATGCTTGCCTGAGTTTCTATTCTTTATGAATGAATCAACTTACACAATGGGGGCCTGACGTCTACATAAGTCACACCAATTTTTAACCAACTCATAACTGCTATTCTGTATGATCAATTTGTGTAACCTATCTCCAAGAGGCAACTTTGAGGTTACTTCTGGTCAGATTACTCTCGTTCAGATGTTATCCATCAAGGCTTCGCACTCCAGGTTCCTTTTTTCAAATGCCATAAAACCAAAGGGCATTTTATCCCTTGAGGCCAACCAGAGCAGTTCAAGAAGTCCAGGCCTGAAAGGTTATTAGAAGGAGATAGTATTGGGTGCCAGTTGGTCAGCAGGAGACCTTGCAACATCTGCCTTTTCCACACAGGGAGATGTCTCAATCTGTGAGCCCAAGATGGCTCCCAACAATGGAGCATGTTGGTTTTTCACAAAATCAGGTGTTCCCACTGATAGAAGTCACATTAAAGAGATCCAGATTCATTACCATTAGTCATCTAAAAAACTTTGCTACCATTAGTCATCAAAAAAACCATTAGTCATCGAAAAACATTTATTAGGTAAAAAGATGCTTTCATGTTTCTGAACACTAAAAATTATTGTATAAGGTATTAACAGTATTACTTGAGTTCTAGAATGACCCCTTCTAAGCAGTGTCTGAACATGGCCTCATATATATCCAAGTCTTCCATACAGAGGTCAGATAAAGGTGTTTAATTTTTTATGACATCAGTTATTTTGGAGAACAGAGACTGCAAAAACATTGCAATTTAAAGATTCTATTTGATCTGCAGCTAAGACATATACTTCCATTAAAATCAGCAAAATGATGTACCAAAATTCTACTAAGTTTACTAGGATTTAGAAATGTTTTATATTCTCCTTTCCTTAATATGTTTTATATTTAGCTGAAAGCTAGGCGGATCTAAGAAAGCAAAAACAAAAGTTGGTGTAAGTGTTAAAATACCTGTTCTTAAAACAGGTGAAACAGCCAATGCATCATAGATGTTAAAGTGACATTTTTCTTCCCACTTTGTTTCTATTACATTTTGCTTTACAAAATCAGATCATTCTAATCTAGAATTTTGAATTCTCTTTATTCTTAATATTTGCATTGTGATATGACCTTTTCGCCATGTAGTTAAAACTTCTGAAAATATTTTACTGCCTTCGTGATAATTACATTTTACGTATGCATCATTATTTATGTTGCCATTTCCCTACTGCTAGATGTATTGTTACTTCCATTTTGGGTTACTATAAATAATAGTACAACGAACATCTTTGTGCATACATTTTTAATGATGTTACTGATGTGTAACTGACATGCAATTAACTGTGCATGAAGTGTTCACACCCACAAAGCTAGCGCTACAATCCGGATAATGAACATATCCATCACCTCAAGAAGTTTTCTCATGCTCTTTAATCATTCTTGGCACTTTATCCCCAGCCTCCCCAAAAATCATTGATCTGCTTTCTGCCCCTAAATATCAATTGGTATTTTCTAGAATTCTGTATTCTATAATTCCTTTTATTGCTGAGTACCATGCCATTGTACAGATATACCACAATGTGTTTCTCCATTCATCTGTCAATGAATATTTGGGTTGTTTCCAGTTTGGGGCTATTACAAATAGAGCTCCTACAAACATTATGTACAAATCTTTGTGTAGACTTCTGCATTTTTTTTCTGTTGGAGAGAAAACTGGAAGTGGAATGGCTGAGTCATGTGGTTGGTATATATTTACCTTTTAAAGAAATCCAACAACAAGGTGTGATAGCTCCTATTATTCCAGTGCTTACTGATTCTTATTATGGTCAGTCTTTCATTTTAGATATTCTAAATGGGATGGGATAGCCAGATATTCTAAATGGATATTTAAATAGGGTATGATGGTGTTACAGTATAATTTTAGTTTGCATTTTGCTAATGGTTAATGATGTTAAGTCACTTTTTATGCCCTTATTTGCTATCTGTGTAACATCTTTGGTGATGTGTCTGTCCAGGTATTTTTCCCATTGTTTATTGCATTATTTGTTTTCTTTAAGTTTTGAGAGTTCTTTATATATTTTGGATTTTTGGATACAGGCCCTTTATAAGACAGATCACTTGCCAACGTTTTTCTCCCAGTCTATGATTTGGTTTCTCAAACAAGTTTGGGTTCTCAAACCCAACTTATTGGCATAATTAAAAAGAATAATATTTCCCTAGTATCCTTTATACTATCTTTTGAGTCTGCAGTATTATTACCTCTGTCATTCCTGATATTGTTTTTTGTTTAACTTGTTTATTCTCCACCCCCTCACCCCACCCCTTCTTTCTTTCTCTATTTTCCCTGGCTGGTCTGGCTGGAGTTGTCTTCTGTTTTGTTTGTTTGTTTTTTAATTTTATTGATTTTCTCAAAGAACTTGTTTTTTATCATTCATTTTATGTTACTTCTCTGTTTCCTCTTTCACTGATTCTCACTCTGCTCTTTATTACTTCACTTCTTCTGTTTACTTTGGATTTTATTTGCTCTTTATGTTCTAATACTTAAAGCGGAAGCTGAAATCAATGATTTCAGAAACTTCTTTGTGAATATAGGCATTTTAGTGCTAGCAACTACCTTTTAATAACTGTCAGCTAAATCCCACGGCATCCCACAAACTTTGATATGTTTTGATTGCATTTGCATTCAGAACAAAATATTTTCTAATTTTCCTCTAATTTACGTTATTATGCAGGAGTAATTTGGAGGTGTGTGAGTTTCCAGATATCTAGGGACTTTCTAGTTATATCTCGGTTATTGATTTGTAATTTAATTCCATTGTAGTCAAAGAACATGCTCTGGATGATTTAAATCCTTTTAAATTTATTCGATCATGTTTTATGGCTCAGAATATTGTCTGTCTCGGTAGATGTTTCATATGTCCCCGGAAAGAAATATGCATTCTGCTGTTGCCGGGTGAGCTGCTCTGTAAGTTGCCGTTAGATCAAGTGGGCTGACAGTGATGTCCAAGTCATCGATGTAGGAAAGCATATTTTATTAATAAAAAACCTGAATCTGGTACTTAGAAATGTTGTTCTGCCAATTTAGATCTTGAAATGAGAAGTTTAAGTAGTTGGCTGATTGTGCCAGTTGATGGCTTCAGTAAGATCTACCTCTGAAATAATACGGTTATATGAACACCATGACCCAATTACTGATGATACAGCAATTTAGTGCTTTCAAAAAAAAATTTTAGTTGCAGAGACTTTTCCTTACATAAAAGTTTACCAGGAATTTTGATACAAATATCAGATATAAATGGAGATACTCAGGTTTTATCGGACTTCAACTGCTCAGCCTTACTCTGGGCCGTACTCTCCTTCCCCCAGTGGCAAGCCCTGAGGCACCCCAGCTGAAGCTTTCAGATACCATAGGAGGTAATGAAAACCATAGATCTACCCAAATACCCTGCTGTACAAGAAAAGAAAAAGAATTCCTCTCAAAACACTTACCAAAGCAAGGTAAATAGATTGCAACTCCTGCATCAATAATATGGATTGATAAACTGCCTGGTGAACTACTTGAAAAAGTTTCCGAAATCGATTCCTGTCTCAACAGTAAAATGAAGGGTCATGGGCAGTTATGGATATCTGCTAAGGGTGCAGGTGTAGAACTGGAAGACCGCAATTTGATATTCTTAGTCCTGAGACATAGACACATCTGATGTCTAAACCGGGTTGCATATATTACCTCCTGAGTTGAATTATATGTTGGTTAAAGTAGGAAAACTACCCAATGGGGTTGGTTAGGCTCTTCCAGATTGAAATCCACTGAGCATGCTTAGGTGGCCTTGCAGGATAGAGATTTCTATAGGATATTCAGGAAAGTGAGGGACTGCAGCAAGCCATCTCAGAATGTCCTTCATGGCATGCCAGCGGTCACCAAGGAAGGTGAAGTGAGGACAGCTGTTTCCTTCCCCAGTGCACTGTGTCTTTATGACCGACCTGCTCTCTTCTTTGCTTTCCCTTCTCCTCCCATAACTAACTCCAGTTCACGTTGTCTCAAGTCTTCTACTTTCTGCCTTCTTTCTATATCTCTCCCTACTACATTCCTGGATGTACACCTCAAGTTCAAATCCTCCACAGATAGTGACAGGTCAATGAGTGACCCTTTGGGCCGAATTCTCATGCCAAGTTACTTAAATGTCACTGGGCAACCTGTAGATAATTGTCTTTATATCAGGTGCCCCTCTCTGGTCCAATCACCTGTGGCTAAGGTGGCAGAATCACAAGGTTCAGAGGATGGAGAAGGGACCATGCGTCTGAAGAGTCCCAGCAGAGGGCAGCGTACTTGGCAGGCATGGGTCAGGGCCTGTCCGTCCATCACCAACATTGTAGTGGACCCTGACTGACTTGCCTGGTACCAGATGAAGAACACATTTCCTTATGATAGGCTAAAGCAGTGGTTTTCAGACTGTGCCGGGCAGGAAGTCTTGAGTTCTGCCCAAAGGAGAAACTTCGTAGGTAGGACTCTGAGTTCCCTATGCCCTTTTTCAACCAGAGCAGTTTCATACTGTCTGTCCACTTTTACATATTGGATTTTCAAATAAACTTTCACTTGAAGATAAGATTCTACTATGGACAAATACTGAATTGAGAGCCACCAAGCGATGGGAGTAGAAATACTTTTTTTGGATAATTTTTTTTAGATAGTGAAGTTTTCACTTTTAAAGAACAGAGTTAATATGATATACACTGAGAGACAAGAGATCACTTAATGTATTTTACTCAGTTTTCCGTAAAATGCTTCTGGGAAGGGTAAACAGGAAAATAGAATAAGGTTATTTAACATTATATTTTTTATCCCAATTGTTTCTATGTTTGGGGTGTTATCATGGGAGTTGCTTAACCTGACTTTCAATATATATTTGATGAGTAGAGGATACAATTTTGATCACTAAAAATTTTGATGACAATGAGAGGGTTACATATTCAAAGAGTTAAATTTTTTTTAAGTTTGTTTATTTTGAGAAAAAGAGAGCATGAACAGGGGAGGGGCAGAGAGAGAGGGAAAGAGAGAGAATTCCAAGCAGGCGCCGCACCAGCAGCTCAGAACCCAGTGCAGAGCTTGCACCCATAAACCGTGAGATCATGACCTGAGCTGAAGCCAAGTGTCAGATGCTTAACTGACTGAGCCACTCAGATGCCAAATGAGTTAAAATAACATATTTTTATAACTGCTTTGTTTGATTTCATTTACAGATACAGAACTGCCACATCGGGGTACAGGTTTATATTAACTGCTAGTTACATTAACGGTTAACTGTTTATGATGACTGGAATACAACACAGCAATTGCTCATATTACTTGTATGTTAGATCAATGCATATATTATATTTTATTATAATAATCATATTGGTTATGCTGAGTCTTTAGCATAGAATTTTTTTAAAAACTGAAGGCATCCTGATGGTATTTATAAATATGGATTACTTTTAGAGTTGAGGGAACATATTCTTATCCTGTGACTTGGGACACCCCAATACCTGTCGCATACTCAAAAGATGACTCATCCAGGAAAAATGTCAAGCCACTGTGACTTATTGAAATGGCAAATAAAACCGCCTGAAGCTCTCTTCTCAACATTCCACTCTTCAGGTTGCACAAAAATACCCCCAGATCCTTCTCTTCAGAGTGCTCCCCAAATGTCCTCTTTAACAAGCACAAGACAGCAGCCTTCCTTTGCTTCCTTTCAGATCTTAGGATCTGATTTAAGGAGAAAATTATTCAACTGGTTACATTTCCTAGACGCTTATTAGAGTGAACACGTAAAACGTTGCAGCTCCGTGTCTGGCAGAACACCCGGATGTGTGCGTTGTTGTTCTAGGCTTCCCCAGTCCTGCCTGGGATCTTACCAGCAGATTTCAGCATTGCAGATACTGCTGAGAGCAGAGGTGAAAGAGAAGGAAGGCTGGAGGGAACAACACGGGCGTGGGTCATCTCCAGTTTTCTCCACCATCCGGATAGTCTGACCAGGCTGTCGTGTTATGCTTCATGTTTACATAAGGAGGCTGGGCTGAAAGCAGGTGTCCTGGGCTTTACATAGAAAGTCATTTGCATCAAGGACAACTAACACCAGTGGAAACTTTGCAATTTTTCCAATGCCTTTGATTTTTTTTTAATGTTTATTTATCTTTGAAAGAGAGACACAGATTGCAAGCAGGGGAGGGGCGGAGAGCGAGGGAGACACAGAATGTGAAGCAGGTTCCAGGCTCTGAGCTGTCAGCACAGAGCCAGATGCGGGGCTCGAACCCATGAGCCGCGAGATCATGACCTGAGCTGACTGAAGTCAGATACCTAACCTACTGAACCGCCCAGGCACCCCAATGCCTTTGATTTTTTAATAAAACAATAACTGGCTGCCAGTACTCATATTAATAAATAGTAAATCACCCTTTCCCTTTTTGTGAACTCTCTTATTTGCAAATGAACTTCTTCCAAATAAGTCATTTAAGACAGACCCTTGATTTATTTAAGTGGCTATGCATCAATGTAGTTATGGGGGAAAAAAATAACCATGCCAT
The DNA here is from genome assembly GCA_030068075.1 of Paguma larvata. Classification (NCBI taxonomy): domain Eukaryota; kingdom Metazoa; phylum Chordata; class Mammalia; order Carnivora; family Viverridae; genus Paguma; species Paguma larvata. The sequence goes on along the minus strand of CM057828.1, from coordinate 66,245,918 downwards.
TGACACATTGCACTAATTAATTTTTATTTCTGTGTATACTTAAACCTGTAGTCTGGAGCATTGATACAGGTTATTCAAAATAAAAATAAGGCTCTAATATAATTTTAGATTTTCCTCTGAAATAAATGTCCCTATATAAATGTCCCAGTGCTATGGAGGAATTAAACAGCTTACAGTTGGATTTATAGTTCAAACTTGAATGCCATCTTTATATTATCAAGGAAATCACATCACACCCAGTATGGCCGGTGTGAAATTGTGAATTGCCTTGCCAAGGGGCAGGCTTCTTCTGACAATGAGGCTGGGTTAGCCACTGTACTGTGTTGTAAGTCAATTTTCGGATGGCCCTAACTCCATTCTTAACCCTACCCAACACCTAAGAAACTGTGCTGTCAGTTGGGAGGCAGACTGAAGGGGACACAGCACATGACTCGGCCCAAATGCATCACTGTTCCTGGAATAAAACTCAAATCATGACCTTCCGAGGCTGGCAAGTAATATCTACTTAACATCACTATCACAGGAGAACTGACACCCGCTAGAACACAGTCAGCTTTGTGGAATTTAAAAGTTAGCTCTTGCTGAGAGAGGGAGGCAAATTATAGGAGACTCTTAACTGTAGAGAACAAACGGAGGGTTCCTGGAGGGGAGGTGGGAGGAGGATGGGCTAAATGGGTGACGGGGATTAAGGAGGGCACTTGTTGGGATGGGCACTGGGTGTCATATGTAAGAGATGAATCACTGCGTTCTACTCCTGAAACCAACACTGCACTATATGTTAACTAACTAGAATTTAAATAAAAACTCAAAATAATATAATAAATAAATAGGTGGAGTGCCTGGTGGCTCAGTCGGTTAAGAATCTGACTTCAGCTCAAGTCATGACCTCATCGTTTATGAGTTGGAGCCCTGCATCAGGCTCTGTGCTGACAGCTCAGAGCGTGGGGTCTGCTTCAGATTCTGTGTCTCCCTTTCTCTCTGCCCCTTGCCCACTTGTGTTCTGTTTCTTTCTGTCTCTCTCAAAAATAAATAAATATTAAAAAGTTTTTTAAAATTAGAAATAGTAAATAAATAAATAGATGATGGGTATTAAAGAGGGCACCTTTTAAAAATTATTTTAAGTTTATTTATTTACTTTGAGAGAGAGATAGAGTAGAGGAGGGGCAGAGAAAGAGGGAGAGGGAAAGAATCCCAAGCAGGCTCCACACCATCAGTATGGAGCTCGACATGGGGCCCAAACCCATGAACTGTGAGATCATGACCTGAGCCTTAACTGACTGAGTCTCCCAGGTGCCCCAAGAGGGTACTTCTGAAGCACCAGGTGATGTATGGAAGTGTTGAATCACTATATTATACACTTGAAACTAATATTACAGTGTATGTTAACTAGTTGGAATTCCAATAAAAATGCACAGAAAAGGAAAAAAATAGCTTATTTCATAAAGATTATCATTAAAAATATAGTACATTCCAAGGGGAAAAATGAAAGAAATAGGACACTGTGGTAATCTGTAACACTGATGAGTAGAGAACAATGCAATACACTATTCTACTTTTATATATGTTTAAAAAGTTTCATGTTTGGAGATTTAAAACACAGTTTAAAAAGTCACCCCCCCTCTTTCTTATAAAAGAGACTCTAGAGAATATTCTTTTACATGTAGTCCCATAAAATAATACAAAGTTAATTTAAATCAGTGAGACAAAATATTATTTGCTGACTGTTTTCACATGTTTATAAATCTGCACAAGTTTTGGAATTTAATCCTTGAAAAGCCAAATCAAATAAGGCAAGATGACATCAGCAAACACACTTTCCAAGTGCCTCAAAGGTCGAGATTTCTGTAGCAGGGGTTGTACTAACAGAAGAAAGAAGACTCTGTCCCTGTCCTAGAAGGATGTGCTTTGATGGATGCTCATACGGGGTCCTGAAAGAAAGAAAACAAAATGGGAAAATAATTGGACCAAAAACAGCTAATATAATTTTCAATGTGATAATAATGGCTTAGGTTTAATTATGGGAGTGGACTGGTTGGTGGGGGCGGGGTGTGGCGGGATAGCGTACATCATGCCAGTGAGATTTGGAAGATGTCTGTGGAATTTCTAGGATCCAGACCTGATCACCTGATATTCACGGAGACCCGTCGTTAAAGATAAAGCCAGGCAGTAGGTAAAACCATGAGGGCTGATTTTATTCAGTCACAGACTATTGCAATAAGGAAATGAATCCAGTGTGAACTGAACCCAACTCTGCCAAAAAGCAGAAGACTTTGTAAAGGCTGGGGTGTGCTAAGGAAAAGGCACTGAATGAAGGGGGTTAAGGGGTGTTGGTCCACGTGAATAGATCATCTGGGTTTGTTAATTAGTGCTTATCTGGAAGAGAAACAAACATGTCCTGTCTTCATGACCAACTGGGGACAGAGGTGCACAGCCCCGACCTAGGCCTTGACCCTCCCACAGAGTCTGTAGCGGTCATTTCCCTGATTGTTCACCTTCCAAAGACTCTCAGGTCCCTGAGAAAACAGTTTAGGTGGTAGAATTGTATCTCCAAGGACAGAGAAAAAATTCATAATTGCAAGCTTCTAAAGAATCTGCTTGAAGATGGGGTTCCAGGTCTGATCCACCTACCCCCAGGTTTTGCCTTGGAACAAAAAGTAATTTCTCTTGGAAGCATTGAACTTTTTCAGGCAAGTCCTTTAAGAGGGGCTGGAGTAAACCGAGGAGAGCAACCTCAAGCTGTCAGAAACTGTGCTGTTGGTTCAAGCAGGATGGGAATGAATGGAACCACTTGTGTTGAGATTCTGCAGTTTTTATAGGCCAAAATTGAGGTCAGCTTGATCAAGGAGAGAGCCTTTGTCATGGGTCCCTTTGCAATAATATAATCCTGCTGCATTTTAAATACTTCCCCACTCCTTGAAGACCAATATCATGGTACAAGCATAAGATGCCTCCCAGCAGGTGTGTTACTTGCCAGGACAGGAGAGAGAAAAGAAATCTTATTGGTGACTCCTAAGGTACAATTTCCAGTGACCAAGATCCCTGACTGCGTCTTGACGTGAATGGTCAATCCAGGTGTGAGAGCGTCTGCAGATGCTCAAAGATGTATTCCATAGCACGATGGGATGCCACAAGGAGGAATAAGGAGGGGATTTGGAAATGCACGGGCTTTATTAGATTAGGACAGGAGATACTGGGAAGTTACCTTGTAGATAGGACTGTTGAGGTGTTCATTTTCCTAATCGACATGAAACACCTTTCTCCGTCCTTTTCCTCCTTTTTATTTGTTTCCACTTAGTGAAATGGAGAGAGAATATTCCTTAGTAACACGTAAACAGAAAATAATACACGGATCTGGTTAGAAAATAGAAAATTCAAACAAGGTGAAAACACACCAAATGAAATTCCAAGCCAAGTCCCCCCTCCTGAATTGACTCCTTCTGTCCAGAATTTCCCCTCAAGAGATAACTGCTACTTATTAGTGTTTTGTGATTCACTCATGACCCAAAAGGATATGTATAAGCATGTATGGATGTACATGTATATTTTCCTATTTGTTTTTCTTCTTTTTTAATCTGTTTAAAAGGGATCATACTATCTATATCTCTTTACTTGTTTTTTTTAACTTATTACCAAATATTGAAAAACATTCCATATACAGATTTATATTATCTTTTATGTACCAGTTTTTTTTTCATAGATTTACCTTTCTCTTATTTTGCCAATTTCCTATCAATAGGAATTGGTTGTTTATAGTTTTTTGCCATTACAAATAATGCAGTAATTACTGAAATTTGATGGCCATAGTTCTAGGTGAACTTTCATCAATATATCTACATAGTAAGATCCATACAATGGGATTGTTCCCTCAAGGATATATAGAATTAAAATTTCTGTAGATAATGACGAATTACCCTCCAGAAGGGTATTCAAATTTACACTTCCATCAATAGGATACAAGAGCCTTTATTCCCCCAAACCTTCACCAGGAGTAAGCACCATTCAACTTTTTCCCCCCCATGCAATAGATATTTCATTATTTTGCTATTCATTTCTTTTATTGTAAGCATCTTTCATGTATTTATTGGCCATTTGTATGTTTGCACTGTAAGGTTCATAATCATATCTCTTACCCATTTTTTCTGTTGGCTTGCTCACCTTTTAATTTATTGCAATGAGCTCTTTGTAAATCAAGAAAATTAGCCTGTCCATCTGTCAAAAGTTTCTAATGGTAAAAATAAATTATCTTCCTTCATTTTAGCAGATGGAATTATTAAGCCCTCTCGTAAAAAGAATTTCAGCCTGATCCCATTTTAAAATGAGATATTGGAGATGAGAAAAGCCAAACTATCACTTACTTTAAAGGATAAGTGAACAATAAGAAGTCAGCATGATGTACTCAAGGGAAATTTGATCAATAAGAGTTGGGAAAGCAACCAAATATTCATGCCTTTATAATCTGCATAAAACTTGCACACTAGAACTTCAAAGAGCTGACTTTTTCCTGTAGTTCTTCAACACCTTTCAGAATCCCAAATCTTTCAAATTTTAAGTGATGCAGCTGACAAATGTTAATTTCTTTTTTGAGCAGCTCAGCATCGCTGCAAAATAGTATTAAGCAAATCCTTAAAATGAGATCAACGTATACTAGAAGACAACGCATAGTATAGCGAGAGGACTATGTTGTAGAGTGGCCATTATGATTGGCATCAGTGGACTTAGACTGTAGACTTGTCTTGTTGTGCCCAAATTCTGGATCCCAAGAAGATCGCCAAGGAGCCGGAACTGATGTAAACACAAAGGGTCTTTATTTGAAGCTGGAACTCGGACTCTTGTACCTCCCGACACAGCAGTGCAGAAGCAAGAGCCCCGAGCCAGGATTACACAGGCTTTTTATCTGGGTTTGAGTACACTTTTCAGGTGGGGAAGGTGGTCCTTTGAATTGATTGATTAGCATTCTCAAGGGCTAGTATTAGCATAATCTGATTATTTCATATTTGGTGGGCACGGGCTAGCTATGGATTGGCTTAGCTTGGGGGTCCCATGCAAATCACTGATTGGCTAATTCAAAGGGTTGGAACACTAATGGGCTCTGCTAGGGGCTGTTCTAGGAATCTGACCTCCTGTGGTTTTCCCTGGAACTCAAGGTGGAGGCAGGGTCTGCTAATCAGGGTCCAGTCTCACCCGGGGTGGTGACGGGGTCTGCTAATCTGGGTCTGACCCCCTGGCTACTCTGTTTACTGGAACCTGGGGCAGAGTCCAGGGTGACTTGTTTTCCTGGAACTCGGGGCCCAGAACTACTCTAAGATGGAACTTAAACCAAAATGGAGTGGCCTCAGCCCTAGGAGCCCTATACTTTCGTCATCACAACATAGCAACTCTCTAACACAGCAAACAGGGTTCACGGTAATCCCAATAATCACAGCAAACGGGCCAGGAGTCTAGTGCATTCCTAAGTCTAGTGCACACCATAAGTCTCTAAATCTAATACATAACAAGATTTAACACACAGCAACTTAGTCTAATACGTAGCAAACTAAACAGGCCTCACAGCACCCCAAGAAAAGTTTCACAGTGTTCACAGCAAACAGCAATCAAAACAGAATTCTCAGCAATCATAACCCTTAACAAGGTTCACAGTGAGCAGAAGTCTGGGGCACACTATCTCTAACACAGTACCCCTCTATGTCTACTACTTAGCAGAAAAGAGAACTGGCTTCAAACTAATGCAGGGCTGTCACTTGGGACAGGAAACTTAAAAACGCTCTCTTCAGTCTCTGTCACTTTCTTGTCCCGTTACATTAGGTAACTCCCTCCAAGTCTCTGTGTCTCAATTTTGTCTTCTATAAAACTAAAACAATAACTTTTCCACCTATCAAACAGATTGTTATGCAAATTAAAAGATCTTGTGGTAAAGCATTTTTGAAAGCCATATAGCACTCTCAATTACTTTAATTGTTGGACGGTAACATCTATAAATCACATTCAGCAATGTCTCTTGGCTTCCTGATTTTCTCCAACTCGTGAAAGACTGGTACTGATCACAAAACCTAATATAAACTGTTCCCATGATGTAGGTATCAATGAGCCTTAATTTTATTTTATCTATTCATATTTAAACAATGGTATATTTTGATTAAATGTGCACATTATAACTTCTTATTTTATCATGTTTAATATACGTCTTCAAATGTTGGAATGATTAGAATCAGAATCATTGACAAATCCAAAGTAGTCCTTTGCAAAGATGATTTATCCATTATAGGAAATAAAAGATTTAAGGAATATAAAGTAAGACCTACAAAAATGCTATTAGAAAGATTTCTATGGAAGAAATATTTCTAAAATGTTTGTATTCTAATTTCTTTTTTTTTTAACTTTTTATTGTCAAATTGGTTTCCATACAACACCCAGTGCTCATTCCAAGAAGTGCCCCCCTCAGTGCCCGTCACCCACTCTCCCCCCTTCCATACCCCCTTCAACCCTGTTTGTTCTTAGTATTTAAGAGCCTCTTATGTTTTATCTCTCTCCCTCTCTGTATCTTTTTTCTAATTTCTAAACATTTAAGGAAAGCTTTTTTTGTCTTTCAAAAAAGGAAACATTTTAATGCTTGAAATTATGAGGATTATGTAGTTCTAAAATCTACAGCGTGCCCAGAGATGTTAATATTGAAGCTGAGAGGTCTGAGCCACTTTAGAGATTTGGAACTTTATTCAGGAACACGCAACCTTGTCATTGAGGAGGGTCTTATTAACTGCAAATGGCCTATTGTGTGGAAATTGCCAGTGAACCGTTGCGATGATCTAAGAAGAATGAGGCAAACCTCATTCTGGAGGTTTGAGTAGCATAAAAGCCCAGGCTACCATTTGTAAGAGAATTCTTTCCTTAAAAAGATGATGTGTTGAGTTTATTGTGCCAGGCGAGGCAGATAGGACATTTCATTAGCATGTAGGGACTGCTCCCAAATATGCCTGCTCTTTCATCACACGTGCGTGCGCACACACACACACACACACACACACACACACACACTCAGATGTTTCCATTTGGTGCCTGACTCCTAGATAGAAACTCAAGCATGAGGACAGAAAAGGAGTCTCCGAGCCCCTTGTAGGCTACTTTCTCAGGGGCCATTGCTTCTTGATCCTTCTCTTTTTTCAGGTCTGATCTACCTTTCTTAGCCCTTGTATTAGCCTTGGTCTCATCTCAGGATGGCATCAGTGGACTGCTATCATTCTGAAATAAGTGTAGATTGAGACATTCCTACATGAGTAGTCTGATTTTTCTCCTGCTTTGTGCATGATTGCGTTTAATTCCCAGCTTTCAGTAGCCTGGCTCCCACTTTTAGATAGTGATTATTTTCTCAGAAGATTCTGTATGTCCCCGGATTTCAAGTCAGCTCTAGTCACTATGGGTAGCTGACATTAACTATAGTATCTAAACTCTGTGATGGGTCATTATGCACAGGGTTTTGAATGGATCCAGTCTGGGTTTCACCATTACTTTAACTGCAATTATTGCTACAGTGAAAGTCATCATATCATGTAAGGGTGTTTTATGCCCCACTTGCCTTGAGCCTAGTGTCAGAAACTGTGCTTTCTTTTTAAATCCAAAGGAACCCCTTGCTAAACCTTCTGCACTCCTAAGTTAGCCTGCACCTGGCTACCATCTTGAATGAAAAGATGTTTTAACATCTGAAGAACTTCCAACAGACTCTTATCTCCATGTGTCTTTGAGATTATGTTTCTCAACTATTCCTGGCTTTTTCTTACTTCTGGATTTTTTTTTTTTTTACCTTTCTGGGTTTTGTTTTTTTTTTTTTTTTTAGTTTTATTTTTAAGCAGTAATCACTCTCTAACATTCACTATACATTGACTTGTTTATTACCTGTCTCCCTGAATGGAATGTAAGTTTCCTTGGTCTTTTTTTACCCCTCTGATACCTGGTACCAAGCTAATGTCTGGCCCGTGGATGCTGACTAAATATTTGCTGAATAAATGAATGAATGATTTGTGTAACCTTGGATACCTTCTTTTGAAGGTTTCCATTTTGTTGTCTGCAAAATGGGACTATTAGACGAGATTAGTTGATTTCTAAGGACCATTCACATCTCGTGCTTGGGACCGAGAGTACAAATAACGAAAGCCAGTTTGGAGTGTGATAGGAAGGGACAGACATGCAGACAGAGAGTGATCTGTGTGCTTCCATGGGCAGGGGAGTCAGGGAAGGGCCTTTTGAAGAAAGCGAAGTCACCTGCACATCCAAGAGAGAAGATATTCAGCAGAGGGAACTGCAGGTGCAGACAGGAGTGTGTTCGGAGTGTTCAAGAAACAGCGAGGAGGTGGGCATAGCTGTAGTATAGTAAACAAGGGAGAGAGGGTTGGAAATTAGGCGAGGAATTCGCCAGGGGCCAGATTGTGTTGGGGGTGGGTGAGGAAAGGGATGTATCGTGCTTGGTGTGAGAGGGCGTGTGCGTGTGGTATGGTATGCGCAGTGTGTGTGTGTGTTTGTGTGATGTGTGTGTGTGTGGTATGCGTACATGCGTGGTGTGGTGTGGTGTGCGTATATGTATGTGTATGTGTGTTTGATGTGACAGGCATCTGTGTGCACGTGTGCTATGGTGTGTGTCATGGTGTGGCGTGTGTGTGTGTACTGAATTTATTAGTGGTTGGTGGCAAGGGAATTGTATATATGGGACACGTTGCGTGTGGTGAGTGTGTGATAGACCGTGTATGGTATGTGTGTATGTAGTGTTGTGTGTGTGGCGAGGTGTACGTGTTGTATGTGTTATGCCCAGAATTCGGGGGACCCCAAAAACCACCAGGGAGCCGAGTCCGATGCAAGAACAAAGAGCCTTTATTCGAGCTAGCTCGAGCTCAATCTCCTACCGCACCGACGCAGCAGTGGGTCGAGAGAGAGCGCGTTCTCAAAAACACAATAGTTTTAAAGGGGTCTAGGGGCAGTGGGAGGCGTGATGGTCGTGACCCTAGCCGATTGGCTGAGGAAGGGTCAAGGGTCCTGTTCCACAGGTTACTGGGCGTGGTTCTTTTGGAACCGGGAAGTGGCAGGTTTTAAGCTTTTGCTCAGGCACTGGGGACTCAGGGTGGAGGACACGGAAACACAATGGAGTCAGTCCCAGTTTGCCCTTAAGCAAAATGGAAACAGTCCCGATTTGCCCTTACATATGTAGTGTGTGCAGGTGTGTTCGGTGCGAGAGGGGTGTAGTTGTGGGGTGGCGTGTGTGTATGCGGTGGTGTATGTGTATATTGAAGGTACTATTATATTTTTAACAAAAGCTGGTCAAAACTCATGCTGCCAGGGTGTTTCAAAACCTCGGCTTGAAAGGAAAAAAAAAAAAAAGAAATATTTCATTTCTGATCATCTCCTTCTGAACCACTCACAGGATTAAAGACCACCTCGCGTATGTTATTGCATACTAATAAGGAATCTTGCTTATCGAATAACCCAGGTTTTCAATAATTCATTGATGCTTCCTAAGAAAGAATGCTGTTTTTCTTCTGCTACATCGTCATGACCATTGAAGTCTAATTCCCTATAACATTGTAAATATAGACTGCACCAAGTCACATATTCCCAAACAAATCCATAATACATCTCAGGAAAGCACAGAGTTGTAAGATTCATTTGTTTATAATTCTGGTTCGAATGTGAGCTTGAAAGCCCGAGGATTCATGACCTATATCATCCAGTCTCTTATGCCCCTGACAGCTTGGGCTGCCAAGAAATGTGTATCAAAGCGTCAGGGAAGCAAAATATATTGTCATTCTCAACTCTCTTTTATGTATTAATATCTGTACCCAAAACCTCTCTTCTCATTTAATCAGCGAAATGAAATGATATCCTGTCTCCATGTTAACCCACATGGAAAACACAACCAAGATTGAAGCAGTCAAGACGTGCTTCACGACCAAGCTTTCGGTATTTTCAGAAGACACTGGGAAATACTTCACACATTTGACAGACAACATGACAGAGTTTTCCCCTAGTCAGGATTGTGGCAGCTCTACACCAAAAGAAGATCTATCCAAAATACACTGGGTAAACCGGAAAAGGGAGCAAAGGCAGTGAAGCCCCCTCCTCTCGCTAGTGTTGTTACTGGTGCGTCCCTGCGTGTCCCAGGATATGTTTACTTGCTGAATATCTTGACCCAAAACAAAAGAGAATCTTCTTAGGTAAGACTTGTGTATTTTCTCCAGGGGTGTTGGTCCAGGGATAGTTTCTAGTCATTATTGGTGCTTTCAGCTGACAGACCACACATCTCTAACGTGTTTTATACTCGAGAGACTGAATTCTGTGGAGATACTTTAAAAGGACGGAATTGCATTATAAAATGGTCGATTGCTTGAGCTCTTCAGTCCGATGGCTGTGGTTTGAATTCTGGCTCTGCTCTTCACTAGATATGGATCCATGGGAAGTTTGTTAAACTTCCTCCACACAAAGTTTCTATTTAAGATATAATATGAAGTTGATTCTAGAGTGGGGATTAAATCAGCGAGCACATGTCCAAGTCCCTGGCACAAATTCAGCACTCGGTGTTAGCTATTATATTCCACTTCTAGGTCAAGTATTAAAAGTGTGTGCAACATCTTTACAATTTTCAGAGTGTTGTCACGTGCATAATCGGATGCGCTCCAGACAACAACCCACCGTAGTAGAGCAGATGTTGTCCCACTTGGCAAAAGAGGACAGATTAGAGATCTGTGACTTCCCCAAAACCTTGCCACTGCCATGTCATGGAACCCGAATGTGGAACCAAGTCTTGCATGTCCCAGTGCTCTCCCCAGTGGATCAACTGACCCAGTAAAATATTGAGTAGATATGAGACTAGAAAGATTATAAGAGGTTCCAACACAAGTTCTAGGTTTCTGTGTAGTGGTGGTGTCGGGGATCCCCAAGACCACCCTCAGGCTCAGCGATTCTCCGGAAGGACTCACAGAACTGAGAAAAGCTGGTAAACAAATGGGAATGGTTTTTGGTAAAGACTACAGATTAAAATCAGTCAAGGTAAAGATGCTGAGAGCAGGAGAAACCAGGCATGAGCTTCCAGTTATCTTCTCCCAGAAGAGCTGGACAGGTTGTGCTTAATTCTTCCAGTGACAATATGTAATGACACATATAAAGTTTTATTGCCAACCAGGGAATGCACCTGAGCCTTTGTGTCCAGGCTTGTTATTGGGGATCAGTCTCGTAAGCACGGAACACCTGAGTGGCTGACCTTAACTGCTCAATCTCCAGGCCTCCAGAGGTCAAACAGATATAGCGTGGCCCAGGGCCCCAGGCAAATAAAACAGATGTTCACCATAATTCCCATAAATTACATTGTTAGCATAAATTATCTGGCTTGGCCCAAAGAATCAATTATACAAAGATGCTATAATCAGGAAGGATATTCCAAGGGCCTGGAGATTAAGGTAAGGCCAGTCCTTTCTTTAGAATGTGCAAGGTTGAAGTACTCCAAGTCAGCTGAGCTAATCTTGTAAAGGACGGCACAGCAGAGATATAGTGTCTGGGAATTCTGAGGATATCAGAGCACAGCAAAGGGTAACTTAGAGGCAGACCCAGCCCCAAAGTGAGCCTAAGAACCAATTTCTAAGTTTGGCCCATGCATCAGTCCTCCAAGCCGATGGGCATGTTCAGCTATTTTGGTGGGCTACCAGAACCTGGAAAAGCTGCCTTTGATCCTAGCCATGATGGAAACTCCTGTCTCTATTTTGGGCCCATTGGCATTCTGGGAATAACACACACTCCCCACTCTGGGAAACCTCCCACAGACGGAGAGGGAGAGAGGCCATATTGTTACTCAATAATCAACTCTAAAGGAAGGGTTTTATTGCAGGCACATTCAAACTTTCATTATAATCATGAGAATGAAAAGGTAAAACTCAAGCAACAGAAAGCTCAACTCAGAATGGCTGAAACAGCTAAGGGATTTGTTATCTCACATCGCAGGAAGCCCTGAAGTTAGTACAGCTCCAGGGTTGTTCGATTCAGCACCTTGACAACATCATCAAGAGCCTCAATTCTTTGCTCTGCTCTTCCATTCTGATCATGTTGGTTAGCTTCCTCCTGGCTAAAAAAAAGTGACTGGAGCGGTCCAGGTGTCACATCTTCACAGTCCATTATCTGAACGCAAAAATGGGGCTTTTTGAAGAGCTAAGAAACCTTTCCCAGAAGCCTCCCCCACCAACTTCTTTGATGTCCCCCTGGCCAAACCTTCTTCTTCTTAACCCAGTCGCTGGCAAGGAATGAAATTTTCTCCATTGGCTTAGTGTAACCAAACTTCAATGCCTGAGACTGGGAATGGGACCAGTATTCCCTAAAGCCTATGGTTCCTTGGGAAAGTGAGGATACTAGAAAAAAACTCAGGGTCCATTAGAAGAGAATGAGTGATCGCTATTGGATAGGCAACCAAAGTTGTGTCCTGCAGCAAACTCGCAGGTAGATCAGCACAGCAGAGGCAATTCTTCACAGCTTCTGGAATCTCCAGTCTTCGTGGGGGAGTCATTTGTGTTGCCTCAGTTTCTTGAATGATTCTTAGGAGAAAAGTACAACCAAAAGAGCCACGTTGGATACTCATATAAGCTTTATTTTCCTACTCTTGTCCAAAGGAGAGCCCTTAACTTTAGGAAGGAAGCACACCCTTTGTTTCACCAATGTCTTGATCACTAATTCAGATGTGCCTGCCCCACTGGTCCTGATGCTGGTGCTTCTGACTAGAGTCCCTTAAATCTTGGACATATCTCTGTCACCAGAGGGACCACAGAAGTTTTCCACATTTCCGTATGGCATGAGATTTTACAAAATTAAGACCTTCTGTCCTCTTTTTCTCTTCCCCTTGCCCGTTTCATCTTCCATTGTCCACATACCCTCAGGTTTGATAACCTTCCATCAGGAAACAGGATGGCTGAGATTCTTCCCCAGTGAAACTGGGGTTTCATTAATCTAACAATCCCTTTGGCTATTCCCAGTCTTTTCAATTTACGGAAATAAATATGTGCTCCCGACTGGTGGAAACAACTTTCCAGCTATTATTTCTCAGTTTAAAAACCATTCGATGGCTTTTATAATTTGGTATTTTGTATCCAGCTTCCAAACACTCTATCCTAGAACTGATAATACATTTCACTTATCTTAAGTGCTTCCCCTCCAGAGCTCTCCACCCACCCTCCTTATTGTGTTTAAATGCAGGAGGAGACATTGACATCCTGACCCTCTATTACAGCTCAATTCCTTTTTCTTTGCACTTCTGTCTCCCATTGTCAAGTTCCCTGAGAACCAACTCAATAGTTACCTCACACTTTTGGTGATTTGTCATTATTTCCTCATTCAGCCTCTTCCCATTAAATGAGTTGGGATAACTGTCTTTTTATAGGCTGGCTTACACAATAGTAGATGGGCGATCTGTAGGTGAAAATATGCTTCACAATCCTTTTTTCAGACAGATGCCTTAAAAGTTGACTCTGGAGGCTGTCAACATAAAAGATTCCTGAGGAGCATGAGGCGTGAAGGAGGGTAGCACAGCATTCCTTTGATGGGGACTCACACTTTAACATGTCCTTGTTTGCATAGCTTTTGCTTTTTTTTTTTTTCCTGATTATAATAATACATATTCATTGTAGAGAATTTAGGTGAAAAAACCCCCCATATTTCCTTTATATGGACAGGCAGCTATCAGAAGAGATGTGGAGAAGTATACTGAAGGCAAACATCCTAATGAATAAGACTGAATCACATACTGTACTTGCACAGTTATTGTCATATGCATTCAGGCAGAAGTAATGAAGTCCTTATGCTGGCAATTTGTTATCATAAGAACACTGATCACTGGCATCTAAAACATTTAAGATATTTTCGTAAAGAAACATGAGGCAGGTCAATTCCACAAACAGTCAACAACAAATATATTTAAGTTCCTACTAAGTTCCAGGTACTGTTCTAGGCTAGGGAGTGTGGCAGTAAGGAGAACAAAGCCCTCAGAAGCCTCTCGAAACTTACATTTTTGTGACTAAGACAGACAAAGAAATAAATATATAAGGGGCCTCTTGCACAGAAGCCCTGAAGGAAGTGAGGGCCTCGCCTATGTTGATATCCAGGGAGGAACAAGTTCAAAAGAACTAACATGGAAGCACATCCGCTAACGTGGATGCTGCAGGGGCAGCAAGGAGGCCAGTATGACTGGCCTGGGGTAAGCAAGAGGTTGCGTGGTGAGGAGATGAGGCCAGAGAAGCATGAGGAGGCTAGATCATGCTTCCAGGCCTTAGACCGTGGAAGGACTTCTAATTTGACTTAGAGGTGGAAAGTCCTGGAGGCTTTTGGGCAGAGATGGCCTGACTTAATTTTTTAAAGGAATATAAATGCTAACACATGGACAATTGAAAAATGACCAATATGACCATGATGAAGAAAAGATACAGAAGAAAAGGCATTAATCTAAGTAATTTTGGAAAATGATATTTTGACTATATATTGTGTATTAATAGTCTAGTTTCTCAAGAGATACAGAACCAGTAGGAGATAGATACAGATACAGATAGATAGATAGATGGATAGATAGATAGATAGATAGATGATAGATAGATAGATAGATAGATAGATAGATAGATAGATGATAGATATAGATAGATACCATGTGTTCCATGTCATACCTATCTATGATTTATTATAAGAAATAAGATCTCACAATTATAGACACTGTGAGTCCCAGGATCTGCAATCAACAAATTCCTGACCCAAAAGAGTCAATGGTTCCAGTCTGAGTCTGATGGCCTAAGAATTAGGATAGCTGACAGAATAAGTTCTAGTTTGAGTCCAACACCAAAGTCAGAAGAAAACCAATGCCCCTGCTGGAAGATAAACAGAGAGAAAAAGTTATTTCTTACTCAGTTTTTTACTCTAGTCAGCCTTTCGAAAGACTATATTTGGCTCCACATTGGGGAGGCCCATCTTCTTTACTCAGTTTACTGATTCAAACTTTAATCTCATTCAGAAATACCCTCACAGACACATCTAAAAATAATGATTATCTAAATATCTGGGCATCCCATGGCCCATTCAAGTTGAAACATAAAATTGCTTACATACTGTAACATTTAAGCTTACATACTGTAAGGTTAAAAACAAAATGAACTTACAGAAATATTTTATTTGAATTGGTAAATTCGTTTTTCACAGAGGTGTCAATTAGCAACTCTGAAACTACTTTATGTCCATTATAGGATTGTGAAAATAAGTGAATAGATTGTGGCTAGTGAGAACCAGGTATCTTAATAAAAGAGAAAGGATATATAAACAAAGACAAAGGGGAGACTACAAGGAAGCTTGTGGTGTTGGGTTGGAATCAGATATATAAATGTGAATCATGGTGTTAAATAGACAGAGGTGTGTGTGTGTGTGCGCGCGTGCATGAGTGTGTGCACATGCATACAAATGTATCCTTGATCTTTCATTGAAAGGGGGCTGGAAGTGATGACACCCCAGTAATGATGAGCACACTGCTCCTGATTTCTAAGCATCATTCTCCAATCACAGGAACTTGGGCTACTTGGAGAAATGGCTGATCCCAAGACTGGAAAGGGAAAGTCAAAGGATAAGCCTGGATTTCATAGAATGCCAGTTAATTAATGGTGAAGGAATGGTAGAAAAATTATTCTTTTATAAATACCACAGTAATAATTGTCACAAGCTAGCAAGATTGCCAAAATTAGTGGACAACTATGATGAGAAATAGGATATTTGCAGTCTCCAAGTATATCTCCACAAGATACTTATTAGTTACAATGAGAAAAAAGTCCTGGCAGACACCACCTCAAACAAATGATCAAAGTCAACATCACCAATGAGGAGGCATACTGACTTTGTGTACCTCCTGATATGCTGCATCAAGAAGGGCATGATATCACTTCTTTAATCTTCTTGCCAACAGTGCACAATATCTATACAATCATGGAAAAAACATCAAACCAATTCAAACTCTAAAGAAGAACTCTAAAATAGCAAGGCACAGAAAATAAGGAATTGATTCAGATTGGAGGAGATTTAAAAAACTTAGGAACTATATGTAATATGGAACTTAGATTGAATTTTGGACCAGAAAGAACAATTGGAGAAAATTGAATAAGGTCTGCAGATTAGTTAATAGTAGTATATAGATATTATCTTCCAAAATAGCATTAGGCTACCAGTTAGTCAAAGTTATTAAGAAAATGACCATTGCATGGAAGACAGTAATCAAATGTATTAGTTCTAGGAAAAGGAAAAACTACTCAGAATTTAGAAATAAGAGTTACAGCTAAATTACACACTTTAAAAGTATGCAAAATATTCCAATCAGTTTGATATCGAACTTCAAAATGATTCAAGTTCCATTCATCTCAAATCTGGTAACTTTCTCTCCCAATTCAAATCCTTTAAGTATGAGGACAAGGAACTGTTAGAGCCAACCCAAAGAAAGAAAAAGCCATCTATGCTGGAAGAGGAACAAAATTAGCACTCCATAACTGAGCTTTGACTCTCGAATTGTCTTTAGGCTAAAATTTTTCCAACTACTTTTAAGCATCCAGTTTTACACTTTCCTCTGAATTATGAAATGCATGATATGTATGTCTCTGAAGAAAGAGGAAAAAGGACTATTCTTTGCTTCTTTTGTTCTGTTTCCTTCTCTGTGAGTTGATCTTTTCATTCAAGTTGATTTCCATGAGAGAACTAACCCCAAATTGCTTCAGACAGGATGTGGACCATGTTAATTTCTACACAGCCAAATAATCTGCCTCTTCACATTTGTATTCTTTCAGTATGTTTCAATATGTTTCTTTCAATATACTGTTCAGTAAGTATGTTTCAATGTCTTTTTCAAGAAGTTTGTTTAGGGGGGCGGACGTTACTACACTGCATTCCACTAGGTCACATTACTATGCCATTGTTGGGAGACAATTCTCCAGGGTCTCTCGTATAACCACACACCTTGTAAGCAAAGTACTAACTGCTCTTTGTTCCAAACTATCTGTTCTGGAAACTTGTGTCACCTACCAGCACCCGATGGAACAGAGGCAGACAAACTTGTTAACATGCAAGGAGAGCAAAATCTCACATCCTTGACAGGTTTCGACAGTTATTTTCACTTGTTGACCAGAAGTACTAATTTCAGGCATGAGATTTTAGGACTGGTGCTCCATCCCGTAACTGCTCTAAATGACTTGCGAACAAGTACCACAAAAATACTCACTTGAGACCAGGTTTAACACCTGTAGGGAGTTTTGTTTTGTTTCTTTATTTGTGTGTTTTTAACTATTTTTTCCTAGAAGTCAGTGTCTCCTTTAGTGGGAATGGGACCAACCTGTGCTTCCTTCAGCCCCAGGTAGAGCAGGTTTCAAAAATCTGACTTAGCTGGTATCATGGTTCTAATTTATGCCAACGACATTTTAGCCCCCTTATAAATTGGTTCCCCAAGCAAGCGCCTCCTAACCTGCCCCATGATCTGGTTCTGTTACCTACAAGAGCGTGTGTGTGTGTGTGTGTGTGTGTGTGTGTGTGTGTGTGTGTTTGCATCCCCATCTTCCTACTTTTTCCCCCAGCAGTAAGCCTTGCTGCTGGGATCAACATGTTTCTGCAAGCCCAGAAAATTATATTCGTTACATTTCTGGGTCTGTTTTAGAAACAGCTCTGAAAATCTCTAAGTCTCTTTTGTTTTGTTAGTTTTAGGGCATCACGTGCGGCGCGGAGAAGGACAGTTGAGGAGACATGGAAAGGTGGTGCCAGATGGTATGGATCACATAGGAGACTGAGTAGGTGGATGAGTGCGGTGTGTCTTTTCTTAGGAACAGATGTGTTGCCAGGTTGCAACAGCTCAGAAAGATGAGATGAGTATTTGCCATGAATCTTATCTTTTCTGTCGGAGATTTACTGAATAGGAGTAGGGTTTGGCTCTTTCTTTTTATCCGTTGCCCTGTAACCAAACTGTAATGCTCCATTTGCTGAAAGGGACTACCCTATATCGTTTAATGTAAAATATCGCCCACTGTAAGACGCTGCATTATTTTATCATCTACTGAGAAACAAAACTCATTGCCAATTAGCTATGATACAGTGCATGTTATAAGACACAGCCCTTAAATTAAAAAAAAAAAAAAGTTTTTAAAAAAAGGACACATCCCAATTTCAAGGGTGTTGAAACTTGAAAAATAGTGTGTGTCTAAGGATTAATGACATATGGTAACAGGGGCTGCAGGCTCCGTGCCTAGGTCATTTCGATGTTTGAACACATAATATGTGCCTGTCACATTTGCATTCATGTGTCTCCAGCCCTGTCAGCTCTGCGGCAAAGGAGGGGGTATAAATCCCATTTTACGAAGCAGGAAACTGAGCTCTCGGAGGTTAGGTGAGGTGAAGGGGAAGCTGCCAGGAGGAGGGGGAGCCAAGATTTGAACCTAGCCCAGTCACCTCTCCACGCCGAGAGGCTCTCGCCTCCTCTCTGAGGAATTGTCACTTTGACGAAGCTGTGCTAGTTGAGAGTGGCTCTGAGGAGGACACCAAATCTAAATATTTGCGGATTTGTTTGAGAAACAATCCCCACCCGCCGCACAGCTGTCACACAGCAATAATTGTGAGTCTGTGCTCCTCTCTTGAAGCTCAGAGTTAAAAGCGAAAGAAGGGGTGAGGGGGTGGCGATCGCCCCACAGCAGCCATTACTAGAGACGGAATGGGGCCGATGCTTCAGGAAGCTACAGAGTGCAGCGTCATTGTTTACCTCCTGTCAAGTCTTTATTCCTAGGGGAAAAGCCCTTTCAGAACTCTGCCTCGATAAGGTTTTTGGCCCTTTTCAAGAGGCCGAAACGTTGAAGGCTTTGAATTCTTAAAGCATATGCATAAAGTAGTTCTAGTACATTATTTAAAATATACCTTTCTCTCTCTCTCCCTCTCCCTCTCTCCCTCTCAGCTGTGATTTGAAGAAGTCTTCGCCACAGCCAAGAACAGAATTTTAACTGATGGCAAAAATATAAAGCCTTGAGGTAATGTTTTATCACTGTTTATTATTGTATCCAAAGAAGAGGCCTTGACAAGTGTTGGCTGCCGCTGGGTTGCCATGGCACTAATCAGTCAAGCAGGGATGGGATTTGCAAAGCCTGCTTAACCCTTTTTCTTACCCATTAGTGCAAAGCTGAAAGAGAGACTTTCGTTTCGTGCAGTACTTTGGGGTGAGGCAAATATGCCCCTTCGTAAGGACGTCTCGGCCTTGCTGCCTGGGTCTTCACTCTCCCTCACCCCCCGGCTCCAACTACATGCATTGCCAGAGTGGGCAGCCATCCTCCAGGCCTCTGAGCACTTCCTCCGTCTGGAGCACCCTTCTGCACCTGTCCCAGCCCCAACTCCTACTCATGCTCTCTTCTGTGAAGTCAGCACCTCCTCCAGGTAGACTTCTCATCCTTTCCTCCGCTCACTGTGGGTTAGGAAGTCATCCTAAGTGGTCCGGTAACGCTCTGTACTTACCTCCATCTCAGCACCCATC
Source organism: Paguma larvata (assembly GCA_030068075.1). Taxonomy (NCBI): domain Eukaryota; kingdom Metazoa; phylum Chordata; class Mammalia; order Carnivora; family Viverridae; genus Paguma; species Paguma larvata. The sequence goes on along the minus strand of CM057828.1, from coordinate 66,226,399 downwards.
GCCTCGAGTACAGTTTTTTGAGACAGTCTTGGTGAAGGGCATCCAGGGCTGGTGTGCTTGTGTTCGAAGCTCTCCTTTGCTACCTGCAGGCCGCGATCTTGGCCGAGGCACTTGATCTCTCTATGCCTCAGCCTCTCACTCTGTGCAAGGAGAATAACATTAATATTTACTTCACAGAATCATTGTGGGGGCTAAATGAGATAATCTAAGCAAAAGGCCTAGCCCGAGTGAAAGTTCAATACATTAGAGTCGAATCCTCTCTCCTCTACGTAAGCTCCATGAGAGCGGGGACCTTGTCTTTTATTTTTGAAGATTCAGGACGTAACAAACATCAGGCCCATAGCATGTCCTAAAGGTCTAACACTGTGTGCTCAAGGCACGGGTTTCTCTACATAAATGAAAGTTTCGTATAGCTACAGCTTACCCCTGAACAAACACAAAGAAAATCTCTTCTTATTTCTGCTTATTAAATTAATCCATATATATTGGTGAAAAATTGGAAAACATAGAATTGTAAGAAACAGAATAAAAACCGTTTGTGGACCAGTCCTCCACTGTTAACACGTTCGTGTACATCCTTTCACACACGCGTGCATTCTTTTTAATGCACAGGTGTGCGTTTATATGATATGAAATACTGTAATTTATTTTTTAAAATATTTGTTGGCTATTTCTTTATTGATGGGCAATTTCTCATAGTGTTAATACTGCAGTGGACGTCCTGTGTCATCTGTCTTCGCAAACATACAACATTGTTCTTAAAATCTTTTTCTTGAACCGTTTGCGCCATCCGGCAGTTCAGAAGCATGGCCACATCACTGCATCCTTAGCAGCACTGGGCTTTATCTTAAAAACGCCTTTGCCAATTTGATAGGTGAAAAATAGATCTCATTTCCCCCTCCTTCTATAAGTCGATTACATAGCTCCTCACTTAAATCTTCTGATGACTCACTGTGGTCATTTTGAGCATTAAGTACTTATTATCCCTCTGAATCTCCTTGCAGTTCCCAGGGGCTAATGAGGTATGTAAAGCTCTTTGTCCCTACGTTGAATGGTCCCAGATGGCTGGGCTTTCTTCTTTGTTTTTAGCTTCTTCCTACACCGTAACCACCATATGTGGCTTCTCGCTGCTTCCAACAGGACACCAACTCTTCTGATTCTCTATTTTTGATTCATTGTGTTTAACGAGTTGTTCCTCGTATGCCTACAGTATACAAGGTTTTGGGAAAGACTTTGAAGAAGAGAAGAATACAAATAATAATAGAATATATTACAGACCTACTCTGAACAAGGAAATAGAGTTGTAAACAATTATGTGAGGAAGTCAAGTGGAGACAGTGGAAAGAGTCCTAAAATTAGGACTGAGGGCAAATGATGAAACAAGATTCCTGAGTGGGATCTAGTATTTTTTTTTAAGTGTTTATTTTTGCGAGAGAGCGAGAGAGGAGAGAAAGAAGGAGACGCAGAATCCAAAGCAGGCTCCAGGCTCTGAGTTGTCAGCACAGAGCCCAACACGGGGCTTGAACCCATGAACTGTGGAATCATGATCTGAGCCAAAGTGGACACTTAACTGATGGAGCCACCCAGGGATCTAGTGTTTCTTAAAGCTTGCTTTAAAACTCTACATAAGGGTGCCTGGGTGACCCTGTCAGTTAAGCATCTTGAAGAGAGTGTTTTTAAGTTTCTTGTCCCAAGTGACAGCCCTGCATTAGTTTGAAGCCAGTTCTCTTTTCTGCTAAACATAGAGGGGTACTGTGTTAGAGATAGTGTGCCCCAGACTTCTGCTTACTGTGAACCTTGTTAAGGGCTATGATTGCTGAGAATTCTGTTTTGATTGCTGTTTGCTGTGAACACTGTGAAACTTTTCTTGGGGTGCTGTGAGGCCTGTTTAGTTTGCTACGTATTAGACTAAGTTGCTGTGTGTTAAATCTTGTTAGGTATTGTATTTAGAGACTTAGGAATGCACTAGACTCCTGACTGGTTTGCTGTGATTGCTGTGAACCCTGTTTGCTGTGTTAGAGAATTGCCATATTGTGAAAGTATAGTGCTGTTAGGGCTAAGGCCACTCCATTTTGGTTTAAGTTCCATCTTAGAGTAGTTCTGGGCCCCGAGTTCCAGAAAAACAAGTCACCCTGGACTCTGCCCTGGGTTCCACGAAACAGAGTAGCCAAAAGGCCAGACCCAGATTAGCAGACCCTGTCACTACCCCGGGTGAGACTGGACCCAGATTAGCAGACCCCGTCACCACCCCAGGTGGGACTGGATCCTGATTAGCAGACCCTGCCTCCACCTTGAGTTCCAGGGAAACCACAGGAGGTCAGATTCCTAGAATGGCCCCTAGCAAAACTAACCAGTGTTCACCCACGCTCACTGACCATTTGAATCTGCGCGGGACCCCCAAGCTAAGCCAATCCATACCTAGCCCGCGCCCGCCAAATATGAAATACTCAATCAGAAACTAGCCCGCGAAAATGCCAATCAGTCAATTCAAAGGATCTCCATTCCCGCCCAAAAAGTGTACTCGAACCCTGATAAAAAGCCTGCGTAAACCTGCCTCGGGGCTCTTGCCACTGCATCGCTGCGTCGGGAGGTGCAAGAGTCCGAGCTCCAGCTTCAAATAAAGACCCTTTGCGTTTGCATCAGTCCCAGCTCCCCAGTGGCCTTCTTGGGATCCAGAATTTGGGCACAACAATCTGACTCTTGATTTCAGCCTAGGTCATGAGCTTGTGGTTTGTGAGTTTGTTGGCTATATGGGCTTCGCACTGACAGTGCAGAACCTGCTTGAGATTCTCTCTCTCCCTCCCTCTCTGTCCCTCTCCTGCATTTGCTTTCTCCCTCTCTCTCTCTCAAAAAATAAGTAAATTCAAAAAATGCTTTAAAATTCTACCTCAGAAAATTATCATTGAATAAAATCCTTCTAACCCGTTGGCATGGAAACTAGATAAAATTATTGAAATACTATGCTAAATAGATTAAATGAGCTTAATTTGGGGCTCGGGGTGCTTCTTCTGCGATAAGGGCTCTAAACCTGCAGGCTCTGACTACGAGAATGTCAGTTGGCTCTTCAGAGGACATTCTGGCTTCTTTCTTTGGTCCCAGCTATGTTTCTTGGCGGGGGGGGGGGGACGGATATTGGTGCCAGGATATCCCAGTTAAATGTTTCTGTATAATAGTGAGAAACAGTGAGAAAGGATGATGTTAATGATATGGTTTCTTTGTAACTGAACAATCTGAGCTTCTTTCCTTTCGTCCTGTCTTTGAAAAAGATGCTTATTCAGGAGTGATCCAACCAGTTGAAATGTAAATATTACTCGGTATCTTAGATATTTTATGCACATGTGGGAAAAATCTGCATCTTGTAAACTTTGCTTGGGGCACCTGAGTGGCTCACTCAGTTAAGCATCCAACTTCGGCTCAGGTCATGATCTCACGGTTTGTGAGTTCGTGCCCCGAGTCGGGCTCTGTGCTGACAGCTCAGAGCCTGGAGCCTACTTTGGATTCTGGGTCTCCCTCTCTCTCTGCTCCTCCCCTGCTCATGCTCTGTCTCTCTTGCTCTGTCTCTCAAAAATAAATAAACATTAAAAAAAAAAGCTTTACTTGACCTATATTTCCTGAATGCTTTTTGTATGCCAGGCACTAAATATTTTACCACTGGTTTGCAAATTCCTAACTAGAATTATTTTTGATTAATTTTCACCCAGATCTACTGGCATCACCTAAGCCCAAATGTGATCTTGTAATAAGATGATTTTTCTTTTCCTTCGGAAGCTTAGGATCCAGTATAGAACCAACTTTGCCAGAGGAATATCTGATTTAGTGTAACGTTTACCCCATTTCTCTATAGCATATTATCCCATATAATGTTTCTTGTGATTGCAAAGATAAAAAATTTTTACAACCAATAATAAATGAATGATGGGCAATTTTTCTAGAATTGCTTTTCATCTTTGTCGGCTTTATGAAGGTTTTCACATCTTCACATATCTACTTCCAAAGACTGTACGTGTATCAGGAAAATGTTCTGATAACTAATCTGACACATATTCTTTTAACAACTCCAGAGAGAACACAGATCACTTATTGCTAGTTGTTTCAATAATTTTTCTACAGCGAAAGGATTCGCGTGGTTAAAAAGTCCCATCCTATATGTGCTTGTTCGAGTGCCTATTTATAAGCTTTTATGACTAACTCCTTGATTTTCTATCAGCTCTTAAAGTTGGTGGGCAAAAGCTGACTTATTTGAGTTATGCACCCACAAAACCTTGCATCTTTAAAAAAGAAAGTTGTTCCAGAGAGCTGACTCAGGGCTATCCTTTGGAGCTGGTTATGTGCATGGTGCACTGCTACTGAGCCGTAATGCTCGATTGGTCATCTACTTCAATTAAAAAGCTCAATGTCTAGTATTAATTTGACTTTATATTAGTAAACAAATTTGTAAGCTCAGTGACAGAGGGAAAGCATACGGTAACAGTTGTACGTTTTAAGATCATTGTAGTAGCATGATCTCTTTAGGTTTCATCTGAACGCTATCCTTTATTCTCATCCCAAATGATTTCGTCCACCCCTTCACACACACACACACACACACACACACACACACACACACACACACTAATATCTCAAACAAACACTAGCAAGGCTTCTAACAGGTCAAAGCCAAATCTGTAGGAGAGCCCATCCCCCCTTAAGTTCCTGCTTGGGAAAACTTGAGATTGACAAAATGATTTCCTGTTTGTTCCAGTCAACATCTGAAGATAGGACTCCTGTTATCCAATCTCTGGAGCCATGGAAGCCCTGTTTCCATAATAGCCAGTTAACAAACCCCAATGGCCTAATCGTGTTGACCAATCCCCCTGATCTGCTTTTTGTAATTTTCTTCTTCTCTGACTCTCACTCGGTCTCTACACCTCTACATGGGTCAGCGTTAAGGTTGGTTCTATACTCAATTCCTTTTTTTCTACTGTACTGGTTACTGAAGAAAGCCTGTTTTTACTGGCTTTAACTAGTGTCCAGCTTTTTTTTTTTTTTATGCATCCATCTAAAAACTTGAACTAAACCAATCAAATTGTAGATGCACAGAAACTTTTCTTTGCTCACCTCTAAAACATGTCAATAGCGCTAGTCTATGAATTGGCCATAGTAAAGTATAACTGGCCAAAGTCAGGACAACACGTGATTCACAATCCATTCTATGAAGAGAATTTAAAATAATGTTCTGCTCATCTCAATCATTCCTTCCATAAAATGAAAGAATCCAAGAGGGAAGTCTTTTTATAAACAAGTAACTAGTCAGGATGAACTATAGTCAAAATTAAAAGCATCACCCTTATCCAAAGGGTTTTTCTGTTGGTGATGACTTTTGTTTCTGTTGGGCATTCCTGGGGCATTTGTGCTGGATTTCCTCACTGACCTTCTGGGGGCATGAGGCAGAGCTGAGTGGGGCTGGCTTTCTAAAATTGGTCTTCAGATGACTCGTCAAAGCCAACCATGCTGCCTACCTGTGAATGGCCTGAGATGTCAGGTGGGGTTTGCTGGAGTTGTCTGGGGAAAGTGCCAGTTGTCTTTGCATCCTGCACATGGACAAAGATGAAGTTACTACCATAAATAGAGGGCATAAATAGAAGGAAGCTGGATTCCAGATGATACTGCTGAGCCCCTGAATCAGCCACCCCTACAGCCCGCCTCGACTTAAAGTTGTATAAGAGAACGCACTCTTTTACTGTTTATGACAGGTTGAGTTGGTATTCTGTTACTGGAAGCCAGAGACATCTTAATTGAGACAGGAGATCTGCTTAGTGTTCTGTTAGGTTTTCTCTCTACCAGCAGTAGCAGAGCCCACAAGAGGGAGGCAGTGCCTCCAGGGAAGAAAGAGGAGCTGTCCAGCTCAAGGGAGCCCCCCAGGGGCAAAAATGTCAGTTTGATCTGAGGAGGGAAGGTGGGTCTCCTAAATCTCAGCCTGACCAGCTGCCAGAGGATACAGACATTTTGATGAGGGAGGGTGGTTAGGGACCGGGGCAAGGAGAAATAACTTTGAAACCAGCAAGTCTTTGAAGGCAGCTAAATGTGTATTTGTTGGGGTTGGAGGATGAGGCAGCTTTGGTTGAGCTAGAGGAGGAGATGAACATTAAAGAGAGGAAAAAAATGAAGACAATTATGTAAGAGGATACTAAAGATTTATTTTTTTTCTGAAAAAAGTATGTTACATTTGGATTACCTGGTTTATTCGCTTATTTTTAAAGATCAGTTAGAACTTAGTTCTGAACCCATCTGGTGCTGGTAATTTTGTTTTTAATAATAGATCTTTTAAACAGAGCACCAAAAGGAAGCCTGATGGTCTCCTTGGCTGCAAATGCCACTGGTCTTTCAGCCTCAGGGATGGAGAAGACTTGGCCCATTTATTCAGCTCTCCTGAAAGACCAAGGAGACCAGTAGGCATCCCAGGAGCACCTGCATGTTCTGGTGCCATCTCTCTCCCTTCAGAGGCCCATAAACTCCTTCGGGCCAATTGATAACTAGTCCCAGGGCTGTTTGCAGCAGGTCCCCAGGCTCTGATTCAGACTAGAGGGCAGAAGTCCTATGCCAGCTGCCAGATTTCTCCATCCAACCCAGCTCAGACCAAGGCCATACTCCCATCCTCCAGGTTCAACCTGCCTACTAGAGATAGGAAATACTCATCTCCAGAAGAAAGGCAGTTGGACGGGTGTGGTGGGAGGACAAGGGACCTCAACTTCCAAACTCATCAGATGTTTAGGAGGAGAAAAGCTGGAGGAGTCAGAAGGGTCCTATGGAAGATAAACGTAGTCAGCCTTGAAGAATGTGCAAACTTGGGACAGCAGAAAGGAAGGGTATTGCAGACCAGTAGATACATCCTACTTTGAGACACAAAATCAGGAAAGCTGTATGGTGGTTAGCTTGAATGAAGTTTGGGGATAATATAAAACCGATTGTACACAACCGAATCTTGATCAAGGAAATCTATGAGCACTAGACTAATAAATTTTTGAGTTTGATCCTCGATGTGGCACGGCAGGATGACGTGGTAAAACAGCGTGAACTTTGTGGTCAGAAAGACCTGGGTCTGAATCCCAGATCTTCATTTGCTGGCTTCGTGAGCTTGGGTAAATTGCTTAGATTCTTTGCGCCTCCTCCAGTAAAATGGAGGTATAACAATACCTTCTTCCAGAGCTCTTGCTAAAAGATCACGTCTGTAAAAGATCAGGACTGCCATGTTGTGAGCTCTCTTTTCTCTTCTGGCGGTATTGAGGAAGGAAGATGTGGGCTCCTGAGACCTCAGAGGAAACAGAAATGTCACCGGAGGAACGACGTTGAGGCGTTGGCAAGAAGAAATCAGTTTGAAACAGACAAGGCTGAGAAAATACCCAACTGTGCCCGTGTGTTTGTAGGGACAGTTTTTTGTCAGAGTTGTCAATAATTTTTCCCCAAAGCTAATATATAACTTACAGTACTCTTTGGGAAGCTTGGAATTATATATTGTTTTTTTAGCTTTGTACCCAAACGCATAATTTTTTTCCCTTTGAATGTGGGGTTGGGGGGGAGGAGGGGAGCATAATGTCCATGATATTTATAATGGTATTTGAGCCATCCTGCCAAAGAAGATTCACAATTACTAATTTTAGGATGAATATGATTAATCTCTGAAATACTAGAAGATAAATGTAATTCCCAAATAAGAGACACTATTTTTTATCAGTTGTTTAAATATTATTCATCTAAAAGGAAAGATTTCAGATCTTAGAAAAATGATCATAAGAACCTCACAAATACTTCTCAGGTTTTTCATATGTTTTGAAACACTGAGGAAACCATCTGTGGGAAATGAGGACAGATGCATTAAAGAGTATTCTCATTGAAACAAATTAAAATAAATATATATGCAAAAGTGTCTAGCGTGATGTCCAGCAAACAAGACAAACTCAATAAACATTAGGGGAATCCACTTAAATCCCTGAATCCAATTTAACTCCAAATGCTATCAGACAGCCCTTTGCTCTAGAGCAGGTTTGGGTCCAAAAATGTGGCTGGTATAAGCCTCAAAGGTAACCATTGCTAATTTAAAGCTCTCAGAGACAGCCTGAGGATTATTTGAAATTCACTCAATTTTTCCGTATGTAGTTTAGTGCGTTTCAAGGAGAACATTTCTGTTGTGCCTTTTAAAAGTCCATGTTTACCTAAACACATGGTTGATTGGAAGGCTGTTGGGATGAAGATGAGGTTTCTGGCTGGGGCACCTGGGTGGCTTAGTTGGTTAAGCTTTCAACTCTTGATTTCGGTTCAGGTCATGATCTCACAGTTCCTGGTATCGAGCCCCACACCAGACTCTGTCCTGACAGCAAAGAGTATGCTTGGGATTCTCTCTCTCCTTCTCTCTCTGCTCCTCCCCCACTCACATTCTCTTTCTCTCTCTCTCTCTCTCTCTCTCTCAATCTCTTTCTCTCTCTCTGTTTCCTTTGAAAATAATTAAATGAACTTAAAAAAAGATGGGATTTCTAGTCATAGAACAGTGCAGTGACCCACAAAAGAGAAGGTTCTACATGCCTTCTCTCTTCAGTGTTGGCTGCCTGTAAGATGTATTAACTGGAGATATTTCGTGTGTGTGTGTGGATACACTCCTATTTATTGAGTTCTCATTATAGCCCAAGTACTTGCAGTCATGTTCTCATTCAATCCTCAGTGCCACCCTATGATATAGGCACTATCATCATCTCCACTTATATATGGGAAAACACAGTCTGAGGTAAAACCAGTGTAGGGTTGGCAGGTCAGCGGAATGTGAAATCAGATTGACCTCAGTTTAAGTCTTGACCCAAGACTTTGGCATTTCCTACCTCGGATGGGCCGCCCTTTACTAATTTTAGCTTTGGTAGAATAATTCTTAGAAGACTAGAATTAGAAATTGAGGTCATAATTACCTAACAAATATTTTTTAATAACTGCTAACAGCAAGTCGTGGATGCCAGATGCCCGACAAGCAATGCTTGGGACTAGCCGGCTCAAATTTGTTTTATTTACCAGGTCGTTTAGCACTGTGAAGACCTGGTTTGAATTTCCCCTGCACCGTGGCATCAAGCTAGAACTAAATTCTTTGGAGCTAGTAATCCCTCATGGATTTGGTGACTTTCTCTTTGTTTCTTACAAATTCCCCTCCTCCCAGCAGCCCCCCACCCATGATGCAGGTGTTCTGTATTCTATCTGCCTCCACCAGAAGATACATGAAGTGAAAACTGAATAAACACATATATTTATATTATATTTACCATTTCCAGTACACTTGTTTCCTTCCCGAAGATCCAGGTTCCCATCTGGCAGCAATTTCTTAGTCTTCTGGCAATGAATTCTCATAATTTCCATTTATCTGAAAATGTTTTGGTTTTGCTTTTACTCTTTAATTGCTTTAATTGAGAAGCAACTTACCTTCAGTTAGTGCACACATTTCAATGTACAACTTGATGAAGTTTCGTGTAGGGACATACTCATGGAGCTACCATCCCAATAAGGATGAAAATATTCCTGCCACCCCAAAACTTCCCCAGTACCTCCTGGTAGTCAATTCCCTTCCCTACTCCCCAGACTCAGTAATCACTAGTCTGTTCTCAGTCGCTATCGTTTTGCCTTTTCAAAACTTTGTATAAATAGACTCATCGAATATGTACCCTTTCAAGTCTGGCTTTTTTCACTTGGAACAATGCATTTGAGATCCATCCAAGTCATTGCCTGTATCAGTAGTTTATTTCTTTTCATTGCTGAGTAGTGTTCCATTGTACGGATGTACCACAGTTTGTTGATCCACTTGCCCCTTAGGAGACCTGGGTTGTTTTTAGTTTCTGACAACTTTGGATAGACCTGCAAAACACTAGGAACCAAGTTTTTGGATGAATATGATTTTCAATGATCTGAGTTAAATGGATAGTGGCTGAGTTATAAAGTAAGTGTCTGCTTAATATTATAAGCCACTGCCAAATTGTTTTGCAAAATACTGTACCATTTTATATTTCCACCCAAAAGAGTATGAGTTTTGGTTGCTTTGTAACCTCCCTAGTTCTTGCTCCTATCAGTTCCATTTTATTTATTTATTAAAAAAATTTTTTTAGAGAGATAGAGAGAGAGTACCAGCAGAGGAGGGGCAGAGAGAGAGAGGGAGAGAATCTTAAGCAGGCTCCAAACTCTGCTCAGAGCCTAACTTGGGTCATGATCCCAGGGTTGTGGGATCATGACCGAGTTGAAACCAAGAGTTGGATGCTCAACTGACTGAGCCACCCAAGCACCCCCCAGTTTCATTTTATTTTAGCCGTTCTAATAGGTGATATCTCCTTATGGCTTTAATTGGCATTTTCTTAATCACTAACAATGCCGATCACATCTTTTCATGTGACCATTTACCATCCATATATCACCTTCAAGGAAGGGTCTTCTAATATTTTTTCCATTTTTTCCTAAGTTGTTTGTTTTCTTACTGCTCAGCTTTGAACTTTCTTTATATACATTTTCTCTTTGTATACATTTTCTCTCAGTTTGTAGCTAGCTTATTTTCTTAACATTGTCTTTAATTTTTTTTAACGTTTATTTATTATTGAGAGACAGAGCAAGAGCATGGGAGTGGCAGGAAGAGGGGGAGACACAGAATCTGAAGCAGGGTCCAGGCTCTGAGCCGTCAGCACGAGCCCAACGTGGGGCTTGAACTCACAGACCACGAGATCATGACCTGAGCCGAAGCAAGATGCTTAACCAACTGAGCCAGCCAGGCACCCCTTTTAAAGAGAAGCTTCACTTGTGATAAAGTCTAATTTATTATTTTCTGTCTTATGGTTTGTGCTCTTCTGTCATATCTAAGAAATTTTTGAGTAACCCAAGGTCACAAAGAATTTTTCCTATGCTTTATTCTAGAACGTTTACAGTTTTACATTACACACTTAGCTCTATGAGAGATTTTGAGTTCATTTTTATATATGGTTCAAGGTACAGTCAAGGTTCTCTCTTTTGTGCTTGCATATGAATTTCCAACTGTTCCAACACCATTTTTTTGACTCCCTGAGTGGATGTGCTCCGTTGATTCTCTATTAACAGTTGATTTCATCTTTATTATGTCTTTTGAGAATTTTAGTTCATCCTTACTTTGGCTAAGAACTGTGTTTTGAGCTTTAGTAATAAAATATTTGAATGATTTAGGAAGGAAGAATGTGGGGGGAATAAAAAGCAAAACAGTAAGTCCATTGAAAATCTTTGGGTTGCCTCATTGAGAGAGCATGAGCCTTACATGCAACCCAGGCTCAAGGAAAAGTCTGAGCCTGGGATCCTGACTGGAGAAGGCATAATTAGGTGTCTGCCTCAGGACTATGGCCTATGGACAACTCTTATTAGGGCTGCATAAGGCTCTCTTAGGACAAAGAGTGTCAAGAGAGAAAAGAAGGCTCCGAATGGGGCTAGAAGCTATGAAAGAAACCTCTCCCCCTTTTCAGTTATATCCAGGATTGAGTCATTGTGTTCAATGTAAAATACCAAGAACCCCCATACCTGAGTAGATAATCTCTTGTTCTTTCTAAGACTCAGATTAGTACATGTGAACCAGGCGCACAGATATCAATCTGGCAGCCTAGTAAAACCCGTGGGCAGAAAGGTTTCCTCCTCCTCCTCTGTCTCCTCCTCCCTCTAGCAGGAAGGCAACATAAAGAACGATTAGTCAACCGCCCAAATCATTATTTTCACTTCAGCTACCAAAAATTCTGTCGTCATGCCTGGTGGCTGGCTACAAACTGCAGAGGTGTGGCATACCCACACGATTACTGAGATTGTCAAGTGGTTAGTGGACACCCTGCCGTTATTATACTCATCCTTGCAGATGGAGGTCCTTTATTTCCTGTTGCTTCCTAGTTAGCTTTGCATTCTAGAAGAGGCAGCATGCGAGATGACTCTGCCCTATGCACTGTCTTTCACATTGCTGTTGTCTTAAAGTTAAAGTCACACACAGTGCTGGTAGGACGAGATATCTGTGTGTTTCTCACGTATTAGACCTGGCCACCAACATTCTTAAGCAAATCGAATCTGCACACTCTGCTGTGATGAGCCCGCGTGGTCCAAAGTCCTCAGTCATCAGTTGGTCTAGTTGCACAAGGCAGACCTAGCTTCAGGCTGAACGGGATACCACAGCCACCAGATGGCAATTTGAAAACAGAGAGGTTTCATGAAGATTACGTATACAGGAAACTACACTGCTGCTAGAGCAGTTCGGTAAGTTGCTAAGTTTTCTAGGCTTTCAGAAGAGTTTACTCATGTCACCTCCTACCTCGCCAGATTCATGCCCATTTCCCCCACAGGCCACCAGCCCTTGCTGCCCAGTTATGTCTGGTTGGTCCGTACATCATGAACACACCTCAACCATCCTTGCGTTAAGAAGAGTGCCTAAGTCACAATATGTGTTCAGTAAATGTTTGTTGACTTTGATTGAATTTTGCTTTAATTACTGAAGACACAGAAGGCAGTTCACCTTATCTGCAGGGACCACAGAGCAGGAAGAGTTTGGCACTGTTGGCCTCAATGGCATAATCCCTGGCTGGGATTCAACCTGATCTCAGCAGTTTGGAACATTAGGCCACAAAAGCCACCAAGAAATGAATAGGAAGACAGGCAAAGACCCAGGTGAAATTTATTTGTACCTAGATTTTCATAAGTATAGGATGGATGTCTGGTCGGATAGCTGCTGTTTAAGTGAGAAAGATCCAGCTGTGTTGGGTGGCCACACACTCACTTCAGGTGTGAGGTGGCCGTTGGCGGTGCTGAGGCGATTTAAGTGACAGGTACTGAGAGCTTGAGATGGCAGTTCAGGGAAGCAGCACTCTCCTTGTACTCCCTGCTGGTCAAGCCACAGGTGGGATGAAACGTGAGTTTCCAGTGCCACGTTCGAAGGGGAGAATTGGTCATTGAAGCATGTTCTGCAAGATAGGAACAGATGAGGGTTAGCCCGAGGTATGTACATGGCTCTGAACAATTTGTGACTCGCGGAATTCAGAGAGAGGGGCCCTGCCATGTATAATGCAGCCAGGAACATGTTTTCTTTATGGGGTCAGACTGGACTGTCTCTGCGCTGTGAGTTCTGCCCTTGGCAGACGCGTGGACACAATCTAGTAGCGCTCTGCTGGGAGCAGGGAATATGGGGAGGAGGGAGCTGGAGAACAAAGCACACCAAACGTCCTACATCCTGGTACTTACCGATCTGGTGCCTTGTAATCGCAGGCTGCGGCCAGGATTTTCTGGTGTGCGGATGCTGACAGTCCCCGTTCTGCCTCAGCTTCTCGCCTCCAGCTGCCTGTTTCCACTCTGGCACTGGAAACCTAGATTCTGCTGGGACCGGCTACTGATGTGGGGAATTCTTAGAAAACGTGGATATAGGGACAAGGACAGACACATCAGGCTTCCTCGGCACATGCTTCTGCTTTGGGTACTCCCGGTGCCTTCCCTTCTCTTGAAACCCCGCGCCCCCAGATCCTGTGTGTAACTGCCCTGTGGTCGCATCTCTCTGCTCTCTCGGCCCCCTTGCACCGATTCCTAACTTCCTGAGACTTCTACTTCCTCTGTGTTCTAGTAGGTTGCTCACTGGTACACTCCACCCACTGGTCTTGGCGTACATCAGACCCATTTGCTCTCAGCTCCTCCTCTTCTCCCATTTACTGTTTCAGAGCCTTAGCTAATTTGGATGAATGCAACAAGTTTTAAAAAGAGAGAGAAAAATAATTTATATATACTTTGCACATCTGAGATTTAATCTTTTTTTTTTTTTTTCTTTTTAAGTGGCTTCCTGTCCTGCTGGTCTCATAGCATATTGGTTAAGTGTGTACTCTCTGGGGTCAGACATGGGCAGGTTCAAATCCCGGGCCTGCCGCTAACAGACTGTATTAACTTGGGCAAGTTGTTTGATATACCTGAGAATCAGTCTCCTCATCTGTAAAATGGGAATTGCAACTAGTTCATGCATAAGTTAAATGAGATACTGTAAGTAAAGTTCTGACAAAGTATCCGGTACATAGTAAGCCCAAATAAATGACATTTATGGTTACTTATAACACTTCTAACTATATCCCTTTTTTATAAAAACTTATTTATAAAAATATATAATCTTATATAACTAGATACTATTACAGTTATAATTATGTTAAAATACCCATTTAACATCTCTAATCAAATCTCTCCTAGTCTGTATTTTTGGGGTTTAGTAGAGGATAATGAATCACAAATTATGAAAAAACCAAATTGCCAGTTGAGTAGAACCTTTCCAGTTTAATATATGGTACTGGCTTTATCTCAGGAATTTGATCTTAGAAATTTAATTTTCTTTTCCTTTTCTTTCGTTCTTTTTAAATTTTTTTTTAACATTGCACTATCCTAGAAACGAAGTGGCCTAGTGCCCATAATATCTGGGCAACAAAACCAAGTTCAATGTAAAAAATATTTATTCACTCTAGGGCGCTCAAAATATTTGAGTTGGTAAATCAATATTAACTTGCACAGTATGCTCAGATCCATAAATTAAATTAGTTCAAGGCTTCTTTCCAAAGGAGGAAAGCCTCATAATTAATTGCATTTGGTCATTATCTAGAATGTTATAATGTTTTTAAATGTCAGGTCAGACATTCCTAATGTATGGAAATCCCATTTGGGAATTCAGAAACCTGTCTGTTTGCTCCTTTTAATATTGGTGTGTCCTGGCCGATGGTTCTTTAAATAATATTATTGCTCAGTACTTTCTCTTCTTACAAAGCATCTGGGTTTCAGGGGCACCCGGGCGGCTCAGTCGGTTAAGCATCCGACTCTTGATTTCGGCTCAGATCATGATCTCACGGTTCATGAGTTTGAGCCCCATGTCGGGCTCTGCTCTAACAGCTCGGAGCCTGCCTGGGATCCTCTCTCCTTCACTCTCTGCCCCTCCCCCACTCCATTCTCTTTCTTTTTCTCAAAATAAATAAATATTTTTGAAAAGCATCTGGGTTTCAGACTAGCTGAGATCAGGGAAACTTAAGGAGAGAAGTAAAGCTATCTGCATTGAGATAGCAAGAAGATACAGTCAATGCTGAGTAAAGAAGAGAATGGAGGAGAGAGAAGAAATAAAAGACCTTCCCCTTGGGGCAGGCGGAACCGTCCCAGAGAGGCTTCAGCTATCAACTCAGAGAAGCCTGTGAGCAGGTGAGAGGCTTAGCCTGCATGTTCTTCATGGCCGTGGAGGGGAGGAAAAGGGATGCTACCAGATAAGAGACACCTACCAAACACAAATACTCATCCGGGGGCATGTGAGGGAACTCTGTGTCCCTAAGAAAAATTTCCACAAAGGCCTTTTATATTCAACTGAGGGATGACTAACCCCCAAGACACTGGTAGTGCCCACCTACATGACGCACTGAAGGAAATCACACTGTGTGCAGAACCCAAGGTTGTTAGATTTGGTTTCATCCCTGCAGAAACCGGAGAAAAAGCTTCCCTTCTGTAGGAGATGATTTGGCCAGCTGAGTGATGTGCACACTTCCCCTGTCTTGTCACTGCGTTCTCATCACCCTCGCGTTAAATTCTCCTGTGCGTGTGGAGCTTCTGCGTCATGACTGAGTGTGGCTGGAGAGGGAGTGCCCAAGGTGAGGGCAGAGATGACGATTATGGCATCTTTGCTCCAAATGGTGCCTTAGCCCAGCCTCGGAGGGGTGGGGGACGGTGGGAGGAGGCAACAGGAAGCTTAGGGAACGTTTCCAAAAGAATGTTTGAGACTCTGGCTGAGGACTGAGTGCCAGATCCTGACAGAATTCTTTCCATGAGAGAATTTGTAAGATTCTGAGTGGGGGTAAAGGACAGAAGCTAGAGGTATACAAAAGACCCTGGATTAGTCAGATCAGCTTCAGGACTCACGTAAGCCAGAGTAGCAGGGAAGTAGAGAAAGTGCCTTTCTGCCCTCCTCTGTGCTAACCCTGGCGCCACCCTCACACCCAAGAATATGGCACCTCTGGCATGAACACTGATATTTCTAGCTCGGACAGTGGCGGTTGGCAGTGGTAGGTTAAGTCAAATGGCAGCCAGCAGAAAGACACGGTGGACAGCTCGTGGTAACTGTCTGACAGACAGTTCTCAGAGCAAATGAGAAGCACTTCTTTGGAGGGCCCCCAAAATATACGGGAACAAGTTGGTGGGGGTGTCAGGAGATACTAAGTTACTCTTTGAGAAAATGGAGTGATGCCACAAGGAATTTCATTAGCTGGTGAGGCCAGATAACATCGGGTTAACACTTCCAAATATTGGAAAGGCAACAGTCAAATATGCCATATCGCTCTTGCTAACATCTCAAAAGTTAAAGAGAAGAAAAAAATAGATAAAAGAGAAAGCACCTCAAGGATACCAGGGGCATAAATTAGGTATATGATTGAACCTCTTCATGCTGAATGATATAAAAACGCGTTACTTTTTTTTTTTTTTTTTTTTTTTTACAAAATGTTTACAAAAGATCGTGAGGCAGGGCCCCTGGGTGGCTCAGTCGGTTAAGCGTCCGACTTTGGCTCAGGTCATGATCTCACAGTTCATGGTTTTGATCCCAACATCGGGCTCTGGGCTGACAGCTCAGAGTCTGGAGCCTGCTTCAGATTCTGTGTCTCCCTTCCTCTCTCTCTCTTTCTCTCATTCTGCCCCTCCGCTGCTCACATTCTGTCTCTCTCTCAAGAATAAATAAACATAAAACAAAAAAAAGCTCATAAGGCAATTGCCTATCATTTTTGGTTTTGACAAGTAAAGAAGGATTAAGGATTTGGATCAGGATTCGAAATCTAGATGACACAAATTACAAGCGGAAGCACTCCCTTAATTTGCTTTATGAAGTGCCCACTTGCCTACTGTAAGGGTCACAACCACAATGTAGAGCCTAGCAGCTAATCTCAGCTTCTCTGCTTCCGAGTTTCCCCGTCTCTGAAAGGCCGCATGGGACCTTCTGTGCCAATGTTAGTCTCAATTAAGAGCAAGAAAATTAGTTCAGATTGGGGTGACCTCTTCGCAAAGATGAAACCAGGGACCCTCCAAGTTCATCAGAACGTCTGGCAATGCTGGCAGAGGGAGAAATTTCCATAAGGTTGTATTATCAAATGTAAGGTTTGTACTGATGGCAATAATTCACAGCCTTAGAGTCAGCACTTGTATTCTTTAACTTAAAGCCTCAATTAATTGAAATTGGTGGACCATTTTGATCAAATAATATTTCCTTTAAAACAAAAAGTCAGTACTCCGTCAGCATCTTTTTAAACACTTTATAAGCCAACTGCTCTGCTTTAAGAGGCCTGGTTCCCTTCCGTGTAACTACAGTGTTGATGATTACAGACCTTACAACGCCTCTGCTTTGTAATTCTGAACCTCACTTCTCATTTTCCGGGACCATTCATTCAGTCATTCATTCATCAATCAACTTGATAAATATTAACCAAAAGCCCACTATATGCCAAGGACTCTTCTAGAGGCTAAGTGTATAACACAGAACAAAACAGACAAAATCACTTCCGTGGGGATTAACTTCTAGTACAATGTTCTATGTATAAAGAATGAAAGGCTGAGGTGACTTAAATTTTACTAGTACATACCCTTGAACTTGAGTTTTGATTAATCACTGAAGTCAGCTAGCCTGATGTTATTTGATGTTTTCTCCTGAGATATGTAACTTCTAATCTATTTAAATATAGTTTCAGGGAGTTGGGTTCTGGCTAGCGAAGATATTCTCCATTGTATTTCTCTTAATTACGGACAAGGAGAGAGAAAAGCCATACATAATAGAAAGAATGCTGAATCTCTAAATTCTTTTAAATCTAGAACTGTTTTCACCCCTTCAGTCTAAGTTATCTCTGCTACTGGAAAAAAATTTTTTTAAGTAAAACAACTCAATTTTTTTTCAGTGCTAAGCAGAGGACAGGACATCATTACCAAGCATCACAGCCCTTCTGCAATCTTCGTCCGTCAAGGAACATCCTGTAATTTCCCCCCTTCAGAATCAGAACTTATTCCAACTGGGTGCAGAACTGGGTGCTAATAATAGTCCACTCCCACTGATAACAGAGAGGCTGAGGTCTTCACAAACCTTTTCAAAGAACAGTTTGATGTAACTTTAAAGTCACAAATGGTTCTGTGTCTCTAAGCAGGCATTTCTTTTCAGAGCGCTGAACTCGGTTAGAAATGTGAAAGCTACAGAGAGTCAGTGAAGCTTGAAGCTAGTTCAGAAAAGAGCAACTAAAATGGCTGAAAGCTTGGGAGGCCCTCCGGTGAAGAGATTCTAGGACGAAATGTATTCCTGTGATTGGATGGGTAACAGAGAGGACTCAGAGGAATTCAAAGGTCATGGCAGTGAGGCATTGCAAGCGATCAACCTAAATGCTGAGAGAGCCAAACTTATAATAACACTACATCGAGTGCTTTACATGTATTATCTTTTTTTTAAGCCTTTCAGTGACTCAGGAGGCAGATATCATAGCTCTTATTCCCATCGCACAGTTGAGGAAAATGGAGGCTTATGTAACTTGCACAAGGTCACACGGTTAATAATGGAACAACTGGGGTGGGAACCCAGGCTGGCTCCAGAGCCCCAGATCTTAATCGCTACACCACACAGCCTGGAGAGGAGAAACATCCATACATACATAAGATGTATGTAAATGAAAGCATATAAACGCACACGAATTCAATACTCATCACTCCAAAGGTTGTAAACGGAATAGAACATCTTATTGAGATGAATGGGATTCAGGTCTGCCTGAAAGCTAAAAGTTAAATTAAAACGGCTTTGGGTGTCTCCTTTTTTCTGATAATGATTAAAAGATGGTTTTTACGCATTATACCATTTAGAAAACACAGGTGACATAAAGAAAATTAACATTTAATTAAATAACATATGTGATATCCTCGGAATGTTAAATATCCAATTAAAGAGAGTGAACTTTTGTTGATTCGGGAAAACTGGAGTACTACAATTCAGATACTCTAAGATTCTGATGTCAGGGAAGCGTTCACGTCTTGGTGATTCTGTACGGGTAAAGAGGTAGGTAGAAAGCACATAGAAAATTTCTGAACTCTCTCTGCTCTGCTCTGTCTGAGGGCGAAATTCCTAAATATATTTTGCTTTAATGCCTTAGAGAAAAAAAACCCTTAAAGAAATTGGCATAAATCTTTCAAGAAATCTAAGATGACAGAAAATGTGCTTGTGTTTCCTATGAAAAAGTTAATTTGTATGTCAGGGACCTAGAAAATGGAGGCTACTTTAGCGGACGAGTCTATGTCCCAAATCTAAACCCGAGTCTGCCTGTGCTTATAGAAAACACCTGTCAAGGAAATTGAGCATACACCAATTACAGCCTTCCAATCTAGTTTTTGATAGCTTACCTTCCCCTAGAATATAGGACCTGCTAGCTTTCCAAAGAAATCCCTGACCTCCTGGACACTTGCCAGAGACAGGTGTGTGCCAGTAAACAACTGAGGGGGAGGGGTTTGATTTATTATTTGCAGATTCCCTTGATGTAAATACTCCCGCCATGTTGGATTACAAGCTAACAAGTTGAATAGCCACCTCCTAGAAACTGAACTATCTGCTCCCATGAGCCCGGGCCAGAGGCTTCAGCACATTATTGGTTCTAGGCCTTCAAGGCAGGTTCAGCCAACATTCTTCTTGTCATAGACTTTTGGATTTCACAAGCAAATATAAAAAATTTTGAAAATTAGAGGAAGAATAACCTAAAGTCTCTTCCTCTCCTTCTCCCTCTCTCCCTCCTTCCTTTGCCAAGTCCTGAAAAAACAAGACAATCTGTAATCGCCATCATTTCATAAAAAAAGGGTATTTTAATAATGAAAAGCAAAAACAACATAATTTTAGAGTAAAGAATAGCCCTTTAAATTTAATGAATCTAGAGCTATGAAAATTTTATTACCTTATTTTTCTAATCTTATTATATGCCAGTGGAATTTTGGTATATCTGTTAGGATGTTTTCGGCTACGAGTGATGAAAAACATGGTAGTGGCTTAAATAATACTTCAGGTGATTTTCTTACATATGAAGAGGTCTAGAGGTTAGTGGTTGCCAGCAACAGTTAGTTGTCTTGTGATGCTATAGGTACCTCCCCTCCCCCAGCTCTCCTTTCCACTATCTTCAGCTTATTTACCTTTTTCTCAGGAGTGTAGCTTCATGGTCATCAGATGGCGTCTGTACTTCCAAGAAGATGAAAGGAAAAGGGCACAAGGCCTCACTATAAGTTGAATTTTGTCCCCTGAAAAGGTATGATGAAGTCCTAACCCCAAGGACCTATAAACGTGACCGTATTTGGAAATAGTCTTGGCAAATGTAATTAGCTAAGATGAAGTCATCCTGAATTAAGGTGGGCTCTAATCCAACAGCTGGTATCCTTATAAGGGAAAACAGGCAGATACGGAGAGTATCTCATGGCATGAGAAGACACAGAGGAGACACAGAGGGAAGATGGCCACGTGAAGACAGAGGCAGAAATTGGAGTGATACAGTGTAAGCCAAGAACATCAGGACTGCTGGCAGCCATTAGAGCTGAAGAAAATGCAAAGGATTCTTCCTCAGAGACTTCAGCATGAGCAGTACCTTGATGTCAAATATATAACCTTCGAAACTGTGAGGAAATAATTTTTGTTGTTTTAGGCCACCCAGTTGGTGGTATATTGTCATGGCAGTCCTAGGAAACCAACACAAGCCTCGTCATCACAAAGCCCTGTCTTGGGAAGTCTCCAGATTTCTCTTTATAGCCTATTGGTGAGAACTGGGCCACATACCCAAATTAGAAAAATCAATGGCCCAGGGGAAGAGGATTTCCATAACTGGTTTAGATCAACACTGATTCATCCTCGGGCCTGGGTCTGCTCTCCCTGTGATTGAGGGATTTCCCCCCACCATCTGAACACGTTGGAAGAAGGGGAAATGAACTTGAGAAGGCAATGGGCAGTGACTGTCACATGCGTAGATTGATTGTTTTGCTGCTTTGCATGTTAGAAATGCTGCCTTATTTAATAGCGTTTGAGATTCACCCCGAAATAGATCTTCATGTTCTCCAGAATCACTCAGAAGCTTAGGTGAAGGATCTGAGTAGGTGGTTCAGGGTAAGAAATCAGAAAGGTGAGGGTATCTGAGAGGTAGTGTCCATAGGGAGAAACAATGAGATCTCATCTAAAACTAAGAGAGACATTATGGAAGCAGCCCCAGGACCCATCGATGGATGAATGGATAAAGAAGATGTGGCATCTTGCCATTTGCAATAACATGGATGGAGCTAGAGAGGATAAGTCAGTCGGAAGAAGACAAAAGCCATATGATCTTGCTCATATGTGGAATTTAAGAAACAAAACAAACGAGCATAGGGGGAGAAAAGAGACAGAGAAGCAAACTAAGAAATAGACTCTTAACTACAGGGAACAAACGGACAGTAACCAGAAAGGAGGTGGGTGGGGGGAAGGGTGGAATAGGTGAGGGGGATGAAGGAGGGCACTTGTGATGAGCACAGGTGAGGTATAAGTGTCGAATCCCTGTATTATACACCTAAAACTAATATAACACTGTATATTAACTCACCTGGAATTAAAATTAAAAACTTAATTAAAAAGTTTTACTTGGGATGCCTGAGTGTCTCAGTCGGTTAAATGTCTGACTCTTTTTTTTTTTTTAATTTTTTTTGAGAGAGAGAAAGACAGAGTATGAGTGGGGGCAGTGAGAAAGGGAGACACAGGATCCGAGGCAGGCTCCAGGCTCTGATCTGTTAGCACAGCGCCTGACACAGGGCTCAAACCTATGAAAGGCGACATCATGAGCCAAGCCAAAGTTGGATGCCTAACCTACTGAGCCATCCAGGCACCCCAAGCATCTGACTCTTTATTTTGGCTGAGGTCATGATCTCACAGTTTGTGAGATCGAGTCCCACATGGGGCTCTGCACAGACAGTGTGAAGCCTGCTTTCAATTCCCTCTCTCTCTCTCTCGCTTTCTCTGTCCCTCCCTTGCTCATGCTCACTTGAGCATGCTCTCTCTCTCTTAAAATAAATAAATAAACATTTAAAAAAGTTTCACTTAGCTAATAATGGCTAAATTGCATAACCAACCTTCGCAAGAATCCTTGCTAAAATGGGGGTATATCAAACTCCACATTCCGTATGATCTAACATTCCTTAGGCAAAAAAACTGGGAAGAAAACAGCAAAATGTTAGTAATGATTATCCCTGCGGAGTTGATGATACTTAACATTTTTTAAATGGACATGCGCTAAACATTTTACTTGGATTTTTTTTTTTCGTTTCATTTTCTGATATTTTGCAATGGGCCCTACTGTTACCCCCATTGTACAGAAGAGAAAACTGAAGTATGGAGCCATCAGTTAAAAAGAAAAAAAGAGGGCGCCTGGGTGGCTTAGTCGGTTAAGCGGCCAACTTCAGCTCAGGTCATGATCTCGCCGTCTGTGAGTTCGAGCCCCACGTCGGGCTCTGTGCTGACGGCTCAGAGCCTGGAGCCTGCTTCACATTCTGTGTCTCCCTCTCTCTCTGCCCTTCCCTTGCTCACACTCTGTCTCTATGTCTCTCGAAAATAAAATAAAAACATTAAAAAAAAATTTTAAAAAATAAAAAAAAAAAAAAGAAAAAAAGAAAGAAAGAAAGAAAAGAAAACCAAGAGAGAGATGGTAAATGAGAGAAAATGAAGTGTTAGGGAACTGGAAATGCAAGAAAGGTGAAACGATCCGGCGATGGTGAAAATCCCCCATCCTTACTCCAAGGGAATCGCTACCCTCGTTCAACTGGAGCAGCAACGTATAGTAAGACATGCCTTTCTAGCCTTCACTCAGTAACAGGCTTAAACAGTTACACCCAGCACCAAGCAGGAAATGCATCCGTGTTGTTAAACGTATTTTTTTCAGAGCTGAGACAGAGACTAAATGCGCTCGAGAAGTTAGCTCTAAGGACCAGAGGCGATAGTGAGAGTAGCTGTCCAAGCATTCTGTCGGCTAGGCAACTCCCAGCTCTACACATTCTGGAATTCCTCTCAAACATTAAATTCGTTGAGTGCATATCTGAGAACTATAGACATTGTCTGGAGGCCAAGTGTTGTGAAGACTGTTACACTTCTTTGGGGCACTTGGGTGGCTCAGTTGGTTAAGTATCCGACTTCAGCTCAGGTCACGATCTCTCGGTTCACAAGTTCAAGCCCCACGTCAGGCTCTGTGCTGACAGCCCGGAGCCTGGAGCCTGCTTCAGATTCTGTGTCTCCCTCTCTCTCTGCTCCTACCCTGCTCGTGTGCTCTCTCTCTCTCTCTCAAAAATAAATAAACATTAAAAAAATTTAACTATTTTTTAAAATTTTTTAACGTTTATTTATTTTTGAGAGACACAGAGACAGAGCGTGAGCAGGAGAGAGAGGGAGATACAGAATCCGAAGCAGGTTCCAGGCTCTGATGAACCATCAGCACAGAGCCTGACATGGGTCTCGAACTCACGGACAATGAGATCATGACCTGAGCTGAAGTCGGCCGCTTAACCAACTGAGCCACCCAGGCGCCCCTAAAAAAATTTTAAAAAGGAAAAAAAGACAGTTACACTTCCACTGGAATCTTCCTGCGTGTGCCAGCCAAGCCCCATTCAGCCACATCTACATGGACCTGTCCTTTATTCTAGCTGCTCCAGGTGTAGGGCTCCAATTGGCCAACGATCTACCTGTCTTTTCCCAACTGCATCAGTTCTTTGACCATGGCTGCTTTATTCCCACAGTTTGCTCTGCCTGGGAGCACCTCCTCCTCCTTGGTGTCGCCTGTGTCCCCCAGACATGCACCTGTCATAGCACCGAGGCATTTGTTCCGTGTCTGTCTCACCTCACTAAAGACTTTGGAGGCAGTAGCCATGCCTTCGTTATCTTTGTATTCCCAGCATCTAACACAGCTGAGGGTCTATGAAATGTTGGATGGATAAAGGCTCATCCCAAGGGAAGCAGACCATGTTATAGATTCCTCAGCTGGGCTCGGTGATGTTCCTCACAGAAACCTTAGAGTGACAAGAGTCTAAGAAGGGTGTTGGCCACAGGGCTTCCCAGTCTGTGGGAAAGTAGGAGATCTACAGGGAGCCTAGGGCAAAACTCCTTTGAGGTCATCTGACTTATTTTTACAAAATTCGAGGCTCGGGCGTGGCGACCTGTTTCTAAGGTGCAGATTCTGCTTTCCTGAGAAATGGAAAGGAACTCGAGCAACGTTTCACCTCGTTTCAAGTCCAAACTCCTTCTCAGAGGTCAGGACTTCCTTTTGTGGACCGTGCGGCTGAACAGTTAGGAGTGGGACCCGGGCGCGGCGGAGCCCTGCAGATGTAAACACGATACCGAAGCTTTCATCCTCCAAGTGGAGACTCGAGGCGTAGCTGGAGCCCTGGGCTCGGCCACCGGGGTGGCGGCGGATCGGGCAGGGGACGAAAGGAGTTTGGATGAAAGTGAAAGGAAGTGCAGGGACTGTCGGAAACGTGCTCATTTTATGTGTTCTCCCTAAAAACAGGCCTGCTGCTGGTAAATGAACTTGCTCCAGCCCCAGCTAAACAACTGCCGGGCTTGGCTGCTAGTCTCATGTAGCTTCTTGCTTCGAAATGCCTCCGCGTTGCATGTTGCCCTGTTTTCCTTTCTGCCATTTATTAGGTCACCGTGAACTTTCTCTCCACCTTTACTCGCAGTGCCAGAGCGTGCGGGGGTGGGAGGGAGTGCCTCCACCTGTCTCGAGAGCTCTACCGTTCCTCATGATTGACCTCACAGCGCCACTGTTTTATTTCTCATACCTTACATTCTGATCATTTTTATCTTCTCTTTTTTTTCTTCCATCACTTGTTTCCTACCTGAATCTGGAAGTGCCTTTTAGAAGTAATCTAAGCAGAAGCGATGCATTGTTTTCAGACCTTGAGGGGACCCACACTACATGGGGTGCCTTTGTGCGAGCTGGAAAAAGGCATTCCTTCTGGGCAGGTGCAGCCCCACGCTAAGGTACAGGCTCAGTGAGCGGAGAAGCAGACTGATTGCAGGACCACCTCTATTGTGCCATGAACAACCTGCCCAACTGGAAGGCGCAGTCCTGTTCAGAAAAGAACAGTTCATAATCTTGCTTAAATTGTTGTAGTGACCATTCTTCTCATGACGAAAGTATTCTTCTTTAAAGTCCTTTTAATGGATGAGTGGCCTTGAACACACATGTATTTCTTCAATCTTTGGTAGTTTATAGGTCCTTGAGGGGTGTCGAGGCCACACAGTGGCTTTCTGCTGTCATAACGTTAGATGCAAACACAAGGGACTTGACCATTGCTTTTAGTGCTGTATCGCCATCACGTACGCTGTCTTCGTTTCAGCAAACAATTGATGAGCAGGGACGATGAGTCAGAATCTAAAAGCCAGCCATCTTTTCTTTCTCTCCAGTTTGGCATTTTGCCTTCAACTGGCCTTATGACGAAATGGGAGTCCTTGAAATTTCCAAGCAGAAAGTTCCCCGAGATGTTTGGCAAGCCCTCAGCATAACTTTCCACGGCTCCGGGCCCGAGAGCCACAGAAGAGAGCTCTTGGGTTGGCTCCTCCAGCCCCACCTGGCGCTCGTCTCGCCACTCCCCGCCCACACACCCACTTCAACACGACGTGCTCAGAAATTTGCTTCAAGTGCACAGACTAGTTCAATGTCATTTGAAGGCATCTCTTAAACTCCACAGAAACACAATGATAAGACCTTATGCACACAGTATTTTGTTTCAGAAAAATAGCGTCATATGCATTAATTCATGTAATCTTGAGTTGAAATTATCACCCGAAAAGCAGAAATGCGTAAAATCAGACTAGCGAAAGCTGTCTATCCCAGCCTGTCCTTTTCTGTGGTTCAGGTTGGTTCCTAAGAAGACACAAGCGACAGCCCCCATGTGGCCCCATTTTCTGGGTCTCAGTCTCCAAAGTGGGTGCAGATGTCACCCAAGTTCCATTTGTTCTGACCCACTTCTTCCTCGCCCTGAACCCCGAGCCTGTGGCCTCCACACTTTCATGCTGGCTCCCTTTCTTCCCTCCAGCTCCCTGCAGCCTAAGGGTGAAATGCTTTCTCTCAACGCCCTTCGACTTCGGCTAGAAACCGTTAGGTCTGTACCCGCTCCCAAAGGACACCTTCTTTCCATGCAGCTACCTGAATCCCGAGTCTGGGATACAGGATTCATTCACTCAGCACCTTTATCTTTTTGAAACCACAGTTTTCTTAACTAACGGCTATTCCTAGCTGTATGAGAGACATGGCATTCTGTGCTTCATGCGTGTTCTCCCGTTTCATTCTTACAACAAACACGTAAGGGGGCTACTGAGAGTATGTCCGTTTACAAATGAGGAAGCTGAAGCTGAATTTAAGCCACTTTTATCAAAAGCACCTAGACGGCTTCACAGCCACGTGCTGTCTGTATTCAGACTCACTTTACCTCTTTAGCTTCTCATAAAGGTCTCCTGAAAATCCCACGTTCCTCCTTAATGCCATACCCCAGCGTTCCCATGCAACCATCTCCCAGATCTCAGGGGGTCGCCTTCCCCGAACCTTCAGCTTGCACTTCCCCGGACAAACTAGCAGGCTCGCAGCCCAAGGCGTCCACCTTACCCTCATCTGGGCAACGCGGAGGAAGCCACGTTTTCATTACAACCCAGAAGAAGAAATATTCACCCCAGACCCACAGCTCTCCACACAAGACGTGGAATGTTCAGGGCGCCTGGGTGGCTCTGTCGGTTAAGCGGCCGACTTCGGCTCAGGTCATGATCTCACGGCTTGTGGGTTCGAGCCCCGAGTCAGGCTCTGTGCTGACAGCTCAGAGCCTGGAACCTGCTGCGGATCCTGTGTCTCTCTCTCTCTCTGCCCCTCCCCCACTCGTGTTCTGTCTCTCTTGCTTTCAAAAATAAATAAACATTAAACATTTTTT
The DNA here is from genome assembly GCA_030068075.1 of Paguma larvata. Lineage (NCBI taxonomy): Eukaryota > Metazoa > Chordata > Mammalia > Carnivora > Viverridae > Paguma > Paguma larvata. The sequence goes on along the minus strand of CM057828.1, from coordinate 66,199,450 downwards.
TTTAAGACACGGAAATATCCATCATCTAGTCTTTGCCCTGTGGCAGAGGTCTTCAGCCCTGGATGCACGTTAGACTCACAGGGAGCTTTCCCGAAGAGCGGATCCTTGGGCTCGCAGGCTCTGGGCAACCGATGCCGGGTCTCTGGGGGTGGGACCCGCGTGCAGGTGGGTTTTTCATTGGTTTGTTTTTACTACCAAGTGATGCTAATGAGAACCCTACATGCCCTTCTCTTTGTGATCCGTATTCATTACCAATTTCTTTTTTTAAGTTTATTTTATTAGAGAGAGAGACAAAGTGTGAGTCAGGGAGGCACAGAGAGAAAGAGAGAGAGAGAGAGAATCTCGAGCAGGCTCTGCACTGTCAGCACAGAGCCCAACATGGGGCTTGCACCCACAAACCATGAAATCATGACCTGAGCCAAAGTCGGATACTTAACTAACTGAGCCACCCAGGCGCCCTCGTTACCATTTTTTATAGCTGACTCAGAACCATCAGATGATATATGGAGCTCCTAGCACTTGCCAAAGAGATGATTGCTCCCTCTCTGTATATCCTCTTTAGCTCCTGACCAATAGAACATCAAGTTGCTTTGTCTTCTCTGTGTGAATATATCCAATCTATCCCATATCACTGTGGAATATCTATACATTGTTCTCGAACCACTGTTTTCTCATTGCATATAGACTTGCTTTACTTAAATACACTGATAGCTATCTCAAAGACGTAGGCTATGCTTTATAATCTTTGCCTCTTTCCATAGTGCCTGCAAATAGCTTCTAAACCACAATAGATGGTAAATGAATGATGATTATAAGAAAACCTATTCTTTTTGCTTTCGTTTCCCTTTGATGTGAAAGGCAATTAAACAGGCTGCAGAGAACAGGGTGTTTAGAGGCTGAAATAAGAGAAACATGTAGCCTGGAAAAAACCTGAAGATGTCCAGGAAGCAAAAGTGAATCTATATATACCTCAGACTGATTACCTATCAGAGTGGGTAATTCTTTGAGATACGAAGTCATCGAAATGTTAAATGATCTCATTCAAAACTTCCCTTTGGGAAAAGTTGCTGGAGTCCCCACCTTACGTGAAAGGATCCGACACTCTCTTTAGAATTGGCAGTAGAAAAATATGAATTGGTTGAGTCCAGAGCTCTACTATCATGTTGGAGCATAAAATTGGCGGCTTGGATCCTAGTCTAGACTCTACAGTTAGCTACTAACTGGCTGTGACCTTGATATGTTATCGAGCCATCAGAGCTCACAGACTCCCAGAGTCTCTATAGTAATCATGTTAATAAAAACGGCTAATGCTGATGGAGTATTTGCTGTGTACCAGGTCCTGTGTGGACCATTTTCCATGCATCATCTCACTCAATCCTCACAACCACTCCTGGAGACGGGTACTGTCATTATCCCCAACTAAGGAAACTGAGGCCACAGAGATTAATTTGTCCAAGATCATGGGGGAAGACACATTTTGATGAAACTGTATTCACTCAACCCTAGCTCAAATGTCCGTCCCTGTGTTCCCACATCTGCAACAGAGTGCATGATTCTGGGCTCCTCGAACACTTCGTGCACACTATTAAGTTTAGCGCTTCTCCCTTTGGTGCATGTTGATTGTTTTTGTATGTCTCCCCAAAGCACATCGAGACCACTTCCAATTCAGGGCTTGGCAACTAGAGACACTCAATATATGGGCCAAGTTAGTGATCAAAACTCTTGTTTAGTCCTCACCACATATCTGTAAGTAGAACTGTTCTTGCTTTATCTCAGAGATAAAGGCTCTGAGAGGATGAGTAATTGGCTCAAATTTGCACAGGAAGTAAAAAGTTGAGTCAGGTTTGGCAGCCAGCCTATTCTGTGTTGGCATCACCATCCAACCAGTTGTCCAAGCCAATTCAGAAACCTGTGTTAAGTTAACCAGACAAGGAGGCCTTTAGACTGAAATAACTTTGATGCTATGGCAGCCTATGTAAGCAAACCAAAATCTAAGCCCGTCAATGCCTCCAGGTTACAAAACTGAACCCTAAGTGTGACCAATCGCAACTGGCCAACTAGGCTTTAAGCTAGAGCCAATCAATGACTTCCTCCCTTTACTTCCACCTTATCTTTACAAATAAAGTCTCGCTGGGAGCTCCTGTTGGTGGAATTCTCCTGATGAGGCGCTACCCCATTAGAACTGATTTTTGCTCCAATAAACTCTTAAAAACTTTAATACGTCTCCCTTTATCTTCTAACACCGGGAACCATCCTCTACAATACTTCTCTGGCCGTGATTCTTGGGCCCTCCTCCAACTCCACTCACCGTTTGGTTCACCAGTTTGCCCCCTCCCCTCAACCACCACCGTAATTCAGATTACTCCCTTGGCACACCCAGATTACCCTGGGAGCTAGAGTAGAAGATTTGGAATATTGGCCGACTGCCAAAACAAAAAGATTAAAAATGGGGAATGACTTTTATAAACTATGAGCATTTCTTCTCATCTCTTTTAGAGACAAAGACCTACTTCCATACACTGAGTCCTGAGTAGCTTAAATCATGGTCCACTGGGAAGTTAGAATTGTATTTTCCCCCGACATAAATTTTGGTGTGAGGATCAGCACACCTGCTCTAGTCCTATACATCACGGGAGGCAACCGGATAGTCTCCAAGATTCCAATCTTGTTTGCTGATTGTGTTTCACCAGTGTATTTCATTGTCCACCATTCGGGACCTCGCTGTGATAACTGCATTTGGTTTCTTGAGTTGTGGTTGCTTTTAACACATTTCATTGCTCGGTTTCTCCAGGGCTGGGGCCTTGTGTTGCTCTTGTCCTCACTCAACTGAATTCCCGGGTTTCCTGCCTACCTATCACTGAATACATATCCCATGCTGTGATACTGAAGAGTTTTTGCTGTGCTTTGCCACCTGCAGGAGGACACTTGGTCATGCTGCCTTAAGACCTCCCCACAACGCTAACTGCTTGCCCTTTGCTGCCAGCGTCCTTCAGATAACTTTCTCCTACTTCTCCTATGCCCCTCAGAGAGATCCGCCTCCCCACTGCCTTCCTCATCTCAGAGGTGGGTCTCCTTACAAGTGTGGGAACTGGTTTAGACCCGTAAGTGTCCCTTTGATACCTACTTATTGCAAACACAAGAGAAACTTCTTCAGGGCAAAGGGAGCCATTCATTTTTGACAAGACTGCGCAGGCTGCTTCGACAACGAAGCTTCTCCGAATATTACGGTCTCCTGTGCCTTCTGGGAACCATGAACAAAGTACTCTAGTTAATATTCTCAGCTGACCTGCCAAGAAGGAAGGTCACACTGGTAGGAGTTCCACACACTATTTAAAGAACAGACGTCCCTTAGACCGGAGAGCAGCAATATATGGCCAGGGTTTTAATGAGGCAGGGAAAGGTGTGATGTGGCGAAATGAGATAGTGAATGAAAATTGTTCTCTTCAAGATTAACACTGGTCATTTATTCTGTTTTGTAATTCCGTTTAAACTTATCGTCTTCATTTTGAGTATTGTCCATTATTTATTAGCAGTGTATATTTAACTTGTTAAATGAAGAAATATGTACTTGTTTGAGAAAAAAGAAACCTGCTCTAGTCATTTGGAATTAGTCTTTAGGAATATTTGTAAAAGTGGGAGCTGTGCTCAAGGCAGAAAATGAGGATCATGAAGAGATGAAATGATCTCTCTTCATATTCTATGTTTCCATTTCAATTCTGTCTAATAATTGACGGCTATAAGGTTATTCCTTTTCCCTCTCCCTGTGCTTCTTCCTCCTCCGGTTGTCTTTCTAAATTCACTTAGAGGCAGAAAATCCCAAAACACTACATGGTGGTAGATAGAGGAGAGTTGAGCATTATACTATAGGAGGTGTAGTTCCTGTGAGTAACATGCTGCATTGAGAGTCAGAAACAAGATTGCTCAGGGCAGCTCACTCCAGGGTGATATCGGACATTGAGGCAAGTCGGGAAGATCAAAGAAAATAGTACCTGAGTCCATCCAAGTTGTCCGATCCACTTTTTCTATTCTCCACATCTTCAACCTCCATTTGCTTTTTTTGTGTGTCGTTAAGTATTTATTTTACACTTCATTATGCCCATGCAAATACCATTCACAATTTAATATCAAGTGCACTATGGTTACTATTAAATTTTCTTACCATTTGCTTTTTCCTGTAGTTAATAATTGCCTTAAAAGAAAAAAACTTCTTAGGTTTGTTGCTCTATTACGCTTCTTCCCACACCTTCCAATATTCTGTTAGACCAGTTTTCTACAAGATTAGTCAAACTAGGAAATGTATCAATTCCAGTTCCAAACTAAATGAATTCTTTTAAGTTTGCAAGGGCTATGATGTATAGCTCTGTTAGGAAATTTGAAAATCCTGTCATTTTTGAAACAGAGTATTTATGAGTGTCTTCTTTTTTAAATATGCAAACCATAAAAATATAGGTAAAGCAGACCATCTTCCCGTGGGAGCACTACACCAGGAGTCAGTAGAGCTTAGGGGGTATGTTTCTGGCATTAGAGTGCCTCTCTTCAAATCCTGGCTATGCCCACCTGAAACAAGATACTCACCTATTTTTGCCTCAGTTTCCTCATCCATAAAATGGAGATAATAGTACCTACCACGAGGACTGTTTGAAGTTTAACTTAAATAATATATGTAAGTCACTTTATATAATGCCTGACACATAGTAAATTATCAGCGCATGTGAGATACTTACCACAATTACAAAGGAAGAAATTTAAACAAAATAAAAGATTTTATTTAAAGTTAATGTATGGAAAAATATGAACATGAAATTAAAAGGAAAATAGTAACCTGGGCTAAAAGATTTTACAGCATGTGAGGCAGAGCAAAAGGTTAACATTTAATACATCATAAGCTTAGATAAAATAGAAAAACAACCACAGTACATAAATTGGTAGCTTATTAAAGGAATAAAACTGGCTATGTGGAAATATATTTGCCCTCACTTTTAATGGAAATTGCATAGTAAAATATAATAATATGCAAAAAAATGAGAGAAGACATAAATTACTAATATCAGAAATGAAAGAAGGGCCATCGCTACTGATCCCATGGGCATTAAAAAAATAACAAAAGAAAATCATGAGTAACCCTATGCCCACAAGTATAGTAATTCAGGTGAAACAGGCCATTTCTTTGAAAGACACAATCTACAAAAAGTCATACCGATGAGAAATTGACAATGCATGGAAGCATCAGTAATTAATAATCTTCCAAAACAGAAAGACCAAGCCAGATGGGTTCACTGGTGAATTCTAATAGACATTCAAGGAACAAAATGGTATCTATTCCCTACAACTTCTTTCAGAAATAGAAGCTGAGGAAATGCCTCCTCACTCATTCTATGAGTTTGTCATTACCATAATGGCAAAGCCAGACAAAAATATCAAAGAAAGGAAAACTACAGACCAATGTCTCGTAAACATAGATGCAAAATTCCTCTACAAACTATTAGCAAATCAACGTTAATATATAAAAAGAATTACACACTATGATAAAATGGGTTTTATTCCAGGTATGTAAGGATGGTTCAATGTTTGAAAATCGGTTACTGTAATTCATCACATCAACAGACTAGGGAAAAAATATCATATGATTATATCAATATCAATAAATGTAGAAAAACATTTTTTTAAAAATCCAACACCAGTTCATGATGTAAAAAAGCAAACATAAAGAAACACCTTACCAAATTAGGAATAGAGGGAAACAGTGAACTTCCTCAACATGATAAAGAATACATGCAAGACACACAGAGAGATGTTTGAGGTCATCACGCCTCATCAGGGAAATGCAAACCAAAGCTACAAGAGGGTATCACCTCACACCGGTGAGAACGGCTAAAATCAACACAAGAAACAACAAGTGTTGGTGAGGATGTGGAGAAAAAGGAATCCTTGTGCTCTACTGGTGAGAATTCAAATCCGTGCAGCCGCTATGGAAAACAATACGGAGGTTCCTCAAAAAATTAAAAATAGAATTGCCAAGGCGCCTGCGTGACTCAGTCAGTTAGCATCCGCTATGGGGGAGGTGGGTGGGGAGATGGGTGAATTAGGTGATGGGGATTAAGAGGACACTGATCTTGATGAGCGCCAAGAATGGTTAGAATTTGATTCACTATGTTGTATATCTGAAATTAATATAATACTGTACGTTAATTATGCTGGAGTTAAAATGAACGAACGAATGAATATGGACAAAATATCTGCATCTAACATCATCCCTTAATGGAAACTAGATGTGTTGTCCTTAAGATTAGAAATAAAGCAAGGATGTCCCTCTTACCACTCCTTTTCAACATTGTGCTGGAAGTCCTACGTAATGCAGTAAGTTTTGTTATCCAGGAAATAAAAGGTATACAGACTAGGAAGGAAAAAATAAGCTGTCTTTGCTTACAAATAACATGACTCTTTGTGTAGAAAATCCCACAGAATCAACAAAAACCTCCTGTGGTAATAGCAAGGTTGCAAGACACAAGTTAAGATACCAAAGTGATTGCTTTCCTAATACCAGCAATGAACAATTGGAATTTGAAATTTAAAACACAATACCATTTACATTAGCACTGAAAACAAAAGAAAAACCTAATTGTAAATTTTAAAACATATGTACAAGATGTTTATGATGAAAACTACAAAACTCTGATGAAAGAAATCAAAGATCTAAGTAAATGGAGAGGTGTTCCGTGGATAAGAAGACTCGATGTTGTCAAGATATCACTTCTTTCTAATTCGATCAGCAGATTCAACTCAATCCTAATAAAAATCCCAGCAAGTTATGTTTTTGGCTATCAACAAATTGATTCTAAAGTTCATATGGAGATGAAAAACACCCAGCATAGCCAACCTAATATTTAAAAAAAAAGAGAGAAGAAATTCAGAGGACTGACACTATCTGACTTTAATTCTTCCTATAAAGCTGTAGTGATGCGGTATTGGTGAAAAAATAGGCCACTAGATTGATGGCACCAAATAAAGAGCCCAGAAATAGACCCCCATAAATATAATCAACTTCTCTTTGGCACAGGGGCCAAGGCAATTCAGTAAAATAAGGACAGTCTTTTCAACAAATGTTGCTGGAAAGAGGAAAAACAAAAAGAATTGACACAGCCTTACACCTTTCACAAAAATTAACTCAAAACAGACCACAGACCTAAATGTTAAATACAAAACTGTAAAACTCTTAGAAAATAAATTAAGAGAAAATCTAGGTGACTTTGTGTTTGGCAATGAGTTTTTAGGTTCAGTATCGAAAGTAAAATCCATGAAAGAAAAATCAGTAAGTAAGACTTCAGAAAAATTAAAAACTTCTGCTCTACAAAAGACACTGCTAAGAGAATGAAAAGGCAAGCCACAGACTGGGAGAAAATAGTTCTAAAATACATATGCGATTAAGAACTTATATCCAAAATGTACTCTCAAACTCAAAAGAACTCTCAAAACTCAATAATAAGAAACCAACCTAATTTTTAAAATGAACGAAAGATCCGAACCTTACCAAAGAAGATACAGATGGCGAATAAGCCTGTGAAAAGATGCTCGACACTACATTTCATCAGGGAGCTGCAAAGTAAAAAAAAAATGACACACCTATTAGAATGCCCAAAATCCGAAAACAATGACGACACCAAATTCTGGTGAGGATGCGGAGCAGCGGGGCCTCTTCAGTGCTGGTGGGAACGCAGAACAGCACAGCCGCTTCAGAAGACTTTGGCAGGTTCTCACAAAGCTACGATTTCTTCCAAATCTCTATTTCGTTTTTTGGTTTTGAACTTAAAATGCATATTGCTAAGTGAAAGAAGGCAGTAAGGAAAGGCTACATACTGAGTGATTCCAACCACACGATATTCTGGAAAAGGCAAACTACAGAGACAATAAAAAAGTTAGTGGTTGCTAAGGTTTCTGGGGGAAGAGAGGATGAGTAGGTGAGGCACAAAGGATTTTTAGGGCAGTGAAACTATTCTCTATGATACGCTAATGGCAGATACATGATGATATATGACACCATGAAACATGGTGGATACAAATATTCATTTGTCCAAACCCGTAAAATGTACAACACAGAATGAACCCTAATGTAAACTAAGAACTTTAGTTGAGATGATACATCAATATTGATTCGTCAGTTGTAACAAATGTTCTACACTAATGCAAAATGTAATAAGGGAAACTTTGGAGGTAGGGGAGAATATATACGGGAACGTGTACTTTCTTATTCAAGTTTTCTATAAACCTGAAACTCTTCTAAAAATAGTCTGTTAGCTAATATACATTTTATATATATCAATATATATAGTGATACAACATGTTTCACTTAAGACATTTCAAAATTACTTTTATATTGCAATATCCACTGTGAGGATGAAATCTATTCTCCACTCAAATATATTATATTCATACTTATATATTTATATAGATGATTTGCACACGCACGCGCGCACGTGTGTGTGTGTCTGTGTCTGTGTGTGCTTTAAAACCTCTATTTGCTTCTCAGTGCCCTCCACAAAACAATCCATATTCACTCCTATGCTTATAGAACCTAGCACGGTGCCTAGTCCACAGCAGATACCCATTAATATTTGCTAACTCAACGTTTGTTGAATGGTATGTCAAATATTGAATGTAGATGACTATGAATGCACTAACCTGTGCTATCATGTATCACATACATGTTTCTCCATCTTATTCATAAGGTTATAATGACGGGTATTTCCAAATGCCTTGCTGATATCAGGACACAGTGTACTATAGCATTCTCCTGGTAGGTCTAATCTCAACTCAGCTTGTTAGAGCAGGCAGAAAAATAATAAGGACAGGTAAACAGTGAAGGATATATGACATATGGATTAAAAGGCACAGTTGCTCATTTAAATTCTATTTCTCCAGTTTCTTAAAAACAACATAGAGAATTGCTGGAAGCTATTTGGAAGACTTTTTAAAGTTCTCAATAGTATGGTCGTTAATACTGCCTTAACATTATTATTATTATTATATCATATTATATTTATTTTTTATATATAGTATAATTGTATATATATTATTGTTGTTCCTTAACAAAGAAAATGCATACTTTTAAGTTCATCTTTGAGTAAATCTGAGCTTCCTTCTGAAAACGGGCCACTGAGCTCTGCTTAATTGTGAGGAAATCTTAAAAGCCATTTGGATCAGGGCGCCTGGGTGGCTCAGTTGGTTAAGCGTCTGACTTTGGCTCAGGCCATGATCTCATGGTCTGTGAGTTCGAGTCCCGCGTCGGGCTCTGTGCTGACAGCTCAGAGCCTGGAGCCTGCTTCAGATGCTGTGTGTATGTGTCTCTCTCTCTCTGCCCCTCCTCCACTTGTGCTCTGTCTCTCAAAAATAAACATTATAAAAAATTTTTTTTAAAAAGCCATTTGGCTGAACTACATTATCAATACACCAGTGTTATAAATGTCTGATTATCTATATTCATTGTAAGCACCACGAATAAAATAAGAACAATACCTAGAAGATACTTATGAAGCATTTGAGCGTTGAGAACCTGATTTCAAGGAATCACAAAGACAAAGAAATGAGCGTTCATTAAAAATTCCGTACTCAACAGAAAGGTTAAAATTTGGGGCGCCTGGGTGGCTCAGTTCTTGAACTGTCAGACTTCAGCTCAGGTCATGATGTCACAGTTTGTGAGTTCGACCCCTCTGCTGACAGAGCAGAGCCTGCTTGGGATTCTCTCTCTCCCCCTCTCACTCTCTGCCCCTCCTCCAATTGTGTGCTCTCTCTCAACATAAATAAACTTTTAAAAAAGAAAAAGAGGGTTAAAATTTTCCACAACAGGGAATTGCCGCTCAATAGCACCATCTCAGCTTCCTTTCTTGGGTTTCTAAGACTCTGAAATGGTGCCAAAATTTGCCTATCAAGAAACACTGCTCCCCTGCAGAAGCGCGTGAGTTTCCAGGCTGGGCAGACTGGACGTTGCCTGGGAAACCGTGAGTGGTTTCTGCTACAGCTACAAGGGAAAATGTCTGTTCCCGAGGCAAGAATCAGAACTCTGTCTCTGGCCCTTCTGTAGTTTCTGCGATCCTCCTGGCTCGTCTGTCTCCTAGCCACGGCTCCCGTCCGGCCTGATTCTGGGTGATTCCTGATTCCCAGGTGTCTGCTTGAATTCGACTCTCTCACTCTCTAGCCAGAAGTAAAAACCGAATGACTGCAAAGCTGTTTGGTTTTTACCTATATGGTGTTTTTATTTATTTATTTTGGCCGATGTTTAAAAATCAGGAAACTTCTCATAAAAACCTTTACAGCTTTTCTTCTTGAAAAATTGGAGTACTGGCAATCACTGAAACTAGTATTCTCTAGCGGAGCAGTCTGCTGGGACAGAATGGCTAAGGCCTACTTAAATGGCACGTGTCCTCCACTTCCCCACAATCCCCACTATTCCCTATGGTCCCTGTCAATGAGGCTGCAGAGTGAGTTTTCATTAACCACTCTACTTTCACCTTTGTTTTGTTTGTTTTTTTCTTCATGATCGAGAGGTATTTTTCTCTTCCATCTATTCATAAGAAGTGGCAAAATGAGAGGAGAGGCTTAAGAATTTCAAGAAAAAAATACGCAGTACATTCTTGGAGGAAACAAAGACTATGTCTACATGTTTAATATGGAAAATGAGAATACATCCAACACCAGATCCTGCTTCATGTTCTTTCTTAGATCTCACGTCTAATGCCTCCGGCTACTGGAGTTTGTGACTCCGGGTCTAGTTCTCAGACATCTGGGTTTTCTTGGAGTGGTATTATGCTCTGGGTTTATCCCTAGTCCTAGCTTGCCGCCTCGTTTCCTTAATTTGCCACTCCCTACAGACCAGGAGAAGTCAGGCATGCATCTGCAAGTAAAGGTTCTAGATGGCTCTAACTGCTCCTCCTCATTGTCTACAAATAAGCTGATTTCCACACGTGGGCATAGCATTTCCAATAAATGCTATCTAGTCAAAGACTCTTAGTATTAATGAATCTGGATGTCTTAGCTCACTTACCCCCCTAATCATTTAATGTTGGTAATCGTGGTCGTGTGTAGATTATGCTAGAACCATCAACGAATTTAGCCAATGGTTTTAAGCTAAAGAGAAGGGAATGGAAGGAAGGAGGGAGAAGGAAGGAAAGGAACACAAATAGCACTTAACACACGTTAACTGTAACGTTATGGAGAGTTGGCATCAGCCTAGGGTATTTTCCTCTCTCCTTGGTAATTCCTTCAGCCTGCTGGAGACAAGGCAAAAGTTCGCTTCAGCTTTCTGCACTCTCCAATGAATTGATCATTTAAAACTCCTAGGGGCGCCTGGGTGGCTCAGTGGATTAAGCATCCGACTTTGGCTCAAGTCATGATCTCGAGATCCGTGAGTTCGAGCCCCGCGTCCGGCTCTGTGCTGGCAGCTCAGAGCCTGGAGCCTGCTTCGGATTCTGTGTCTCCCTCTCTCTCTGCTCCTCCCCTACTCACTCACACACACACACTCTCTCTCTCTCTCAAAAATAAATAAACATTAAAAGAATTTTTTAAATTCTAGGTTTTTAAGGACCCAGTTTGTTGGAAAGGAAAGCGAGGAAACAGACCCCCACACAGTCATGGGATGTGAGTAGACTGTCCGATACCCCAAAATCTCATTAGAAGGTGTAGACAAAGGTTACCCTGGTGGTCTCTGATGAGGGCCTTCAGGGAATAATCTTTTCAGGTCCTAGGTGGCATCAAGTAAACAAAGGGACCTTAGCCTGAAGGTGACAGACTGAGGGAACAATGGGTTTAACTCTTTGTCCCCAAAATGTAAAATAAATGATTAGAATGGTCAGGGCTGGTTTGAATGGTTGGATTGGTTGAGATGAAGGATGAACACAGGATTGGTTGAGCTGAAGCAGGTTGTGGGCAGGCGGGCCCATGTGTTAGCACAGATGAGTCAAGACTAGACACGATTAGGGCCATAAAAAAGGAAGCCCTGAGCCACCTCTCCAGGACAGTCCGAGGCTTCTGCGACATGCCCTCCAGCTGGCTGAGGCTGCTGGCCTCCGTCCAAGCCCGCTGGCAGAAGTGCCGTTTCTCTCCTGATAGGGCAAAGACGGCCCCGCACATCAGCAAGTGGCCAACGGGAGCTCCCGACTGCCTTTTTCCGCACGCCGACAGTGTGGCATGCTTCCTGACCTCTCTTCCTTCCTGCCCTGGACCGAATCATGAAGGGACAGGACAATAAGGAAATCTTGCTTGCATGAACACATAAGGTGCATCCCTCAACAGACACAACCACAAGGTAAAGAAATTGCATCAGCCCTGAGGGCTGGGTCCCGGCCCTGGCCGTCAACAGGTATATCACTACTACTCTTAAAACACCCACTGAGCACTTACTTAGACAAAATGCTTTTGCATTCCCAACCCCCACACACTTTAGGGCTTTCCCATTTGAAGAAATAATAAACTCCCTCTCTCGTCTTTAACAGACTAAGCATGTGACAGGCGAGGTCTCAGATTTTGTTCTTTGCCTGTTTCCTCCTAAAATTTAAGTCTGCCGTTAGTCAAACTAAACTGCAAGACAGTTTCTCCTTCAGGCTGTGCTACCAGAGCTCTCTGAATCTTACCCCACATTTTGTTGGTGGTGGTGGTGGTTTCCTGAGGAATATAAACAATCAGAAAAAAAACAACCTGTAAATAAATAAGGTATAAGAAATTTTCCCAGGGTCTTAAATCTGCAATTCCACCCAATGGCAAGGACTTCAGAATCTGCCATCGCCAAACATATGCCCAAAACCAAAGCAGTGACGCGTTAGGTGGTAAGGTTGGTGCTTTCCACTCAGCGTCAGCCTCTGTTGCCCTACAGGTAATGATAAAACAGCCTGCTTGACTTCACCACAATATTTTAATTTTCCTGTGCGTCACCATTCCCTGTGTGGCACCCTAGAGGCACGGAAGCCACCGCGGACCAGGCGGTGTGAAGTGCCCAGTTTGGGGGAGGGCAGAGTGCGGGGAGGCTGAGGCAGGCTGGATCTGCAAATTGCTACTTTCTAGCTAACTAACCCGCCTGACACCCTGCAGGGTGGTTTACAAAGTAACAGCGAATGGATATGTATGTCTGGAATGTAAAGGAGCCGCCCAGTAAATGGCGCCAGGAATTATTGTTGCCGATTTTGTAAAAAGAGTTAGTATAAATTGTTAACATTCTGAGCAGTTGATGATGCGGTCAGTAGGTGTTCAGAATGATACACTCCGCATCGTATGTATTTGTGGTGTGTTACTGTGATCTCCGGGAACCCAGATGCCTTGTCACTTTGGGATCTTCAGACTTCACCGAGGCACCGCCAGTTAGGTATTTGACTAACACGCCTGATTAAGAAAAGGCAAAATGCTGAGTATTTACAGAAGAATTCTGACATGATTTAGCAGGTTAAACGCAGTCTCTGAAAGGGAAATGAAATTGTAAGATACACGTCTTAAAAAAAGAGCATAGACTGCAGACAGAGAATGGGATGGAGGAAGAAAAGAACACCTGTGGGAAGATAAATCAAGAAGGCACAGCTGGAATTCAGATTCAAACTCAGGTAGCGGCTGTAGGGAGAGAAGTGGACTGATCACAGAGTGATCTAGAAAGGAGAATCTACTCTACGCCTGGTGGATGAAGGCAAGGAAGGAATCACAGATGATCTTGCAATTTCTGTCATGGAGCGATTAAGTAAATATTGAGAGGAGGAACAAGCTCAGGGAGTAATATAATTAGTTTAGGATTTACTTTAAATTGGATACTTACGTCATCACGGAGTTTGTTCAACCGGGAACAAAGAGACATTTCTTTCTTCTTAGCTATTTTTGTCATGCATTTTAAAACTGCCCCATGATTTAACCAGCATGCATCACCCAGAATAAATGCATACATAGAAAATAAACACAGTCTTTTGTTCTGATACAAATATATAGGGTGACTGAGTCTACAGTTAGGCAACACCTAGAAATCATGACTAAGAAAATAGAATATTGACAGAATTCAAAGATTTATGGTCAGAGGTCAGTAAAACTGGTAACTGTCAGATTCAGAGAAGTGAAAGTAGTTTATAGTTCTCCCTTTTCATTCGTTTGAATATATTTCAGAGATTCCACAACCAATTGTTAGAAAAAGAATGTCCTAAAGGAAAAAGAGGAAGATAACAAGAAGTAAGCAGTAACATTAGTTTTGTGAATAACAATTTGAAAAAATATCTGTGTAATTACCGGTAGAGTGGACTAGTCACAAACAACTAATTTATAAAACAAGCAATACAGGGTGCCTAGGCGGCTCAGTGGGTTGAGCAACCCACTTCGGTTCAGGTCATGATCTCACAGCTCGTGAGTTCGAGTCCTGCATTGGACCCTGTGTTGACAGCTCAGAGCCTGGAGTCTGGCTCAGATTCTGTGTCTCCCTCTCTCTATGCCCCTGCCCTGCCCGAACTCTGTCTCTCTTTCTCTCTCTCTGTCTCTCTGTCTCTCAAAAATAAATAAACATTAAAAATTTTTTTAATAAAATAGAAAATTAAAACAAACAATGCAATTCGGGTCAATCATTATGATTATAAAGCAAATATTCATTTGAAAAGAATCTGACCCAGAGGCCACTTTTCCCAGAGGTATTTTTGGTTATTCTCATATTTTTAGTAAACTTTTTAAAATCCGTTTTCAGTAATAGAAGTAATACCCCAACATAAGGCCGTATTGCATTTCCAACGATGAATTGTAGTCATCGGCTTCTGTGTTTTCCTCTCCCTGACCGTGAGCTCCTGAGCACAGAGAGAACATGCCTTAGTTGACCTCGGAGCTGGGTGCCGAGCACTGTACCTGGCCCCGGAGGCCCTCAGCCACGGTGTATCTACGTGAAGGAAGAAAGGGAAATAGCACGTATCAAAGATAATAAGCAATGTTACCTTCCTGGCCAAAGAAACTTCACGCTTAGCAATTTAGCTGTTAATATCTCTTAAAATATTGGAACTTTTTCTTTGTAAGTATAGTATAATCAGGTTTCAGACAGCCTTGAAAAGAAAGAAAATTATTGCATCCACAATCCCACCATGCCCATGTAGGAAGGGTTAGTTAGCATTTTGATTTAGGAAAAAAAATAAAATTAGCACTGTTAGAATTAATTTATAACGCACTGTAAAGCATGCATTTTTGGAAATTTCCAGATTTTTTTTCATGGACGGTGTCGTGGATAGCCCCATCCAATGGTGCGCCTGCGTGTCTCAGTTGGTCAAGCGTCCAACTCTTGACATCGGCCCAGGTTATGATCTCATGGTCGTGATCTCGTGGTCTCAAGATCAAGCCCCACTTTAAACTCCATGCTGAGTGTGGAGCCTGCTTGGGATTCTCTCTCTCCCTCTCTCTCTGTCCCTCCTCAACTTGTGCACACACACTCTCTCTTGAAATAAAATTTAAAATAATTTTGAAAATTTAATTAATGAATTAATTAAAAAAATAAAATGCAGATCATGAATGTGAAAGGAAGATTCTTTGCCAGCCTCTCTGAGTGGAAGAGAGATGATGCTCCCAACATTTTCTGGGTCTAGGATGGAGCTTCTTTATTTGCATAGTTTATGCTAACATGGATCAGGAAAAAGAATGCATAAATAATGCATAAATAACTAAGTCAACTGACCTGTAACACAAAACATCTCGAATAGACTGTTTGAGACTTTCTTGCCTGGGATTTGACATAACTCTGTTCTTATCTGTATGGTAACCGGGTGAACTGCAGTGAACTTGGCAATGGAACATTATTCGGTCTTTAAAAAGGAAGAAATCTTGGGGTGCCTGGATGCCTCAGTTGGTTAAGCATCTGACTCTTGGTTTCTACCCAGGTCATGATCTCATGGTCCGTGAGTTTGAGCCCGCATTGAGCCCTGTGCTGACAGCTCCAAGCCTGGAGCCTGCTTCAGATTCTGTGTCTCTGTGTTTCTCTCTGCCCATCCCTCCCCCCCCCCCCCCACTGTTTGCTCACTCTCTCTCTCTCAAAATAAATGCATAAATGTAAAAATTAAAAAAAAAATAAAAAGAAGGAAATCTTGGACATACAACAACATGGATGAACCTTGAGGACATGATGTTAAGTAAGTTAAGCCAGTCACGACAGACAAATACTGTGTGATTCCACTCGGGTGGGGTACCCCAAGCGGTCACAGTCATAGAAACAGAAAGTCCAGAGGTGGTTGCCCCGGGCTGTGGAGCTCAGCAAAGCAGAGTCATGGTTTAATGGATCCAGAGTTTCGGATGTACAGCATGAAAATGCTGCGAGATGAGTTGCACAGCAACGCTGGGGAATATACTGACCACTACCGAACGGTACACTTGAAAACAGTTACAATGGTAATAAAAAAGAGAGAGAAAACTGGAGTCAGAAAACTGTGGTTTGGCGTCTTCTAATAAAATTTAATATTATTTAGAGGTAAGGGACACCACTAAATAATTCAAAGCCCCATTCTCCTAGGGTATTAAATTATTCTTTGTGAAAAAGGTTTACCACCTTTTTTGGCCTCCCTGAAATTCATGAACTGTGGCTCTGGGGCCAGGAGACTGAGACTCGGGAGGCCTGGTCCTTTGTCCAAGCTCAGTGGTTAGTCCGGCTGGGCCATTGCTTGGCCTCCCAGAGGCTCAACTTGGTCTAAGGCCCTGCCATCTTCCCCACTTGCCAGGCCTGTTGCTGCGGGGATAGGGGCACAGCAGTCCGCAGAGCTGTGCCATCAAATGGGCTGCTTGTCAGTATTTACATTTTATTCAATGGTACTCATTTCAAGCCTATTTTTACATTACTGAATTACTAACATAATTTGCTGATTATGTTATACTACTAAAGCATGTATACTAATTTCTAGAATAAACTGAGCATTTACTCAGTGCCACTCGCTCTGCCGAGCACTTTACGTATTCAATCTCCTCTGCTGGATTTGAGCCAGAGAGGCTAAGTAACTTTCCCCAAATCACACAGCTCACAGGTTTCAGACTTGAACACAAGCCTTCTGCCTGCAAAGGCCATGCTCTCAAACCACTAAGCTACACTGGAGCAGAATAGAGAACCTGCATAAAACAGAAGAATTCTAAGAAAATCTGTAGAAAATATTAGGAAGTCCTGACAGAATGAGGTCTTTTATAAATTTGCCTCTCATTCCACCCGTCCTGGTGCAACCACCAATATGGCTCTTCTCAACCTGCAGCCTCCCAAGCTCCAACTCTAGCCTCACTCCTCAGCTACACAGAGGTCTGCGTGTCCTGACTTGGTGCGGAACTTAATTTGGTTACTGAAACGAACTCATGACAAGTTTTAATCCAGTCTCAGAATTCTTAGTATACGATCAGAGAAGACTTTGTGCCTCAGTAGAAACAAATTATTCATATGTGCCTGCAAATGCTAAGTGCAAGCGCTTTGAAGAGAAATTATCAAGAATATGCAGACCGTTGCAAGTCATCATACAAGTAAAGAAAACACCTACTGTTCGGTGACTTGCCAAATGTGACCCCTCTTTAAGGTAGCCGCTCACAGATTTGAATGTAAACACACCGCAGTTTGCTGAAACAACTGTATTTGTAAGTACGTACTGAATGGGTTGATTTCTGGCCCGCTTGAAGCACTCCCTGCCAAGAAGAGAAGAAAAACAATACTATTCCTGGAAATAGAAAATGTGGAAAAATGGTATCAGCTCATAGAAAGTTCAGTTTATTTTTAAAAATTTTTTAATGTTTGTTTATTTTTTGAGAGAGAGCACGAGTTGGAGAGGGGCAGAGAGAGAGAGAGGGAGAGAGAGACTCCCAAGCAGGCTCCACACCATCAGCGCAGAGCCGGATGTGGGCTGGAACTCACAAACCATGAGATCACGACCCGAGCTGAAATCAAGAGTTGGACACTTAACTGACTGAGTGACCCAGGCGCCCCAAGAGATCAGGTTAAATTAATCTATGGCTGGAACTATTAAAGAGTTGTTAATGTTAAAAGAATAGTATTTTTGTCCTGATATTCAAAATATTTTTCACTGTCTAAAATACTTGGCTTTTATGGGTTTGCTTCTAAATAAGTCATAGTTTACAATACATTACAAATCTCTCACATGTTAACATACATTAATAGAAGCCAAAAGGCAAAACCCTCAGTCCTGACTAAATACAATTTTTGCCCACTCTGCTACCTGCAACCCATGGGGCTAAAATAGACCAGAGGAAACCAAACACCCATGCTGAACACTCTCAGTTCGAATAGAGGCTCCCGCCTGAAATGGGCCTCCATCCTGTGCCGGAATTACAGCCGCCTTCATCTCCCAGATAATGATTTCATATCTTCTCCTTGATGCTCAAACCTCGGGGTCACTCTCAGCTGGTGACCTAGACTCTGCTGCCTATTTCACTGAGAAAATAGCAGTTAGGGAAAACTCCCGAGCTGGCGTCTCCCCAGCTACCCATCATCTTGCATGGTGCACCTGTACTCAGCCTTCTACTGTGTGTGCTCCCGTCCAAGGCCAACCCGTCCACTTAGGCACCGGATCCCAACCCTTTCACCAACCTGCCTCCAGGATTCCTCCAGCATCACCTAGTTTTCCCCATTATTGACTTACTTCTATCAGCATACAAACATACTAGGACTGTTCCCATCTTAAAAGAAAATTAAAAATCTCTTAACCACCCTTCCCCCTTATCGGGGAAGCAAAATTTTACTCTACCCTTTAAGATTCTTTTGGGTGGCATAAGAATGTTAAATTCACATGAGATGGATTAATGGGAGGGAGGGGGGATTCGTTCCTACAGACAGAGGTCGCATAGATATGGGACCGAAGAAGTGACCAAGATGGGCAGCTTCATACCTCCTAGACAAAGAAACACAAATTTATGAAGAATTGACAGGACAAAGAAAACTTGTGTTTTTGAATTGTCAATTAGTAAGGAATCTAAACAGAATCGGGCTGAGGTAATATATTAGCCAAAGTAACAAGGTTTGTTTACGTAGGCGTCTTCAGCCCTGAATTCCCTGTCTCTCGTGATAAGGATGTCTCTCTTCCTCCTGGTGTAGGGAGGGGACCTTTCACATGGGAGATTTATGACCTGCTTTCTAGAGACAGAGGAGGGTCAGACTGTTTTTGTTACACTGGCTGTCTCTTAAGTAACCTGAATTTTTAAAAGCGCTGTGCCATTGCGGCGTATTTTGGGGCATCCTGCTCTGGGCTCCCACAGTCTCCGGCTGACTCCTCATTCTTTGCTTCCCTTTATTTATAGTAAAACTCCTCCAGGGTGGTACTATCTCGATTCTACTCTTCTTCTTTCTTAACCCCTCCAATCAGCTTTTGTCTCTACTACTCAGTCAAGGTCACCAATGTCCTGCACAGCCCATGATATAGCCAACTGCCAAATATCCCACTTGACTTCTGAACTGTCCCTGACATAGACAGTCTCTCCACACTCTTTCTCCTTGGCTTCCGGAATCTCATACTCCCCTAGTTTTCTTCCCGTTTCACTGACTCTTCCTTCTCAGTGTCCAGTGTGAGTTCCTCCTCAGCCTCCCGACCGCCTATGCCTGAAGTGCCCCAGGGTTCAATTCTCAAACCTCCTTTCTTCTCTATCTTCACCTTCTCCAATGGTGACAGCGTCTAAGCCAAACTGACATCTCCAGCCTGGCCCTCTTCCCTCAACTCCAGACTAGTGTATCCAAATCCCCATCCAACATCTCAGTTTAGATGTGTATAAGGAATGCCGAATGCCACAAGCCCCAAATCAAACACTCGACTTCCACGCCCAAACCTGTTTCTCCTAAATTTTCTCCATCTCGGTATATAGCAACTCATCCTTCCTTCCTGTTGCTCAGGCCAAAAACCACAAGGCTAGGCTTGCCTTCCCTCCTTTTTCTCATACCCCATCTTCCCTCCGCAACAAATTCTATCATCTCTACCTTCAAAACAGATCCGAAATCTGACCATTTCTCATTGCTCAGCTAATGTCACTCTGGTTCAAGCCTCAACTCCCGGATTATTTAATAACCTCTGAATTAGTCTCTCTGCTTCCACTCCCACTCTATCCAGTCTGTGGTAAGGCGGTGGAGATTTTCGGCTCAGACCCTTCATGATGGCTCCCAACTCCTTTCAGTGGCCCACCATCTACTTCCCTTTCTTCTCTGAGTCCATCTCCCGTGTCTGACTCACTGTTCACTCTAAGCTAGTCATACTTACCTCCTTGTTGTTCTCTCTGCTTGGAGCTTCCTGCCCCCAGATTTCTACGTGGTGTTTCTATCACCTCCCTCCAGACTTTGCTCAAATGTCATCTTCTCTAAGAACGCTGTTGGTCCCTTCTATCCTTTCCAGGCTCTCACCTGGGCCTCCATAACAAAAGGTGGATTGACAAGAGAAAAACACACAAATTCACCTTCATAAAGAAATGAAGACCCAAAGTGAGGTTCAGCCTGAGGGTTTGATGAAGACTGGCAGGACAGAGGGAACCAGCTCAGGGTGGTAAACTGGGGGAACCTACCACCAGCTGTTTGTTTGGATACCTTTCTGAGTCCTGATGTTGACAGAGATAAGGATGTTAACTTTCTTCCAGGTAAGGGGAGGGCACCTCTCCCAAGAGGGCTTTATCACCTGCTTCGGGGGTGGGGTCACAGAGTCCTTCTAGCATCTGCCATTTCTCAGATTCCTTCAGCTTACACGCTTCAGTGTGTGGAGGTGCCATTTCTGAGGTTATGTGTCTGGAACCATGTCACTACCCTGTTTAAAATTCCAACTAACGACCCCTGAATCTTCCCCACCCAACAACCATGTCCCGCTTCTACCTAACGTATTTTACTCATGTTTTTTAGTTGTCTGCCTCTCCCAACCCAAATGTCAACTCTATAGGGGCAAGGCTTTTTTTTTTACATGCGTTGCTCACAGCTGTATCTCTAGCACCTGGAACAGTATCTGCCATAGTATTCTTCCTGATCACTTAGTTCTCCCCACTTACTTATTTCTATAAGCATACAAACATACTATGACTGTTCCCATCTTGAAAGAAAACTAAAAATCTCTTAACCACCCTTCCCCCTTGCTGGGGAAGAAAAATTTACAAAATTTACAAAATGCACAAAATTAACCATGGGCCATAATTAATGATGTAGACATATTTCATTATACACTACTATATCCTTCATGCTCTGGGTGTATTTCCTGATTTAATTGTCACATCTATATAGTGGTTATTAAATTTTTTTTAGTGTTTATTTTATTTTGGGTAGAAAGAGAGAGACAGGCATGAGTGGGGAGGAACAGAAAGAGAGAAGGAGACACAGAATCTGAAGCAGGCTCCAGGCTCTGAGCTGTCAGCACAGAGCCCAACGTGGGGCTCGAACTTGTGAACAGCAAGATCATGACCTGAGCCGAAGTCGGCACTCAACCGACTGAGCCCCGCAGGCACCCCTAGGTAGCAGTTCTTATTGTCACTGTTTTGCAGATGGGAAGATCAAGCCCCAAGGAGTTCCATGCCCACTGATGTCATGCAGCCATAAACGACAGAATTAGTTTCCCAGCTCAAGTCTGTGTGGCCCCAGCAGTATCATAGCTCTGGTTTCAATTCACACTCTCAATAGACATGTGGTCACCATATCTCAAATCTGTACCAAGGTTTAAGCCTTGGTTTAAGGCAGGGCATGACGGCTCCGTCAGTTAGAGCGCCACGCCACAGGGCTGGCTTCACCTAACTCCTTTCAAGGCTGTTGTGAGTCATGAGCTTTCTGTACCGTTTCAAACATCTGAATGGTTGGAACGATCTGGATGATCCGTCCCGAGTGGGGTTCGTATTCTTTCCAGACATCTGCCTTAAGTAAAAGGGGAAGTTGACTCTTCAAGAAAGAAGGAAGGAAGAGAGATGAAAATATTTCAGAGAGAAAAAGGTTATCTGTATAGAATATTTCTGGTAGAAAAGATAAGAAGTCGATGACCGTATTGCTTCCGGAAGGAAGAATGAGGGATTAGGAAGCAAGAGAGGGAGAGGGACTTCTCGCTCATACCACTTGTGCCTTTTGAGGTTCTGTGCCATTAAATACCCTCCCCAAATAGGCAAAATAATAACGCAGGGCGCCCTGTCTGGCCTCCCGCTGAGAGGGCGGTGAAGAGGGCACACTGTCGTTATAGCGCTTCCGGGCTCTGAGCATTCCGTCAAGGTGACAGTCATTCAAGCTCTCCCCGGGCCTCGGTTCCACCTGCAAGGTGACCATAATAATTAAAGCTTGCCTTGCTTTGTGAGCTGGGTCTGTTGTGTGATTCTAAGGTTTTACACATGTAAAACCGTATCCATGCGTGAGTGTCCGTTGTGGTTTAGGGAGGGCGGGGTGGAGAGGAGCGCTAGCCAGCTCACTGAGCCACGGAACACCAAATGGGGCCAGAGTGGCAACAGTAACTGTCTCCATATATCACAAGTCCTTGAAGTGGGAAAATCCGTAGATAAGCTGTTGTGTGGTCTCAAACAATGTTAAATTCAAAGAGTAAAAGGAGATATTGTTTGCACGGTTCCGCTCCTCTACTCCCTGGTCTTGGAATTATGCCAGTTTTGGTCATCCCGCCCTTGAGACCTCACAAGGGCTGTTTGCCCTCACAGGGCACAGACTAGCTGGACTCCGGAGAGCTGGAGCGACCGCGAGGTCATTTATAGAATCGCTACGATCAAATGATGGCAAACTTTCGGTTATAGAATGTACTAGTCTGAATTGTAATGATCAGCTGGGCTCTAGATGCAGCCTTGCCTTGAGACACAACAACGATTGATTAAAACTCATGGAAAAAATGCAAGACAGCCTGCTTTATGGCTACTGATAAGAGAATAAAAACAACGTGTAACGGGTGGCATTTTTGAGCCACGCTTCAGGTCGTCAACGAAGCAAAGTGAAATGGTATTTCTCAAGAAAAGGCAGCTTGGTTACTTCATAAGCCAGTTTACCCAAATAGTATATAGTATTTCTTTTTTCTTTTTTCTCTTTTTTTAAAATTTATTTATTTGAGAAAGAGAGCACATGAGAGAGGGCAGGGAAGGAGCAGAGACAAAGGGAGAGAGAGAGAATCCCAAGCAGGCTCTGCACCCACAGTGTAGACGCGGGGCTTGAACTCATGAACCGTGAGGTCGTGACCTGAACCGAAATCAAGAGTCAGATGCTTAACAGACTGAGCCACCCGGGGGCCTCTAAAGAGCATAGTGTTTAAAAAACAGACACAAACTAAGTGCACAGGGCACGTATTTCTGGACTTTTGGAGCCCACTACTCTTCTTCATTAGTTATTTTATGCCATGGAGAAATGCCCTATCCTAAAGTGTTTAAAATACCAACAGAAGGCTCACAGTTTGGGGAGAAACTTTTTTCGAGCTTCGTGTCCTTGTTTTTTTTTTTTTTTTTTTTTTCTGATTCATTTGCTCCTTCTCTTTCATCTTGGTACTTGTCGGGAAGGTGATATTCCTCGGCCTCCAATCACAGAAAACAAAGCACTACGTGTATCTGACCAATCCGATGCCTGCTCGTCCTGCCCCGCTCCAGGTCCCTGCCGGTTTCGCAGGGAACAGCAGAGAACGAACAGCAGGTCCTCGTGGGTCTGCCACGGCCCAAGCTTACTGGAGGCCTGTAGTTGTCCGCACCTCTGGGATGGGCTCTCCCAGGCACGGGGCGGGGGCAGGGCGAGGGGGGAGGCTTTGGGGGTGCATGTGAATTAATGCGGCCCATGAAAGTGCATTAAAAATTAATTCGAAGAAGGAACCATCTGCTTCTTATCATCCCCCCTTTTTCTCTTTTCTCACTTCCTCTTTCTCTCCTTCCCCACTCTGCTTTTTCGGGGGGGAACACACCGCACAAGCTACAAGGCAGTAAGAACCGAGGGTCTGAGTTGTGAAAGCAAAACCAAGTGTAAGAGGCGATAAATATAGGCTATGCCCAAAGTCCCGAGAAAAGTGAAATAAAAACCAGCTCGGAGCCAAATTCCGGGAAGGCGCCGTAGTTTGGATTTACTTCGCGTTTTCGCATTTGTCGTCTTAAAGCTTTGGCCATTAAAGCTTCCGGTTCCCAATACAAAAAAGTAAATGCTGACTCGTGTCGTTGGCCTCAGATACCACCGGAAATGGCATCTTCTCCCCAGCCACTGGCTCACAGACGTAGAAGCACCCAGGGGTGAACTTATCTGCCTTCCAGCCCGGGCCGGCTCTGCAAGCTGGTCCTCTGATCTACGGCCGAGAAAGCAGCCTGTGTAGGGAAGAGCTCTAGAATCAACTCAGAGGTGCATTCTCAAACCACCAGTTACTGTAATGAGTAAGTACCTTCCAGTTTTCGCGTTTTATTTTAAGCAGTACTTAGGGGATCCTCATTCCTCGGGCACTGACTGGAGAAAGGAATCGCCATCCTAACCCCCTTCACCTCACCCCCACTTAACGGGACAGCCCTGAAGAGACAACTGTTATTTTGTAATAAGAAGGATTTATGACTGATACGCTACTGTATCTCTAAAAATGTACAGTAAAGAGAAACAGCCGGTTGTGAGCAGGGGAAAGGATGTGAGGCTGTCTGTGCAATCTTGTATGTTGTGGTTGACCACAAAGGCCTGGCATCGGTTTTGACTCCCAGCTCTGCTTTTTATAAAAGAGATGACCTTGGGCGGATGACTTCATCTTCCAAACTTAATTGTCGAACGCATAAAATGGAGAAAAATAAAACACCAATGTCATAGGGAAGCAGGTACAACACTTAGTCGACTGGCGGCGTGGACACTAAATGCTACTGAGTAACAAGTGAAATTAGCATTTCTCAGTAATAGATGAAGTCCTTCGTTCAATGGGAAAGCTCTCTTAACTAGTAAAAACCCAACCCTCAAACATGCGCACTCGGCTCAAGAATAACAACGATTAACATTCGTAAAGTTTACAGAGCGTTTCATCTGATGTCCACAATTAACCCTGATGAGTACAGAGCTGTTGGCGTGATTTTGTCACTGAGGGATAGAGAAGCCGAAAGCTCAGTTGAACCTGGCAGCAGGAAGAGAGGCCTGTGGGTCCAAACTCACCAAGGGAGGAAACCAGGACTTGAAGAAAAGCCAGTGTTAGAGTGAGTTGTCGCGTTCCGTCTCCGGGCGAGCTTCTCTCCTCTTCCGTCCCTCTTCGGGTTCCAAGCCATGCGGCTTGAAAATGGGGGAATCCTCAGTCCCGCTGCTGCCAACACACGGAGCGGTGGCAACGCGGGTCTTCCAGATCCTTCTACAGCATAGTGTGGACAGGGAGCAAGGCAGACAAGAGACTGACCCTTAGAATCCCATTTTTTAATTCAACACCTTTTTTTCCCATAGAAACACTATTGCACTCAGTATTCAGATGCCACATTGTTAATCTAACAGCAACAATAAAAGAATATCCACTTTAAAAGCTCTTTCTGGGGCCCTGGGGTGGCTCAGTTGGTTAAGCATCTGACTCTTGATTTCAGCTCACGGTTTGTAAGTTCAGAGCCCTGCGTTGGGAGCTTGCTTGGGATTCTCTCTCCCTCTCTCTCTCTCTGCCCATTCTTCACTTCCTATCTCTCAAAAAAAAAAAAAAAAATTCAAAGCTCTTTCCTGTGATCTCCTGAGAGGAGCACTGGGGGCCACTTCTGCCATTTGAAGGCCGAACACACAGACATGAAGTGAGCTCAGAGGTGGGAAGCCCCAGTCAAATGTTCACATCACTTTAAATGGCTCTCGCGGCCATTCCTAGAGACAGAAGTTTCAGAATCTAAGCTGTTTCATCCGTTGAAAGCAACTTAGTCTTTATTGGCTGCCCATCACCCTTCCAACCTTGGAAACTTTTTATTCAACCACTGGTTAGAATCCGGAGTAGTCAGCATAAGTGTAAAAAATTTCTAAGCGCAAACAGGGCTTAGCACAGCACCGAGTTCTCCACTGACCCGTTAGGAGGAGGAGTTGGCTCTCCGCGATGAAAGCTGAGCTAAGTCGACTTCATCCCTGCTTTGTTTCCTCATGGAAAAATTTAAAGCTGTGTACAAAACATGGCTTTCTTTTGTTTTTCGACAGAGAATAAGAAGGGAAACGGTACGCAAATATTGTCTTTCTAGATAAGACTATTTTTTCCCTCTTAATTTCAAGAAATATTTATAGCTGGGGTTAAATGCTCAGGGTGTGGAGCCATATTTCCTCCTAAAGAAACAAAACTGTATCTTAGGCTTAGCTAATCAATCAGAAGATACATTGGCGATGACACACCAGTTCTGCCTTTTCCTAGCCGAACAAGCTTAGGTGATTTACCTAACCTCTCCAAGCCTCAGTTTCCTTATTCATAGAGTGAAGATAATAATAGTTCCTACCTCGTGAGCAGGCCCGGCAAGCAGTAACTGCTCAATGAACGCTCACCATCATGCAGAGGGTAAGAAGGGTGGGGGGTGAGACCCACTTCTGCCCTCCATGCCCCAGAATACCCTGGGGTAGTTAATTATAGGACAAAATAGAACCAAGGGCTAAGTCAGGGCATCTATCCAGAGGAGGAGACATTTTTCTGTGGGGGGCAGGGGGAGGCTTTCAGACAGAACAGCATTTGAAACTGGATCTTAAGGCAGAAACAGAATTTCAGTAGAGGGGGTGCCTGGGTGACTCATTCTGTTAAGCATCCGACTTCAGCTCAGGTCATGATCTCATGGTTCATGGGTTTGAGCCCCGCGTTCGGCTCTGTGCTGACAGCTCTGAGCCTGGAGCCTGCTTCGGATTCTGTGTCTCCCTCTCTCTCTGCCCCTCTCCCTCTCACGCTCTTTCTCTTTCAAAAGTAAATAACAATAAATATTTTAAAAATTAAAAAACAAAAGAATTTCAGTAGAGGAAGGGGTTAGGGCGCACTGAGACCGAGCCACGGAGCACACCTGAAGAGGTGAGAAAAAGCTCCCTGGGTATCCACAGGCTCTTAAATCCATCCACAGGCACTGGGAGCTGCACGGAAGGAAGGATCATATCCTGGGTTAAAAAAGAGTTTATAAATACAACATGTTGGGCTTATGCTAGCCTATCAAATGAAAGTGGAGATACGAAATTCTGAAGCCTAGCTATGATCACATTTTATGTGAGAATCCAGAAACTCAACACCATACCATTTTAGAAGTCTTCCCAAGTAAGGACACACTTTCTTTCTTATGTTAATCATATTTGAGAAGAGAGAGAGAGAGAGGGAGGGGCAGAGGCAGGGGGACAGAGGATCTGAAGGGGCCTCAGGGCTGACAGCAGTGAGCCAGCCAGATGTGGGGCTGGACCTCAGGACCCATGAGGTCATGACCTGAGCCGAAGTTGGACGCTCCACCGACTGAGCCACCCAGGCACTCGGAAGACACACTTTCTCAAGAATTAAGGGTAATTCACGGAAAGTATAAAAGTTAATCATCAAATCTCAAACAAAGGTGAAATTGGTCACCGGGCTCAGCTTTCCTAAATCTATTGCCACAGCCTCCTCCCTAAAACATATCCTCAAGAATTCCGTCTTATTTTTTAATGCCTGGAAAGAGTTGAGCGGTCACCATCCAAGCTACCATTCCAGGATTTCGGGGTTTTAGGAAGAGTGGAGACGGCCGCATTCAGAAGCAGAGGTGACTCCCGCCCGGTGGCGGTCCCCAACCAAGCCAAACTGGTACGGCGGCGCTCTGCACACGCGCGGCAGGAGCGTGCGGCCCGCGTCCCCGCCGGCGAGCTGATATTTACCTTCGGGAAGACTGTCCGAAGGTCACCAGAGAATTATCTCAGGAATTCAGCCCCGGTTCGACGGTAGGATAAATGGGCGTCTAGAGCATTTGAAAGTGATAAGAGGCCCACACAGAGGGTCCCCTGGCCCCCGCCCTTCCCCGCCCCCTGGGGGCTTCCTGCCCCTCACCTGAGCGCGCCTGGAACTCGGAGGCGAGCTTGGGCCGGCGTCATTTACTGAGCATAAGTGATGACTTCGTTCATTTACCCCTCACCTCCTAAGAGATCCGTGGTGGTGTTCTCATTTCGTTGATGAGGGTTCTGAAGTGCAAAAGCATGACCTCAGCGGCCCCGGGTCTCGGAGGCTCGAAAGCGGTGGAGCCGGATCTAAACCCAGGGCGCCGGCTCGGGGCCCCCTGCGGGCCCCGGGGCTGGGCCGCCTCTCGGGAGCTATCTGCATACAAATGGCGATTGATAAGGACACCGAATAATTTGTTTCCAACCGAAGTGGGACTTTTCCGGGGGGTGGGGGGTGGGGGGGAGGGGTGCTGTTCCTAACCGCGCTGGGCGAACCGGGGGAAGCCCGCACGGTGTGGGGCAAACAGGGCAGCGCCGGCACCCCGTTTCGGCTGGTGCCGGAGGGCGGACGGAGTTGCCCAGGGAAGGAATGTTGAAGAGAAGAAGAAAGGAGCCGATTAGTAGGTCCTGAGGAATTGCCCGAGAGAGAGAAACTCGCGCAGGATCCCGGGGGAGGTGAGCCGGGGCGCCCGCGCGGGCGTCGGTCTTCCGCAGGGAGCGACCTGGGGCGCCCCAGACCCCGGGAGCCGGGGATGCTCCGGGGGGTCGGGACCCCGAGGCGGCGTGGTTTCCTGACCAACACGGCTTCGGTTTCGTGGAGCCGGAGGCCAACCTAAAGTAAAAGGAGTGAGTGGGAGGTGAGGACCCCAGACACAGCCCGTGCAAATAACTCCTTTTGAAAGTGGCCTTGGAGGGGAAGCAAAAGATAGGACTGTCCTGGAGGTGGAGTCAAGAAGTTTCCTTTCTTTTTTAAAGCAAGAAACTAGCATGTGTGTAGTGCTTCAAGGAAGGAACCAGCCCCAGGAGAGGGAAGAAAAGGTAGAATGCATAATTATCCCTCTCCAGGGGACAGCGCGGTGCAAAGGTCCTGAGCCGCCAGAGCAGAGGAATTACCTTTACACCTGAGCAGGTACAGCTGTGCCTCTGCGGGAGGCAGGGGACGGGGGACTGTGGACTGGAAGGCTCGATGGGGGGCGGGGGCAAGGGGTGCGAGGTGCCGTCTGCGGGCTCGGGCTTTCTCAGGAGCCCCAGCGGCGTTGTCGTGGTTGAAACGTGCCCGATGCGCGCCAGGCACCGTACTAGGCCCCGGGTAGACAGTGACGTGATGTCTTGTCATCTCCGCTGTTGATCAGTGAGTAGGCGATCCAGCTTACTGTGGCTGCAGAGGAGACGGTGGCCCCGAACGGCAGGCAGTCCGCCCAAGAGCACACAGCTGTTCGGGGCCAGAGTCCGCGTCTGCCTTGAGCGGCTCCAGGAAGCGAAAGCCGCCTCCCTGCCTTTCCGTTATCTTTCAGTCTCCGAGGAGTCATAGGAAGTTAGCGAATGCGGTTTAAATAATGATTCGAGACCAGGATGTGGAGGTCTGTCAGAGACTGTACAGGATGGAAATCGTATTTTTGTTCATATGAATTGCTTCAATATTTCTACCCTAGGAGATCCTTTCCTGAAACAGGAGTTGTTTCTTTTTTTAGGGAGCTATTTGAATAAAAGCTCCATAGTTTACCTTTTGTTTTTGTAGAAGTCACCTGCCTATCAGGTGTTAACGAACCCTCACTTCATTTCTAAATCATGTCACCTGCATTTCTTTCTAAAGTCGGTAAGAAAAGTTTAAGTTAGACTGTCACTATGGGAAAACTATGGTGCCCTACCGATTTTTACACTTGGTCATTTTCACACTCTTAAAGGGTGTGAAATTTTTCCGTGGATACTTTATTGCAAAAGAATCCCAAATTTAAGGGATGGTTCTGACACAAAGCGATTATGTCTGCAGTGATTCCCCCCTCCACAGGGAACACTTGCAGGTCTGGGGTGCCCCCTTTGAAGATCACTAGTCTGGGTTTCGGTTTTCCGTTTCCATCACGTGGGTTTGAGATTTTAGACGTGCTGCATAAGGATTCCCTGAAGAGCCAAGTAAGAAATACGGGCCATACAGGGATGCGGTAGAGGAATCCCGACAGTAGTTGGGGGACGTGAGTCAAATTTGCAGAATGACAACTGTCACAGCCGCCAGAGAGACACAGCTGTTCTCTCATTTGTCCTGAATTAATTAATGGGCTGCAGGGCTGAGGCCTACATTAGAGGGGAAGTTACTTGGAGTGGAGGATGGGAATCCCACCTTCTGGAGGCTGATGTTTGCAAAGAATTTGCATTATTTACCATAGTAAATTATTTACCATAGTATTTCACAGTATTTTATGTATTTTTTAAAATTTTCTCTTAGAACGACTCCTAAAAATAGTACGCCTGCATTATTTCCCCCTTTTTTGTGTTCTGTGGAAGAGTGTGTGTTAACTGATTCGCCGCCAATCAACAGAGGAAGCGCTTGAGAATCAGCAATCCGCAGCCCATTCGCTAGGCTTTCCCAAAGAGCAGTTTGCATTGTTTGCTTTTCTTTTTAGAAAACTTTATATGACACGCAATTTAATTTTGACAAGTTTAAATCCCACTGAGAAAACTCAGCAAATGCCAAGACACAGAGGTGAATTCCTGAAAAATAATAATCTTAATTGTACCTATCTAGTCCCTTTAAATGTAAGGGGATCTTGGGAAGTTCCAAACATTGATTTGATTATCAAAAATGCAGTTAGAAGAAAAGGAACTATTTATATTCCCAATATAATGTTTCCTCGAGATGGTTAGGCTTATGCAAGAAATTTTTTAACTAGTTGCAAGCACTTCCTATAACTAATCAAAACAACATCCTAATTGTTAGTATTTACCTCTGATTTAAGACTCTCTGCAGGGTCTCAAGAGCTACTGACCTCTGTCTGTGTCTGTCTTCCTGTAACTGAAGGTCAATAAGAAAAGAAAAGAAATTAACCTAATTTCTACAACACATCGATTAATGAAAAACAAATGTTACGTGCTTGGCTTGTGATAGTTACACAAGCAAGAGTCAATGATTTATAAGTCATGGTGTTTATGAAGCTATTAAAAATTAATTACCCCCAAACAGAGAAATCTAAGCAAAATACTTGAAAGTAATTTATTGTAGTAGTAGCCATTATTAATGTATATTTCTGTAAGAGTGTTAGTCAACATCCAAATAGAAAGTGTGGCACTAGGGGCGCCTGGGTTGCTCAGTCGGTTAAGCGTCGACTTCAGCTCAGGTCATGATCTCATGGTTGTGGGTTCGAGCCCTGCATCGGGCTCTGTGCTGACAGCTTGGATCCTGGAGCCTGCTTTGGATTCTGTGTCTCTCTCTGCCCCTCCCCCGCTCATGCTCTGTCTCTCTATGTCTCTGTGTCTCAAACATAAATAAACATAAAAAATAAAATAAAAAGACAGCATGGAACTAACTTTTATGATTTGAGGAATCATCATCAAATTCTTTAAAAAAAAAGTTTTAATTTGACATTGAAATCACGCATTGCAATAGTCACCCAAATACCTCCTCCTCCCTCCCTCCCGACTCTTCCATCTGGCTTGGCGCTTCATTTACATATATCCACTGTAACCGTAAGCTCCTTCTTCAATATTTGCCCTTCTGTGTCCATTTCCTTTCTGCTCCTCTCGAGAGAAGAGACGGCCTTTTTATACCTAGTCCTTCCACCTAGCACCATAGCTGGTTTTCAGTGACCTTACTGAATGAATGAGTGAATCACTGTATCTATAAAACGGCTACCAAAACTAATGAGTCGAGCAAATTTGAAGCAAAGAAAAAAGTCTAGGCTAAAAAGTCCAAAACTCTGTTTTCAAATCCCCTTTTTGTTTCATTTTTTATAAATAAAAAAAGCTTTGAAATTGGGACTTACCAGCCTTTTTTTAGAACGGAGATTTAACTCTCAGATTCTTCCTTCACTACCTCCATCTCCTCCATCCTGCAGAAGTCACTTTGTTTTTGTTAGGTTTTGTTTTTAATGCTTGGTATCTTAAATGACTCTTTCCCACGGCGATAGTCCTAAGGGTGTCTGATCTGCTAATCTTGTCACAGTGGCGGTGCTCTTTATCAAGAATTTCCTGAATTTCCTTTCAGTTTAGCTTCTGACTAGAGTGCTCTTTCTCGGTCATTCCCTCCTCCCTTCTTTTCCACAGTCTGACCTGCTCGCGGGTCCCATTGTGGAAGGACAAGGAGAACTTCCTAGGGAGACCTTTTTGCCCCGTTTTGACTCTGAACCCTCGGAGCTGCATTTGGGAGGGTGAAGTTCACTGGTGGGGACAGAGGGCAGCCAGGATTCCTCAAACCCCTCGAGAGGCCTGGGAGCCTGCAGAAGTTTGTTTCGGTTGTTCTAACATCCAGGTCACTTCATTTTTGCCCACCTCTGGGGTGCGATCAAGGGATGGGATGAACTATGTATACTCTCACTCTCGGCCTCCCATCCCCTGGGCACACATAAGCCACCTTGCCCCAGGCAGGCAGAGGAAATAGTTGCCCGCCTGTGCAGAAAGACCTACCAAAGCACTCTTCTCTCTTGTCTTCAAATATCTCCATGACGTGGGCCAAGCTCTTGTATTCAGACCAGCCCGCAGGGCACTCTTTTGTCAAAGATGTCTCCTACAGAGGGACAGACTTTGGCGTCCATGGCTTTGGATTTTAGCTCCGGCGCGTCAATATCCTTCCCTGTAAAATGGAAATAATAAAAATTATCTCATAAATAGGATCACATTCCTAAAGCGCATGGCATCCGGTAGCCATTCAACAAACATGAATTTTGCTTTATTCAAAATCTTTCACTTGGGTCATATCATTTGCTCTTCACAGAACCCTGCCGGGCCAACGGCACAACTGCTGTGAGCACCCCCCCCCTCAGTCCCTTTCATAGATGATGAACCTGGTGTTTTGAAACTTGCTCGGTACCAATAATAACGAACTCTTATCCATGCTCACTACTTGTCAGTAGTAGTCTAACCATTTTACATTTAGTCCTCACAACAAATCTATGGAGTGAGTGCTGAAAGTCCCATTTTACAGATGAGGAACATTAAGGCAGAGAAAGGCCACATAGTTGCCCAGGGACAAAGCGCTGGCAAATAGAATAGTTGGGATTCAAACCCAAGCAGTGTTGCTCCGAAAGAAGTGCTCTTCACCAGTATACTTAAGTCCCCCCAGTTCCCACGGATTTCAAGTAGTGGATTGAACGCCCATCTGTGAGTCCAAGTGTAGAGCGCACTTGACAGTCGGAGGCGGAATGCAATAGGCCCAGGGAACGAAGGACCTCATGGACAGAGCACCAGGTTGTGGGATCTGCCAGCCGGGGCTAGGCACGCAGTACGACCAGAGAGCCAGCCCAGAGAAGGCACACGTAGCAGAGCCGCACGAGAACCTGAGAAGCTCCGGGAGGAAGTGACCCCCCTCACTTTGCCCTTTAGAGACGGGCTCTAGGGCGGAGACTGCTGTCTGTTCTCAGAGACCCTGCAGGTCCACAGCACTTGCTCATTCTGTGGCCCTTAGCGCCCTTTACTCTCTATCTTAGTTAGCAGTGAGGACTTCTCATCTGCTCCTGAGGGGCGTGACCGGGTTTTACTCATTTTTCTATCTCCCACGTGGAGCCCACAGTAGGTACTTAACAAGTGTGAGCTGGATGGATAAATGGTTGCAAACAAAGGAACACACCTGAGTCCCAAAGCGATTTGGAGCCTGCTTTATGTTTTATTTCGTTGCACCACAATGAGCTAAATCCGATTTTTAAGCTTTTTTTTTTTCCTGAGAGCGAAAACATTTAAATGAAGATTCTTTGGGGACAAATAAGCCGATGTTTTCAACTATTCTCTATGGGCAACTCTTTTATATTCCACCCATTTTCATGTTTTTTTATGTTTGTGCTTTACCCGTTTAAAATCACAAATAGTATAAGTTTCAAAAACTGAATGTGTAATTTAATAATAGCTATCCACCACACCTATTAAAATGCTTCCTAATGCATAAAAGCCTACGAATATCAAGCCACAATGGATTTTATTGGCTTCTGTCCAAGTGTCTGAAGTGGATGCCATGTTCCTCTCCGTCTGAGATTTGGAGATAATAATTTCAATTTGTTAGTAATATTGAAGTGTGTTTCTACCTCATATCCATTCATGGGTATGGTTGGAAATGGCAGCTTTAAAATAAATGTAAACTGAAATTTCGAAGATGAGTTTCACTACTCTTAACATTTTATTCAGTGTGCTGAGGAGGAAAAACTTTGCCTCTACCCTCTTATGTTCGGTATCTGGGGCCCCGTGAATTAAAGACAGGTTAAAAGGAGTAGAAGCATGCCCTTGTTGTTAATAATTATGTGCACAAGAGTTCCCCCCAAAAAATGAAACTCAGAGAAGCAGATTCAGGGGCTTACTTACCATTTTAACAAAGGCAAAGGGGTTTGGGCCTCATGGGATGATGAATTGTGGGCAAGAAATATACGAGGGAACTAATGGAAAATCGGGGCTATTTTAGTCAAGTCTCTTGATGCAAACTCATCTCGGTGTTGACAGCTCCCCGTCTTCTTCCTTGACTCTTCTCTCCCTGGTGGGGGAAGGATCACCTGCGCCCAAGGGAAATTTATACGCTGCTTTTAGGCAAATAAGGGAAGTGCCGAGAACACTTCCTGTGTCTGTTGATTCTTAGCTGCCTTCGGCTCAAAATAATCCTCGTGCCAAAATGACATCTTCGGGGATGGCGTATGCTGATCCGCTTCCTATGGAAGGTAAAGAATATTACAGCTGAAACAGGTGAATTGTTTCCAGTGTTACTGCCTTTTTCACAAGTATTATTTGCTAACAAAACAAACAAATGAAACCCCAGCAGCTTCCTTGTTAAAGAAATCTGTGTTTATGTTTTCTGACCTGGCACATGCACTTTTCCTTTCCGCTGTTTGTTGCATTTCGTTGAGTTCTTTTTAAATTATTAAAAGTAACGTACAGTTATATAAAGTACATTTACAAAAAAGGGGAGAAGACAAGTCATCCGTAATCCTGCTTTTCTGTTACAAACTGTTTTTGCACACTTTCTTTCAGTGTTACCTATTTGCTGTAGTTGCAGGGACGCAGGGCACACTTGTGGCACGTAACTTCTTTGGACCCAACGCATCACGACGTGCTCTGCGCTCTTGCTTGCTCACGGTCCTCGTTGTCAGATGACCTCCCAGCCCCTCTCTCCTTCTGTCCTAGTCATCTGAAGACCTGGGCCTACCGCACGTAGAGGAAAGACCTAGACGTCGCGCCCCGGCGTCATGGTCCACCTGCTGGCCTCCGAAGTGCAGCAGCTGCTCCACAACAAGTTTGTGGTCATCCTGGGAGACTCTGTCCAAAGGGCCGTGTACAAGGACCTGGTGCTCCTGCTGCAGAAGAACCACCTGCTCACTCCCACCCAGCTCAAGGCCAAGGGGGAGGAGAGCTTTGAACAGGACGAGCTGGTGGACGGAGGCCAGCGGGGCCCCATGCACAACGGCACCCAGTACCGGGAGGTCCGCCAGTTCTGCTCCGACCACCACCTGGTGCGCTTCTACTTCCTCACGCGCGTGTACTCCAGCTACCTCGAGGCCATCCTGCAAGAGCTGCAGGCCAGCCAGCACGGCCCCCCGGACGTGATCATCATGAACTCCTGCCTCTGGGACCTCTCCAGGTACGGTCCCGACTCCTGGAAGAGCTACCTGGAGAACCTGGAGAGCCTGTTCGAGCGCCTGGGCCAGGTTCTGCCCGAGTCGTGCCTCCTGGTGTGGAACACAGCCATGCCCGTGAGCAAGCAGATCACGGCGGGCTTCCTCCCGCCGGAGCACCGGCCCGGCGATGCCTCGCTGAGAGACACGGTCATTGCGGCCAACTTCCACAGCTCCGTGGAAGCCAAGAAACACGGCTTCGATGTGCTGGACTTGCACTTCCACTTCCGCCACGCGGGGTGCCACCTGCAGCGGGACGGCGTGCACTGGGACGAGCGCGCGCACCGCCACCTCTCGCAGCTGCTGCTCGCCCACGTGGCCGACGCCTGGGGTGTGGATCTGCCCCAGCGGAACCCAGTGCGTCCCTGGATCCGGGTTGGCCCCGCGAGGACCGGACCTGGCCAGGGAGTGGAGAGGCAGCCCCAGGCCGGCCCAGATCCACCGTCCTTGCCTCCTCCCGGCTACCGCCCCCTGCTCTCGCTTCCCCATCCACCCCGGCCCCCGGCTCCCCGCCTGCCCTTGCTCCCACATCCTCCCCCCTTTCCCTTTAACCCGGCGATGACCCGGTTCTTG
The DNA here is from genome assembly GCA_030068075.1 of Paguma larvata. NCBI lineage: Eukaryota > Metazoa > Chordata > Mammalia > Carnivora > Viverridae > Paguma > Paguma larvata. Next base: position 66,163,336 of record CM057828.1, on the reverse strand, counting down.
TTCTGTCCCCGAGATAACCATTTTGCCTCAGACCATCCTTTCCAACCCGATCAGTTCTCCTCAAACTATTTCCATTCAGATGTCCCCTTACCCACCCAGATAGGATTTTCCTTCGAAGATGATCCCCAGCCCCCTGTGTCCCCTTTCCCCACACCCTACCTGCAGCGGGCCCCTGTGGTTCATAGGGGTTTTCCCCGGTATGTACCTCGCGGCCCCTATGTGCCCTGGGGTCGGCGGCCCAGATATTCTAAGAGACGGCCCCCATCCCACCCACAGCCAAGGCCTCAATAAACTGACTTGGAGGCCTTTCTCCTCATCATGGACATGGACTGGGCCGATCATCTGATTCTCCCAAAACAGAATGACCTTGTTAACAGAAGCCTTTGGTCCCTGCTCGACTTCCTTTGGGTCATTGCTGTTGCTAACGATGGCATGGAAGAGCAGTCTTCACCATTTTTGTTGGCTATGGCCTTTTCCTCCAGTCTCTGGCAGTGACCAAGCATTATTCCTGCCTCTCCACTCCCTGTCCTCCTTGTCTTTTTGTAAACATAAAATTGAAATAAAGAAGTAGTTTCACAAAAGTAGTTGTAGGTTTTGTGTGTTCGTATGTGATGGTGCCTCTCCCTTCCATGAAACAGTTAGCTTCTTAAAAAGCAAGGACAGTATATGTTGACCGTTTATGGCATCTACTTGACATTTGTCAAGCTCAAAGTGGAACTTGTCTGAAACTGCCCTGAAGGTTTCCATAAAATAGACCTGATTCCTTACAAATTGACAGAAGAACTTTAACTTTTCGTGATCATATTTTCCAGAGATTTTCAAAGAATCATTGCATTTTGAAACTGGGAAAACTGACTATATAATATTTAACGAACACAAACAAGGTAACTGAAGCCAAACGTGATGAGTGACTTGTTCTAGGTCACACCAGAGCCCTCATCCACTAGTCTCTCCTACTTTATACTGTCACTTTCAAACCACAAGACTGATTTATACCAAGTAATATCAAACCAAGAAGGACGGTTTACCAAACATGGTCTTTCTATGAAAATGATGATGAAAACTCCTTCTAGCTCCGTAATTCCAGAAGCTCATTAGTTAGATGTGCAGTGAATTACGTGTGTAAACTAGAGAGGATGGCATGCTTGTGACTTTATGATTTTTGAATAGTCTTGAGTTTCAGACTTGAAAAAAATAGAAAAAAGTAAATCGCACTCAATGGCAATACCTATCCCCATCATAGAAGAAAACTACGAGTTTGAAGAGAACACCTAGACTGCAGCGCGGACAGATGGCCGTGGCCGTCTCTTCTTTGTTTTGTGGGAATGTTAACATCACCAAGACTTTATGTTCTAGACCCGTTATCACCCTAGGCTAGTGTAGTATTAGCACTTACATAAAATAGTCAAAACAGGACATGACAAACACGGAGTGATAGATTATTTCATTGGATTGAGTCACCTGGTTTATGAGCCCTCGCTTGGACCATTCCTGAACTTGACAAGTTCAAGTGTCAGGAAATGTTATCCTGCAAAAAATGAAATTTCTGAAATCCCAAAAAAAATAGATGAGATCAGCTCTCTATTGAAGAAACACACAGCAGCTTTTAATCTACTAAAAAACCATAAAATTTGTGAAAAATAAGACCTTCATCTTACTTACCTTTGTGTCTTAAATCCCAGTGTGATGTATAGCGGTTTGTAAGTACTGAATAATGTTCCTTAAATAAATTAGTGAGTGGATGAAGAGGTGGCATGTAAGTGTTCCTAGTGAGATTCCCCCGAGTCTCAGACGTTTAATCATCGTAGCTCATCTGAAGGGATATTGCTGAAACAAGCATGATGACAACGTTCAAGGAGTCTAGAAAGGTGGTGCCTGCATGTCAGAATTTGCCAGAACATACCAGCAAACTCGGGAGAGAGAGCACCTGCCCAACCAGTGTAAATCTTCTAATCCCATGGAGGAGATGAATGCGCCGGGCTGTAAAATTTGGTCAAATTAGCCATCAAGGTGAGTCAGTCGCCTTCTTCTGGCTTTGTATTTCCCAAGCAAGAGAAAGCAGTGCTTAGGGGCTGATCTGAGGATGTTGACTCATTTAGTATTTATGTTTCCATGAATAAACAAATCAGTAGTGTGGTTTATATATCTCTTATGAGTCAGGTCAGTGTGTATTATTCCTCTTTAATCTGCCCACACCCAACGAGGCACAGAGAATGAGTTGTTAGGTACACAGTGCTGAGGACCAGACGCTGAATCCACTGCAGTATGATATGGATTAAAGGGCACCAATCACGTAACGGTCCTGTTTCTCTCAGGGGGCGGGAGTGCAGGCAGACTCAAGCAGGGACGATCTTTTCCTGCCCAGGTGTACTAATTTCCTAGGGCTGCTGTAATGAAAACCACCAACTTGTGACTTAAAACAACACATATTTATTCTTTTAACGGTTCAGGAGCTCAGAAGTCCAAGCAAAATCTACACAGGGTCTCGTGCTTCCTACAGGGTAGCCTCTGCCTACCCCTGCAATATCATCTTCTGGAACGCTCCTCTTCCCTGTTCATGCTGTCCTCCACACCGGGCTTCCTTCTGTTCACGTACAACACGCCAAGCTCTTTCGTAAGTTGGGTCTTGGCCCTTGCTATTTCCTTTGCCTGGAATATTCCATATCCCCTACCCCTGCTTTCTTGGGATATCTAACTCTTCATCTTTCCATCCACACTTTCCAAGGCATCTCCAAAGACCTTTTGGAATCATTTCATCTAAAAGTACTGTTTCGATCTATCCTGGCACTCATTCTTTCCTTGAATTGCTTACCCCACTCAGCAGTGGCTTCCGTAGTTGCTTGTGTGCTAGCCACTCCCATTAGGAAGTAAGTTCTGTTAAGTCTCGTTCACTATTGAATTCCTACTGTCTAGTAGCACAGTGCCTGGCAAGGAAGATGTTCAAGTATATTTACTTTAGATAAATGTTCAAGAAGGTAATTAATTCACGTTGTATACTCACGAGAATGCAACTTACATTAAAATTGAGCTGTATTTGACCACTTCTCTTTAGGAAATGTCTATAGAACTCTCCCATCACTTTATGGGAGTGGCTAACAGCCTTGAACTTCTGCACCCCCACGAGATTAGCCTGACAGTACCGTCACTGCTAATTCCATACACAACCTGGCCTTTATCTTCCAGCCGCGAGCTTTCTTCTTTGCCCTTATTTACTATTGTTACCTTGCTCCTTAAGTCAAGCAACCTAGCAATGCAATCCAGCCATTGTCTGGGAAAAAGAGCCTAAATTATTCAATGGTTATGAGAGAAATTATTGTTTTATTGTTAAGACTTAACAATGCAGGGTTCTTTCGGCCTAGTCTCTAGCCTCAAGAAATGACAGCGCTCAAAGCTTTTCATACTTGACTCTTGTCTTCTGGAAAAAGAAAAAAAGAAAGTAAAATTAATGATTAAACTAGCATTATCCAAGCTGCCTGTGATTCTCACCTTATTCTAGGATAAGGTATACTGTTATATCAAAGGCCAAAACTTCAAAGCTATAACTATTTTTCCATAAGCACCATGCAAGGCCCGATATCTGAAATCAAATGGAATCTTACAGCTTTTCATAGGATGGGATCACCCCCCTCTCCCCTGGTCAGCAGCAAAGCTCTTATTTCCAGGGTCCCCCCGCGTTGCATGTTACTTGCTCTGAGCTGTACGCAGCTGCAGTTCGGTCTCTGACAGCTTCCTGTTCATGAATTCTGCAAAGGTAAGTTATTTGGAAAACTTGGATCATTAAGGCTCACATCAAAAGGATTTGCCATTATTTTAAACTATTGTGTGCTTGTCTTTAAAACTCTGGGATCAATATCTCATTCCTACCACTTTAATAAAAGGGCTCTTGTCACTTAATTCATAGATACGGTTTTTCAAAAGACGTTACCCGTTAAACTTTAATTTTTAATTTTTTTAAATGTTTATCTATGAGAGAGAGAGAGAGAGAGTCAGAGCACAAGCAGAGGAGGGGCAGAGAGAGAGGGAGACACAGAATCCGAAGCAGGATCCAGGCTCTGAGCTGTCAGCAGAGAGCCCGACGTGGGGCTTGAACTCACAGACTGCGAGATCATGACCCGAGCCAAAGTTGGACGCTCAACCAACTGAGCCACTCAGGCGCCCCCACCCTGTTAAACTTTAAAGAAAGCTTTCCTAAAACAGGTCTCTCTGAGCCATAATCTTTACATGCATTCTGTAGGCAAGAATGCTTGTCAGGATTTGTTCTGTAATTGCTCCATGTGGAAATTCACACTGACTTTTAATGCATTAGAGGCTCTAACAAGTTCTGCACGAAATGAACTTGATTAAACACGTTCAACCTAGTAGTTTCCAGATTCATTCAACCACAGACCATTTTCATATGTATTATCTCCTAAAAATATGCTTTGGGAATAGTGTTCTGGAGAATGCCACATCAAATAGTTGGTGTAAGTGAAAAGAGAGCTTGTTCGTGACATTTTACATATGAAGCCCCTTTGCAATGGGTTGTTATAGTCACCTGGGCCCAAGTATGAGATAATATTCTCTAGGTAGGCCCGTGACAAGTCTGAGATTGGTCAGTTAGCAAAGTGGGAAGAAATGGACCGGGAATGTTGGCCTTCGTCTTGCGCTAAGGTGGGAGGCTGGGAGGAGAACGGGGCTGTGTGGCCAGTCCAGACCGCCGAGCGAGGCGCGCAGTGGAGTTCATGGTCGTTCAATACAGCACCCATGTTGGCACTTAAGAACACGGTGAGGAGCAGGCCCCAAAGCTCTAAGCAAGAGCCTTTCTTGGAAGAATGAGAGCATCCACAGAAGCTGCTGTGGCAGAGCCAGACACCCCCGATGAAGAAGACACACCACCAGGCCATGCGGTCTGTGACGTGGAGTCTGGGCCCTGAACACGGTCCCCTCCGTCATGCTGCAGTGATGCCCCTCAGACCTGGGTGGGACCTGGCTTCTCATCTTTACTTCCTGCTCCCAGGTCGACATCACGTGGAGGAAAATTCGATCTTCTATTTCATCTCAGTAATCCTATCACACTGCCAGATGGATCCTTTCCCTACCATTCATTCGTCCCTAACCACACCAGGCCCTGGTTCTCACACTTTATTTGGAGGCTGTCAGAATATCCAGGAGGGCTCGTGAAAACACCACTGCTGCCATCTCCCTGGCAGAGTGGAGACCCAGAATCTGCATTTCCAGTAAGTTCCACACTGGAAAACCACCAAAGAAAAAAAAAATGTAGAAAGAAGCATATAATCCCACTTATGTAGCCATAACCTAAATGTATAACCGTTGTTAACGTTTTGTTGTATTTTATCTTTTGGCTGAAGTATTTTAAAGTAAATTTCTTCACAATATTTCATCCCTAAATATTTCCTATGTGGGAAAGAAGGACATTTTCCTACATAACCATAAGTATTCCATCTAACAAAGCTGATAATAACTTGCCGATATCATGTGATACTGTTGGAGACTGAATGTGTTCCCCCCCCCCTTCAAATTCATATGCTGAAACCCTTCCGCACTGGGAGAGTATTAGGAGGTGGGGCCTTTGGCAGATAATTAGTATGAGATGCGATCATGAAGTTGGAACCCTCACGAATGGGATTAGGGCCCTTATAAAAGTCACAAGAGAGCCTGCTTCCTCTCTCTGCTCTTGGCTATATAAGAATACAATGAGAAGGAGCACCTGAGTGGCTTAGTCCGTTAAGCCTTGGACTCTTGATTTTGGCTCAGGTCATGCTCTCATGCTCTGGGATCGAGCCCCCACAGGGCTCCGTGCTGAGCACAGGCGGGGTCTGCTTGGGATTCTCTCTCTCTCCCTCCCCTGCTCGCACTGCACTCTCTCTCAAAATAAATTAAAAAACATTAAAAAAAAAGAAAAAGAAAGAATACAATGAGAGGTAGAAAAAGAGTGTTCTCACCAGAATCCAACCATGCTGACGTTTTGATCTTGAACATCTAGAAAAATTTATTTATCAATTCTAAATTTCTATCTATATATTTATAAATTTTCATTATTTGTACTTTTCATTAATTTTATTGTTGTAATACATTTCCATTTTTTATAAGCCACTGGTTTATATACCAAAGTCTATGGTACTGCATTATACCAGCCTGAATTAAGACAGATGCCTATTCCCAAAAATGTTTTCTACATCTGTCCAAACTGGGATCCATGGAAGAATCACGCACTGTATTTATTAGTATGTCTCTTGAATCTTTTTTAGTATAGGAGAGAACCCAAACACATGCTTTTTTTTTTTTTTCACGACATTGACTCACGAAAAGGCATATCCTCTAGAATGTCTTACTTTGAGTTTAATCTGATTTCTGCATGATGCCATTTAATTTTGACTGTATCCCCTGTGTTTCCTTGAAACAAACCAAGCGCTCTGACTGGGAAATAAGCTCAGAGCTAGACTAACAGCAAGGAGAGAGACCAGGTAGAGATGACTACGGATAGAACACAAGTGGTCTTGGTTTTGCAGATGGGAAGGAGGCAAAGTCTTCTAGAAAATTCTAGAAAGACTCTAGAAAAACAACCAATGGGCCAGTTAGTAAATGAATGTTAAAAGTGGGAAACTTGTCTTTGCATGTGAGTCATCTTCATTTTTGGGATTATATCTTTCCTAGTTGACCAATAAATAAATTATTGCATATCAGAGTGAGAGTATTTATGTACCTATGTCAATTGGCAAATGATATATACTAGTTTCTTATTAGTGTATTGGCAAATACATATTTCTTAACTCAAAAAATGTTTATTTTGTCTTAGGCAATACATTCCATTTTCATGGCTAGAGATAAAATTTAAATAAGAAAGCTAAATTATATAATATTATTCCAGAAAATTGCTACTTAGATGGATTAATTTAAGAATTCTTTACTGAGTATTTTTTTATAGTGCCAACTGTGGTAGGTTAACAAACCTGAGTCAATGATGGAAAACCATTAACCGGCTGTTTCGGCTTCTGTAAATTGCTTTGCAAATGCATCTCCCCGTTCACTGTTCTAACTGTATGGTAACCGCTAAAACATTGAGATAGAAGCCTATGCAGTTCCCTGTTAGTTACCAGAGGGGTTAACTGCCTGTCTCACTCCTGCAACTTGGTCTGCTTGTTACATAGCTAACTTAGATTGCAGTGAGCTCTCACCCTACTGTTTTGAGCTGATAAAAGGAAGGCCAACATGCGAGAAGTCACATAACTGCTGTCCCGCGGTATCTGAAGTGTCTAACTATAATCGGTCATTTCAGAGCTCACTTAAGACAAAGAACCTTGAAGCGATAGGCCTCCGCCAAAGGTAACATCTGTGTAATTGGCTACCAAGGGATGCTATAAATTATAATTGGTTAACTAATTTATGATGAACCCTAACTTGTTAAATCCATATAAGCCCACTTGCTGCCTTTGTTCGGGCCATTCTCTGCATTTTCTCCTTAACATCAGGAGATGTTTGGCCCGGCCGTACATAAAATCTTGCCTCGCTTCTATTTGGCATTTGGCGGTCTTTTTCGATAACACCCTGCAACACCAACTATGTGCCAATCACAGTTGCAAGAACTTACTACCAAATTCTCAAAGTTTTTCACTGAAATACCTCTAATGGTGGAGAAGTTTGAACCTCTAATCCACGGGACATCTGCTTGTAGCAACTGACCCCATGGATCAAATTTATTTTACACCTCATATTAAAATATGAACTGAAATTCTGTGTTCAACTCCATATAGAATCATTATTTGTTTTATATTAAAAAATAGTAATAAAGCCCTTCAAAACGTTGAGTAGAATCAGCGCTACAAAAATACCATGGGATTCAGGGTCCTGATCTATAGAACAGGGGGATGATGGCCTTATCTTATAGGATTATTACAGATATCAACTGAGGTAATATTTATAAAGTCCTTGCAGCTGTGATTGGCACATAGTTGGCACTATAAAAATATTTGTGAAAAAAATTGAAGAGTTTTTCCAAGTCCATCCTATTGTTTTGTCTACTGCCACAGCTCCCAGATATTAGTAACCCAGTTTGATTGTGATTTTAAAATTTAAGGCCATAATTGTGGTCGGAGTAGGAGAACACAGAGAATGTGATTGTTTATTTGGGCCGAGTTAGAAAAGGAATCAAAGGGGGCACCTGGGTGGCTCAGTCAGTTAAGCGTCCAACTTCAGCTCAGGACATGATCTCACGGTTCGTGGGTTTGAGCCCCGCATTGGGCTCTGTGCTGACAGCTTAAGCCTGGAGCCCGCTTCAAGTTCTGCATCTCCCTCTCTCTCTGAGACTCCCTCTCTCTCTGACCCTCCCCTGCTCACAGTCTGTCTCTCTCTCTCTCTCGAAAATAAATAAACATTTAAAAAATTAAAAAGAAAAAGAAAAAAGAAAAGGAATCAAAGAACTGAGGGAAAGGGACCTGAAGCCGTGGCCATGGCAGAGAGGAGCAGCGTCCAGACAGGTTGGTGGTATAGCTTTTAGCAAACATTTCAGAGCACCGGCCCCAGGCTAAGGGCCAAGCACTGAGGACTATGGGAACTACCAATAGTTGTTGAGATGACGTGATGCACTGTTTTTTAGACCACTTGCATCAGAATCACCTAAAGTCTTTGTTAAAAATACAGAGTACTGGCCCCAGCCTGGATGTATACAATCAGAGCCGACGGGGGTATGCCAGAGGCATCGGGATTTTTAAACACACACCAATTCCTTATGTAACTCACATGTGAAAACCACTGTAGTAAGGGATATTGCTCAAGGCTAATGCCCTTTTCTCTTTACAAATACTGACTTAAAAATATAATTGAAAAAGTATAATCTGTGCACCTTGTCAGAATAGCCTAGAATTGTTGGCTGGAAGACAATGTAGCAATCAGGTAGTCCGATAATTCCTAACTCTAGTGGCGTGCTATAGTCACCCAGGCAGTTAAACAAACAAACAAAGAAATGAAACAATTCTCAGGCCCCACCCCAAAACGATTAAATCATAAATTCTGGGGCAAACACCTGGACATAAATTTACTTAAAATCTCTCTAAATATCTGTAATGTGCAGCCAAGATTAAGAATCATTAATCTGGTCCAACCTCATCTTGCAGACGGGGAAACTGAGGACTCAGAAATTAAACGGCTTGCCTACGATGGTAGAGCTGTCTCCAAAAGATAATTGTGTAAGATACACCTGCTGTGTGCTAGTGCGATGTTTTTCAAAATAAAGGTAATGACCCAATAGTGGATTGTGAAAACAGTCTACTACACCCTGACTGGAATTCTAAAAAAATGAAATAGAATAGAAGATACCAGAAGATATATCAAGCAGTAATGGTACTATTTCGTAGCGTTTGCTCCGTGACGAGATATTAAACGTGATTCTCATTTTCAGTTGTTGTCCAAAAAGTTGGAAAGTCCTGCTCTGGACTTATAATTCTGATATCTAAGGACAGAAGCCGTCATCTGTGTACAGGAGGGATAAAGCTGCCTCCTCTGCCCAGCAAGTGGCCCACAGAGAGGGTCTGCGTGGCTTTAGGTAACGAACATGTGTTTGGGGTGCAAATACCTCCGGATAAACAGAGTCTGTGACCCTTATTGATGATGAAATCCTGTGCAAGAAGTTAAACTCTTTCGGGCTCAGCTGCCTAAATTTTAAAATGAAACCAACCTCATAGAATTGTTAGTTTAAAATAGCACAATATTTATGAAGCTTTTAGCACAGCGTCTGGCATATAGTAAATTGTCAATAAATACAAATAACTAAAAAGGCATTCATGATCTATCATTTTCTGACTCTGAGAAGAAATGACCTAAAAATGTACCGGGGGGGCTCCTGGGTGGCTCAGTCGGTTAAGCATCCAACTTCGGTTCAGGTCATGATCTTGTGGTTTGTGAGTTCAAGCCCCCCTTGAGCTCTGTGCTGTCAGCTCAGAGCCTGGAGCCTCCTTCGGATTCTGTGTCTCCTTCTCTCTCTGCCCCTTTCCTCCTCTCAAAAATACATACATACATAAAAAGATACTTTTTTTTAATGTACCAGGATTCGGATGGTCTTTGGAGGGATGTGTGTTCTTGGGTCTGTTTATTTTGGAGAAGACAAAAGTTTAAAAAATGGCTGATGTAATTGTTTCAATAGGCAAAATTAACACAAAAAAATTTCTGTTTCCACAGAACTGGAAATCGTGGTATCCCAAAGATAACTGCTTATCTTGGAGACAAAACATTCCAATTTTTTTAAAGAATACCTTGTCGTACAGATGTACGACATAACTCGTTTAGTTTCATTCTTTCTAGAAAGACATTATTCAGCATTGGCAGGAAAAAAAAGGTTTTGCATTCGTTTCTGGTAGCTAGATCCCAAATGAAATGACAGGTTAGGCTGATGGACCCAAATCTCCCTCCACTTGCTCATGGACCTCACATGCTGCTCAGAGCCTTTGCGTGAACAGAGATGTGTCTCAGGTACAGCTCTCCACCTTTAATATGCACCTCCTCCACCAAGAATAACCTCTCTAATACTCACCCGTGCTTCAGCCTCCATTTTGTAAAGAGACCAGCTCATCTGGTCCTAAAAAATAGATGTGCCTGGGATATTAACATTTGTATGGCAGCTGGTAAAAATCTCGCGTGTTCATTTTCCTCTTATTCCTGTGAAGGAATATGGATGTTCTATAATGTCATTTGCATATATGCACATACATACATATACTTATATATGTACACATGCATGTATGTACATTTACCCACATAGAAAGGACTACCATTATATAAGTTTGTAGGATATACATGTATTGAGCTAGGCATTGTAGAAAATTTAGAGATGCATAAAAACTAGCCCTGTCGTCGGAAGCCATCAACATCCTTGAGGAGAAAGCTGGAAAAAACGTCTTTGACTTTGGCCACAGCAACTTCTTACTCAACGCGTCTCCAGAGGCAAGGGAAATAAAAGCAAAAATGAACTATTGGGACCTCATCAAAATTAGAAGCTTCTGCACAGCCAAGGAAACAATCAGCAAAACTAAAAGGCAACCAACAGAATGGGAGAAGATATTTGGAAACAACGTATCAGTTAAAGGGTTAGTATCTAAAATCTATAAAGAACTTATCAAACTCAACACCCAAAAAACCAATAATCCAGTGAAGAATTGGGCAAAAGGCATGACTAAACACTTCTCAAAAGAAGACATCCAGATGGCCAACAGACACATGAAACGATGCTCAACATCACTCATCATCAGGGAAATACAAATCAAAACCACACTGAGATACCACGTCACGCCTGTCAGAATAGCTAACACTAACAACTCAGGCAACAACAGATGTTGGTGGGGATGCGGAGAAAGAGGATCTCTTTTGCACTGCTGGTGGGAATGCAAACTGGAGCAACCACTCTGGAAAACAGTATGGAGGTACCTCAAAAAATTAAAAATAGAACTACCCTATGACCCAGTAATCACACTACTAGGTATTTATCCAAGGGAAACAGGTATGGTGTTTGGAAAAGCACATACACCCCAATGTTTATAGCAGCGCTACCAACAGCCAAAGTATGGAAAGAGCCGAAATGTCCATCGATGGATGAATGGATAAGGAAGATGTGTGTGTGCCTACCATAAACTGGAACCACAGATTAAAGAGCCCTGAATGTCAGCTTTGTCAGCCCCATTTCTCATGCTGGGGCAGGAAACACAGTGTCTGTTTTCAGATTAAAGATGGTTTCTTTAAAGCAAATATTTTCTTGCTTTTAGCTGGAATTGCAGCAATTCAGTATTGTAACCCAGGTTGTCTCATACTGATTGAATGTTCCGGTTGGCAGTTATAGATTCTTTGATTAATAAAATATGGGGAAATAAATTAAATATTGATAAATGCAGGTTGGTGTGTTCAGTTTTCCAAAACACAGTTCCCAAAGGGAGAGGAAATCATAAAAGAGGATCCAAGTATTGGAAATATTGGGAACACCTGCCTTAAAACATATGGCCTCCAATTATTCCAGGTGGTTCTACCTGGAGTATATAGCATTTTTCTCCGTTCTTGACACATCTCTAGGATCGCAGGATGAAAAGTTTGGAAAAGATTAAAAAAAATAGATTTGGCAAATGTGTTTCATCTTCCAACTTGTTTATGGCTTGATCAATAATTCATCCCTTAGCATCTGTCTCTTAAAGACTTTCTTGTCTGTTGTCTTTATGGATGACAAATTAGGAGATTGAAAAAACAAAATACCTTCTTTTTAAAGCACACAGCATCTCAAATGAAATGCCCCAAACTTACAGCGTATAGATAACGAAAACAAATGACTTGAAGCTCTACAACAGGAAAGGGAAGAAATATCTGATAAAGCAGGAACACAAATAAGAAAATAGAAAATCCATTTGGGTTTGGGCATGAAGCTGTTCAGATGGACTTATTAATTTGCTTAGCCAGTTTGAAGTTTCTTCCTTTTAAAATACCTTTTCAGAGCATCTGGGTGGCTCAGTTGGTTAAAGACCCAACTCTTGATTTCAGCTCAGGTCATGATCTCATGGTTATGGGTTCGAGCTCCACGTCAGGGTCCGTGCTGATGGTATGGAACCTGCTGGGTTTCTCTCTCTCTCTCCCTCTCTCTCTGTCTCTCCCTGCTCACGCTTTCTCTCCCAAAATAAATAAATAAACTCAATAAAAAATTTTAAAAAATAAAAATAAAATACCATTTCAGTTAAAATGTTCTACCATGAACCACTGGAGTGTAAGTTTACATGACGGTTCATTGCACTGACCACAGATTCCTTTCTATTCCGGCTGCTTGTGTGGAATAGATTTCAAACTCCTAGAGCTCGCTTTTTAGATCTGAATTAAGAAATGGTGAAAAGGCAGAACACACGAGTTCTGCGAAAGACACATCTAGGCAGGAAGAGGAGTGCCAGGTGGGCGCACGGACCTGAGTCCTTCCTATGCATCAGAGAATGTGCAGGATTACTGAGAATAACTGATTACTGCTAGCATTCTTATAAAGAACCCAAGGCTTAGAGAGTTTCATTTGCTTGCCATCATTAGCCGTTAGCGAGGGAAGGAGCGGGGAGTCCATCCCTGGGCAATCTTTTAAAAACACAAATGTAGTCATTTTACTCCTCCACTTTGTAAATATTCTCTCTTTAACACTCACAGTCTTGTGGTTCTCCAGGTCGGCTTGGCATTAGAATCACCTGGGGACCTTTCATAAAATACCATTGCCTGGAATCCACTCAGGACTACTTAAGAACAACAATGACACTCATGATAGCTAACACTTACTTTGGGCTTACGACGCGCCAAACATTTTCCCAAGCGCTTCAGATATTCTCATTGAACCCCCAAACAACGCTGTGATGAAGACATCATGAAGGATCCTCAATTTATAAGTAAGGAAGGGGAGGCCCTGGAAGAGTAACTGCTTAGCTCAAAGTCATGTGACAAAACTGAAGTTCTGATCACAGGCAATCTGGCGTGGGAGTCTGTGCTCAGAAGACAGAAATAAAACGAATTAAACAGCTACAACAAAACCCCTCCCTGTGAACCTCTGGAGGAAGCTAGAGGACCAACCCACTATTATTTAAAATGGCGGATAAACAGGTAGAATTAGGCATTTATCCCGCGTTTATATATTGCCAGAGACCAGAAGATCGAGGCCCTGATGGCAGAGCCTAAGGTAAAGGCCTGAGGTTCAAGGCCCTGTTTGCAAAGCTCAGGATGAAGCGTTAATAACCTCGAAGAAAAAGTCCCTGTTTGCAGAGCTCAGGGTGAAGTGAAACCGGATGGCTCCCAGGCCTCCCCCCAAGCCAATACATGCTGCTGCTTTCTGTTCTTTTCTCTTTCTACTTAGTATAATACTTTGAGAGGCTTATAATATTGATCATCGTGAAAATGATAATAAAATCATCTTGGAGGTTTTAGTTTGCCTCAAGTAAATATGGAAATAATTCAAGAATAAAATAAATCTCTGATTTCTCTACTAAACATGAGAATGTGGCCAGACCCTCAGGAATGTGATGATTGCTGTGGGTTTCGGGTCAGGACTGTAGTAGGAAATAGAAGCTAGAAAGTTGTTTTAAGGAAATTGTAATGTTTTTCATGTAATCTTTCAACTGTAACCAGCAATCTATGAGTAAAACCTTTGTACTTTGTACTTGCTCTTTCAACCTATACCACTTACTAGAATGTGCCCATTAGATACACTTTGTTTGCGTGTGAACTGTTTTTAACCTTTCAACTGGAACTGTTTTTGAACATTTTTACCGTAAATCATGGGAACAATCTAAGGGGCAATAGATGAGATCATTCTATAAACTGTAATGAAAAAATGTAAAACTATAAATTCCCTTCACGCCTAAAACTGCATATGTACCCTAAGAGAAAATAAAACTTTGAGCAGTCCAGAAAAGAGGCTGTCTCCAAGAGACTGACTCCGCGTCTCCTCTCACGCCGACACCAACCCTCACACAGGTGAAACCCTGTCCCAGCCGGAAACCCTGACGGAAGGAGCTGGTCTCCAGCAGGACGAACTCCGGCAATATATACAAACCGTACCTTCCCTTCACCAGTAGACTGAGATGTAATCTCTCTTCTTAGGAGAACTTCGACTAACAAATGAATGACTAATAAAATTAGAATATCATCATTTTGCAGTCCTCAACAAAATAATGAATGTAAGCCATGATCATCAACAGACGCCAGTTTCTCAAAAAGAGACGTCCCGATTCTTCCTTATGGAAGTACACTCCACTGCCTATGAAGGGTTCTTGCTAGAAAAATCAAGACCTCAAGCTTCAAGAACCACATACCATTTGGGGATAAAACAAGAGAGCAGAGGAACATGTCACATGACCTCTTGGGGGCACGACCAGCAAAATTCAGCCTGGGGAGAACTCAACAGCCAATGCCTTTGTAAGTTGAGAGAGAGACAAAGAGAGATCGATTGAAAGATTCGTATTGGCTAATTGCAGTGTATGAATGCGTCACGTTTGCATCCCGATTTTATCAAATGCATGTAAACAAAAAACTTGGGGGACTTTAAAAATAGAAAAAAAATAAAAAAATAAAATTGGGGGACTTTTGAACATTGAACAGATATTCGATGCTATTAAAATAATTATTAATTTCTTTCCCGTGTGATAATTGCATCGTGGTTATGTTTTTAGAAAGGGACCATACCATTCATAGATACACACTGAAACAGTTACGGGTACAATGGATAACATAGAGCAATAATCCCTCCTTAAATAGATATTTAAAGGTGTGTGTTTAAAGTAGAACTGATTTTTTTTTAATGTTTATTTATTTTTGAGAGACAGAGAGAGACAGAGCACGAGTGGGGGAGAAGCAGAAAGAGAGGGAGTCACAGAATCCGAAGCCGGCTCCAGGCTCTGAGCCGTCAGCACAGAGCCCGACCCCACAGACTGTGAGATCATGACCTGAGCCAAAGTCGGACGCTCAACCGACTGAGCCACCCAGGCGCCCCTTAAGTAGAACTGATTTGACTCCTGGTTCTATTCAGCACTTTTATTAACTTCCTCGATGACTTCATTGAAATCATAATTCTCATCATCATCGTTTTTATTGTTTTAAATTAATGCTGGCAATAACAGATGATGTGGGATTAGAGCACAACCCCAAATCCTTTCCTAAAGCCCCCTAGGAGAGTGCTACTCAGAGATGACTGTCGAATTCATACAGGCTTCTGGAGAGTTGTCCTCACTGCTCAGCTATTCTTGACCTTTTGTTGGCTTCCCTATCACATTCCCCCAATGGCTGTTCTGAGTTGTATCTACTTTTTACCATCTTTCACATCTGCTCTCAAGACATAATTTCTTAGTTTTAGGAAGTTCCTTATTTCGTCCTCTGTACTCTTCAGGTTGTCTTCTCTACCAGAGCCTTATGCTCTGTCGGCAGATCCTTTAAAACATCGTTCATTTCATTCATCATCAATTACTCACCTAGGGGGTGCCCCCTGCACTGTTGCTGGGCTTACAGGTGCATAAGGAAGGGAGAGTCTACACTCCAAATCATTCTCTGTCACGGGAGTTTTGTTACAAATGCAAGATGCTTCCACCGAGCCTGCAGGGCTTCTCTGTAGAACAATCACAAATGACCTCATTCATCAGGGTGGGGAGCCAAGAACTCCTCTGCAGCAGAGTTCTAATCTGTGTCTCAGTGAAGCTACCTCTTGTCCTGGAATCCTGGCCCCATCATGGGAGCCAAATAGAATGGCGAAGAAATATGGTCTTTTGTAAGATATTCTTATCTGACTTCATTCCAAGAGCTCAAATTTCCTCCACGACATTCATGTGAATTGACCAAAGAGAGTGGACGGTGCAGAAACAGTCCACGTGATTTCTAGAAGGCAGAACTCTTTAACCCTGGGTGCAATTTTGAAAATATACATTGGCACCAGGTCATTGGGCAGAGGCTCGATGCTTCTGGAGAAAGGTTAATATGTATATTTGAATCCCTGATTTACATGGGAGCCGAGGAGTGTCCTAGGAAAAAGATTTGAATCTTGTATACCCAAGGGGATTAGACACACACACACACACACACACACGTGCATATGTGCACATGCATGTATTCAAAGTGTGCCAGTGGTTCCAAAGCAGCCAGATTCCAAGGAGAATGATGGGGGCCACTGAGAGAGAACACTCCATGAGGAAGGAAAGCCTTTGGCCTTGGGAGCTCAGGGCACTGGTGATTCTAGGAATCACAAGGAGCCTTATACTTCTTAGTAGTCAGTATTACTGAAACCCAAGTATAGCAGGACTCTCTCTCTACGAGCAAAATTATATGGTGGGATTCCAACTTCAAAGGCAAGACGTCAATTTTGGTCACATCAACTTGGCCTTAGGAGCAATATTCTAGCTCCATGGCATCACTGTAGACACGTCAGGTGAGAAACTGAGAAATTAGGAAGTCAGCAACAAGCAAGGCTGATCCACGGACACATGTGAGCCCAACTAGAGCGTTCCAGAAATTGCTGAGGAAGGGAACACTGTCTAATCAGCTAAGATCAGATTCCCCTGCCTTTAGCCTTTCTCAGCTATTTCAACAGCTAAAAACAAGAAACACTAAAATCCACAAAAAAATACATAAATCCAGTTCCCAAAAAAGTTGGTGAATAATATTAAGATTTGAAGGAGCCTCAACAAATAGCACTCCTCTTCCCCACCTGGGTTCTGAACAAGTTGAGGAGATAAAACACAGATAGAGCCAAGGGGGATCAACTTCGTTCCTGCTAGAGACCAAGCTGGAAGACTAGGCTTTAGGTCTGATGGTCAAGGGGGCTGCAATTAGACAGACTTGCCCATAGGCAGGCATTCGCTGGACCAGGACAGGCCCGGGCAAGACAGACAGGACAAAGAGATATTGTATTCTCTTGGAAGGTTCTCTCCAAAAGGGAAGAAGCAGCGCTGAACCAAGAGGCCCAACAATTCTTCCAAAATTAAGATCAGCTTACTCACTCCAGTGCCCCAAGGGTGGAATGAGTAAAGGGGGAAAGAGAGACAAGGCCTCTGTTTAGGGAACTCCTCGTTATAGAATCTGGGAGAGGAGAAAGGTGTCTCTCTCCTGTATCAATCAGGGTTCCTCCAGGAAAGTAAAATCCGTGTCAGGGTTACTAAATACAGGGTAGGAAATGCAGGGAATTGGTTACAAAGGTATTAGAGTTGCTGTGAGAATATCCTGGATGAAGGAAGCAGCTCAAAGACTAACAACTGGGAATTGCTACCCCTCCTTAGGGCTGGAGGGACAAATGAAGACGGTGGTATTATCTGAGCCCAGAAGCTGGGGCCACCTGGTAGACCCAGCATCATAGGGGCCTATTTGGGCAGGAGCTGCAGCCACACAGGAGTTGCAGTTATTGCTGGTTACGCCTCAGGAAGCAGAGGAAAAGGGCGAGAAATACCTTGGCTTCTTCCTTCCTCCCCAGTTTCAGTCTCCAGCAACACCTCTGGCTGGCAAACTAGTCTAGAGCTGGTGGTCAGGAGAGCCTGAGAATCAGAGCCTGTGACGGTCAAATGCACGGAACACAGGCAGGAAATGGGTCTGAGTACAAACAGGCAACGAGCCAGCACGACCTTTAACAAGGAAGAATTTGATTCGCATTTTTGTCAATAGATAAACGAGGGATTCATATACCTAGCACACAACAAAACCTCTCTTTATTTCTTCAAATTTCTCTCCTGCAGCAGTTGCCATGGCTCTCCCCATCTCTCCTCCCTGCTGAGCTTTCTCTCTATCCCACCGGCTGTCCTCTGCTCCCCCGCCCCTTTCTCTGAGTCCCCTCCACAAAAGCCTTGTCCAAAAGCCACGGGGACTTCATCTTCCCTGTCCAAGCTGGCTCTCCTTGGGGCTCTCCCGGTGACAGCTCCAGCCTTCGAGATTGGGTAAATGGCATTAACGTGACCAACCCGGTCATCACAGTTGAGTCAAGGCAGTGAAATTGCCCCTCAAAGGAGGGAGTATTCACCTGCTCAAAACAAAGTCATCAGCGGGAACCCTGCTGCCTCCCTTTCCCCTTTCAGTTGAGAGCCACTGATCACTTAGTTACCCTAGTTAACGCCTCAGTCCAACACGCAGCCCCTGCAGCCCCCACCTGGCCCACGTAGGTGTTTGCTTTGGATTTCACAGAACCGAAAGGCCCTCTTTCTGTTTCATTTTCCTGCAGCCACAGAATTTAGACATCTGTGTTTTAGCTCATGGGGTCACTGTTGGAGGGTGGTAATCACTGCTATTTCAAGGTGGATGAAAAAGATTAGAATAGCGCCTGGGACGTAACAGGAATTTGAAAACTGTGTGTTGCCAACACACAGTTAGAATGTATATGATTGTATTAGTTTGCTAGGGCTGCCGTAACAAAGTACCACATACCGGGTGGCTTTTAACAACAGAAATTTATTTTCTCACAGTTCTGGAGGTTAGAAGTCTGAGATCAAGACTTTTTTTCTGACCAGGGGTAGTTTCTTCCCAGGCCCTTGTTGTGTTGATGCCTGTCTTCTCTTTGTGTCTTCACGTGTTCCTCCCTCCATGTAAATCTGCATCCCAACTTCCTCCTTCGGGGACAAGAGTTGCATCGGATTAGGGCTCACCCTAATATATCCGATGTCCAAATAGGGTCCCATTCTGAGGAGTAGGGGTTAGGGCTTCAACACAGGAAGTTGGGGGGATGCTATTTGCTCAAAGTCATACTGCATCTCGTGCAATAGATGATTAGTATTATCTTATTATCTGAACTACAGATAATATTTTTTACATAGTTAACTTTATCGTTGGTAGTGGCAGGACTGGGGTTAGGCTATGGATTTCCTGGCATGCTAATCCATCCCTGCTGGCTCTGTTAGACTGTCTTTCCGTCAGCTGGGATCACGGTGCAGTTGTTAGATGACCAGGCTGTGTAGCTATAAACCCACGATCCAAATCTCAGCTCTGCTACCTGTTAGCTGCTTGACCTTGGACCCGCTCATAGCATCTCGTGGTTTAGGTTCGGCATCAGTGTAATGAGATAAGAGGAGTACCTTCCCCACTGGGAAGGATGAGGGTTCAGCGAGATGATGGACGTTGTCAGGGAGGAAAAACGTTTCCTCTACACTCTTCTGTTTCATCTTTGGGGGACTGCGAGTTAAACTAACAAAAGATAGAATAACAAGAGAACGGGCATGTGGCTTTTATTAATATTCACGTGAATGAGAGTTCATAGAAAAGGAGTGAAGCTCAATGAATCGTCAGGCTCAGGGGCTTACCCACCATTTTAACGAAGGATAGGAGCTTTGGGCTTCAGGGGATGATAAATCATGGGACAGGAACTAGGAAACATGCGGGGAGCAGGGACTGATGGAAGACGAGGGTTATTTTAGCAAGGTCTGCTTACGCAGACTCATCTCGGTACTGATTCTGCATTTCCAGGGATTACAGTCACTCGGAAAACTCATGGCCCACTTTTAGACAGACAAGTGGAGGGCAGAGAACTCTTCTCGGATCTATTGATTTTCAGTTGGCCTTCAATTCGGAGTAACCTTATGCCAACGTAGCCCTTTTGGGGTGGCGTGTTCTGATCCCTGTCAGTATAAAATGCTTAGCACCAGGTGTGGCCCGTCCTGGGCAGTCACCTATCATTAGAGTTGAAAATGCGGTTCTGGAGCCCGGCTCAGCAGGGCAGCATGGAAAAGGGGAAAAGCGGTTTTGTCTTTTCTTCAGTTTTTCTGCCGAGGCTTCCCTACGCACAAGCTTTTCCACATGAAAGCATATCTAATTCCACCCTGAAAGTTCACTCAAGTCTGTCCCCTCGTCTGCATCCCTTTGCCACAGTCCTGGTTAAGTTCATATAGCATAGACTGCCCTCTGTCTACCTGTAAAGTTCAGGCGCAAAGCCCAGGGCCATCCGCTCTGCATATAACTTTTCAGTCTGAATCCCTTTTCGCCTCAGCTCACCACCGAACCAAGAGCTATCACTGATCAGGGGTGCATTCTCCTGCCTCCAGGCCCCCTTTGAGGGGGAGCTTCGGGCCGTGCCCTCTCTCCCTGACTCACTCAACTGTTGCCTGCTCTTGGTAATATTTCTCAGCTTCCCTCCTGCCAACCCACTTCCCATTGTGGCCGATTTAGAGGACCTCTGTGTCCCCTATGCCCTACAGAATTGTAATTGTGCATTTTCCTCGTTGTCTCTGCCTTTAAGTCACGAGGCCTTTGAAGAAGGGACCACGTTTAGTTCATCTCAGAATCCCAGTGCCCAGCACAAGTCTGGCATACTAGAGTGGGCATTCCTTGTGTGCTTCTTGGATGTGTGATGCCATCCAGTCTGTCTCTGTCTATGACGGCCCAAAAATCCGCAATAGCTTAATAGCTTCACTTCTGCCTAGAGTTCTGGGTGTCTGTACAGAATATGTGAGGGGAATATGAGGTGACAGATAGTGATCCTACGAAAATATATGGGTGAAAGAATGGTTGTCGTGTAATGAAACAGTCTTTCTAAATTTCCTCGAGGAAGATATATGTTAATTCCCAAATGTATGAGCATCTGTGTATTTTCGTGGAGACTATAGCGTCTCTTCTAACACCGAGATTATTTCCCTTCCAAGTGAAAACCAATTAAATAAATTATATTTTTTCCCCTTGGTGCTTACAAAGTGTGGGAGTTGTCACCAAACATTACTAAATGTTCTAATTTAGTCATAAATGGGCTGAAAGAATGTAGCATAATTACTAAGTCCAAAGTAAGTCGTTCTAAATATTTTATCTCGTTCAGCATATGCTGTTAAAAAAAGCCTCTCGAACTATAATTGTCAACATTCGATTCACAAAAAGTAAACAACAGCCGAGTCTAATGGGATGATAAAGAATCGCTCCGTAATTCCCAACATATGGGGAAGAGTATGTCCTGTTTGAAGTGCAGAACGATCACGCTGATCAACTGAGCTATTTTCTTTCTTTGAATTCTTCCTGTTGGAAGAACGTCCCCAGGAATACTAGAGGCATATTCCTAAAGTGCACAGGAAGACTGATCTCGGGCAGGAGGAACTTAGACTCACTGGGTGAAGTAAAAACACAGCCGTATTTCTGTAAGAGCAATCATTCTAGAGTTATCATGCATGAAAGGCACAAGCATATGTGAACAATGTATGGGTAAATTTCTACCTGTCAGTTTCAGTTCCTGTGAACAAACGCTGGCGCTGGCGGTAGAGCCCCTGATATATCTTGTCATGGTTTGGATTCATTTTACGTGCTGGACAATATTTCTAAGGGAAGGCTACTGGGGAAGGTGCTTGAAGTATCTTTTTCTGTATCAGATGTTTTGTGTATGTGGATTTCAAGCTCAAAGGAGACATTTAGAAACCGTGTATCTGCAAAGTGAAGCACTAGAAGGGCAGGGGGGCCACGACTTCACAGCTGCTCTGGGGAGATGGGGCCAGTCTCCAAAGAACAGGCCTTGCTTGCTGGCTGAGAGGGACAAGGAACAGAAGCCCAGCTTGGGGACAAAGGGCTTTGCGATGCGCAGGAACAAGACTGTCCCTTTCTTTATCCACATGAATAACGACAATCTGCCTTAAATCCTTTCTGGAATGAGCAGCAGGATTTGGGAGCGGGTATCGAGTGAATAAATTAACAAGTCATTGAACTAATTAGTTATTAATAACCACATCGAGGCAGACAGAAATGAACAAGAGGGCCGGCTCGCTAGGAGCTCTCTGAGGGGGAAAGGACATGTTCTAGACCGTCCACTGTGGGGTAAAATGCAGCAATTTGGAGGCAAAGACCTGCCTTCTGAACCTGCAGCTTTCTGGAGATGATAATCAGGAGTATTGTGAATACGGTTGGCAACTTGATGTCCACCCCGTAAAGTGTTACTTCTCCTTCTGCCCATCTTCTTGACGTGCCGTTCTTAAAAACGATAGCATTCTAATTAATCAGTTAATCTCACTGAATAAAAAGAAAGGCTGCCTTTTCACAGAGCTCTTCATCGTGCCACTCAGTGTGTTTGCTCACACACAGTGATCCTTGCTGTATAGAGACTCTCTCTTGGACTTCAAGGAGAAGAGAGGTGGGAGCCATAGAGACAGCTCAATAAACAGGCACACAAACCCTGCTCAGCTATTCAAGGCTACTCCAGGGAACATAAAACAGAAGAATTCTAAGAAAACAAGGGCACTTCAGGGAAAAACTCAGGATGACTTGTCTGAAAAAAAAAAAAAACCTGTAAAGGTCATTCTATGAATTCTTGACGGGAGAGATGGCATTCCCACTCCTGAGACCCAGAAAACAAACAGTGAGGCTTCTGGAAGGAAAACATCCCTAATAATATGGCGTAGTCAGTTAAGCATCTGACTTCGGCTCAGATCATGACCTCCCGCTTTGTGGGTTCAAGCCCCGCGTCAGGCTTTGTGCTGACAGCTTGGAGCCTAAAGCTTGCTTCAGATTCTGTGTCTCCCTCTCTCTCTCGGTCCCTTCCCCAGCTCAGGCTCGCTCTCTCTCTCTCTCTCTCTCTCTCAAAAATAAATAAACGTTTAAAAAAATAAAGACAGGAGACCTGTGTAACTGAAGTGTTTGATTGATTTCGCTTCTGTCAGAATCTTTTGAAAGCCAACGACATGCTCACTGCTGACCTGGAAGACTTGAGAAAAGCAGCTGGCAAGTGTAAGACCCGTGAGGCTTTAGGCATGGTGGAGTCACGTGAAGCATGCTACACCCAAGAAAGTCCAGGATCATTGCCAAAGAGAACAGAAAGGGTCTTTTGGGGAGAGAATAAAGAGCAGCGGGGGCTGAAGGAGAAGGAAGGAGCCTTACTTTACAAGCAGGTAGACGTTATGGCCTCTCTTCCTACGAGGCACACAGTAATTTCCCGAATATTGATGATAATGCTGATGATGAAGGAAAGTATCTCAAAAATAAAATGAAATGAAATAGGAGGAAATGGTGTGTTTTGGTCCCCATCCCACATTATTTAATTGTGAGAAATAACTAGACTTCACTGAATGAAGCATTGTAGTGACCCCGGAGTCATGGTGTGGATGCCGAAAGCCATATCCCGGTCCTTCTCTTTTTGAACAATTCTGGTCATTTTGGTTCTTCCCTTTAAGATGTTCCTTTCCATCCTTTCCAAGTCTGATGGTACTTCCCTAACGACTAAGTGTTGAGTTGGGAAAGGGTAATTAGACGCCACTTCTATTCTCCTGGTTTAACTTGACCTTTTCTTGACGAGGCGTTTTCTCCCCTTGGGTACTGGCATTTGACGCCACCTAGCCAAGCTAATTTGGGTCGTTCCTTGTGGCGGAACTTCTCATATGAAGGGTTTCAATGTGAAAACGCGGTCATTTCATTTTTTAAAAATTAACATTTTGGCTGATTTAGACAGATTCTGCCTAACTACTAGACCAAGGCATAGAACGTATGTGGATGTTACATGACAAACAACAATGCTTCTGGAGAATGTAAATATAATATAATTTAGGTTCTAGATCTTTCCCTTGTCTAACTTTTCATTACTTAACTGGGAATCGTAGTGATCTTCCTGCTGATGAGATATTGTTTTTTCTCATTACTGACTTAAGATTTATACTGACTTAAGACATACATTTTTGGGAAACATTTGTTTGTGGTAGGAAGAGCGAATTACCTACAAGTTTTCTTACTGAGCTTTTCATGAAAGATTCTTCCTCTTGTCATTGTCCTCAGAGAATTGTTGATGCTGCGGCTTGTACTTTTCAAAGCAGATCTTTAAGTTGGCAGAACAATGATACTTGCATTCATTTGTCTTTTATGCCTAACAAGTAATTGACAGTGCTTGTGGAGTATCCGTAGTTCACACTGACTGATTTGATTATGGGGGGGGCGGGGCTCAGTGTTTTGGTCTATGGGGTTTTTGTTGTTGTGTTGTGTTGTGAGAAGGAGGTCAGTGGGGCACAGAAATCCACTTCTCTGAGATTATTAGAAAATAGAATTGGGAGCAAACAGTTTCAGGAAGATTTATATATATCCCTTTTCCAAAATTATAACCTGTAGGCTTGTAGGAAAAAGAGAGCCAAGCAGGGCAAAGAGGCAGATTAGTTTCTGAGGAAGAATATGTGTTTGGATGCCTCTCGAACTTACGATTTTAGGATAATTTGGTGCGACCGTAATCACAATATGACCATATATTTTTCTACATAGTAATACCCTATTTTAGCTCAGCAAGATATATGGATGTTTGCAGATTCCTGCAGCGTCTAGAGTTACTCATTCATAAATACTTAATGAGCCCTATCCAGGGGCAAGACACTTCAGCTCTATGCAAGAGACACTTTTATATCAAATTTTAGTTGGTCCTGGTTAAGAGATAATAAAGAGAATTAGGCCCTCCCCTTCTGATGTTTATTACATTGTTCTAATATCCAGCATACATCTGCAATTCCTAAATAAGTGAACTCAAAATAACCTTACTGTAATTCAATCTTTCTATATAGCAATTTCATCATGTTCAGTGTTGTGGTCCTTCTATCCTGACAGTACCTTTGCACATAGTAGCTACTCAATAAATTGTTATGGATGGCAGATGGACTGGGTGTAGGTATAAAAAAGGTAATACCCCACCCCATGCCCCAATGTCCTGCATGACTGATTGCACCATCATGGGGCTTCTTACCATTTTTTTCTAATGAACTCTTGGTAGATATCAAAGAAATGGGCCCAAACTCCCCCCCAAATCCATTATAGCTTTGACCAGATTGACTCTCACTCTTTAAGTGTTTAAGCACAAAATAGTTAAATAGTAGAACCCAGGGCAACAGAAAGCAGAGAATTTTAACCATAGCTACTGAAGGGGTATGGGTGGGTTGGGCTTTACTGTGCAAGACAGGAAGTGTACAGAGAGAAGGAAGGGCACAGTCTTGTATCAAATGCTAACTCTCGTCAGGCACCATGCTTGGGTCTCATAGCAGCCCTGAGCCACAGGCATTTCAAGGTAGAAAGGATGAGTCTCAGAAGTAGTTAAATAAATAGCCTAAAACCTCACAACTCATATATGGTAGATTCTGGACTACAGCTCACACCAGTGTGCTTGGAAGACCTTGCCTTTTCCATTTGGCTCTGCTGTGTCCATCCTACCTTCTGTCGTGAGGGGACACCTGTGTGGCAAGCTAACCATTTGAGTTAGGCTCTCTTGATTTTAAGAATAAGACTCAGGTCATTCAAGCAATGAAGAGTGTGGAGAAATGAGGAAGCAGTGGTCTCAGCTCATGGCCTCTTGGCCTCATGGCCAAGTCCCAGGGAACCCAGGAAAAGCAGAAGAACCAAGTTTCAGGAAGTGTAGAAGCAATATCAGAACTGGGCTCAAGGACACTGGAATGAGAAAGTCATGCAGATGCCGAGACCATTCTAGAACTCAGGCAGTGGAGTCGCTTGGTCTTTGGGGAGGCCCCCACCAGTAACGTGACCAATTTATTCTCTGCAGTTTGCTTCTCTGGGCTTCTCAGATTTTCTTTCACCGTCAACTGGTTTCCCCATCTTTTACTTGCCATCTTTTCCTATAGACCCTGTGCCTATTGATTTTGCCTTCTCTCAACTTTAACTTGCTCACAGTTCCTCATGTTCCCCTTTCTACTTCAAGGCTCTTTCTTTCGCCTATCCTGTACAGTTCTCCCTGCAAACTGCACCATTCTCTGTGTTTCTCTAATCTAACTCCTGAGAGTTAGACTGCCAGAGCCAATTAATTCTTGTTTGGAAAAGGCTTTTCATGTCAGGATATCTCATGAGCCGTTACCAACCTGTAGACTTTGACTGCCCCTGAGTTAGGGGCCCAGCCGGGTCTAGTCATCCCAAGAGAGCTCAGGAACACCTGGTTCCTTCGGGAGTGCCTGGGGACTTGCGGGCAGAGTGGCTGGAGTGTCGGCAGTGACTGACAAGAGTGGAAACTGATCTCCCATCATTATCAGCAGTGGAAGGGGAAGATCCGAAAGGCAGTGACACAAGATGGTAGCTGCATAGGGTGTGGGGGACGAGAGGCAGCACCAGGAAGAGATGAAAAGACGTCAGTTGGGAATTGAGAGTGCTTGCGGAATGAGCTGCACACTATGAGCAGTCAATAAGACACCTGCTGGGAACAGCCATCTTCTCACAGAGGAATCACCACAGATGTCCTAGAACACTTCTCTTTTCTTCTCGTTGTGAATTTCATGAAAATGTGTACGATCCCACTGACAGTAGAGATTTTCTTACTTCCTTGGTATCGAATCTGAGGACATGACATTCATGGTGTATTTTCTCTCTCAAACTTATTTTTTGAAATTATTTTGTTTTTAATAATTGATACAAAACATTGTACTTATATCAAGTATAAACCATGATTTGACATTTGTATATCTATTGCAAAATGACATTTACAACAAGTCTAGTTGAAATCCATCTCCGTTCATAGTTACAATTTTCTTTTCTTGTGCCATGAGGACTTTTAAGATTTACTCTCTTAGCAACTTTCAAATATGCAATGCAGTATTATTAACTGCAGTCACCACACTGTACATTATATCCCAGTGACTTACTTATTTTAGAACTTCCAGTTTGTGCCTTTGGAACCCCTCAGCCCATTTTGCCCAATACCCAGCCCTCACCACCTGTTCTCTATATCTATGAACTTGGTTTGTTGTCATTCTTGTTGTGGTTTTTAGATCCCACATATAAGTGAGGTTGTGGAGTGTCTATCTTTGTCTGACTTATTTCATTTGGTATAACACCCTCAAGGTCCATCCATGCTGTCACGAATGCCAAGATTTCTTTCTTTCTTTTTTTTTTTTTTTGTATGGCTGGAGAGCATTCCATTTTATGTAGATACCACAGCTTGTTTGCCCACTCATCTTTCTATGGACATTTAGCCTATTTCCTTATCTTGCCTGTTGTAAATTATATTTCAAAGAGCATGGGCATCTGTATATTTTTTCAAGTTAGTGTTTTTGTTTTCCTGGGATAAATACCCAGAAGTGGAATTGCTGGATCATAGGGTAGTTCTATTTTTTTTTCTTTTTTTAATGTTTATTTATTTTTGAGAGGGAGAGAGAGAAAGAGAGAGAGAGACAAAGCATAAGTGGGGCAGGGGCAGAGAGGGAGACACAGAATCTGAAGCAGGCTCCAGGCTCTGAGCTGTGAGCACAGAGCCTGACATGGGGCCCGAGCTCACGAGCCATGAGATCATGACCTGAGCCGAAGTCGGACGCTTAACCGACTGAGCCACCCAGGCATCCCAGGTGGTTCTATTTTTAATTTTTTGAGGAACCTCCATACTGTTTTCCATAGTAGCTGCACCAGTTTGCATTCCCACCCGCAGCGCACAGGGTTCCCTCTTCTCCACATCTGTGCCAACACTTGTCATTTCTTGTCTTTTTGATACTAGCCAGGCACAAAGTGATATCTCATTCTGGTTTTGGTATGCATTTCTCCGATGACTAGTGTGTCGAGCACCTTTACATGTATTTGTTGGCCATCCGTCTTCTTTGGAAAAACACCTATACAGATCCTTGCCTATTTTTAGTTGGGCTGTTTTTGGTTTTGGTTTCTGCTATTGAGTTGTATGAGTTCTTCATCCATTTTGGATATTAACTACTTACAGATATATAATTTGCTAATATTTTCTCCCATCCAGTAGGTTGTCTTTTCATTTTGCTGATTGCTTCCTTTGCTGTGCAGAAGTTTTTTAGTTTGATAGAGTCCCACTTGTTTAAGACTTTGCTTTTGGAGTCAGATCCAAAAAATCATCACCAACACTGATGCCGAAGAGCTTTGTTCCTGTGTTTTCTTCTAGGAGTATCATTGTTTCATGTCTTACATTCAAGTCCTTAATCCATTTTGAGTTAACTTTTGTGTGTGGTCTAAGATAGGGGTCTAGTTTCATTCTTTTGCATGAGGCTGTTCAGATTCTCTGCACCATTTATCTGTTGAGGAGACTGTTCTTTCCCCACTGTCTATTTTTAGCTTCTTTGTCATGAATTAATTGACCATATATATGTCTGGGTTTCTTTCTGGACTCTGTTCTGTTCATTGATCTATGTGTCAGTTTTAAGGCCAATCCCACACTGTTTTGGTTACTATAGCTTTGTAATATTGTTTGAAATCAGGGACCATGAGGCCTCCAGTTTTGTTCTTCTCTCTCAAAATTGCTCTCACTCTTTGGGGTCTTTTGTGGCTCCATACAGATTTTAGGAGTGTTTGTTCTAGTTCTATGAAAAAGGGCATTGGGATTTTGATAGGACTTACACTGAATCTGTAGACTGCTTTGGGTAGCATAGACATTTTAACAATATTAATTCTTCCAATCCATGAGCACAGAATATCTCCACTTATTTGCATCATCTTCAGTTTCTTTCATTAATATCTTATTCTTTTCAATGTATAAGTCTATTACTTCCTTCATTAAAATCATTCCTAGGGATGTGCCTGGGTGGCTTAGTCAGTTGGGTGACCGGCTTCAGCTCAAGTCATGATCTCACAAATGTATTCTCTCTATGAAAAATGCAAACAGTACAGACAAAGCCTAAGTCTGCCTTGACTGTTTCACGAATCCTGCTTCTTACCCAGAGAGCATTCTGGGTAACCTTCCAGATCTGTTTCTATGTATATAGGGGGTTCCATTTGCTTGCTCCGTATAAATGAACATGCCTATCCAGCACTTAGCAGCCTGGAACCATTTAAACCAAAGTAGGCAGGTGAGATTCTTCACGTCTCGGAAATACCTGCATCCAATTTCCACACGCACATAGCGAATGCCATTAAAGGTTAAGTAATTGAGCAGATAATCCAAAGGCGAAAAAATCATTTGGCCAAAGTATAAAGAGGCACCTGGATGATGTTGCCCCTTATTCCAGAAGCAGAGACGATCTATGCCTTGCCTCCTGCCCGGTTTGTTGCTGTGAACTCTGTACACGCATGCCTGATAAAGAGCAGCTGAACTGAACCGGTACAGAGGTCAGAGTCAGCTGATGAAAATGGAAGTTCCCTCACCACAAACAGCTATAAAAAGTCATACAAGACAATAGTAGGAAAGCGAAGACCTAAACAAACAAATGCAAATTTGATTTGACAGCCCTCCCGGCCCCAACAATTATTGTTCTTTCTATTCCAGCCACACCACCTAAAACTCTTCAGGGGAAAGTTGAATCAGGAATTCAACACTGCATGGTTTATAATTTTTAAAATTCATGAATTTTGAAAATTTGGAAAAGAAAAGTCTCATTTTCAAAACTCCCTTTTCCGAAGTGCAGTTTAGTTGCTAATTGTATGTAGCAACTTAAATAGTCTCATTAGGATCATTCGATTTTTTTAAATGATTGGCAATCAGGGCATCAATTAGCAGTATTGATATGTGAACATCTGCTAACATTTGTTTGCTTAATCCAAAATCATTCAAGCACAGATGAACTTGGATTATAAACCTTAGGAAGGCAAGGATTCTATTGTTCTAGTCCAACATCCCTCCCTTGCCCCCCGTACATGTGTATACGTAGGGCACTTAATCTATCCCATCTATGGACTTGCCATCAATATATATTGACTGTCAGAAACAAACATGACAAGGTCCTGCAGATACAGGAATGAATCAGACAGGCTTGCCTTCATACTACTGACATTGGAGCGGTTGGTGGAGACAGAAAATAACATTAGAATTAAAATCATCTCAGATAGTGAACAATGAATGAAGAGAACAAACTAAGGCAAAGGGAGAGAATGACTGGAGCTGGGTGTATGTTAGTTAGGGTGGGCTGGGAATTCAGGGGCTCATATGCTGAGACACGAATGATGAGAAAGAATCAGTCAGAATCTATAGTAGATCAAACAAACAAATCCACATGAAACAATTAGCAAATAATTGGGGGCTACACTATGGGGGTGATGACCATGATGGCAGGGAAGTGAAAGCTATATCTGGGATAGGGGAAGAAAAACTTATCCTTGGTCCTCTTAGGGTCCCTGCCTGGGTCTGAAAATTGAACAAAGACAAATTGACAAGAGAAAAGCAAACAAATTTATTTAGTATAAGTTTTACATGACACAGGAGCCTTCGTAATGAAATGAAGACCTGAAGAAACAGTCGGACGTTGTACTTTTATGCCAGGTTTGATGGAGAGTGGACAGTCCTGGTGGGGAGGAATATGATCCGGTGAGTAGTGGGCACCCTCCTCACCCTCGGATGAGGAGTATGTGGAGCCACCGGGAGAAACCTAGAAAGTCCGGTTTGTTAGGATTCTTCCTGGCATCCCTTTGCCTTTGGAGATAAGCATTTTTCCTTCCCCCAGGTATCTGAACGTAGTGAGGACGCACCTCTCTCAGGAAGATTTTATGACCTGTTTCAGGGAAGAAGCCTGAGGTGGAGAGGAGGTCGGAGTGACCTTCCTATTTCCACCATTTTCTCCAACTCCTTCAGCTTAAAATATCCAATATGCTAACACGCCGTACTTCGGAGCACTAGTTCTGAACTCCATCTGTGGTCTCAGTATGTCTGGTGAGGGAGCACGGGGCCAGCCGAGGGCAAAATACAGGCTGGCGCCTCCCTCCTTCCCCCCCACCTGGTGGAATATGTGTGATATTCCTCAGACACTCCTGGCTACCCAAGAGCAAAGAAAAGGGATTTAGTGCTTGCCGTGGTGATGTGGGAAACTAAGGCAAATGAAAAATTAAATTCCCTTATTGCCTACAGCCTGTTGACAAGTCCTTGAAACAGGCAGAGTGACCTCCCTCTAGGAGCTCAGCTGCCTCAAGCATGACACTTTGCTGGGGGCAAAAGAGAATCTTAGCTTGACATTATCCCAAACTCGAGGATCCTGTGAGTCTACTTCCTTTATCTGAACTGCCGCAAGATAAACGCTGGCAATCACACTCCAGGCTTATGGCCCCCCCGATATACATGAAGGATTTCATGACTGAGGTTTTGTTAAATGGTGATAAATGGTGTTCCCCTAGCAACAGCCAGCTGCTCAAGGTCTTAGGAACCTTGCTTCCAAAATTCCTTGGAGACTTACTCTATCCCTGACCCCCTCCCAATCTGAGGAGTTACCTGCCACGACCCCAGCGCAGCTCTTCCCGCCCGCGGGTCCTGTCCCGTGCTTTAATAAAATCACCTTTTTCCACCAAAGACGTCTGCAAGAATTCTTTCTTGGAGAAAGAAGCTCCGGGCCGCCCCACCATCACCCCAAAATGTCAACATGTCTCTGTCTGGTCAGGGTAGGATTTCGGGTGAAAGAAGAAGGAAGGGCCGAGGATCTCACAGAGCCGGACAGCGGTGAGGCGATGGAGGGGAGTCGGGCATGAGATGGAAGGAAGCGCTCTTTGCCGGGGCGTGCAAGGGCAAGGGCAGCTCCCTGCTGAGGTCATGTAAGGGCAAGGTCATTACCTGGGAGTGAGCGCCTCCTTAAATTGCGTGCACTTCTTGCCTCCTGCCGCACCCTAGTCCCAGCGCTAAGGTTAAGGACGGGCATGCTTTGACGTGGTCAGCAGAGAGAAAGGAGATTCCCGGTTGAAGAGGAAAACTGCAGCCCCGACAGCAGGGAGCTGGCCTGGCGCCATCAGCTCAGACTTGGTGCTGCTCTGAGCAGGCCTGGCATTCCCAGCTCGGTTCTGGTGCTCTTCTGTTGAAGGAAAACGGTATCAGCGAACATCAGTATCGGACAAGGCCACTCTGGTTATGATGGATCAAGATAAAAACAAAACCACTCTATAACCATGTCCGAACACAGATAAAACTCGAATCTCGTCCAAGGCGTAATACCACACATCCCTCCCAGCTGACGCGGAGAATGGTTCTTCATTAGTTAACACCCCTAGCCTCCCTCTAGTCGGCTCTCCTCATACCTAACATTTATCAATATACCAATCAGAGAAGCAGCCAGATTCCTGACAGCGCCCCACCTCGAGCTCAGCTCTGCTTCCTCAGACACTCCCCCAAGTGTGCAAACTCAAGCCTAAACCCCATAGGGTTTCCTAACATCCACACACTGAGACCCCCAAGGTTTGTATGGAGGCGTTCCTTGTTGTCTTCGCTAGATGGCACTGACATAGGTGAGCATGCGTCTTGCTGAGGCGTGGAGGGGAACAGGGTCTGGTGGTAGGACTTCGTCGGCTTACGAGGTTGAACATGTAGGAGGGCTCAGCCTTGGAAGCTAGAGGTCATGGGAAGGAAACTTGCTGTCAGCCCTTTAGGAACTAAGACGGCCCGAATGCAAATGAGGCTACTGGAAAGTTGGTGTGGGTAATGTGGGGGTAGGGTGGGGGGCCTGAGCTGTGGGTTGTTTTTTACAGATAGGAAAACCGAGGTAGCAGCTAAGTGACTTCTCAAACTTTGCATATGGACTAAAACAGGGCTTTGGGGTCTCTTGTTTTTAACATTAGGGCCAGCTCCTCACGGTCCCAAACCACTCCCACCCTAACCACAAGTAATACTACCAGAAAAATGAAACCATTTCTTGGCTTTTAAAAAAGGTCATCTAAGGGATGCCTGGGTGGTTCAGTCAGTTAAGCATCCAACTTCGGCTCAGGTCCTGATCTCACGGCTTGTGAGTTCAAGCCTCGCATCCAGCTCTGTGCTGACGGCTCAGAGCCTGGAGCCTGCTTTAGATTCTGTGTCTCCCTCTCTCTCTGCCCTCCCCCGCTGTACTCTGTCTCTCTCAAAAGTAAATAAACATTAAAAAAAAAAAAATTAAAAAGGTCCTCTAATACGGAACTGCCTAGAAGAAGTGTAACAAATGAAACGATGGATTCTCCACCCTTGGACTTCATGTCATCGTCCGTTAAACCAGGGAAGAAGGAAGCATCTTAGCGCAGTGTCTGGTCCCATTTTCCCAGAAACAGGGATTTCTCTGTCTCTGACGACTCTTCAAAGACGAGGCTACGAGGCAGCTCCACCGACAGAGCTCCAGGCTTCATTCAAACCCCAGTCCCGCTGCCTTTCTCCCCGTGCCCTGCTCCATAAGCACCGTTGACATCCTGAGGGGTCTAGAAAAAAGGGATGACTAAGAAAACCTGACCCCCTGGTGGAAACACATTCCAGCGGATAGAATTGCTCCGTATTGGAAATCAGAGGCCCGATTTCAACGTAAATGTTCCAGGCAGATGTTCCAGGGTTAGGTCATGGAGAAAGGCTTCCCAGCCTTGGAGAGGACGAGAGGGGGGCCTGTGTCCCGGGCTCTGAGGAAGAAACTTCCCATTGCCTTTCCCGGTAAGTCCAGGCGGCACCATTTCTCCCACCCTCCTGGGAGTATTTGCACAGGTGTCTCCTCGCCCTCGCGGACCCTCAGGTCCCAGATCCACGCCCGCCTCTCCCTTCTCCACGGCTCATCCAGTGCCTGTCCCCAAGCAGGTTCTTGGTTGTTGACTGACTGACATTGCATCTGAAATGCACTGAAGAAAGATTTTAAAAATAGTTGACTCTCAGGGTACCTGGCGGCTCAGTCGGTTAAGCCTCTGGCTCTTGATTTCGGCTCAGGTCATGATCTCGCAGTTCGTGAGTTTAAGGCCCACATCCGGCTCTATGCTGACAGTACAGAGCCTGTTTGGGATTTTCTCTCTCTCTGCCCCTCCTCCCCCAAAAATAAATAAATAAACTTAAAAAAAAGAGTTGGCCTCCTCTGATGAGGTTTTGCTAACTGGAAGCTGATGCAGGGTAGCTTCTCAGCAGGGTTTGAATTTTGAGAGCTGGGGAAAGAGCAGCCTGATTGAAGGAGGGCTGCATTTCACTAGGATACACTCTGTTATCTTTGTTTTACATTTAAATGAAACATTTGGGGCTACATAAAATTTGGATGACACATTAAGGGCAATTTCCTCAGCGTGATTCAGGTTGCTGATTAGAGACTGGAGGCCTCCTGGAGTATTCTGTTTGTGCTGCTGATTGGTTAAGAGCTGTTTTCCAATGCGGGGTGGGCTCATTCTCCCTCAGAGAACTGAAGAGCAGCGCCTTTCGGGCACAGCCAAGGTGAACCCTCTTCCAAAAGGCTGCTCCTCTGAGCCGAAGCTCTTGCGCCCTCTCCCTAACGACACAGGAAGCAAAGAAATGTCAGCTACACTGTGGGGCGAAGAAGGGACCACCCTCTGAAGAGGTCTGACCTTTATTCTCAGCTCCTTGGGGGGTAATCTCTTGTGTCGTCCGTCTGGGGCAGTGGAGAGCCTACCAATGGGATTTAGATTGGCGGATTGGCCACCCCAGAAAGATCAACAACATGGCGCAGGGCCGGGCTTTGGGTCTCCCAGTGTCAGTGGCCTGGAGACTGACGTCGACGAGATGCATGCAGTTAGTCAGTCCACCATAGCTGGGTAATGGAGCCCCAATAAAAATTGAACACTGAGGTTCAGCTGGGCTTCCCTGGTTGGCAATGCCCTGTGCATACTGTCACACACTGGTGTCACACAACATATCTTGCCTCCCTGGATGAAAGACCACAGAAGCTCTGTATTTGGAAACTTCCTGGACTCTGCCCTGTGTGTCTCTTCCTTTGGCTGATCTTAATGTGTATCTGTTCCTTGTAATAAACCGTAACTGTGAATATACCAGCTTGCGGTGAGTCCCGTAAGTCTTTCTAGAGAATACCAAACCAGACGGTGATTGGGGAACCCCTTGAACTTGCAGTTGGTGTCAGAAGTGAGGACAGTCCTGGGGACTATACCCTTTACCTTTGCAATTGGCCCCGAAGCCCTCACACACCCCCTGTCAGTAAGACCAGACCCCAGGCCCTCGGAATAAGGAATTAGTTAGCTCTCAGGGGAGACCCTATACTGAGATTGGGAGTACCCCTGTTTAGAGCACTGGAGGTGGGGGACAAGGGACACTGTGCTCCATATCCCCCTGCGAACCAGACAAAAATCCATCAACAGTAGGTTTACCAGCTGACTGGAAATATTAAGGGAATATGCGTGGATAGACTTTTAAGGCACCTGTGCACTGGGGAGAAGAAAGTGCAGTGAGCTGGAAAACATGAGGCCAAGTCTCTAGCTCGGGCTCAACCTCTAGAAACCCCTGTTAGTCTGTACAACTCCATTTCCTGGGCTTCAGTTTTCCCATCTGTAAAGTGGGCACGATGGTCTCTGGCCTGATCGCTTCAAAAGGTTATTCAAGAGAACACATGAAATAATGTGTATTCAAAGTTTAGAAACCTGTGACGCAACATTTATAGAAACAGAAAATATTAATACTGTTGTCCTACACCCGGCCATTTTATAGCTGAGAGCCAGAGGGCAGAAGCGACAAATATTTCAAGTAAAACTGGGAATCCATATCTCCTAACTTCCCTGCTGGTGATTTTTTAATACAACTTCGTTGTACAAGAGTATTCCCTTCTCCTGAGGGTAGGCTTTCCCTTATCCCAACTGTTTAGAGGAAGCAGGGAAGTGTCAGAACACAGAACAGCTATCGGGAACACCACTGTCCAACGGAAGCCTCCAACCACGCAGCCTGGAAGTTAATCTAAAATGAAGTGTATCGATTCAACAGTTTATTATTTATCAGATTAAAAGCTACAGAATAGGTGAGGTAGGGCAGCTGGAGGCTGGTAACCAGATGTCATACCCGGGAAAACACCAGCAGTGGCAACAATTTCAAGCAGGGATGAAACAGCCCGGTCTCTGCAATGATGTGCCTGAGTCATTAAAAGAGGTGTAAATGATGTTCCGTTCGCCCTGAAAGAAGGCAAGGAAAGGAAGTAAAAAGTGTAATCATTGGAAAGAGAGAGATGTGGTTATCATTTTGTACAGATGATGTAATTACATATAGAGAAAACATCAGAGAATCGAGTGGAAAACTATTACAATAATATGCTAATTCATTGCAGTTTCCTCCAAGTAGTTGTGAATTAGCCCTTGCACGTGGTCTGGAACGTGGCCGGTCCTTGACAAGTGGCAGAGAATAAATACAAGTTTCACATACAAAAGTCCAGAACTTTCCAGCACACCAGAACTTACCAATTAGAAATTATAATGGGGGCGGGGGTGACCCCCGAGTGGCTCAGTTGGTTAAGTGTCCAACTCTTGATCTCGGCTCAGGTCCTGCTCTCACTGTTCATGAGTTCAGGTCCCACACTGGGCTCTGTGCCGACAGCACGCAGCCTGTTTGAGATTCTGTTTCTCCCTCTTTCTGTGACCCTCCCCTACTCACACACGTGCCCTCTCTCTCTCTCCCTCTCTCTCTCTCAAAATAAGTAAGAAAACTTAAAAAAAATTTTTAATTAAAAAGAAAATAAATTATAATGGGGAAAAAGGATTACATTTGAAATAGCAATGATAAGCCTCAAATCAAACATCCCAAGGAAGAAAAAGAAGTCTGAGCCCCCTATATGAGGGGGATTAGAAAATTACAGAGAGAAAAATGATTTCAACAAATGGAAAAGGATGCTAAGATTACTCAACGGCAAAAGAGAATATTGTAGAGATGTCACTTTTTCCCAAATCAACTTATATACTTAGAGTTATTCCAGGCAAGATCTCTAGCTTACAATTTTGGGGTCTTGGCCTTAAAAATATCTTAACATTTCATCTGGAATCACAACAAGCAAGGCTAGCGAAGAATATCTGTGAAAGGGAAGGGAAGGTAGGCATGGTCCTAACATAAGAGTATGTTGTATCATGTTGGGGAGGAAAATCTTTTCTCCACCCTCTTAGGTTCTGTGCCTGCACCTGAGTATTAAGCTGACACGAGACAAGTGAACAGGAGGAAAACATGCACATTTTATTTTCTATTGTTACATGCACACGGAGTCTCATAGGAAATTGAAGACCCAAAGAAGAATTTGGGACTGGGAATTTACATACTTTTTAAGCGAAGAAACAATAAATTTGTGAAGAAGTGACAAGACAAAGAGGTTCGTGCTAGCGGCAGTAAACTGTGGGTAAGTGACTAGGAAATACATGGGGGACACTAGTGGAAGATCAGGGTCACTTTAGGAGGCTTGTTTGTACAGATCCGTTTTGATGTTGACTTCTAGTCTCCCGCGGTAAGAATGTTCCTCTCTAATTCAAAGAGATACAGGCACTCCTGTGTTGATAGCATTACTATTTACAGCAGTCAAATTAGGGAAGCAGCCCAAGTGTCCACTGACTGATGAATGGATAAAGAAGATGTGGGGTCTATTGCTCAGCCATAAAAAGGAATGAAATCTTGCCATTTGCAACAATATGGATGGAGCTAGAGAGTATAAAGCTAGATGAAATATGCCAGAGAAAGGCAAATCCCATATGATCTCACTCATATGCAGAGTTTAAGAAACAAAACAAACAAGCATAAGGGGAAAGAGAGAGAGAGAGAGAAGTGAACCAAGAAGGACTAGCTGGACTTTTCTGGAAAGAAAGTCCTCTCTGGACTGATGGTTACCAGAGGGGCAGGGAATGGGAGAAATAGGTGATGGCGATTAAAAAGGGGATTTGTGATGAGCCCTGGGTGATGTATGGAAGCGTTGAATTACTATATTGTACTCCTGAAACTAACATAACACTGTATGCTAACGATACTGGAATTAAAATAAAAATTAAAAAAAAAAAAGAATGTTCTTCTCTTCCCAATACAACAAGGGCACCTTTATCTAGGGAAATTTTATGACCTACTTCAGAGAGAAAGGAGGAGGTCCCAGAACCCTTCCTGCACCTACTGTTTCTCAAATGACCTCAGTTCAAAATAATCAACAGTGCCAAAGTGGGTATTTTAGAGTGGCGTGTTCCGAACCCCTTCAGCAGCTGCGGTAATTAAATCAGTGTGGGTTAGATGCAAGCCTAGTCCGGGCACTGGAGCAGACAGCCCGAAACAAGTCACAGAATTTATTTTATGGAAAAGGAGGCATCACGAGAAACCTTAGGAAGTGGTGCTGGGACCAAGTTGTCTATTATTTGGGGGAAAATCTATTTTGATTCTTATCTGTAGACTCTATACCAAAATAAATTCAACACGAACTAATTGGACTCCACTTACGGGTGATTTGCTTCCTCATTCACTGAGAAAACCGAAGCCATTTCAGACACCCACCACCCCCTCTACTTCTCAACTAGCATTTCTGCCCTTATTCTCTGCTTTTCCTTTTATTCTTTTAGACAAACTGCCCTTGCTTCTATCTTCTATCATTTTTTAACTTGGGCCCTATGACCATTCTGTCCAATAGAAAATGACATGAGGAATTTAAAAATTTTCAGTAGTCACATAAAAAAGGTAAAAAGAAATAGGTGAAAATAAATTTTTTAAAATTTTTAACGTTTATTTATTTTTGAGAGACAGAGAGAGACAGAGCAGGAGCAGGGGAGGGGCAGAGAGAGAGGGAGACACAGAATCCAAAGTAGGTTCCAGGCTCTGAGCTGTCAGCACAGAGCTCGATAAAGGGCTCAAACTCATGAAC
Source organism: Paguma larvata (assembly GCA_030068075.1). NCBI lineage: Eukaryota > Metazoa > Chordata > Mammalia > Carnivora > Viverridae > Paguma > Paguma larvata. The sequence goes on along the minus strand of CM057828.1, from coordinate 66,124,520 downwards.
CGTGAGGTCATGACCTTAGCTGAGTTGGACTGAGCTTGGACTTAACTGACTGAGCCACCCAGGCGCCCCTAGGTGAAAATAATTTTAATAATATCTTTTATTTAACTCAATATATTCCAAATGTCATTTCAGCATGTAATCAACATAAAAAATTTTAATACAATATTTTACATTCTTTTGCCCTTACAGAGTCTGTGAGATTTCAGGTGTGTTTTGTGCTTACAGCACACCTCAGTTTGACTCCACATTTCAAACGCTCAGCAGCGGCCGGTGGCTTCTCATTCTCGTATCAGGCAGTACGGCCCTGGATCCCATTCCTTCTCCCCTGCGCGAGGACACGGCCCATTCCCTGACTCCTCCACACGAACCAGTTTTCACCTCTCTCCTGGGTCACTGCCTTTGTCGTAGAAGTATGCTGTAATTTTCCCCATTTTCAAATAGCCCTCTCCTGATCCCACTTACTTCTCGAGAAACCCTAATAGGGCTGCTCCTTTTAGAGAAAAATAACGTCTATAGTCATGGTTTACAGTTCCTTCCCTCACATTCTCCCCTAAATCCGCCCCATCAGGCTTTGTCCTCTAGCCCTCCAAAATGCTCTTTCTCAAGTGTTCATTCTAGTCATCAGTTCACTGCTAAATTCTGATTTTCCATCCTGCTTGATGATTTAGCTGGTTCTCCAACTGAAAAGACTTTTTTTAAAATTTATTTTATTTATTTTGAGAGAGAGTGTGTGTGTGCGAGCAGAGAGAGAGAGAGAGAAAGAGAGAATCGCAAGCAGGCCCTGCTCTGTCAGTCTGGAGCCCGATGCGGGCCTCAGTCTCCTGAACTGTGAGATCATGACCTGAGCTGAAATCAAGAGTCAGAGCTTAACTGACTGAGCCACCCAGGCAGCCCTGAGTTTTTTATTTTAATTCCAGTAGAGTCAAAATACAGTGTTATATTCATTTCTGGTGTAATACTGTGATTCAACCCTTCCATACATCACTCAGTGCTCCTCACGACCAGTGCCCTCCTTAATTTCCATCCTCTATTTCACCCATCCCCCACCCACCTCCCCTCTGGTAACCATCAGTTTGTTCTCTATACCTAAGAGTCTGTTTCTTGGTTTGTCTTCTCCCTCTCTCTTTTTTCCTTTTCTTTGCTCATTTGTTTTGTTTCTTAAGTTCCACAAATGAGTGAGATCATGTGGGATTTGTCCTTCTCTGACTGACTTATTTTGCTTAGCATTATACTCTCTAGATCTGTCCATGTTGCTGCAAGTGGCAAAATTTCATTCTTTTTAATGGCCGGCTAATATTCCATTATATATGTGCATATACATATACACGCACACACGAGACTTTGTTCATTTGACTTGTAGCTTATCACACTCGTGCTTTTCCTCCTACCTACTTGGTCCCTCTCCTTGCCTGACTCCTCTTCATCTTCCCAGACTCTTAATACTGAGGGCCCTGGCTTAGTACTTGGCCCTCTCCTCTTGCCTATTTATATCAATTTACTTGGAATTTAGTTTCTTGGCTCTAAATGCTACCTGTATCATTCCAGATCACAAACGGATACCTCCAATCCAACCTTTCCCTAAACATCACCCTCATGTCTTCAATCACTTACTTGACTTAGCGTCCTAGGACTGCTGTAACGTATCACCACAAAACAGAAATTTATTCCTTCGTAGGCCGGAAGACCACAAGTCCCAAATCCAGGTGTCAGCAGCATTGATTCTTTCTGGAGGCTTGGAGGGAAAAGCTGTCGCATGCCTCTCCCACAGCTTCTGGTTGTTGCAGGCAATCCTTGGAGTGCCTTGGGTGATAGACACCTCTCTCCAATCTCTGCCTCTGTCCTCATGTTGCGCTCTCCGCTGTAGGTCCCTGTGTGTTCACGTGGCCTTCTTTTAAGGCCACCAGTCAGTGGATTTAGAGCACATCCTAATCCAGTATGACCTCATTTTAATTTAAACAATTACATCTGGGAAGATCCTATTTCCAGACAAGGTTACACTGTGAGGTTCACGGTCGACATGATCTTGAGGGAATAGTATTCAACCCAGTACACTACTGGACATTGTCAGTAATGTCAAATAAGCATCTAATTCGACATGTCAGAAACTGAGCTAATATTTTCCTTTCCTTCTCTAGTCGTATTCTTCCTCATCTCAGTTGACAACGACTCCATCCTTCCATTGGGAATTCTACCTTCAGCATAGATCCAAAATCTGACTGCTTGTTAGCACTTTGACTGTTACACTGTGGTCCAACCATCATCACATCTCAACAGGATCATTGTAATAGCCCCTTAACAGGTCACTCTGCCTCTACCCTTGTGTCCTACAGTCTGTTTTCAGTAGGGCAGCCAGAGTGATCCTGTCAAAACCCAAATAGATCATGAACCTTCCAATGGCTCCTATTTTATTCAGAGTAGATGTCAGGCTCCTTACAATGCCCCACAAGATCCCTTTTACATCTCTGACCATTGTCTCACTTGCTCCCTCTGCTCCAGCCACAGTGGACTCCATGCTGTTCCTTCAATGCTCCAGCTGCCCTCCGGCCCCAGATGGTCGGCACATGCTGCTTCCCTCACCTGGAATGACTTTCCCCCAAATATCGACGTGGCTACTCATTCACTTCCATTAAGGATCTTCTTCAAATGTCATCTCTTCACATGGGTTCTACTCTGATCACCTTGTTTATAATTGCAAGAAGTCCCCACGTCCCAGCCCTTGTCTTGGCACTCATCTTCACGGCCTGCTCTGGCATTTCCAACAACACACTTATTAATTTTTCTTCTTGTCTCCTTCCTCTGTAGATAAGCTCCATGAGGGCAGGAAATAGTGTGTTTTGTTTTCTGGTATATACCCAGAACAGTCACATATCAGATGCTCAATATTTATTAAGTAAATGAATGAGTAAATGCTACCTGTATCATTTACTTAACTGGGCGAATGAGAAAGAGATGAGGAACTACTTTCGAGGCATCAAAAAAGACAAAAAGAAATCACAAAGAAGGGGAGTCTACTTTTTACTGTAGATGCATTTAAAACTTAACCACAGGTAACAAAACACAAAGCTAGGCCACTGTATCATATACTTAAGAAAATCCCCAGGTCTCTATCAAAGTAAGAACATTTTCAACTTTAGAGTAAATGAGTGCTCATAATAAAAATTCAAGTTTTACATCATTTTGTCCAGTTCTGGGGCAAAAAGAGATGATGTTATCATGTGCACTTTTGCTGAAGCCTGTCTACATCGCTTTATGTTTTTTTCCATAGTATTGATATAAGTGAGGATTCCATTATGGGACTTTCACCCATTCTTTTCTATCCATGCTTGTTTTTCCAAATTCCTATTAGCCCTTTGCTCCAAATTTTTATTTTTAAGCACCATTTTAAGCAAGTGAAAACTAAAAAAATTAGAAAAGACATTTTGAGTCATCACTAGAACTTAAAATAAGTTTTCTTTAAATGCACATGGAATTATCTTAATGATATTAAATGACTTTGCTATAAATAATCTGCTAAGGAACTTAGATAAAAAGCTTTTAGGTAATTAAGCTAATTTTTGACATTGTTTTTCAATCAGAAGGTTTGGATCGAAGCTGAGAACAGACTAAGGAGACTGCTGTTTAATGCGAACATTCCTGTGGTCTGCCCCATACTGGGGGCTACCCCTACCCCGGGGAGACATCCCAGCCCACCCCTCACTGTGCAGCTGACGAAACCCAAACTAAGTTAAGCAAGTTCCAAGCTGAGTAGTTAAAACCATGACTGGGGGACACCGGGGTGGCTCTGTAGGTTGAGTGCCTGAGTCTTGTTATCAGATCATGATAGCAGGGTGGTGGGATAAAGCCCCACATCGTGCTCTGCCCTTAGTGCGGAGCCTCCTTAAGATTCTCTCTGTCTCTCTGTCTCTTCTCTGTCTCCCACTGCTCCTCTCCCATGCTTGTGAGTGCTCTCTCTCTAAAATTAAAACAAAACAAAACAAAAACACAAACAAACATGATTTTGGTTTGATTGCCATAAAAGCTCCAGGGAGCAATTCTTTATTTCGACTATTTATTAACTGTTAGTGTTAATATTCAAGTCATAGGAGTTATGAGGAATAAGGTACTAAATTATTTTTCTAAAGAAACTAACACTTAAAATTTCTAAAAATATTGACTTCTTCTATAGCATTTTACTGAGAAATATAATGCATATATGGAAAGTACATAAAACAGATATACAACTTACAAACTGTTGTAATGTAAACACCCATGAAACCACATAGACACTTGCTGGCACCCAGAAGACCCCTGTGTGTCCCTTGTCAGTTCCAAGTGCCTCCTTTCTTCCCTTCCCAGAGGGAGCCACTAGCCTGACTTGAAGAATAGTCTCTGCTTTGCTTCAGAGTTCCACTGCCTAAGTACACACACCCTCCAAAAAATTACACTTGTCTTGTCACTGACCTTAGAAAAACTTTCCGTCCTTCCCCATTCGGTACGATGTAGGCCGTGGATTTTTACGGGCACCCTTTATCAGGTTGGGGAAGTTTCTTTCTATTCCTACTTTGCTAAAAAATAATTTTTTTTATCACGAATGAATGTTGAATTTTGCCTCATGCTTTCTCTACATCAATTGATACGACCGTGTGTTCTTCATCTTGGTCACGAGTTATGTCCAAAGTCACAGAGAGGCAGGAATCAGAGGGAAAAATGATTTTCTAAAACATTCACGACATGTTCAAAGTGTTAGTTCTTCACCACCACATCCTAGCCTTCTACCATCAACCAAAAACCATCACGGAATCAATGGATGCAAACCAATTGGTCAACAGAGTCAAAGCTGCCTTCTCCGAAGGACCCCAGGCAGCTCCGAGTCCCCGAAAGGGCTGCCGTGCCTGCTCTGTATCTTGCACGTCCAGGGTCCAGGAAGTGAAACAACATAGTTAGAGCCTCATTTGTTCTCTTTAGTTCAACCTGAGGATGTTAGCTTATTTAGAATTTTCCATTTGACATTCTCTCCTTTTTGGGTAGGATTCGTTCCAGGAGGGTTGCCAACGAGGTTGTAAAGAATGTTTAGGTTGGGCACAATGATTTCTACCTTATTCCCCAAGCTTCCCTTATTTTCTTCTGTTTGACACCCACGGGCTATTTAGACATGTCCCGTGCTCCCATCCGACACCCGCGACTAGGGTTTATGAATGGTGTTTCTGTAACACGTTGTGTACGCTGTGTGCTCTGTTTAAAATGCAGTGACAGCTTGAAATAAAAATATGGTGAATTAGATTGAATGATTTTGAATATTGAGCCAGCTTTGCATTCCTGAGAGAAATCCCAACTGCTCATGGTGTGTTATTCTCTTTAAATAATGATGGATTTAGGGGCGCCTGGGTGTCTCAGTTGGTTAGGCATCCGACTTCAGCTCAGGTCATGATCTCGAGGTCTGTGACTTCGAGTCCCAAGTCGGGCTCTGTGCTGGCAGCTCAGAGCCTGGAGCCTGCTTCAGATTCTGTGTCTCCCTCTCTCTGACCCTCCCCCACTGGTGCTCTGTCTCACTCTGTCTCTCAAAAATAAATAAATGTTAAAAAATATACTTAAATAATTCTGGATTTAACTTGCTCACTTTTTTTTTGAGGATTTCGTATCTATGTTTATAAGGGATACTGGTCTGTTGTTTTCTTTTGTTGTACTATCATTATCTGATTTTGGTGTCCATGTGACGCAGGTCTCGAAAAATAAGTTAAGAAATGTTTTCCCCTTTTTTACTTGCTAGAAAAGATTACGTAGGATGGTGTCATTTCTTCTTTAAATGTTTAGTAAAATTCTCCAGTGAAAGCATCTAGGCCAGGAGACTTTTGCCTCCCCACACCAGAGGTTTTTAAACTGTAAATTTAATTTCTTTAATAGCTATAAGATAACATATATTTCATCTTGAATGAGTTTTGATAGTTTGTATTCTTCGAGGAATAAGCCTATTTTATTTCAATTGTTGAATATTCATAATAAAGTGTTCTCAGTATTCTCTTACCAACCTTTTTACGAAAAGAAAGATCACTCTCTAACTCAATTCAACTAAGACTCATTGACTATCTGCTTACGGTGCATTAAAAAGCCACCGGTACTTTGGGGCACCTGGTGGCTCATTCAGTTAAGCATCAGATTCTTGGTTTCAGCTCAGGTTGCGATCTCACAGTTCGTGGGATTGAGCTCCACATCAGGCTCTGCATTGGCCATGTGGAGCCTGCTTGGGATTCTCTCTTGCCCCCTCTCTCTGTCCCTCCCCACGCCCCCTCAAAATAAATAAATAAACAATTTTTAAAAGCCACAAGCACTTTACTAATGGTAGTAGTAGTTTATGATCACGGAAATAATATGTGCTGGCCTATAATTATCGGTTCAGAGTTCCACGTCGGCAGAATTCTAAGACTTGGAAAGTCAGAATCCTCCATCACCCATCCGCATTCCATGTTAGTGAATTCTATGCACAGGAAAAGGCCTCTCTGAAGAGCTGGGTTGGAGGAAGCTCAGAAGTGAGAACTGGGGATGCTCTGGAAGGCATAGAATCAGCCTCGAGTTCTGGATCATAGAAGATGGGGTGGCAGTGTGATGAGCCTGAGGAACACTGTGCAGCCCACTTTTCCTATTGGTCTTTCAAAAAAAGTTATTGTTCTCTTCTTTTGTCTGGAGGAAAAGGATGTTGATGGGGTTCAAAACATGCTACTCTACAGTATGGTACCTTGGCATATTGAATATTTTAAGCTAAAGGAATTCGAGCGCAGCAGGTGCAGGAAAATCTCTCTGACTCCTCCCCTTCTCCCCTGAGGCAGGTTGTAAGACCCCCCTGTGAGAGGTCTCTTCCCTATACTTGGAGGAAACGGGCGCCCTCATCTCCAAAGACGGAGGAAATCCAAATGAATGGACTTTGCCAATTTCTCCCAGTTTACTGCCCTAGCTCATGCTCCTTTGTCCTATTACTTTTTTCCATAACTTTTTTCTCTTCGCTAAATCTAGGATAAACAATATCCAGGCTTCACCTTTTCCTTGGGTCTTCATTTCCTTATGAAGCCTCCCGTGTCATGTAAAACTGATAGCATTATTTGTATGCTTCTGTCCCGTTCATCTATCTCTGTCAATTTAATTTTCAGGCCAAGCGAGGGACCCTAAGGGGGAACCGTTTTTCCTTCCTGAAACTATTAAAAAGGAATTCGAATCATATTTTTAAAAAAATGCCTCAGCACAAGCCTGTTTGCATTGCTGAGTTTCTATCTTATGAGTTCTACTGGCCCCTGAGGGCGATTCCTATTTCGGCATTGTGCAATGCCTGATGTCTAGGTCAATGAGCCACGGTGAGCAAGAAGATGCTAATCAGGGATATTGTCCCAATGACCATCTAAAATGTCATATATCTGCATGCGTCATCGTAAATACTAGATATAATAACATAAAATATATTTTTAAAGGTTTTTTATGTTAAGGGTTTGGTTTTAGTAATTTGGAAGATTTACTTACGTGGTATGCTCTTTTTTTACTCATGGTCCCACATAAATAAGATTTTGAGAAATATTATTTCCGTTAATAATATAAAAAGAAATATTTGCTTTAAAAATCTTAATGCTATCATTGAAATTTTAGGACGTGTGCTTTTCTTAAATAATAGTTCCCATTACCCTGAATCTTAATATATTATGAAATTTAAAACCAAACAGATTCTGAAATGCTCTATACTGAATAAGCTCATTTTTTAAAAAAAGTTCACCCTAATCCTAACCCTAACCCTAAGCAGTAGAGTGGATACATGTAGGTTAGATAAATCCTAGGAAATGAACAGATTCTTCAGGTTGACTGTTTTGCCCTCCCTCTTATGCTTTTTCTCTCTGAGAAAACTCTCTCAGTAATTTCTTCCCAATAATAATACAAATGGCTAACATTTATTTATTGAACACCCGCCATGGGCCCAACACCATGGCGTACTTGACAGACATTTCCTCTTTTAATCCTTACCACAGACCCACCCATCGCTCTCTCTTGTTATCGCTGCTTACCGGATAAGAAAACAGAAACTTAGAAGTGTTACATAGCTTGGCCTCAGGCCTCACGAGTCTGTGGCGCACAAGGATTCAAACCCAGGTCTGTTGGAAGCCAGGACCCCTAGTAAATCACTAGGAGGAAGAGATAAGTAGGAGATGTCAGGGAGACGCCGCTCAGGTCCTCCTGGGACAAATTCTTACTCCTACATTGATTCCCCCCATCCCCGTCTCCCCTACTTGATTTGCATAAAGGAGTATTTCTTCGGGCAAAGAACGTTTTCTTCTGACCTATGAAAGAGAAAAAGGATGGAAAGACAACTCATGCTTTCCTTCAGTTTTGCAAATATTTTCCGGTGAGTTTTATCAGTAATTTCAACAGACGACGTCACGGTAGCCTGGTCTGGGTATGCGCCGAACACTCGGATATGTCCATCTGACGTGGCCAGAGAGCAAGGTCTTCCTTTCTACTCTCTGAAGCGATTCCTGTTCTGTGGGGGTGCTGGTGTCACACACACAAAAAATGGGTGTCTTTGACATTGTCATTTTATGGATGTACTGTATTTTCCAGATGCTAGTATTAGATGTGGAAACAATGATCTTGAGCTTCATGGAGGCCCCCACCCCCACCATTAGTGCTGAACCGCAATTTTGCTCATCAGATTTGCAAATGAAGGTTATCTTACACTGTTTTGCTTGGTTACACGTTATCACTGTGGGCGGTAGGCACCTCTCATCACGCCGATGAGAAGCTTGCTTATCTGCCTTTGCTCACCAAGGCCTCCGGCTGAAGGGGAGACTGGGGGAAAGGCCTTGGAAATCAGTGGATGGAACGGTTAAAGATGAGGACCGCCAGATCCAGAGCACTCGGCTCAGACTGTCTCCACTCCCTCGCTTCTTGAGCACTTAACCACCAACTCCTCTTAACGGCAAAAACGAGTAGTCTTTATCACAGTGCTTTACAGATTCCGAAGCACTTTCACAAACATTACCTTATTTAATTTAATAAGCACAATGCCCCAGGAGATAGGCTTTATTGTTCTCAATTTCTGTGCTAGAAAACGGAGTTCTATTGCATGGGAGCTACTTAATTCGAGCAAAGTTTTCCAACAGGGAATTCAGGGTGATTTCATCGGGCAGGGCTCATGTCGTCTGGCAGGAAAGAATGTGATACAAACAGGTAGGACGTGCCTCCGGCATTCATGTGTTCCTCCTCCCCCACCTCCTGACTTGCTGCTTCTCCAACCTCATCGGCTCTTGCGTCCCCTTCTCTTCTTCTGCTTCTGTCACCTGGTTCCTTGAACACACCAGCCACATGCTGGCCTCAGACCCTTTGTGCTTGCTGGAATCCTCTTCCCCAGAGGGTGGGGTGGCTCCTTCTCTCACTTTCCTCAGGTCTCTGCTCCAATGGTACCTCATGAGAGAGATGGTCCCTGCCCCCCTTTGCATAATAGCAGTCCTCATTATTCCTTATCTCCTTTACCACAGTGCACCCGGGGTGAGGCAGAGTGTGCCCTGGGCACAGACCAACAATAAAACTGCACTGTGCTCACTCTCTATAAGCTCAGGGAAAATTATCCCAGACCCTGAGTGTGGCAAAATACCAGACCATTTGACTTTCTTGTCCTTTCCCTACTACCACGATAGGATCTCTTCTATAGACCTACAAGCTCACAATGAATGTTCTGCTGCTCTTCCCTTCTCTTGAGAAGATTAGAGTGAGACACCATGGGCAGACCCTGGAGAGTACTTGCGCCTATATTTCATGTCAAGAAGACCCTAAGAGAGTTTTATTTATTCCAGTATATGGAAGGCGTGTTATAACTGAAGTGCTCTCCCATGGCGGAATGCAGTGATCGAGGGCCTGGCTGAAACCTTATGGCTGGATTCAAATCCCAGTTCTGTCGCTAACTAGCTGTGTGGTTGGGGGCACAACACTTAACATCTCTCAGCCTCAGTGTCCTCATCTATAAGATGAGGAGTGTGATAGTCCCCATGTCACAGATATGTCATGAGAAATAAAAGGTACCTGGTACCTACTTAGTGCCCAGGAAATGGTTAATATTATCACAGTATCATATATCATATATCATATATATGTGATCATGTACCACATTAGATTATAATTACTTTACTATGTTTTTTTTTCTGTGGTTTACAAACTTTTTCAAAACAAGGATGTGTCTTATTTATTTTTGTGCCCTTCTCCCCCATCAAAGAGGAAGGGGGTGACATAGTAATATGGTAAATCTTTACCACATGTTTGATGTTAGATTAAATAACCTTTATTTTATTGTCTAATAAATTCTTTTTTTTTTTTTTTTTACTTTTAATAATAAGCTCTAAGCCCAACGTGGAGCTCAAATTCATTCCCCTGAGATCAAGAGTTGCATGCTCTAGCAACTGAGCCAGCCAGGCGCCCTGATTGTCTAATAAATTCTTGATTAGATTAGGAAGATGGCTGTTGAAAAAAACATTTGGGGACACAGATCACATTTATCTATTTAGAGTAATAACATTTTATGAAAATCTATTATATGTGTATGAAAAGAAAGCCATCAAAATGTTAACAGTAGTAGACAAGTTTTATAATTAAGGAAATAGTTAATCTTTTTAAAAATTCTACTTGGAAAGTAGCGATTACAGTAGAAGAAAAAAGAGTGAGATGCATATTAGTATGACTTCCCAATAATTTTTGTTGTTCGTTATGCCTTCCAAAAAACACGGCGACCTCGTAAAATCGAGTTTGAAAGTTCTCAAAACATTAATACATTCCGATAAATCTAGAGGAAGGAATGGAGGCACACTCTTTGATCTAGAAAGTACATATTCAATGATCATCTGAGCCGGAAACACCAACTCTCATAAAGTAAACAGATGCAGCTGTTTCTATCACGCTGACTATAAGAAGATTATCATACTCAGAATGGAAATTCCAGGAACCTGAATTCTAATTAACATGGAAATGAAATCCACAAAATAAATATGTATTCAAAGTTTACGCAGTCCCAGGGTACAATGAAGACAGATGCAGATTGATCTAATCTGGTTGCATCAGGAGCACGAGTGTATGTTGGGGAACATCGCGTGGAAAGTTGACATTCAATCCAATTAGCAAGGGCAAAGTAAAAATGATGAAAGCAATTTCCTTTGTCCAATTAAATTAGGCATCCAAATTACAGGCCGCTCTTTGACCTTCCTGGGAAGGGTCAGGATAGCTTGTAATGGTCACGAAGGGAATAGCTAGCCTACTCTTGCCGTTGCTTAATAAATAGGACTTAGGAAAATATATTTAGACTAAGAAGCTGCAAAAATTTCTCTAATGTATTCTTATTGTTTCTATTCATCAATTTTTAATTTGGAGAAACAGAAGGACTGCAAAGAGCATCGAAGCAAACCGAATATGGGGTCTATTAAACAAAATTAAGAGGTCACTTTCTGCTTCTCGCTAATTTTTGTTGCAGTTGCTAAAGAAAGGAGGTTTAAAAAAAATAGCTCTTTTAGGTGCTTCTCCGAGGTCCCACTTGAAGTAGCAGAGGAACGTTGTTGGCATTTGTAAAGATACGTGATTTCTTAATTAGACTGGTGACTTATAGAACTAAAGTTTAAGGACCCCCTTCATTGTGCCCTGCATTGTAATTCCCAACTATGACATACTGCAGCGGGCATGCTGCTATTTTGTCCAACAGCCCAGCCCACACTGCAAGGTACGGAAGTTAAATCAAATCTTTTTTCTTGCCCATTAAATACCAAGTTTCCAGGACAAAAGTTGATCATAAACGCTGAATTAATAGGATAGATTTTAAGGCTATTTTCCTCTGATTCATTGATTATCGTTGCTCCCATCTTCTCATTCAAATTCAACAAACATTTGTTAAGCATTTATGTGCTGAATCCTTGCTGAAGATTTCATAATACTTGCCATTACTCGGCGTTATATATAGTTAAAGGTCTGGAGACAGACCCTGAATTAGGTGTTTTGACTCAAAATCATGAATCCTTCAAAACATCAGAAGATTATTATCCTGGTGTGTAACTTCGGTAATACATAAAATATTTAGGACAAGGGGTGCCTAGGTGGCTCAGTCGGTTGAACATCCAGCTCTTGATTTCAGCTCAGGTCACGATTGCAGGCTCCTAGGATGGAGCCCTGCATCAGGCTCTGTGCTGAGCACGGAGGCTGCTTGAAATTCTCTCCCTCCCTCTTCCTCCCTGCCTCTCCCACTTGTGCTGGAGAAACAAAACAAAAAATTTAAAATATTTGGGATCGAGTTTTTTAAAATAATGTTTAATGTTTATTTATTTATTTTAGGGAGAGAGAGTGTGTGTGCGCACACGCACACACGCGTATCAGTGGCAGAGGGGCAGAGAGATGGAGATACAGAACCTGAGGCAGGCTCCAGGCTCTGAGCTGTCAGCACAGAGCCCAACGCAAGGCTCAAACTCATAAGCTGTAAGATCATGACCTGAGCCAAAGTCGTATGTTTAACCAACTGAGCCTCCCAGGCACCCCTGGAATCAAATTTTAATATTATTTTCATTATTATTATAGAAGTAATATGTATACATACAGGATTTTAAAAATTAAAAAAAATGGTAAAAATGAAAAATAAAATTTGTCCATCCCACTCCTTGCCTACTCTCCATTTTTTTTCACTGAAATATGGTACATTGTAAACAAAATCCTTAATACTGTGTATTTTTCCAAACAAGAGATGGTCTCCCCTTAAATCTGGAATGGCCTCAAGACTCACTTTAATTAATTGAAACCAGCCAATTCCCAGCCAACCTGACCAGAACTACCTATGTGAACCCAGTCCAAATTGCCGAACTGCAGAGTTGTGACCTAAAAAATGGTTGTAATTTTAAGCCACTATGGGGCAATTTGTTATGCAGCAAGCGCTAACTGGTGGAAGTGACCATCTGAACAGTTTCTGGTGTCCTCAGGCTAGAAGGGCACTGGAACAGCTAAAACCCATGGAACTGTGAAATAAATACTAATGAGAAGAAGTAGAAATGCTTGCCGAAGAGGACCCTGGGGTAGGTAGTATTGTACCATCATCATGAAGGAGATTCAAGGGAAATTAGGGAGTGCAGAGACAGAATAAAGGAAGGAGGGGGTCTGATCTTATACAAATATATAAATTCAAGCCTGCATCCGTATGGACTTACTTCTAGGGCACGGGGCCTACCCATCCACGTGTTGTCTGTCAGCATAAGGAGATTCTTGCTGCCTCAGCTTCCCTGCCTGATGGTAATGTTGTGTGGACGGGTCCATGGTTTGGGAACAGGCAGAAAGAATTCTCAGGATGGGGTGACGGTGTTTGTAGATTGACTCTACTCCCAGCAGAAAAAGAGATGTTGTCGACATCTTGGGGTGACAAGGGCAGGTTGGGGCCAGTCTCCGCAGATACTCTGGTGCCTGAGGTCCGCTGGCCTGGGCTAAAAATCCACACTCGCCACTGTCCGGGTCAGAGGAGGACTGTAGAGACGGCTCTCCCGGCAAGAGGAGACAGATCCAGGTCAGTACTTGGTTGTGTCAGATCCGGAAACGGGTCAAAGGGAGAAGAGGCCGTGTTGAATTTTGACAGAAACTTGTAGCAATGTTGTCAATGGCGGGGGAGGGGGGGAGAACAAGAAGGATCGTCAGAGAAACAATCAGAGGTAAACTCAAGAGAAAGGTCTTTAGGAGCACAACATTAGCTCAAGTGGAAGAAAAGCTCCCTGGGAGTAGCGAGATTTATAAGCTACAAACGATGCCACTCTTATAACCAGCGCCATGTATGTGCATTGATTTTCTCTTTCTCTATCTGGAAGTTTTGGGGATCTTCTCTCCATTCCCGGGGTTTTGAACTTTCACAGTGTTGTAGCTTTACGGTAGACCTATTTTTTATTCACTGAGCTAAACAATCAGTCTAACCTTTCAATCTGGAGACATGCCCTTTATTTGGGGGAAATTTTCTTCTGTTTCTTCGATAAGCTTTCCCCACTATTTTCTCTGTTCTCTCTCTTTCTCTTTCTCTGGAACTCTCTTTTCTTCTTCCTCCAGTCTCCACTTTCAATTTCTATCAGCTATAGCATCAATTTACAGGTTTCAATGATTAGATTAAGACACATTCTGTTCTTTAAACATGTTTTGCCTATCTGTTGATTCTGAAAGCAGAACACAACACTCATAATAAATGAATATATGAACATTTTTCATGGAAATGTTCACTGACCATTTTTCATTACTTCACCGGAGTAATAGGATTTGATTCACATTAGAAAGGAAATAGAATTCCTCTGTCGGTTCACATCCGCAACTTCAAGGAGAATACACTTCTCCTACATTCCATGGCTGCTCAGAATACAACCACACTTCATTTTGATTCATATTTGAACTGACACTTTCTTAGAAGCTTTTTTTTTAAGCATATTTATTTATTTTGAGAGAGACAGAGAGAGAGAGCAGGGAAGGGGCAGAGAGCAGAAGAGAGGAAGAGAGAGAATCCCAAGCAGGCTCCATGCTCTTGGCACAGAGTCCAATGCAGGACTCGAACTCACGAACTGTGAGATTATGACCTGAGCTGAAATCAAGAGTTAGACACAACCAGCTCAGCCACCCAGGCACCCTTCTTAGAGTTTCTACCGTTGAGGATGCTGGTGCATAGAGGGAGTTTCTATTCTTCTAAGGGAATGTTTATTAGAAAATGGGAATTCAAATGTTAGTAACTTTTTAAAATCCTGAGAATGAATAGCCTTAAAAAATTTTCAAGAATTTTCCTTATTGGCCTGTCTTGCTTCACCTTGTAGTTAGATGACTATTTGCATAGAAATTTGACCTTATATCCTCAACCTAATGTCCAAATCTGTATGTAACTCTGGGAAACGTGTGCTGTCAAGTTCAGATCTCCTTTCAAATTCAGGAAGAGTGCTGTGAGGCAGAATGTCTTTTAGAATCAATCTCTCTTTTGATATGAAGCATGCAAAGTATTGGAAACATAAAAGGGACAGTGTTGGGACACGCTTCAAGAATGTATTTTTCTGTGAGCCTATCTCTTGCACATATATTGTAGAAATTACCCTAAGACATTGCCAGTAGTCTTGATGTCAACTCAATTGGTATTCATCTTTAGAGAAGTCTAACTAGAAGGCTTTAAGAAACACTTCTACTATTATTATGATTAAGGATGAGAGGGGAAACCGGCCTACTCTGTAGCATGCACTGCCCTGGCACTTTTACAGATGAATACTAATTGATATAACCCATATGAGTACATATTATTAGTTATATTATCATATTATATTAAGATATTGTTTTATATTGGGGCACCTGGGTGGCTCAGTTGGTTAAGTGTCCGACTTTGGATCAGGTCATGATCTCACAGTCTGTGGGTTCAAGCCCCACGTGGGACTCTATGCTGACAGCTCAGAGCCTGGAGCTTGCTTCGGATTCTGTCTCTCTCTCTCTCTCTCTCTCTCTCTGCCCCTCCTCCTGCTCATGCTGTCTCTCTCTGTCTCTCAAAAATAAACATCGAAAAAATATTATTTTGTATTTAATATAGTAATATATAATATATTTATTTAAAGCCAAAACAGTTAATCCACCTTGCTTGGGGGTGACATTGCCTCTCCTCTGCTTCCTGCTGTTAGTGCTCATGGCATCTGACCCTCTTCCTGGCATGAGCCACGTTCTGTGACCCTGTTCACCATATGTCACCCCACTCCCCTTGCTACTGGTATTGATTCTTCCTCCCATCTTCTCATCTCAGATTCTTAGACCCTGAAATCTGCCTCAATTCATCTCTCAAAAACTTCACGTGCTTTTCTCAGATCTGGTAACATTGAATGTCAGCTTTCCTCTTGAATAAATGAAAGTTTTTCTGAGGAGTTGATATTCTCCAGACTTGAATGCCTGAGTATCAGAGCCAGGGGGACCCCAAACTCAAATAAACTAGTGGTTCTAGGCTGTGACATTTGGACTCCCAGAGATTCTGCAGTCATTACAAGTCTTGGAACCAGGGTTTATAGTTTTGTTTTTTTGTTTTTAATTTTTTTCACTGGGCAACAAAATCAACACCATTATCATGTGTTATCCATACATTTTGAAATTAAGAAAAGTTTGCATACTCTAAGAATCTGAGAACCACTGATTAACTCCAGCCCCCTCATTTTACAAGTAAAAAAAAAAAAAAAAGATGCTCAGAAAATGCTTTGATTTGTATTTAGTAGTTTAGTAATACTAAATAGAAATTTGTATTTAGTAATTTAGCAAATTGGTATTGTGACGGGACCTGGGCATAATCTTTGGATTCCCAGTCATCAGCCCATTGCTCTTTCCAGTAGTCCAATCCCCCAAATGCCATAATCCTCTTAATTACATAGTAGCTCCCACAGACTCTACTGCAAGAGAGAATAAAAGGTCCCCATCTGACTCAGGCTGAATGGTAAGAAACTTCTCCCTATATGGCAAATACTAAGCCTTATTGAAAAGTATTGTCAAAATATAACAAATAAGTATCCTCAGTGGGGTGCCTGGGTGGCTCGGTCAGTTAAGCTCTGACTCTTGATATCCGCTCAGGTCATGATCTCCCGTTTCATGATATCGAGACCCAAGTCTCAACACTGAGAGTATTGAGCCTGCTTGGGATTCTCTCTCTCTTTCTCTCTCTGCCCTTCCTGGCTTGCGTGCATGTTCTCTCTCTCTCTCAAGATAAGTAAACAAACTTAAAAAAAAAAGTAAGTGTCCTTAGAGAGCACACTAGTATTTTAAACAATTGCCCCGGGGCACCTGGGTGGTTCAGTCCAACGGACTTCAGCTCAGGTCATGATCTCACAGTTTGTGAGTTCAAGCCCCGCATTGGGTTCGCTGCTGTTAGCACAGAGCCTGCTTCAGATCCTCTGTCCCTCCTCCCCCTCTGCCCTTCCCCCACTTGTGCTCTGTCAAACAAGTTTTTTTAAACAATTGCCCCATCTTATCCCAGATCATCTAATCTTGTACACTGCTTCTGCCTTGGGTCAACGAGAAGCCCTAGATCCCAGGTGGTCGCTGATAAAATCCCATCTATCGGCTTTCTAGAAGTCTACGGCAGGACTCGAAAAGAGAGCGTCAAGACTGAATTTCTCCCTCAGGGATTTGGAATGAGAACTCTGAGAGACAGAGTCAGGCCAGAGGAGGCTGTTGGGCAGGAAGGAGACGATACAATGTTGGGGCTGGTGGACATTTTGAGGTACAGGCTCAGAGTGAAAGAGAATGAAACAACAGGGAGAAGGAGAGAGAGTGAGAGTGAGGCAGAGGGAGAGCAAATACACACACAAGAGATCACAAGGCTACCTAGAGAGAAAAAGGAGGAGAGAGAAAGATCTGGAGACAGTTGCTTAGATTTCTAGCTTCCGCTTCCTGTCAGAGAAGATCCTTCTTCCCTAGGATTCCAGCAGCTGTCTGGAGCTTAAATAAGTTCTTTATGCTTAGGCTGAGTTGAGTGGAATTTGCTCTCTGAATCAGCAGCCAGCTCTGGGAGAATAAAATCAGATCTCATGAATAAATACTTCAGAGACTCTCTGCCTGAGATCTAATGGTCACTCAAGACTGCTTCACTACTGAGTTTGCTTCATCAGAAAAATGAAGGATGAGAGTACTTGAATTTCAACAACACACTACCCCAACACACTTTAGTGCGGACTCCGGGCACTGGTTGGACAATTGAAATCATCTATTACAAGAGTCTCGGGACACACCAGACCTCCACGATACATGATTCCACAGAGACCTCATGTTATTCCCGAATATGTCTGGATTCCATTCCTGTTCAGAAGGAACGTCTCTCTAAGTACTTGAGAATAAAAAAGAAGGTTCTATATAATCATTCTGGCATCCTCAATTTCAGTAAAAGAAATTTTTTTAATTGATTTTGAAATTTGTGTTCTATAAGGCCATTGACATAAAACATTGATGCTAAGGCAATTTAGAAAAAGAAAAAAAGTGTACCGTGGTGTTCAAATATATTTGTCTTTTTTTTTTTTTATTCTCCAGGGCAAGAAATAAAATAATAATAGGCTTCCAGTGTGGTGACAGGAAGAGGCTACCAGCAAAATCCCATGATGGAAATAAAGAAGAAAAGGAAGATTATAGTTTGAGAAAGATGTGGAGAATGGATACAAAGCCAGAAAGGAAAACAGGAGATCGATAGTTAATGATCGCCAAGATCTTCAAAGATGCAAGAGTGCTGACTAATTCATCTGGGTGAGTAGAGGTAACAGACAAAACACACAGGGATGAACAGCGTGACACTGTGACTGGAACTCTCAGAGTACAACGTTGTTAAATTCTACCTTCGGCTGAAACAATCAGAAAAAGAAATCTTTGAGGGACTGAAAGAGGCAAGTGGTGTAAAATGAGTTGTTGATAAGAAAATAAAGCAAATCCATGAGAAAGATGGAAATATCTTTAAGCCAAGGTCTCTGTCACACACGTTTTAAATTGTTAAGAGATTAGTTAATGGGTTTAGAGAAATCCTGATGGTTACATTCAGGGAACACTTCGAACGCTGTATTTCAGAAAACTGTCAAAATACAACATTTCTTCAAGATATTAGAGGGAAAAATAAGGGAAAATGAGCACATGCGGACCTAATTTTCTTCTTTTCACTCTCCTTCCTAAGAAAGGCCTCCCCAGAGGGCATTATGCTAAGTGAAATAAGCCACAGAAGCATTTTTGTGATGACTGCTTTAAAATTTTTGTCAGATAATCCCAACATCTCTGTCATCTTGGTGTCGGTATCTATTGCTTGTCTTTTTTCGTTTAGTCTAAGATCTTCCTTGCCCTTGGTATAATGAGCAGATTCTTTTTCTTGGACATTTGGACCATTATGTTATGAGACTCTGAATCTTATTTAAACTTTCGTATTGTCTGGCTTCCTCTGACACTACTTTGGCAGGAGAAGATGAGGGGACTTCATTACCGCCAGCTGAAGGTGAAGTTCAGGTTTTCCACTTGGCCTTTGTTGGTGCCTGAACTCGTGGTGGGTGGGAGTTTGGCTCCTCATCAGGCCTCCACTGATCTCTCCCCAGCCGGGCAGAATAGGGGTGCCTCATGACTGCTCCTCACACAGTCTCCGCAGACATCATGGCGAGGATGTCGTGGGCCTCACTACCAAGGGGCAGTGTTGAAAGTCCTGATTCTGCAATAGGCTTTCTCTGACACCATCCCAGTCGGGATGTGGAGGGCACCTCAGCACTTCCGGATGGAGACGGAAGCCCGAGGTGCCCAACGGATCCTCACTGACAACGACTACACAGACGGGCCCTCGTTATCTCTGGGGGATGAAAGTCCTGGCAGAGAGGTTCGGGCTCCTTGTTAAAGCCTCACAAGGGTGGAAGTCCAGGCTCCCCACTCGGCTTCCCTGGCACGGGTGAAAGCGGGCTCCCAGATTCTTCTGCAGGGTTTGGCTGGAGGAGAACAAAATCGTCCATAAAGGTTGCTGTCTTGTTGGGCTGCTCCTTTGGCTCACAAGAGCAGGCTTCCGTTGGCGCTTTTTTGGGCCTACGCTCACTGGCCTTTCCAGGTTGCCAGCTTCTTCAACCCCAGCTCTGGGATAGATGAGGCAATACAGAAAACTCGGGGAACTCAAAACACACTGTCCCCAGATTCCAAGGTCCCTGGTGCATCTGCCTTCTCTCCTCTACCTTTCGAAGTCTTCCTGTGTTTGTTTTATAGACACTGCACAAGATTCCAGTTAGGGAAAGGCCCGTCTGTTCTCCCTTCCTGTATGTGGAAGTTTTTACAAATCATTTTCCGACCGTTAATAACAGCACCCGCCTCATAGATACTTCAAAGTGGTATCGTGAGGATTCAATGAATTAATTGGGCCTTTGGTACAGTATCTGACACGTAGTGAGCCTTGCATAAGTGTTCTCTCTTATTGCTATTATGATAAACGGTGTAATGGGCTTGTTAACGGAATAGATTTTGGAACCAGACTCCCCAGGGTTTAACTCCCAGCTCTCACACTGAATGAATGCAGTAATCTTTGAGAAATTACTTAATCTCTCTTGCCCAAGCTTCCCCACTGCACATGTAATCATGACAGTTTCTTCTTCACAAGGTTATTGTGAGAATTAAAATACTTACTATATCTAAAGCCCTTAGAAGATTGCCTGGCACAAAGTAAGCTCTGTTTAAGTATTAGAAACTATTCTCTTAAGCTCAAGAACTTCACTTGCTCCCCACAGCACCCTCTAAAATAAGTAGTAAAGCATCACCATGCCTGTCCATAAAGAAACGGACTTCTGAGGCATGCAGTAACCTGCCCAAGGTCACAGAGGCAGCGAGTGGCAGAGCTCGTCGCAGCCACAGGTCTTCCGGCATCACTCCCGGGGCTCATGCCATCCTGTGAGCACTCTGTGAGGCTGGGTTAGGAGTGCAAGGTGAAAACCCAGCATTCACGCTTAGAGAACATGGCGGGCAGATAAGCACTGAAATCACAGCCTGCCAGCAGGGAGGAGGGAGGATAGGAACAAGGTGGAGAGAGAAACAGGCTGGAGTGTGGTTGTTGGGCTAGGTCTCTGCCAAGAAATGGGTGTTGAAGAAACCACCAAGAGGATTTCTTCCTCTTTTTTTTTAATGTTTATTTTCTTTTTGTTTTGAGAGAGAGCACAACCATGCACAAACGGGGGAGGGGCAGAGAAGAGGGAGAGAGAAAATCCTAAGCATGAGAGAAAATCTCTGCGCTGTCAGCACAGAGCCCAACTCGGGGCTTGAACTCATGAATCGTGAGATGACCTGAGCGAAACTCTTAACTGACAGAGCCACCCAGATGCCTCTCACCAAGATGATTTCTGATGACAGACTTTTACCCCAGAAGGAGTTCTGTCAATGTCTCCTGTTCATGGGATTTTCCAAATAGCTCACCACCCTCACTCCAGGCCAGTCAAACGCTCTTCAGGGCCAGAGGCCATGCCTTTTCGGGTCAGAATGTCTTTGAGTCTGACTCCTGGAGCAGGGCTCCCTCCTCAAGGAGTTCCCACTGGTGCTGCTGCCCAGCCTACTGCCTGTGTCCTTCTGAGCCCCTCCACACCCAGCCTAGGCCTTGGGTCTGTGTTAAGTGCCACCACCTTCCTGGAGATATCAGCCCAGCCTGAGTTCAGCCCTACCTGAACCCCCATTTCTGCCATGTTTCGAGATTTAGTAAGTGCCGCCTAATGTCTGGTTTTCTAGTCCCCTTGATATGCTTCATGTGTTTAAGTGTGTGTAACCAGCAAGACCATGGCTCTGGAGGGCAGTGGCTGCATCCTACAGGTTCGGATGAGGTGTGGCCTCACGGCATTTGTCATAGAACATGGTACAATGCAGTGAGTCAATTAATATTTATTCACTCTGAAAGAAAATGTCACAGTTAAGCAGAGCTGCCCCTAGGTGGGGTATATGGCTCCCCAGGGAAAATTTTTTTGCAAGACCCTGCCTAACAAAAGACTTTGATTAAATAGTTTTACAAAATGTGTAGGCGCTGGAGAGTGTAGGAATTTATCAATAAAGATTCAGAATAATGAGAAGGAGTGGAAGAGATTCTTTAGGGTGTATTTATTATTCAGTCATGGCCACTGTCCAGGGACCATCTTTTCCTGCAAAGGTCCGAGAATCATCACTCTTGTTCTTTATTGTTGAATGTGCCACCCCTGGATAATTTTTTATTTTCTACCCCGTCGAAGGGTTGCAATGCTGTTATTACTCACAATGTTATGACTCTTTGGAATTTGTTTATATTGAAAGCATACAAATCTCATCTCTGCACTTATTTAATGCCTTGTTATATTACTTATGCAGGGCATCCTGTGACCTGTGACTACTGGTTTCCAATGATGGTCAAAAAGTCATCATTGTGCTTCACTGTTAATGGCCACACATGCACGTCTCACACAGGGGATGCCAGAACATGTGAACGGTATTCCATTTGGAGGTCATATGAAAATTACAGTTTGGAATTTGATAGCATAATGATGGAACATGTCCACCAACTAACTCTGTCTTCTCTTGAACTCTTGGCCGAAATCACCACAATCTTAGAAAGTGACCTCTGTCCCTACTGACCGCACCCCTGACTTTCACACATCCCGCCAGCCAGGATAGGCAAGAGGCCTGCGGGCAGAGTGAGTACAGCTGTCACATTCTGTAAGAAGTATTTGTCCCTTGCTCCAGGAGAGAATGGGCCACCGTATGCATTGGAGGCAAAGCAGGACACTGATCAGAAGGGCCTTCTGCATTCTCAAGCCATGGTCTGGAAAGTCTTTGGAGGAACCAGACTTGGCCACCTTCGAGGACAGCCTGACTCGAGGGCCAAGGAACCCAAGAAGAAGTGAAGGTGAGAGCCCTGCATGCCATAGTACACAGGCTGAAGGATGTCCACAGCCTCCCTACTGCTCTTGGGTAACGTGGAGCAGACAAGGCCACAGCTGGGAAAGAACAGGCAAAAGCTAACCCGCTACACGAACTCAAACTATTATCACTAAATTCAATTAGAAAATGACTTTGATTTCAAAGTGATTTTTAAATTGTCTAAGTTATCTCTTCTCTTTACCCTCAGTTGAGCTCCAACATCTAACCTGGTATGACATCATAATGAGATTGATAACCAAGACTCCAAGGAATGATATAATGAATTTTTCATATTATCATAGAGATTCTCCATCTTAACTAAGAAAAATATGGAAAATAGGTGTCATTTTTTGTAAGAAACATAACCCTGAAAAAATCTCTAGGGAAAAGAGCTATAATGGAATTAATTTATTACCGTCACTAAACCTTATTGAATATGTTATTATTGGCTGTCTAAAAGATGATACTTCCACTCGGGGTTAGACACAAAACCAAGAAAGTTTATGAAAAATTGCTTAGTCTTGATTAACACTTTAGAAAAGTTAGCATATGGGGCGCCTGGGTGGCACAGTCGGTTAAGTGGCCAACTTCAGCTCAGGTCACGATCTCACGGTCTGTGAGTTCAAGTCCTGCGTCGGGCTCTGTGCTGACAGCTCAGAGCCTGGAGCCTGCTTCAGATTCTGTGTCTCCCTCTCTCTCTGCCCTTCTCCTGCTCACGCTCTGTCTCTATGTCTCAAAGATAAATAAATGTTAAAAAAAAATTAAAAAAAGAAAAGAAGAGTTAGCATATACTTTGGTCATAGAAAATTCTAATAACTTATTTAAGTGAAACCAATCTGCTACTAACCTGAACAATTCTAGTCTCAGAGATGGCATAATATGGGAGTTGGAAGATACTCATTATCTCTTAATCAAATTCTGACCTAGCACTGCCATCAGTTGTAAGATTCTGAAGACCTAGAGGCTCATCCTGCCCTTTTTCCAACACTTGCATCTAGATTCTTTTCTGTTTTTATGCAGAGCCACTAAGAAATACAACAGACAAATTAACACCAAAGATTTCATCCAAATCCTTTAAATTAAGTAGGGTAACATTCACATTAAATAAATGTCATATTCTGTGTTGGCTTTGAATGTCCCAATATTTGCAGTGACATAAAAAATTAATAAAGGTCACTAGGCTTCTTTGGTTTGATGGTCTCTTAGGCATATAAGTAGAAGCAACTTTTATAATGGTGCCTTCTAACACTGTAGCCCCGGGGTGGGCAAACTCTAGTCCTCTCCCTGGCCTCCCATTTTGTAAATAAAGTTTTATGGGAACACAGCCATACTCATTCTTTTCCCTATTGTCTAAGGTGCTCTCAGGCTGCAATGGTGGCATTGAACAGTGCCACAGAGGCGATGCGACCTGCAGTGCCTAACATGCTTACTCGCTGGTCCTCTCTGAAGAATAGCCAGCCTCTGCTGCAGTTAGTTGGGATACTTCGGAAATAAATGTAACGAGAAAAAACGTAATCTCCTTTCTTAAAATATCTACCCAAAGAGATCGTTTGTCTTCAATGAAATAGTTTCCTAGCATAGTCACAAATTAGCCTTACAGTTGGTTTCCCACTAACTGCAGCTTGCAAATGTTCACCAGCCCTTTAAATACTTAGTATCATTACAGTGACATATCCCCCAGCCATGCGCAATGTTCTCCTCTAAGCCGGAAGTTGTCCTCGGTTTTACATTATTCTTGCTTAATTTAAGGAATCAGACGTCATTTTATTAAGGTTAATGAAGTCCCAGAATCTCATCAGTGGCTAAATAACCTCTCTCTGGGAGCCACATAAATATTTCAGAAGTACTAGTTCACTGTAAGCACCTAAGAACCTATTTTATTTTATTAGAACGTGACAAAGGCCTGTGTTTATAAATGGATTTCTATTTCTTTAACAAATGTATTTTCGAGTACTATACTTGAGGTACAATTCCTATGACTTTCCCAGGAAAAACTGACATAAACAAGGTGTATCACAGTGGGAAAAGCATGCCCTTTGGGGTCAGAGGGACTCTGTTCCACTCTCAGACTTTCCTCCTCTACTGATGAGGGAGTGTGGGGCGGGCTGAGGACAAAGCGCACGCTAGCACACCCCTCCTCCCCAGGTGGGATGTGTGTGATATTCGTCAGGCACTCCTGGCTCCTCAAGGACAGAGGAAAGAAAACAAATGGCCAACCGATAGAGATCACAGTCTCACAAGACATGGGTCTCCATCGGTTTACAAATAACTAAGTGGATTACAAGAAAAAGGTGATCTTGTCAATAGCCTAATCTCCAGAAACCTGTAGACTCTGTTTTCTGGAGCCCAACGTCACCCCTCAATAATGATATGGGAAACAAAGGCAAGAAGGTAATGGCAGGTAAAATTGAATTTCCTCATGGCCTGCAGCCCATTGGCAGATACTTGGGGCAAATGCAGAGTACAGCGTTTCTCCAGGAACCCCCTCCCTTCCTACCATTGACACATTATTGGAGGGAAAACAACCTTGACTTGACAATAGCAAGTCCTCAGGTATCTTAGGAGTCCTCTTTGGCATATCAAAGTCCCTCTGGAGGCTTCCCTTTTGACTTTGTCTCCCCAACTCCAAGAACCAGCTGTTCTTCACAACCCCGGTGCAGCTCTTTCTGCCCACAGGTCCCGTCCCCATGCTTTAACAAAATCATCTTTTTACACCAAAGATGTCTTCAAGAATTCTTTCTTGGCCGTGGGCTCTGGACCCCCGCCCCCGTCACCCCAAACACTTCATCACTGCTAGCATGTGACAACCCTCTGAACCTGTTTCTTATCCTTAAAGTACAGGTAATCCTTACCTCATACCTACACGGGAGCATAGTAAGGATTTTATTTTATTAAAAAAACGTTTTTTAGATTTCTTTATTTTTGACAGAGAGAGAGAGAGAGAAGGAGAGAGAGTGCACAAGTAGGGGAGGGGCAGAGGGAGAGGGAGACACAGACTTTGAAGCAGGCTCCAGGTGCCAAGCTGTCAGCACAGAGCCTGATATGGGGCTCAAACTCAGGAACTGCGAGATCATGACCTGAACCTAAGTCCATTGCTCAACCAACTGAGCCACCTGGGGGCCCCTAGGAGTGTGGTAAGGACTTTAAGTAATGCATACAAAAGGCAGAGTCAGAGCCAGGCACAAAGCAGGTCTACAACGGGTAATTTAGTGAATGACAGTTAAGTGGATGCTGGGTTTGGGTATGTCTGGACATTTGTGTCTCTCCCATCTCCCCAAAATCATATGTCGAAATTCTAACGCCCTATGTGATGGTCTGGGAGATGGGCAGTTGGGAGGTGCTCAGGCCATGAGGCTGGATCCCTCGTGAATGGGATTAATGTTCTTATAAAACAGACGGCCCCTGCCACCATGCGAGGACACAAGAAGAGGTCAGTGACCCAGAAGAGGGTCCTCACTTGTCCACACTGGCATCCTGATCTCAGACTTCCAGTCTCCAGAACTGTGAGAGTACATTTTTGTTGTTTCTAAGCTACCCGGTCAGTGGTAGTTTGTTATAGCAGCCTGAATGAACGAAGGCAGTAGGCATGGTCATTTTTCCTTTCAAATTTCTTACTGATTTAATTAAATTTTCCTAGAGGTGAACTAGGTGCTACTTTCAGTAGTTATGCTTGAATTTATTCAGGCAAACTTTATTAAATTTAGGGAGCAATACCTTTACTGTAATCAGTAGTCTCATGTTTGGATGGAGAACTCGTGTTTGGATGATTCCCCGCAAAACTTCCATCCTGACGGCAAAGACAATAGTCATCCTTATGGAGATGCTACATAACTGCACAGTGCGCCATCCTTCGTGGGGACTGGCGTGGAGTAGAGCCCTGACAGCAAGCTGAGGGACCCGAATCGTACGGCCAGCCCTACAATTTCAGCTGTGTGACCTCAGACAAGGCGCTCAAGGATCTGAATGCCAGCCACTGTCACAGGGATAAAGAAGATCTCGGTGGTCTTGCCAGATCTAAAAAGTCTTCTCCATCTGTGAAATGTCACGTATGCATGGACTTTAGTGGAACAGGTGACTCTATGCTCATCGAAAATGTCTGCTTTCTGATTTGAGACAAGTTTCTCAGACCCTTGTACCCTGAGACGGCCCATATTTTCCATGTTTTGAATTGCTAAGATTTGACCCTTGCAGTTATCTGGTTTCCAGAGGTATTAAACACAGTAAATAGTAGTCCCCACAATCATTTAGTCACCTGTTCTAGAATCTTCCTAGAGGTTGGTCCCATTCTAATTGGTTTACTCTTTACAGAAATCACTTTTAGCCCCTCTTTGAAAGTTAGGACAATAGTCACTATTGTGGTGGGAAATGAAGGCAAAAGAGAATATTGATATTTCCTTACTCCTTACAGCCCAACGACAAGTCCTCAGTACAGGCAGAGTGAGCCTCCCCTAGGAACTCAGCTACCTCGATGTTAATGCTTTGCTAAGGGCAAAAGGCAACGTTAGCTTAACATTATCCCGATCTCCAGGATCCTACAAGTCTTCCTTAATGTATAGAAATTCCTTTGGAAACTTCCTTTATCTCTACCCCCAAGATATATGTTAGCAATCACCCTCCGAGCGTATGGCCCACTGATACACATCTGCAGGGTCTCATGACCGAGGCTTTACTAAACAGTAATAAATGACCATTGCCAAACAACAGCTAACTCCCTCAAGGCCCTGGCGACCTGGCTTCCAAAATTCCTTAGGGACCTACGCTGTCCCTACTCCCCTCCCAACCTGCAGGTGTATAATCAGTCACCTGTCACAACCCCAGTACAGCTGTCTCTGTCCGCAGGTCCTGTCCCTGTGCTTTAATAAAACCACTGTTTTGCGCCGAAGGTGTCTCAAGAATTCTTTCTTAGCCATTTTCTCTGAACCCTGACATTTTCACACCAGTCACCAGCCTCTAGGCTTTAGTGACCTTTGTCCACGTGCTCTTAGGTCAATTGCTCTTCTGTGCACTGCTCTGGATGGTTAGGGCCTGAGATCTTGCCGACCGTGCTTTCCTGGATCCTTGTCCCCTGGCTTCCCATTGGATGCAGGCTCCAAGGGACCCTGGATGGTACGAAGAGCGGAGAACTGACTCTCTTCCATCTTGCCCATCGGTTTGGAGTGGAAGTGGCAAGGGCAACAGTGACAGCAGCTACAGCAGCCGGGCCAGCACGTGGTGGGGGGCAGGGGGGCCCCCACGGCTGCAGCAATGGCCTGGCAGCACTGGCAAGGCCCACTCTGGGGTGTCCACTCCTGCCTGACGTCTGAGCCACAGTAGCACCGGTTCAGGGAGAAGCTGCTTTTCCTGCGATTGCTCTTTTCAGTAACCTGATTTTTTCCCCTTCTTGCTCCTCCAGCCTTTCCACCGCCCTCAGAACCAATTTTTGTATGAAGTTCTCTTTGTTTGAAATATCTAAGTGGTTTCTCTTTTCCTGACTAATACTACATATAATTTTTCAGAGCTTGAATCCTTAAACTAATTTAAAGCTTCTCTGTGATCTTTATTTTGAAACCTGGAACTTTAAAAGTCTGGATCAGGGGCGCCTGAGTGGCTCAGTCGGTTAAGCATCCAACCTTGGCTCAGGTCATGATCTCATGGTTCGTGAGTTTGAGCCCCGCATCAGGCTCTGTGCTGATGGCTCAGAGCCTGGAGCCTGCTTCCGATTCTGTGACTCCCTCTCTCTCTGTCCTTCCCCTGCTCGCACTCTCTCTCTCTCTCAAAAATAAAAAAAATTAAAAAAAAAAAAAGTCTGGATCAAACCAGCTGCTCATTTCACAGAATCAGAATGTAAAAAAAAAGAAAGTAAAAAAAAAAAAAATAGGTGTTCTTGTCAGACTCCAATAAACTTCAAAAAAAGGTCCAAATTATTTAATGCATTGGAAAGTGTTCATCACAGTGCCTCCTCATTTGTTGTTTATGGTAATGCTTTGCTGTGACAATACTCACTATGATGAAATTCATTCTAGAAACAACTTTCTTCAGAGTGTTTTTTTCAATCTCGGGATTATACAAAACCAATTGATAAAAATAGGCACAATAATTCCTGGGCTTTTCGTTTCAAAGTCTGTTTTCCCATCTGCTCACCAAAGTCTAGGTCTATACAACCAAAATAAAATGGAGGACTGGGTAATTATCCTTTGACTCAGAGACAAATAAGAATATCAGAGTAAGGAAGGGACATCTGTGCTCATTTGATTCAACACCTGTTCAGATATAGGACTCCTTTGAAACATCTAATAACCATGGAGTGGATATCTATGCTCTGTTCACGTATCCTCAATGATGGGAAACTCGTTACCTTGCCAGGCAGCCCATTCATTTGTTGGACAGCTTGAATTTCCAGGGATAAATCCCTTTTATTAAGCCCAAGAAATGAATAGGCATGACTGTAGCTTCCACTCATGGGTGCTGGTTATTCCATTTGGATTTCTAAAGACAAACTAGATTCCCTATTCTGCTTGAAAGCTGTGTAGACCAATGTAGAGATAGGCATGGTGTTCCTTTAAGGAAACAATTCCAGCATCACAGAGGCAGGTCAGTGATATGGGAAAGTTCTCAGTGTTGGGAGGATCCTCTAATTATAAATTGAAGGCTTACCTCTTCCCTGGAAATGATGAAATTGAGAATATAACTGGTCATCCCTTCACACTTTTGATCAGGCTCCTTCAGAAAGCATAGCTCTACGCCTTCCACAAAGAGGTAAACTTTCAGAAAGGTCTTAGCCAGAAGTGAGGGCATCGTAAGCTCCATTGTCTCTAAGGATCCTTCCTTTATCCAGAAACTTGAGGGCCAACCAAGAAACCAAGAAAAACATACTTTTTTGAGAATATGATTCAGAAATATTTATCGGAAATATTTCTGGCATATCATTGTGCTAGTGTGAATGGTGGTGGCAGAGCAAGATGGAGATAAAAGGAGACTTGGCAAGAGATACGTCCTAGAATTTAGATGGGGGCTTAATTTTAATTGGCTTTGCATGCCATACCTAGAAGCTTGACTGTTACCTTACAGCAAAGAGGGCCCACTGGAGAATGTTAAGCATGACTGCAGTTGTTCTGTAGGAAGATTTTCCTGATGGGACGGCAAAGCATGAATTGGCTGGAGACAAGATTTACAGTAGGCCAAGTAGTCAGGGGCAATAATTCAGGAAATAAATGATAAACAAGTGACTAAGAAGGAGTCAGTGGGGCTGCACAGGATGGGGATCAAGTCAAAACGATAGGATCAGCAGGATTTAGTGACTGAACGCAGAGGATCAGGGACAGGCACAAACAGAACATGATTCTCAGGCTCCCAGCTTGGGCAACTGGGCGGATGGCGGAGTCATTCATATCACAAAAGAAAGGAACCCAAGAGGAATAGCAAGGTTAGGTTGCTGGGGTTGATTAGTTCTGTTTGGGGCATGCTAATTTGCATTCCTCTAGATCATGACAACACAGATGTCCCACGGGAAGCTGGGTAAGTGGATCTGGCCCTTGAGAGAGAGAGGGCAGGAAGTGTGGGTTTTGGGGTCATCAGCATGTGGGTAGTAACTCAATCCCTGGACCACATGAAATGCATTCTATCATTGATTCATGTACCCATTAATCCATCCATGACACAAATACTCACTGTTTACTTTATACAAGTAACACAGTGTGGGTAGCTGAATGTTTACGCAGCAGTGAACAAAAGACAAAGGTTCTGGCATCATGGAATTTACATTCGAGAGGGAAGGAGACTCACAATAAAAAATAAAATAGCATGCGTTGCCAGATATCTTAGCGGTTTCAAGAAAAATAAAGGAGAGTAAGGAACAGAGAGTGGTAAGGGATCAGAGAAGGCCTCTCAGAAGAGGTTATATCCAAGCAGAAACCTAAAGGAAGAGAGAGCAACCCATGAGAAGACAGGAGGGAGAAGTGTCCTGGATGGGCGAAGGCCCTGGGGTAGAAGCCTATCAGACTTGTTTGAGAAACACCAGCGATCTTCAAGAAGAGTGTGCAGCAGAAGAACCAAAGAGGACCAAGACCAAGGACAGAACGATGGAGCTTATTCTCCTTCAAAGAAGGAGCAAAGAAAGGAGTCTGAGAAGGGCTGATTAGAATTATAGAAAGAAGAGGGTGAATTTTGCACCCTGTAGATTTAACACCATAGTCTAACGGTTCTCTTCCCAAATATCCACCACCCCTATTTATAATGGTGCTTATGTGCAGAGCATTAGAATAAACCAAGAACTTAGCCTTCCTTCACCTACTCTTTAGCCACAAAGGTCTTCCTATAGTTTTGTGAATGTCTGCCTCTGAGCCTTCAGTGTTTCGTTGCCTCTCATCAGAAATCCTGGGGAAGGGGTGGGGTGGGGACCAACTCCTCCATCACCTTCAGGTTTCCACTGCGTCCTCGGGGAAGCTTTACCTGAGGTCTGGAGACCAAGATTGGTTCTCCAGTTATTCACTGCTGAAGTCATTTGTTCTCTTTGGGACCAAACACTTGTCTGTTTACGGGACATCTCACTGAACAATGAGCTCAAGGAGGGTGGAACGCATTTCTGTGTTGTTCACCCCATATCCCTAAAGCCTCTGCAGCACCAGATACAAAGTACACGTAGAGATCACTCTGTGTGTTCTAGCCCATGGACGGACCGCACCACTTCATCTGGGGGCCCGTTGCTCCCACAGCAGGACCCAGAAACCCTTCGTCTATCTCTGCATATGTGGAAAACCTCGCTTCGGTCCCACGGATCCTCCGAGCAGAAATGCAAAAGGACTATGAGTTTAGTTTCGGTTCCAGACATCCATCCAGGTATGTTTGAATGTTTCCCTTTGGTCCACCACTTCTTTAGCAACATAAGTTCAGAATGACTTATTTTTATTATTTTTTAATGTTTTATTTACTTTTGAGAGAGAGAGAGAGTGGGCAGGAGAGGGGCAGAGAGAGAGGGAGACACAGAATCTGAAGCAGGCATCAGACTCCGCCATGTCAGTGCAGAACCAAAGCAGGGTTGAAACTCACCAACGATGAGATCATGACCTGAGCCAAAGTCAGACGCTCAACAGACTAAGTCACCAAGGGCCTCTGGTTTATTGTTTTTTTTGATAAATAAAAAGAAATACTTGTTCTGGCTACCATTCGGTTTTGTTCTGTTTTGATTTTTAAGGTAATGTTCAGTTTCAGGCTGCAATAATCAGCCTCTTGTAATTTGCCCTCCTTTTTATACATCATTTTATTCATTTAAATCCTCAATTTTAAAAAGAAAAAAATGGACATCCAATTATGGATATAATTGAGGGACTGGATAATGTGTCTTTAGTAGCAAACTTTTCACATACTAAGAATCCTGGTTTTTATTTCATTCTCTCTCTCTCTTTTTTTAATTAACTAATTAATGATCTATTAAACAAATTTTTTTAATGTTTATTTTTGAGAGAGAGAGACAGAGCATGATCTGGGGAGGGGCAGAGAGAGAGGGAGACACAGAATCCAAAGCAGTTTCCAGGTTCTGAGCTGTCAGCACAGAGCTGGACGCAGGGCTTGAGCTCACAGACCGTGAGATCATGACCTGAGCCGAAGTCAGACACTTAACCAACAGAGCCACCCAGGTGCCCCTTCTCTCCTTTTTTAAAGCTTCTACAAAAGGATCTTGAGAGCCTGTTTGGAGGTTCTGACGGGGGAGCCCAGCTACTCCTATCCTCTTGACTGAAGCACCACCCTCCTCTGTCAGGGTAGGTCGTCCTCTCCCACTGAGCACACGGCTTGGGGAGGGACACATATGGAGCAGTGAGGGAGGCAGGGGGCACCTGCCTAGTTAGTCAGATCAGCCAAATCAACCCCGATGATCAATGGGGTGACAGATGTCTCAGCCAGATCACCCTCACATCCCATTTAATTCTTTTTGACCTTAAATATCCCTGGGATTGGTCCTAAAACCCATTAACTTTATTTGGATTACATAAACATGATCAACCACAGGGTGCCTGAGTGGCTCAGTCGGTTAAGCATCGGACTCTTGATTTCGGCTCAGGTCACGATCTTAGGGTTCCTGAGATCGAGCCCCACGTGCATAGGATTCCCCTCTGACAGTGTGGAGCCTGCTTGGGATTCTGTCTCTCCCTCTCTCCCTGCCCCTTTCCAGCCCATGCATGCACGTTCTGTCTCTCTCTCAAAATGAATAAACTTAAAAAAAATGATTAACCACAGATATTCTAGCAGCCATACGTGTTTGGGGTTTTGGTTCTGGCTGTTACTTTATGTAGACTGATGGTACTTGCATCACCGCAGCCTGGCACACGGCACAATTTTCTCTTTTCTTTTCTGTTCTTTTTTTATTGTTTTACAAAAAGTGGCTAAAGCAATATCAAGTGGCAGAACTTTTGTGAATAGTCAGTTTGATATTAATGCCGATAAAACATATCTACCCAAAATAATTTGTTTTTTCTTCTAACCCCCATATTCTCAGTATGGGATTGTAAAGCTTACCTACTTAACAATGTTCCGCCCACATCAAAACATATTCTCAGAAGGACCTGGACGTTACACAAATAAATGTTAATGGTACAGTAGCAATTGTAGCTGTTTTCAGTTTTCTTCTGATTATTTAACTATGGTTTCTAATATTTCAACAATAAAAAATATTACTTATGTAAGAAAAATAAAATTACATTTGCAAACGAAATAGAAGGTATCTTTGAAACGTATTTTGTCCTAGATTTTAGAATGTATCCCAATTGATCGCTAGAATTATGTAATCAACAGAGATCTATATATCTTTAGCCAAGAAGATTTGATTATTAAGTACACTTATGGGATCTGTGGGATTTTATGAACAATGAAGACCATAAACTTGGGGCCGAGTTACCTTTCTGGACTGCTGGGTTCTTATCCTAACTTCCCTGAATATCGTCTCTGGTTTATTGGGAGGGATGGACAGGATGTTGTTGTAACACTGAATTCTGCCCAGTGGAGAGCAAGGAAGTGAACATCATTCATCATACTTAGAGTGGTACCAGCACGGACAGTAGCTGCCCAAGTGATCTTCTAGCAAAGTACCAATGATCCATGATGAAAAAGGAATTTCCATGTTACCTCCTGATTAAGACAGGATTATTTTTATTTTTTTAACGTTTATTTATTTTTGAGAGAGAGGAGGGAGTGGAGGGGGGCAGTGAGAAAGAGGGACAGAGGATTGGAAGCAGGCTCTATGCTGACAAGAAAGAGCCTGATGCAGGGCTTGAACTCACAAACCGCAAGATCATGCTCTGAACCGAAGTCAAGATGCTTAACGGGCTGAGCCACCCAGGTGCCCCTAGGACAGGATTTCTTTTTTAATTTTTTAATGTTTATTTATTTTTGAGAGAGAGAAAGAGAGGAGGGAAAGGGCAAAGAGAGAGAGGGAGACACAGAATCCGAAGCAGGCTCCAGGCTCTGAACTGTCAGCACAGAGCCTGACGCGGGGCTTGAAGCTCGGGAACAGTGAGATCATGACCTGAGCTGAAGTTGGATTCTTAACCAACTGAGCCACGCAGGCACCCTAGGACAGGATTATCTTTAAAAAACAAAGAAACAAGTTGTTCTGTGCTCATCTAAAAGGTCATCTTAAGGAGTCAATGAGAGGATGAGTCAGAACCCCACCTCTAGCTGCTCAGGACCGCATCCTGGCCTGTGGAAAACGGACTCGTGCCAGCGTTTGAGTCATTTCCCTGGGTTTGCCTGAACAGAACTCCATTTTCCCACCAGGGCCAATGCCAAACTGGCTCAGCTTTGAACCTGCTAAGTTCATCAATTAACTACTCATCACTGATTTGGACAAGTAATTTTTGAGCACCAACTATGTGCCAGACAATGTTCTAGGTGCGGGGGACACGAGTGAAATGGAAGTCTAAGACCCTGCTCTAATGAAGCGTACATTTTAATGCAGAACAGAGAGAATAAACAAATAGGTACACGACAACAGGTAAGCGCAGGTATTGTTCAGGATCAGAAAGAAAGAAAGAAGGAAGGAAGGAAGGAAGGAAGGAAGGAAGGAAGGAAGGAAAGGAAGGAAGGAAGGAAGAAGGAAGGAAGGAAGAAGGAAGGAAGGAAGGAAGAAGGAAGGAAGAGAAAGAAAAATGAAATTAAGCAGAACAAAGGGATAGAGAATGACAGAGTTTCCTCCATCCGGTTAGGTATCTAGGGACAGTCTGTCTGGGGAGGTGACAGTCGAATGGCCTGAGGGGAAAGCCTTGTGACTCAAACATTCTAGGCAGTGAGAATAGTAAGCGGGAAGACCCTGAACTAGAGAGACTTCAGAGGTACCTCTAGGATGTAGTGTGGGCGATGTGTGGTGAACACGGGTGAAGAAGGTGGCCAGGGGACAGATCCGGGAGGGTCTGGCACATCATGGTAAGGATTTTACCATGTGATTGAAAGTTGCTGGAGAGTTAAAATGCTAAATACTGATCTAACCATAAGAAATGTTTGACTCTGTTGAGCGATAGGGGTGGGAAGTGTTCACGCATGTGCAGGGAGAGAGGGGAGAGGTGTGGGCAGGCTCGACCTGCACATTTCATAAAAAAATCACAGCAATGCCCAGACACTGGGAAACAATTGAGAAGCAGTATAAAAAAGGTATTTAGAATCAGAGACACAAGGATTTTTCAAAAAGCTAAAAGAATTGCTGATTACTTGGAAAGTAGAAAATGGGGGAAAGGATGGAAAAATAATTGCGAGGCTTTCCGGCTCTCAAAACTATGAATAGGTATAAGGTTGACCTTAAAAACTTCTTTAAAAATACAAGGAAGAGAATGATACTATGAAATGAAAACAGGAAGTATACGCCAGCCGTCTCTAACAGCACTTTCTCCCATGATGGAAGTTCTATCCAATATGGAAGCTGCTTGAAATGTGACTCGTGTGACTGAGAAATAAATTTAACACTTCATTATGTCCTTTTCTTAATGTTTATTTATTTTTGAGAGAAAGAGAGAGAGAGAGAGCACACATGGAGCGAGGGAGGGGCAGAGAGAGAGGGAGACACAGAATCTCGAAG
This sequence comes from Paguma larvata, assembly GCA_030068075.1. Lineage (NCBI taxonomy): Eukaryota > Metazoa > Chordata > Mammalia > Carnivora > Viverridae > Paguma > Paguma larvata. Next base: position 66,089,134 of record CM057828.1, on the reverse strand, counting down.
CAGGCTCCAGGTTCTGAGCTGTCAGCACAGAGCTGAGGCGGGGCTCAAACTCATGGACTGCGAGACCATGACCTGAGCCGAAGTCGGACGCTTAACCGACTGAGCCACCCAGGCGCCCCTCGTTAGGTTCTAATTAATGTCCCTTTAAGTAGTCACATGTGGCCAGCAGCTGCCGTAGGAGACAGGGCGGCCATAGGCAACGGCCTGCTCCCTCCTAGGATCTACTTGTTTCTACAATTGACTCTCCATCCTCCTGCTTCATCTATTTGTCCATCTCTACTGGATTATTTCCACCAGCTGTGCTAAAATATTATTTCTCCATCTTTTTAAAAACTGCAGGCCTGACCCCAAGCCGCTGTGACTCTCCACCCCATTCATTTCTTTGTTCCCTTCACAGCACAACTCAAAAGAGTTCTCCATACCCGTGCTGTCCTACACAGCAGCCGCTGGCCACGTGTGGCTCTTTAAATTTAAAGTAATTACAATCAGGGGCGCCTGGGTGGCTCAGTCGGTTAAGCGTCCGACTTCGGCTCAGGTCATGGTCTCGCGGTTCCCGAGTTCGAGCCCCGCGTCGGGCTCTGTGCTGACAGCTCAGAGCCTGGAGCCTGTCTCAGATTCTGTGTCTCCCTCTCTGTCTGTGCCTCTTCCCTGCTCATGCTCTGTCTGTCTCTCTCTCTCAAAAATAAATAAACATTAAAAAAAAAAGTTAAAAAAAAATAAAATAAAGTAATTACAATCAAATAAAAACGTTAAGTTCAGTTCCTTAGTTGGCACCAGCCATGGTTCAAGTGCTCCATAGCCACATGCGGCAAGTGACTGGTGTATTGAACAAAGACACTTTGGACCGTCTGTATCATCAAGGACAGCTCTCTGGGACACTGCTGATAAGGACTAGGGGAGGACCGAGAAAACGGGTAGGGCTGATGGTAGTTTAGCAGATTTGGTCTGGAAGGATAAGGGTGTTATCTTCTGGCTGTTTCTTTTTTTTCTCAGTGGAATAAGAAGTAAGGTCATCAAGCAAGAGTGAGGAAGGGAGGGGCAGAAGATGTCTCAAGATGGGAAGAAAGGAGATGGTAGGAAATTACCTTTCTAGAGGATGGGAAAGCAAAGGCCTAAGGGAAATAAAGAGGAGAGTTTCCTCCAAGGAAAACTGGAATCATTATGTTTTATTTTTAGTTTTCTCAATGTTGTTACTAAGAGGCCATCTTTAAAATTGGCCAGGGTAGGTGGGGATGGAAGGACGAGCCAGTATCCCAGCTTCCCTCCTACTGACTTTGAAATCAGACCAGTCTGAGAAATCTCATGGCCATGGCTGTGACCACAAACTATACAGCAGGAAGGAAGGGGTGGTCCCTTCCTGGAGATGTTTTGCCGTGATAAGGTATGGGAACTTCCTCCGTTAAGGTTTTTTTTAATTTGAAGAAATAGAAACTGACTCAATCAAACTTAAACAAGAAAAGGAGATGGACTATAATGATACAGGGGTGTCTCCTGGAACAACAAGAAAATAGCTTGGGACTTGAACTAGAGGTAGCCAGAAGGAATAGAAAGCTCTCAGGGACCCAAGCAGAATCATATTTCTCTCTCTCTCTTTCCTGCCTCCCCTTATAACTATGGTTTCTTATCTCTCCTTTTGCACAAGAAGCATTTTTTTTTTCTTTTCTCTAAAGAAAAAAAGATCAGCTTTCTCTACAGAATTCTCAGCACACTTGATGGATGAGAGACGGCCAACCCCCACAATACCTTTAGTTCTTATTACCTCAGAACAAGAAAGACTCTCAGATTAACGGGAACATTTTGGACCCAGTCTCAAAATTTCTGATAGAATCAGATTAGGCACATGTGAGACAACTGTCCTACGCTGGTTCAAACAACACACCGTGGGGGCAAACACGACTTCCCGGGTCCGTTCCCAGGCTGCGGGGCAGTTCTCGGAGCTCCTTGGCGTCACATCTGGGAAGTCCTTCCTGTTCTATAACCTGAAGTGGGCCTGGAGTGGGGGGTGGGAGTAGTCCTTCCATGGGGCTACATAGCTTTCATAGCCCATTTCCTACCAGGAAATGAGGTAGGGACCTCTGGCTTTTAAGAACAGGCTCCTGGTTTCTTGGGCACTACTCTACAACTCTCTCAAAACTACAGTAGCCTCGTCTATCTGCTTCCAGACATTTCCTTGAGCAAGGAACCACCATCAGTATTCTCTTTGAGGGACATCTTAAATGAGCTTTATTCCTTTGCTTTTTTGCCCCAACCCTCTCCAACTTGTTCTGTTTCTCTTAGCCTCGCTCTTTCAATACTTTTCCGAACACACCCAGTAGCAACCACATAAGTTCTATTCTGTTTCCTGACATCTCCCCACTGAACTGAGTTTAGTAAATGAACCGCCTTCGAGATAATCACAAACAATACCCTTACCAAATGTTTTGCCTTCTTCCTAGACTCTGATATTAGTTTTCTCATTGCTACCAAATGATCGCTAAGCCAATATTTTAAGTATTTTTTTTAGCAGTATATCACTTTTGGTACTAGTTTTTATATTGGTGAAGATAGGTTTCATTGTATATATATATTACATACACATACATATGTTTATGTATACATACATAGGTATATACATGTGTATATATGTATACGTGTATATGTGTGTATATATACATACATATACATATGTATATGTATGTATGTATATGTACATGTAGGTGTGTATATATACATATACATACACACTTATGGCAAGAATTTCAGTGGCCTTGATACAATAAGGGTTATTTCATATGCATACTAGGTTTGATTATGAGCCAGGTAATTCTCCAGGGTGCTGCCTTCCATGAAGTGACTCAATTATTGAGGAGGGGGTCCATCTGTCTTTGGCCAAATCATCTCAACTGATGTCAGCAATTGTCCAACAAGGGAAAAGATCACAGAAAAAATTCACATCTGCTTTTCTAAGCTTTGACCAAGAAGCAACACACATCACTTTAGCTCAAAACCCATTGGCCAGAATTTGTCTTACATCTCCACCTAACTACTCTGGGGCTAGAAATTTGAAGGAGCACCTGGAGAGCCGTTGAGCAGTAAATGTCTCTTCCACAGTCCATGGAGGCATCATGTTGAGAAAGCAAAGTTGTAAGATTAAATTAGCCTTGGGGGCACCTGGGTGGCTCAGTCCGTGAAACTCGATTTCGGCTCAGGTCATGATCTGCCACAGTTTGTGAGTTCAAGCCCTGCGTCAGGCTCTGTGCTGACACTGCAGAGCTGCTTGGGATTCTCCTCCATTCACACATGTGTTTGCTCGCTCTCTCTCAAAAAGAAAAAAAAAAAAAAAACTAGATCAAATTAGCCTGGGCAGCGGAGTTACTTCAGAAAAGGACTTCTATCCTGGAGAGTAGCTGAACTGCATTGGAATTTGTATGCATGAGAAACAAAATTTCCTTGAAATTATCTGCTGAGATTTAAAGATTTAATTAATTCTTGCAGCATAGTCTATCCTATCCCAATTAATTGGGGAACATGAAAGAAGACAGGAGTAAATGGAACAGCACAACTTCTTTTCCCTGGAGCAATTGTAATTCCAATCCAAATGGAGGTAGGAGTTCTTTGAGAATCTGACACAGTGATACAAAGCTCACGTGGAATAATAACAGAGTGAAAATAGCCAGTCCGACTATAAACAGAATAATGAAAGACCACGATCGTACCCAACGTGAAGGCATTTTACAGGTACAGAAATTACAGGAAACACAGAAAGGCATTACAGAGAGAGCACAGGAAATAACAAAGATGTTACTGGAGAACAGAGATCCTAGAAAGAGACCCAAATACATTTGATAATTTAGAATATAAATAAAATGGTATTTTAAGCCAATGGAAGAATATGAATAATTTGGAAATGTTGTCACAGACAAGGCACTGGGCTGGGGGGGAAAGGCTGAAGTATCTCCCTTCTGTTCAAATAATTTCTAAATGGATCAAAAGCTTAAACATAAAACACAAAACCGTAACCACACTAGAAAAATCATAGTTAATTTTTTTTCCAAATTTTGAACTGGAGAAGGTCAGGAGACAGATAATACAAGACTGACAAAATTACATAAAAATTAACACTTCGAAAAGACAAGGAATACATACACAAAGTTAAGAGATAAACCACAGGATAGAAAAAAAATGCTTGCAATTTATATAACAGGAAGGAGATTAATTTCTTTAATACAAAAACAGATCTAAAACTCAGCAAGAAAAGGAGTAAGTCAAGGAAAAAATAGGCAAATGGCAGACAGTTTGCAGCAAAAAGTAGCAAATAGACAATAAACAATGAGAAGATTTTTTTAGCTTTTTAAATAATCAAAGAAATGTAATACAAAACAGGATATCACTTTTTACTTAGCATATTCATAAAATATGCTATGAGACTATGTTAATGGAATAAACTATATAACTATTCGGAAGAATCAATAGATTTATCCATGTTGGTATGAAAAATATCCAAACTAATTATTTAAAGTGAAAAAATAAGACAGAATACAGTATTATTAAAAATGAAATTCCAAAGATCGCACTTTTATGCATTTATTTATATACACGTACTGATACACATAGAAATTTCTGGGCAAAAGGAAATAATAGCGATGATTATGTTCAGCTGCAAATACTTTGCATATGAGGGTGTAGGTAAAGGTAAAGAGGTCGGCTTTTACATTTCATATTTTATCCTTTTTTATTGTTAGAATTTTTTAAACTTGTGCATCCATTGCTTTATGGTAAAAAAACAAAAATTTAAGCCATTAATCCTTCCATGAAAATATCAGTTCTACATTTTTACTTGTCAATCTGGATCTAAAAAGATATTAGCAAAGAGAAAGAAGAGGGAAACGGAGGAGAAGGAGAAAGAGAAGGAGGAGACAAAGGAGAAAGAGGGGGAGGGGGAGAAGGAGGAGGAGGAGCAGAAAAATGACCAAAGTTAGACATTCGCAATATGGTACGGATGAGTAAACCGAATCATAATGAAAGAGAGGGGAGCTGCAAACTTTAGGAACTATTTCCACTGCAAGGAAAGAAAAATCCCCAGGTATTAATAGTAGTCTTTCTGCATCAATATTTCCAGAAAAAAAAAATTTTAATTTTTTTAACGTTTATTTATTTTCGAGAGACAGAGACAGAATGTGAGCGGGGAGGGGCAGATAGAGGAAGACACAGAATCCGAAATAGGCCTCAGGCTCCCAGCTGTCAGCAACAGAGTCCGATGCGGGGCTGGAATCCATGGACCATGAGATCATGACGTGAGCCGAAGTTGGACACTTAACCAACTGAGCCACCCAGGTGCCCCTCCAGGAAAAAAAAAAAAAGTGTTAAAAAAATTTTTTTTTACGTTTATTTATTTTTGAGAGACAGACACAGAGCATGAGCAGGGGAGGGGCAGAGAGAGGAGACACAGAATCCCAAGCAGGCTCCAGGCTCCAAGCAAGCGTTCAGCACAGAGCCCAATACAGGGCTCGAATCCATGAACCGTAAGATCATGACCTGAGCCAAAGACAGATGCTCAACCGACTGAGCCACCCAGGCGCCCCCCAAAAATTTTTAATAACAGTAGTAGCCCATATTTATTGAGCAGGGACTAATAGGGATTCAGTGCTAAGCACTTTTATATGAATGATCTCATTAAATTCTCACAAATTCCGTGTGGTAGGAGCACTGCTCTCAGTCCATTTTTCTCCGTGAGAAAACTAAACACTAGGGAGGGAAATGAAGAAATTTCATAAGAGACTCAGGGCTTACGTCTCAAATCGTTTGCAGTATGCTTTCGTGGGCTTCCAGCTGACTCCACGCTCACGTTCTGTGTGTCCTCAGGAAAGTAACTTACCATTTCCCACCAGTAAACTGGGGATAGCGATAGAACCTAGCTCACAGGGTTGGCATGGGGATTAAATGAGACAGCACGTGATGTGCTTAACTCTGTGCCTTGCACATAGTGTGCTCTCGGTAAATGTTAGCTGCCGTGGCTGTCGTTGCAAGGTCTTTTCGATACCGTCTCTTCCTACTGGCCCAGTCTCTTACCTTCCCATGCCGTTGTCCGGTCCTCCTTGAACTCAATCTCCAGTCCTCCTAACCTCCTTGCATGTGTCTCCCATGGCTTCCCAAGGCTCGTGAACTCCCTTGCTCCCTCTGCTACAGTGTTCACTCTCACCTTCCATCCCTTCCCCACCTGGCTGACTCTTACTGTCGACCTCACTTTCCTGTGTTAGATGCTCCTCCTTGAGTTTCCGGTATTGCCCGGTGCTTCCCTTTTGCCTGGTATTTGCCAAACTGCAGCACCCTAACTTCCTCATGCTTCGTCTCTCGCCACCCACTAGTTTGGGAGGGCTCGAAGTCAGGTTCTAGGTTTTCTTCACCTGGGTTCCTCCAGTTCCAAGTGCCCAACCTGGCACTGAATACTTGCTACACGAGTTAAGTGGTGACTGACCATTCCCAGGAAAGTCAGATGTAAGTTGGGCCAACAGAGTTCCTCATTCACTAAATTATTATTATTATTTGCTCCTACTATTGTTCTAGGTGCTGAGGCCACATAGAAAGTAAGACCAAGTATCCTGTTCCCTGGCGGGCGTAGTCTAATATGAAGAGGAAGGAGGTGGAGAAAAAATAAATAAGTGAAAAGATCATTTAAATCGTGGTACATTCTAGAACAAAAATAGAACAAGGTTAAGGGTAAAGAGTGATGGGGAGTGAGAGGCTAATTTAGACTCTGTGACGAGGGAAGGTCTCTGTGGAGGTGACCTTTAAGCTGAGGTCTGAGTGACAGGAAAGACCCAGTCATGTAAGTCAGGGGCAGAGCGAGTTGAACAGCCCTGCATGGGAACGAGCAGGAAGAGGTGCCTGGAGCCCAGTTTCACCAGAAAAGGGCAGAGACGGGTCATGACTAGATCCATTAGGGGCTCTCAGGCCACGGTAAGGTGTCTAGATTTTGTTCTGCCCACAACAGGAGGACATTGGAGGGTTTTCACTACGGAGTGGGAGGACCTGATCTAATATTATTAGCTCGCTCTGGCCCCTGTGCAGGGGGTGAGAACGGGCAGTATCAGGCCATCACGGTGGTTCAGCGAGGCGGCTGTGGTTTGGAGCTGGGGATGGAGAAAAGCAGGTGGAATTAGGCTTTTCCTGGGGAAGGAATGATGGGACTTGCTGATGGGTATATGAAGGGAGGAGCAGGGGACAGACTGGTGTCACTCACTGAGATGGTGAAGGCCAGAGGAGAAACAGACTGGAGGTACCCTGGGTGGGGAGCCAGGAGATCCACGTGGGGCACAGCAGGTTGGAGATGCTGTAAGCAGATAGTGCCAGGAGCTGGTGGGCTTCGTGGCCTGAAGCTTGGTGAGTAGCTTGGGATTGACACTCTGAACCTGCCCATCACCTGCCAGCGAATGACATTTAAACAGGGGAATTGAGCGTATAAATCGGGGTGAATGAGTGTGGGAGTTCAGAGGAGGAAAGAGGGAAGACAGACAAAAGGACAAGAGAAGAGAGGAAGGAAGGAGAGAAGAGGGCCCCGAGTCAAATTCCGGATGTTTAGAGGAGAAGTGAGAGACAAGAAGTGATTTAGGTAGGAAACACATTGAGAAAATCTTCCCAGGAGAGCATGTGCTGTAGAAGCTGAGAGAAGACAGAGACAGGTTGAGGAAAGTGCTGGGGGTCCTGTCTGACAAATGTAGCAAGCGACTGGCTCTGGCAAAATCCTGGTTGCTCCTAACTGTGCCTAGAACCCTTTAGGTGGCCTGGGGGAGGGGTGGTGAAAGGGTCAAAGGCAGTGAGTTGAGATGGGGAGGATTGAGATAGTGGACTCCACACAACATTTTAAAGACGTTCAGTTGCGGAAAGAGTGGGAAAGACTGTCAAGGAAGAGTGGTTTTGCTTTGTTTTTAAGACGCAAGCTCCCAGCAGCTCCGTATGCTGATAGGGTTGGAGAGGGGAGCTGTTTGCCAGAGCGAGGTCCTGAGGAAGTGAATCCGGGTGCAAGTGGAGGCTGAGGGCGGGCCTCAGCCGGGAGCCAGGACATCTATGGTGCCCACACAGAAGGCCACGTGGCAGAGATGATCACGGAACAGTCTGGCAGCTTCTGTTTTCTCAGTGGATCTGACAGAAAGGCGTCAGCCAGAACATGTGAGAAGAGAAGAAAACAGGTGTTGGAGTGGATGGAGACAGAAGCTGTGAGGTGCTTCCTTGCAGCAGGGACGTGTGGGCGGGCCGCCTGGCACTGTGGAGAGCCTGTCCCTATTTGTGGTCGTGAATTAAAGTGAGACTGGTTTCCATACTTTCATGCTGTCACTGAGCTGCGATAGCTAAGAGTGGGTGATTCCATGGTAGGACTTATGACCGGGAACAGAGAGGCTTCAGGAATGTACATTCCTGGTGTCTGAGGGAACAGAGCTGGCCAGCAGCCATACTGTGAACTAGCTTATTGTAGGAGTCACTACGTCTTTCCCAGCATCCTGGCCTCCTTTCCTCTTCCAAAATAGACTCCAGTTTGCTCAAGGGCTCACCCAGCTTAGGAGAGTCACAGGAATAGGAAACCAAGCTCATCTCCAGCTCCGAGAATGGATGATGATATATTCTTTTATTTTTTTAAAATTTAAATCCAAGTTAGTTAACATATAACATAGCACTGGTTTCGGGATTAGAATTTAGTGATTCATCACTTACATATAACACCCAGTGCTCATCCCGACAAGTGCCCTCCTTAATGCCCATCCCCCATTTAGCCCATCCCCCCCACTCCAGACCCCTCCAGCAACCTTCAGTTTGTTCTCTGTATTTAAGAGTCTCTTATGGTTTGTCTCCCTCTTTGTTTTTATCTTGTTTTTGCTTCCTTTCCCCTATGTTCATCTGTTCTGTTTCTTAAATTCCACATATGAGTGAAATCATATGGTATTTGTCTTTCTTGGACTGACTTACTTCACTTCTCATAATACACTCTAGCTCCATCTGCGTTGTTGCAAGTGGCAAGATTTCATTCTTTTTGTTCACCAAGTAGTATTCCATTGTATATACATACCACATCATCTTTATCCATTCAACAGTTGATAGACATTTGGGCTCTTTCCGTACTTTGGCTATTGTCGATAGCGCTGCTATAAGTATTGGGATGCATATGCCCCTTTGAATCAGCATTTTTGTATCCTTTGGATAAATACCTAGTAGTGCGATTGCCGGGTTGTAGGGTAGTTGTATTTTTATTTTTTTGAATAACCTCCACACTGTTTTCCAGAGTGGCTGCACCAGTTTGCCTTCCCACCAGCGGTGTAACAGAGTTCCTTTTCTCCACAGCCTCACCAACATCTTTTGTTTCCTGAGTTAAATTTAGCCACTCTGACAGGTGTGAGGTTGTATCTGATGCTCTACACAAATCAACACATGCCATTTCTCTGATGATGGTTAGTAAGTGGTCCAGGGATGGGAATGGGGCCCACGTTGGGCCAATCAGATGGAAAGGAAGGGCTTCTATTGTTTCTCGCTCCCATTTAACCAGAAAAAGGAAACCTGACATTCCAGTATCGGCCACAGTGGCAAAATGAAGCTGATGCTGTCAACAGCAGTGTAGAGAGTTGGAAATAATCTGGGGCCCCGATGACATTGTTAAATCCTTGAATCAAGCAGCCTCGAAGCCCATCTTACATCTAAACTTCCTGTTATTTGACATAATAAATCTCCTTATTTTTTAAAAATCAGCTTAAGTCAGGGTTTCTGCTACTTGCAGCAAAAGCATCTTCACGGACACAATTGTTTTTCCGTATTAGAAATCTTCAAACAGACGACCCATGCTCGCCAGTGCTCAGTTAACCACACTGTCTAACGCAGCGTGAATGTGTGTGTCCAGGAAGCAGGACTCGGGGTCACTGCGGCACTTCTACCCCTACAGTTTGGGATCACCAAGAGACACCTATGTTTGCTCACAAGCTGGTTTTGACAGTTTTGAACTTGTTTTTGTTATATAAATCAATGAAATATGAGTGAGGAAAAGAACAATTGTATAAAAGCCAAACGGAATGCTTTTAATAAACAGTAGAGGGAAAGTAGCTTTACTACTGGCATGGGTGAGACAAATATAAAGTAATTGGTAAATTTTGTTTAATCTAGAAGATTCTGACTGACCTCAGATGGTTTCCTGACTGTTGTTGAGTCGTCTCTCTACTTTAAAGTGGTTGGGACCAACTCATGTCATGACTTCCAGGTTTGGTTTGTCGGTTTGAGCCCCACATTGGGCTCTGTGCTGTCAGTGCAGAGCCTGCTTTGGATCCTCTGTCCCCCTCTTTTACCCCTCCCCTGCGGTCTCTCTCTCTCTTTCCCAAAAATAAATAAAGATTAAAAAAAAAAGATGCCGAGGTGCCTGGGTCGGTCAGTTGGTTAAGTCTCTGACTTCGGCTCAGGTCATGATCTCAAGTTTCATGAGTTCAAACCCCATGTTGGGCTCTGTGCTGACAGTGTGGACCCTGGAGCCTGCTTCAGATCCTGTGTCTCCTCTCTCTGCCCCTCCCCTGTTCATACTCTGTCTCTCTGTCTCTCTCAAAAAAATAAATAAACTTTTTTTTTTTTAATTTTAAAAGAGCTGTTGGGACTGGAAACTTTCAGTTTTTAAAAATCTATACAAAACTTCAGTCGGCTGTCACATACTTGAAGAACAGGCTTTGTCTCTTCAAAATATTGTTACCTAAAGGTATATTTATTTACTTCAATAAAATAGTCACGTTGTTTTTCATTTTTACTGTCTCCCTACTTTTACTGGATATCTACTGTAACTGATTACCCGACTAGCTGCTGGTCTGGGGGCTTCCAACGACACATGTCCACTGCTCTCCTGCAGCCCCCTCTCTCATTCGGCCACCTACTGCCCTCTCATGCTCTCGCCCCTCCACCTCATTAGCGCCTGTCGTTACTAATTTAAAATTACAAGACAAGGGTGCCTTTCATTTCCATAGGAAGTCTGGAAGGAGCTACGTGCCCTAAAATGTTACCTGCTATTTCTGCACAAAGATATTATAGATTTTTTTTCCTTCTGTGTGTGAATAATAATGATGTGAACGAGTATGGATTTGGTAATAAGAAAATAAAAATAAAAGATCCCCCACCCCCAGAACAAAGAATGCCTGGCCTTTTTATGAGAATTTACTCTTTATGGAGAACTTTTAGATCCATTATACCAGTGGCACCTCAACCGACCTTGTGGAGAAACCACTCACTCCCACGTACAGATGAGGAAACGGAGATGGGGAGGAGGGAGCTGTCTGGCCCCAGATGCCAGTGCTCGTAAGCAGACCCTGTTTAGAGACCTAGGTCCACGATGCCTGCTTCAACTGGTTTTTTCAGTCCTCGACAGTACTAACGGCTGTGGGAAAATAGACTGATCATAGCTAAATACGCTTCCTGTGCCAAAACCGAGAGGTATATTTATATCGCTAAAACATAGCAGTGTGTATAAATATGGTTCTAAATGGTAGAAGCCCAAGTCCCAAAAGGAGACTGGAGGAGAAGGAAGGCTTACCCAGCACAGGTGGCTGCTTCGTCCAAGGTCAATGTCACATGGGAGACGGTCGTAACCGTTCTTGTCCAACTCCCGCTGAAGACTTTAAGATAAACTCCACTGGTCTCTACTAGAAAATTGAGGCCCATGGTTTAACCCCTTTGGGCTTTGGCATTGGGTTCTGTGAACTGGGAGTTCTAATACTTAAACACCTAAATACTGTTGTTAGGATTCGAATGGTAACATCTGCAAAGCCCTTAAAACAGCAGCTGGTAGAGTCGGCCATCATCACCATCATCACCATCATCACCCTTGCTAGGACTGCTAACACCAGTACTACACTACAGGCGGTACCATTACCGGTACTACTATGAGAAGTAGTCGCAGTGCTAGTGTTCTCATAAAAAGTGAAGGACTTCACTGGTGCCTCCTGGTTGATGGCCAGAACATTGTGAATCAGAACAGCACTCTCTCTAAGAATTTATCCGAACTGTTGGGCATCTTCTCTGCTTCGCTCAGGTCTCTTCATTCTCTTGCTGAGAAGTTGGCCTTTCAAAGTTTAGTGGGCAACAACCTCTTATCACCTCCAGGAATGTATTACCCCCGCTTTGGGCCCCTGAGCCCTCTGAGAACAGAAAACTAGTTCGCTGTCGAGGAACGACAAAGAACCATTTCCTCGGTTCTTTTCCATTTTGGTAGTTCATTTTGACTTCCCATGGCTCTGGAGGTTCTGGGAGGCTGCCCACTTGTGCAGACCCACAGAGAGACTGGCGGCGCGGTGGGAGAGGGGGTTGTTCACAGTTGGCCTGAACAGCTGGAGTGTGGGCCCTGAGGCTCAGCAGCCCCCGTGACCTCATGTCTGTCCCACCTGACCGCGATCCTTCCACCCAACCGGCCAAATCCCCCACATGACGACATGATTATAGTTGGCAAAGCATTTCCCATAGTATGTTATTTGTGCCACAACCTCGTAAGGAGTTATAACCACTCCGTCTTACAGTTGAACCAAACCAAATAGTCTTTGGGAGCCGACGCTGAAGAAAATCTTAGAAGTTAACCCAACGCGACCCCTCCCTTTTTCAGACAAGGATGTTGGCCGAAAGGTTAAGTGGCTTATGCAAAATCACAGTGGCAGTGATGACAACGAGGGTGGCTTGACCAGATATGCACTAAGCCCTTTATGTCTATCGCCTCATTTTGTGCTCCCAGCAGTCCTACGGGGGAGGGCACATCAGATGGCCAGGAGTCACGTGCAGGTTTTCTGATGCGCGTGCAGTGCTGGCTCCATGCCCCAGCATCAGGGCCCAAAGGGGGTCCCTCTACTCCTGAAGCCAGGGCCATCCAGACAGGGTCCCTGCACCATGGGGAGAAAAATGGACACTGGCTGCCTCCGAGCAGGCAGGGCTCAGGCCTTGGAAAAGCAGGCGAGTCTCAGGGAAGCTTGGCTAAGGGTGAGACTGGAACTGGATGGCAGCAAAACCGGCAAAGTCACCACGCAGCCTCCTACTCTGACCCCCACCACCACCCCGATCCCTTCAGCAGCCAGACGGCAGGAGCAGGGTTGAGTTGTGGTGAAGACCAAGGAACAGGCCAGAGGTTGGTGAAGGATTTTCTTTTTTTAACATAAACCTCTCAGGCTCTAGAAAACTGCGAACAGGCAAGACAAAGGTCCGAAAGAAAAGTCTGCTGTGTGAATATAAATTTTCACCAAGAGTAAATCACTGGTTCCCAACCAGGGATGACTGTGCCCCCCAAGGGACATTTAGCAATATCTGGAGACATTTTCGATTGTCACATGAGTGGGACTGGGGGTGTTACTAGCGAACAGTGGAGAGAAGCCAAAGGTGCTACTAAGCATTCTACAATACAGGGGGCAGCCCCCTTCCAGGAAGAGTTATCTGGCCCCAAATATCCATAGTGCCAAAGCTGAGGAACCCCGGGGGAAATGGGGCAGGCCTGCGTGTAAACAGGACCTCAATGACACCACACACCTCAGATTCAGAGAAATGGTGAAGGGTGCTGGCCGAAGGGTGGCCGAAGGGTGTTGGGGCTGAATTCAGCACTGGCCGAAGGGTGCTGGGGGGGAGGTTGCAAGAGCTGGCTTCAAGCCCTGACTTGATACCACTGGTTTGGAGCTGGGGGAATGTCATTCACCATCTCTGGGTCTCTCTTTCTTCCTAGAACTAGAGCAACCATGTGCCGAGGCCAGATCCTTACTGGGGTTGGCTAGTGGCACACTGGAAACACCAGGTTACTTCACCCTTGCAGAACGTTATCAAGCTATAATCATTCGAGCATGTCAAAGTTGACGCGCCATGCTTTGTTCTAGAAGAGAACTGGTACTTTCTGCCTCCACTTACAAAGATCATCCATAATCACTATAGAAACTTAAGAAAATATGCAATAACACAAAGGGAAGAGAAAGAGGTATATTATAATCCCGCCCCTTTCAAAGGAGTTTTGTTCTAGAGGTCTCCAGATACTGAACTCCATCCACTGCTTTGAAAGTGAAAAGGAAGAGGAGAGGGTGGGGTCACTGCACTCCCCTTTTGTTGTTTTTTTTTTTTTTTTGGTTTTTTTCTTTTTCACTTCCCTGTAGTGCAGCAAAGCTTTACAGACGTTGAGTCAGAAGTGGAGTTCAAATAATTTTAACTCCGGCTTATTTGACTTCGCACTGGTGTCTTCACTTCTTTTTTAAATTTCTCTGTTAAATCGTGGTAAAATACAAATCATGCGAAATCTCCTCTTTACCACTTAAAAGTATGCAGTTTAGTAAAGTTAAGTATATTCACATTGCTATACAAGCAATCTCCAGAACATTGAATTTCAGCTTGCAAAAATTAAAACTCTGTATCTGCTAAATGACAACTCCCCATTATTCTCCCCGCCTGCGGCCCCTGGAAACCACCATCTACTTTCTGTTTATGACTTGGACTATTCTAGACACCTAGGATACGTGGAATCATACTCCTTTCGTGATTGGTTTATTTTGCTTAGCTTAACGTCTTCAAAGTTCACCCTTGTAGGAAGTGTCAGAATTCCTTTCCTTTTGAATAATACTCCAGTGTATGTATGTGTCACATCGTATTTATCCATTCATCTGTTGATGGTCACTTAGGTCACTTCCATCTTTGGGCTACTGTGAACAATGCTGCGGTGAACATGGGTGTGCAGGTATCTCTTAGGGACCCTGCTTTGCATGCCTTAAACTCTTGAGTTTCTCTCTCTCAAATGGGGCAGAGAAGAACACCTGCCTTGCTCCTCCACAGAGAGCGCTCGAGAAGCAGTGAGGGGCCAATAGCAGCTGAACTGGAGCTCACACGGGGAGAACGGGCCCTCACTGGAAATGGCGGGTAGGATGAGAGAGCCCTGGGGAGATGAGAAAGACAGGCCTGCAGCGGCTCCTGCTGGAACGCCCATCCTCATCCAAGTCTGGCGAGGCCCCCAGTCCAGCCCTCCCATTGTTGAACCTTTTCTCTTGTCTTTGGTTTGGTTGTCTGGTTTCTCTGTAAAGCTTTTTCACTTCCTCTGCCTGGAAAATTCCATCGCTTCTCAAGACCTCCTTAAGCAAGCGTCCTGCCTACAAAGCACCTCTCTGAGAAGTCAGGCACGTTTTGTCTCACACTGTAAAGTCAAGCCTTTCCCACCTGAGTACCAAAAATCAGGTTATCTCAGCATCTAACGATTTCCATACTGTGCATCTCAAAGTTTTAGAAAGCTCCTCTTTCTGAGTAGAGGGTTATAAATTTCTACTTTGGGAGGCTAACTCCAACCCCGATGGGCCAGAGAGATGTGTCTCCAAGGTGCCCTGTTTCCTTCCAGAAGTCAATTGACACCTAGGAGTCTTGCGTCTGTAATTCCCCGACTCTACTTTCATAGGCCTGTGACCCCCCTGCTCACTGGGACGTTAACACAACAATAGTATCTTCCATGTGGAAGCATGTGACAGTTTACAAACCACGTTTATCTGTACTGCCCGTCTCTGATTTTCACCGTTGTACGAGGTGGCCGCATGGGGATCTGTGCATCAATTTCACGCAAAGAAGTGGGAGCTCAGAAACACTGCCAGGATGGAGAAGAGCCAAAAACATAATCATGTTTTCTGTCTCCTGCTCCTGTGACCCTTACCCTCCATCACGTGAAGAAGGGATGGGGCGATGAGCTGGGGGTCACACTGGGGAGCTCTCAAGTCAAAGAGAGGAGACCGGACTGTCTCAGTCTTTTCGGTTACTCATGATAACACACATGTGCGCAGAGAGAAATACTAGTGTGTGCATTTGCATGCATGAGAAGAGAAAGAAGCAGACATTTAAAAGGTGAAAAGAAAAGATAAATCGGGCCTGATCAATTACAGACCAGAACCATCAAGTAAATCCTGGAGTTAATTAAATTCGTAGGTGTCCCTAACTTAAAAGGATCGCTTACAGATTTATAACCTAGACTTTGTCGACGTGCTTAAACGATTAGCAAAAGAGAAATAGTTTTCTGTTTAAAATGATGCATTGGCCTGTTGGAAAAAAAAATGTGCCTCCTGAATACAGCTTGCAGCATAGCCATTAAGAAGAGAGAGAGGGAGACAAAACATAGGAGACTCTTAAGAAACTGAGGGTTGAGGAGGGTATGGGAGGGGGGAGAGTGGGTGATGGGCATTGAGAAGGGTACTTTTTGGAATGAGCACCGGGTATTGTATGGAAACCAATTTGACAATAAATTGTTTAAATAAATAAATAAATAAATAAATAAATAAATAAATAAATAAGAGTTTGAACCGGGCAGAAAGTAAATTATGGTAGCTGTGAAGATGGGACCTTTTCTTTTTTTTTTCCTTTCTTTCTTTCTTTTTTTTTTTTTTTTTTTTTGAGAGAGAGAGAGATAGAGCATGAGCAGGGGAGGGACAGAGAGAGAGAGAGAGGGAGACACGGAATCCGAAGCAGGCTCCAGGCTCTGAGCTGTCAGCACAGAGCCCGACGCGGGGCTCGAACCCACAGATCATGAGATCATGACCCTGAGCTGAAGTCAGGTGCTTAACCGATGGAGCCACCCAGGCGCTCCTGATGGGACCTTTTAGAATCCCTCTGGAATTACAGGATGCAAAAGGGATTTGGCCACATCACCGCCACGCCTGCCGCTGTTTGTTTCTGTTCTTCTGCTCCTTTCACTGCAACTAGCCGCTCACGTGTAAATAAATAGCGACTTACTCAAAGCCTTTGTGCTAGTTCATAGAAATACTTGTGTGATACTCCACTATCTCTTCAGGTCTTTCTCACACGGCTCTTACGCTGGAGCGGCAACTTGTCTGTTTTTTCATAGAGCCCAGAAGCATCACTTTCCTTCCTTAATTGCTCCTGGAGAATGGCAAGACTCACACCCTTTCGAAACGGCGACATCTACAGATTCCTCTGTCTCCAGACAGGCTACTGTCCACATTTAAGGGGTTTCCCCTGAGCAGGACTCAGGGTTTTTCCATCTTATCTCAACCTCCAGTCGATTAGAAACTTCCTGTCATACAGCATGATTTGTGCGTGGTCCCTGTTGAGATGAAGCTGGACGTTCCAAGTGAAATACACTGTTCTGCCTGAGAAGCCACTGGAGCCGCAGAATTGCGGTGAAATTGGCAGTGGATGGGCCTCCGATGTCTGACAGCAACGTCTTCCTCAAGGCCAGAGAAAGTCTAGACTGGTGGCCCCACGGGGCTATTTGGCAGTGTTTGGGGACATTTGGGGGTGTGGCCACTGGGGGGAAGAGGTGCTCCTACATCCAGCAGGTCGAGGCCAGAGATGTTGCCAACTATCCTCCGATGCATGGAACAGTCCCTCCCAAAGACGAATCCAATCTACGTATGTTTGCTGGGACTGCAAGAACCACGTACCACAGCCTGAGCGCCTTGAGCAACAAACCTGCGTGGTCTCGCGGTTCCGGAGCCTGGGTCAGTTCCTCCTGAGGGCTGTGAGGGAAGCATTTGTCCCAGGCCTCTCTCCAAGGCTTGCAGATGTCTGTTTTCCTGTGTCTCTTCATGTCGTATTCCCTGGGTGTATCTCTGTGTTTGAATTTCCCCTTTCTGTAAGTCACCCGTCATATTGGATTGGTCAGCCCTAATGACCTAATTTTAGCTTGATTACCTCTGCAAAGTCCCTATCTCTAAATAAGGTTGTCTTCTGAGGTTCTAAGGGCTAGAACTTCAGCATACGAATGGGGGGGGCAGGGGGACACAAGTCCACCCATAACACAGCCTAAAATGTCAATAACGCTGTTTTTGAGACCCTCTTGGGTCAATGGTCACTTAACTTCCCTGCCTTCTTTTTCTCTTCTTTGTCCTTAATTTGGCTGAATCTTTGGAATAACATCCACCTAGAAAAAAGATAGGAATTCTCATTTATCATCAGGATATGATCACCAGGCCTTTAGGGATGGATACGTAAAAACATCATGATCGTTAGGTAAAAACTCCACTTCCATGCCCCGTCTAGCACCAAATAGACTCCTTTATTTTGCTACCTGTTTTCCTTGTTTCTCTGGGTTCTTTCCCTTCGACTGGCTTTTGTTTTGAGGCCCCTGGTCAGACGCCCATGGAATGTAGCCGTCCGTGTCCTATATAAAAAGAACACTACTAGAGGAAGCCTTCAGTGATGGGTAACTGAAATGCCTTCGCAGTATAGAGTCATGTTAAAATAGGAGCTTCCGGTGAATCAGACGGAGGCTCCCATCCCGCAGGGTCATTGTTGCTGCGTAACCTTGGGAAAGCTAATTAACCTCTCTAACTCTTCGACAGTTTCCTTACTGGCTAAAAGGAGAGATAATACGAATAACTGCACCACTGATAGAGCTGCAGGAGGGATTAAAAGAAATAATGCATCCCATGAGATTAGCTTCATGCCCGGCACAGAGAACGTAGCCACTGAACATGAGCTGCAGAGGTCTGGTCGTTTGCTGCCAGCAAATGTCTCTCTCCATGGTACCCAGCGCATCACCGGTATTCCTGATGTTATTATTTTTAATACATCGCTATTGTTATTTTTAAACAAAATGAAAACGTCTCTGTGAATTCATTCTTTCATGCCGTGAGGCCGGTGGAGCGCTTTCCGTGCATGGGGCACTGGGGATGCCAACGTGGGCAAGATCCCTGCAACCTAGCCAAGAAGGGAAACAAGTAAATAATAACAGCTGTGCAGGAAGTGCCATTATACAACTTTATACGTAACCCTTTACAGGAACTCGAAGAAAGATTTATGGAAAAGGCCTTTGGGAAAATATGTGGAAAGTATTTATAGAAACCTGAGGTCATCCTCTTGAGTCACCCAAATGCAAGGTGGGATTGATGCCCGCAGCTTTTTTTAGACTCTGTTATGCCCAAATCATGCCCCTTTCATCACTACAAGGGTTTTTCAAATATTAAATGAACAATGCAAAAGAGAAGAGAGAAAACATTTTTAACGTTAATAATTTGTTTCCGTGAAGAGAGAAATGAGAAAACATCTCGCTTGATGGTGATGAATTATTTCCAATATTCATGGGTGAACGAAGCAATTAAAAATCTGTAGTGTGTTCATTTCAGCCATAAAAATGAAAGATTAATCTGGGAAATCCCACTCATGTCACAAAAACAGTAGGAGTGGAAAATCTAGGGACGGCTATTTCCAACAAAGCTGCTTTCAGAAAGAAAATATTTAGAACAAAAGAAATTACTGAATATAATATTGATGAAAGAGAGTGTCTGTTTTATTCACAGCTGTTCCTATTGCTTAGAAGCGCAGCACCAAGTAGATTCGGAAGAAGCTGTTGAGGAAATTGGTTGCTTATTAGCCTAAAGATAATAAATAATAAGATGAATGGAAAAAAGTCACCTTTAAAGATCTCACATTGAAAAGGAGTTTGGAATGTCGTGCCGGAAATACCACGCACAGAGAATTTCCTCCTGACCTTTGGAGGCTCACTTCAGATCGTTAAATAATTAGTTTAGACTGACGTGTGGCGAGGACCCGCTGCTGCCGAGTCAGGGGATGCACGCATGAGAGAGAGGCTGCCCTGCTCCTATTCGTTTGTTTGTTTTTAAAGTTTATTTATTTACTTTGAGGGAGAGAGAGAAAGCATTCTCAGGCAGAGGGAGAGGAAGAGGGAAAGAATCCCGAGCAGGCTCCGCACCATCAGGACAGAGCTTGGGGAGGGGCTCCATCTCACAAACTCTGAGATCATGACCTGAGCCGAAATCAAGAGTCAGATGCTAAACTGAGCCACCCGGGTTCCCCTGTTGGTTTGTTTTTGAAAGTACAGTTGGGGCGCCTGGGTGGCTCAGGCGGTTGCAAGCGTCCAACTTCAGCTCAGGTCCTGATCTCGCATTCTGCGAGTTCGAGCCCCAGGTAGGACTCTGTGCTGACGGCTCAGAGCCTGGAGCCTGCTTCTGATCCCGTGTCTCCCTCTCTCTCTTCCCTCCCACGCTCACTCTCTCTCTTTCTCTGTCTCTCCAATACAAACGTTAAAAATAAATAAATAAATAAATAAATAAATAAATAAATAAATGAAAAGCATAGCTGATGAGGGTTGCCTTGCTTTAGTGAGGACGAGGTGCACAGAAACATGGAATCCAGCTGGGAGGAGCTGGGAATTGACTCCTGGAGAAAGAACACATTTATTAAAATAAAAAATCTTTCCCACGCCTATCCATTCGTTCAATAATCACTCTTTAAGCACTTGCGATACGCTAGGCACAAGGTTGGGGGCTGGAAAGGAGGAGTTGGATAACGTATTGCTGTAGTCTGAGAGCTTCAAGGTCTGGTTGAAGGACACAAACATGTAAATGACGAAGAGTAATCCAGTGTTAGAGATGTGATAGCAGCTTGCTGGTGACGGGCTGGGCACCACGGAGGGAGGCATTTACTGGCGGGAGGTAACCGGACCTCTGCCGCGGAAAAGCCCCCAGTCAGCTCAGGCACCAGCAGCAGGACCCAGGAAGCGAGAAGAGAGAATTCAGAGCAGTTCTGGCCTCCCCTGGTGGTCCCATGGAGCAACCCCCTAGGAGCCCCATTCACCAAGGGAAGCAGGGCAGGGTTACTCAAACTCCTGAAAGCTTAGTCTGCCAAAAAATAATCTGTAAAATCATCAATTCGTCAGATTTACCATTTTACAAAAAAAAAAAAAAAACACCTTGCTTCTCTTAATTATTTATAAACTGTCGTAGCAATTTAATTTGTCTCCAGTGGAACAGTTCTAGGAGTTTGGGAGGATCTCCGTAGTTTTTACTGACAATGTTTCATTCTGTAGTCATAGAAGCGTTTAAAGAAGTCTTCAAGCGTTTTTGAACTGTATTTCAAATTCAGAAATCAGCCCATAACCAAAACATCAGCGCTTGCTTCCCACAAGAATTTTTCAGTTTATACTGATTTCTGTTGTGCCATTTTGGTTTTGCGAACATTTCAGCAGTTTTGTGATGACTGCCAACTTCTCAAGTGTGTTGTCAGCCCAACTTCCCTAACAATTCGATAATTCAGATCTACTGTGTGATATGATTGTTCCTGAGGCTTGTAGTTTATTTCTCAACTTTACCAATCTCGCTAGCATTTCAGGATTTTGGATTTTGTATTTACAGTCAGTGACTATCAGAGTTGAGGCGCTGGTCATAGAAATGGTTATGATATAATCTTCTGGGCGGCCTCGCTTCCTCTCCGCCGCCTTGGTTTGTTTTATCTCAACTGGATCTTTTTAGAAATTTAAAATGCCACCATTTTTTGTGGGGTAGTTTTTTTTCAGGTGCTCTTGAATTTTAAATTTAAGTTTAAATTTAAATACAACCGTACCTGCAGTTTCTTCCTGAAAAATCCCCAACTAAAACTTCATCCCTTTATCTTAAGCCTTTACAGTTTTAATCTAATTCGACTTAATGTAACATAATTAGGTTTTAGTTGCTGGAAGTTCAAAATTAATGCTCACACAGTATTTGAGGAATTGGCAAAGAATACCAAGCATTGGAGAACAGACAAATGATATTCAAATCATTAAAAAAAAAAAAAAGACAATCTTTTGGGGCATGTCGGTTGGGCATTCGACTCTTGATCTTGGCTCAGGTCATGAATTCACAGTCCATGAGATCGAGCCCCTGTGTCGGGCTCTGCGCCAACAGGGCGCAGCCTGCTTGGGATTCTCTTTCTCTGTCTCTGTCCCTCTTCTGTGTTCACATCCTCTCTCTCTCTCCCAAAATAAATAAATAAATAAACTTAAAAAAAATAAAAAAGACAATCTTTTGAATATTAGTAAAATTTAAAAGTTGGATAAGTTGGTCATCGGGAAATTGAAACACAGTGAATTAGTCTCAAACCAGTTTAGCATAAAGTGTCTCCAAGACATTCTGTTCTTAATCTACGGTCGGCTTTTTCTCTCACTCTTCTACTAGTGATTAGAGGAGGGTGGGTGGGCAGAATAATAACAATATAATCCCAAATACCTCCAAATCCTAATCCCCAGAAGCTTGAATCTTGCCTTACGTGGCAAAAGGGACTTTACAGATGTGATTAAATTCAGAACCCTGAGCTAGGGAGGTTTTCCTGGATTATCTGAATGGGACCAAAGTCATCACAGTATCCTTATAAGGAGGAAGCAGGAGGGGCGGGGTCAGAGGAAAAGCCAGCAAATGACAGAAGCAGAGATTGGAGCCGTGCACTTTGAAGACGAAGGAAGGGGTCACAGGCCAAGGACTAGAGGCTGCCACTACCAACTGGACAAGGCAAGGAAACAGATTCTCCCCTCAGTGCCTCCGGAAGGAAACGGTGCTGTTGATACCTTGACTTTGACCCCGTGAAACTAACTTAGGACTTCCGACCTCCAGAACTTTAAGAGAACAAATAGATGTTGTTTTAAGTCACTGAATTTGCTGTCATTTGTTACAGCAGCAATAAGAAAGTAACACAGGGTGGTGTCGACTCTCCCTCTCATTAGTTCTTCCTTCTGTTCCCACACGGGGTTTCGTGGCCAGGTGTTTGGCCCACCAAGGCCATCTCTAGGGAGAAGAGCAGCAAAGCCTTGGCTGGACCTTTGTGAGACCATTTTCCCCAGCCACTTTCCTGGCCCCCCGTGTATCCACCCGGAACCGAGGTGCAGAGTCATTTATGTTATTTTAATGTAAAATGATCTCCATTAATTTTACCCAAAGGGCGCCCTGTACACTAGCCTTCCCATCCTATTTTCCATCCCCAGCCATGCCTGGCTACTTTTTCCCATCAATCTTGCCAGCCAGTATGTGGCCCAGATAGAAGTGCTAAATGATTCCGATACAATATGGTCGGCATTACAAGATCACCCGATTTGCACACACACCCCTGCACAACTTAGCTCTATAGATTTCTCTGTTTTTCCTGAAGTAGCTCTGTATCTTCCCAGCAATGCCAGGAGGCAGGCGGACACTGTCTAGCCCCAGCAGATCCATGAGGTGAAATGACACCCCTGAGGCCTCACCGATCGTTAGAGACAGACCAGGGGCTCAGACTCAGGTCTCCTGACCAGCTCTGGCTTAGTTAGCATCTGTGACTCTTGGAGCAGGAACCAACAACACACAGGTGGCAGTAGGTAAAATCCAGCGGCGCCGCTACCAGAAGAAATACAACCCCACCTGCTGGTTCCAGTTTGAAATGCCTCCTTAGAACTTGGTCCCTTCTCAAAATACAAATGCCGTGGAAGGGAGCACTCACTGGGTCCCAGCGCTCGCAGGTTATTTTAGGACTCAGGTAAATCGCTGTACCTGATCTTCCCAGGCTTCTGGGAAAGGCCGGGATTTGCAGTCATAGCCACCGTCCGCTCAGCCAGGTACAGCAGGCTCTGGGACCTGGCCACTGCAGTGGACGTGACTTGTTTGGGGATCCCTTACAGTCTGAGGAGGTGAGAGGAAAGGTTGTATCTAGAGGTGCTCGGGGTAGCAAGACCTGAGACTCCCCGGCCTCTTCGTCTTTCAGAGAAGCTGTAATTTCTAAATTGCAAGAACTGGAGACCTGTTTTCTCAGAGAGCTAAGCGAGAGTTCCTGAGACTGACTGAGGGAGCCTTGACAAGGCTAGCATTTTCTGTCTGCTGCGTGGGACAACGCTGAGACCAAGGTATTCACGGCTTCACCGTGTGCGCAGCGGCCATGTGTACAGCCCTCCGGAGGATCCCCTGAAGACAGGAACTTCCCTAAAAGACAGCAGAGGGGAGAGAGAAGGAAAACCCCTATTTACCACTTCCTGCCAAGTGGAGATAGAGCAAGGAAAATCCCACCAGAGAAAGAGTATATTAACAAATGATATTAGAGAAAAATCCCGGCATTTTGAAAGAAATATTCTATAAAACTTTTATCCTCTTTGTTTAAATTGTGGTAAAATATATACAATAAAATTTGCCACCTTGATCATTTTTAAAACACTTTTTAATGTCTATTTATTTTTGAGAGAGAGACAGAGTGTGAGCAGGGAGGGACAGAGAGAGAGGGAGACACAGAATCTGAAGCAGGCTCTAGGCTCTGATGTGGGGCTCGAACTTAGGAACCATGAGATCATGACCTGAGCTGAAGTTGGATGCTTAACCAACTGAGCCACCCAGGCGCCCCACCATTTTTTTAAATTTTTTTAACGTTTATTTATTTTTGAGAGACATAGAGACAGAGCATGAGCAGGGGAAGTGCAGAGAGAGAGAGAGGGAGACACAGAAATTGAAGCAGCCTCCAGGCTCTGACGAGCCATCAGCACAGAGCCCTATGTGGGGCTCGAACTCACAGACCGTGAGATCATGACCTGAGCCGATGTCGGCCGCTTAACCAACTAAGCCACCCAGGCACCCCCGCCTCCCACCATTTTTAAGCGTACAGCTCAGTGGCATTAAGTATGCTCCCATCATTATACAGCTGTCATGACCATTCATCTCTGGAATCCATCTTTTTAATCATCCCAGACTGAACTTCAGTTCCCATTTGACAATAACTCCCCATTGGTCCCGCCTTCTAGCCCCTGCCAACCATCATTCCGCTTTCTGTCTCTATGAGTTTGACTGTGGTAGGAAGCTCCTGTTAGTGGAATCATACAGTATTTGTCGTTTTGTATCTGAATCATTTCACTTAAGCTGATGTCTTCCAGGTCTGACCCTGTTGTAGCACGTGTCAGATTCCCTTCCTTTTTAGGGCTGAATAATATTCCATTAGATGCACATACCACACTCGGCTTAGCCATTCAGCCATCAGTGTACATTAGGGTTGTTTTCACCTTTAGGCGATTGCGAATAACGCTGCTAGGAGCATGGTGTACATTTTATAAGACTTTGAGGTATAAGTTCCCAACTTTTAGAACATTTCAAAATTTAGAAAAGTGAAGAAATCTTATTTATGTAGTGAGTGTGGACAATCATGCCAGAAAAATCCCATCATAAAATGCATGCGAGAAATACATACCTATATGTGTCACGAGTGTGGGAAAGTTTATTTAAGAACTCAGTCCTTACTCGACATTGAAAAACAACCTGGGGAGACGCCATTTAAAAGGGATCCCTGTGGAAAAACCCTTTAGGCAGAACCTGTACCTTATTGGAAATCAGAGAATTCTCAGGACAGAGAATCCATTTAAAAGTGGGAATGGGGAAACTGGCCAATCACGAGCCACACCCACCATGTAAGGGACCAGACGGCAGAGCAATAGCTTATTCCTTGAAGAAGATGGCAATCCCAGTAACCACAGGGCAGGCCATCCCACCCATGCAGCAAACAGGAGGAAGCCTTTGATCCAGCAGACGGACCTACACGTGACCCAGGCAACAAAACGACGCCCTAGCACTCACGGCAGTAGAGACCACAAAATCCACAACAAAGAGAAAGCTTTAGAAATGCAGCAGTTACGGGAAATCCTTTTTTGGAGACTCGAATTTTATTCCCTCTCAGAGGTTACGAGAGCGGTGGTCTATGGAGAAAACAAGAGTTCTTCCGTGTGGTTTACATAAGCAGTACATCCTATAATGGAGAAAAGGTGCAGGAAAGAAAGAAAGAGAGGAAGGGAGAGAGGGAGGAAGAGAGAAAGGAGAAGAAAAGAAAAGGAAAAAAGGAAAAAGAAAGGGAGAAAATAGACCTTTGAACAGAACAAAGCTCAAAGCTACTCTCTGCGCTGTAGTGCAAAGGTCCTACTGCAGAGTCACAGGGGCGTGCATCAGAGCTCACGGACACCGGAGCCCCGAGGGAAAGAGAAGGTTGGAAAGAGGGGACGTGGGGCCCCTCCTCCCACCTGTGAAGGTCTGACCGAGAGGGAACCGTGGCTCCGTTAAGATCAGGCCAGTGCAGAGCGAATAATGGGTCCTCTGCTGGGGCCTTTGCTGATGCGCGGTTCCTCGTGGCCCGTCCTTCCACACACGCACACCCTGGCGGCAGGCGCTCCCCAGCGACAGTGCAGGAGAGGTCAGCCACGGTTCTGGGCAGACGGAGGGCTGAAACCACAGAAGGCTGAAGGGACGGGGGTTTCCCCAGGTCCGAGAGGAACCCTGTACGATGCCTGTCACCTTGACTGAAAGAAGGATGCCTGTTCTTCCAGGCCAGCTTCCAGCAAAAGTACACCGTTTTCCTTTCCTCCTCAGTCTCATCTACGTGCAGGGAGGTACTGGGTACATCGTGGTGACCCAGGACGTGAATCTGGCCTTCCGTTCCTCCTCCCGCCCTCCCTGCCATGATTGGCCTTCTATTTCCCATCCAGCCTGTCCCACCTTCTGAAGATGTGCTCCTGGAGAAAGCTAGCCCGATGAACAAGCCAGGGCTCCCTGGCAGCCAGACATCTGTGTCCTCAACAAATGGCTAAAGCCGTCAGCTCCTGGCTGGGTTAGAAGGCAAGGGGGGTCCAGACGTAGAGGCAGAACTCCTGGCCCCACCACATGGAAGAGGCCTGACTTGGACAAGGTCTCTCCGAACCTCAGTTGCCTGACCTGTTAAACCCTGCCCTCTTTCCAGGGTTGTTCTGAGAACCAGGAGAGACGGGGCACACCATGCTTTAGCTCAGCGAGTGCCACATAAGGAAGCCACCTCCTAAGCAGCAAGGAACCAGACGTGTGTGCACAAATGTGAAGCTTCACAATATATTCACCACAGGAGGGTTCACGACACCAATAACGTACAGGGCATTCCTAGCGTTGTTCTCATGTAGACACTTTAGTCACAGAGCAAGGGGGAGACATATTTTAAGGTACGTAACTCTAGGGCTCATTAGACCTCTTGTTCTGTAGAGCATGACTGGGTCCCCATCTGAGAGTAAATCTATCTTCTCTCCATCCACCCTATGTCTTTGGGTCCCTACAGAGTCCCGAAGGTTAAAAACATGCATGTGCTGGGGCGCCTGGGTGACTCAGTCTGTTGAGCATCTGACTTCAGCTCGGGTCATGATCTCGGGGTTCATGGACTCGAGCCCCACATCAGGCTCTGTGCTGACAGCTCAGAGCCTGGAGCCTGCTTCACATTCTGAGTCTCCCTCTCTCTCTGCCCCTCCCCTGCTCACGCTCTGTCTCTCTCTGTCTCTCGATTACAAATAAATGTTAAAAAAAAACATTAAAAAAAAAAAAACATGCAAGTGTGTGCTCTGAAAGGAAGGCACTGTCCATGTCTTCGTTTTTTAGGAATCCACTTGCTTGGGCCCTCATTGATTTGTCAATTTCCGGTTTTGCTAGCACAGTATAGAATTTCTTTTTTCAATCTGATCTTATTTCTCAGCCTGTCCAGAGGAAATGTGAAAATAGTAGATGTACAAGAGAAAGAGAAATAACCATTAGGCGAGTTGAGAAAGACCCCAGGGACTCAAGTCAGGGCTTCGCGTGGAGATTCAGAGAGGAGGGAGGCGGTGGAAGTGAGAGAAGCAGTCGCCAGCCGGCTGGCCGAGGTGTGGACTCCCAGGGAGTCGGTCAACCTGCCGCTTGTGCCATTTCCTTAGCATTTCTGTGTCTTCTTAAGGCAAGGATGCATATTTCATCTCATCTTTTATTTTTGATGGTTTAATTATGAGAAGAAGAGACATCTAGGCATGAAGGAAGAGTTCTGTTTTTCCCCCAAGTGCTACATCTGTTAGAGGTTGCAAGTAAGTGAATTAATCACCAAAAATATCTGAGGGGGAGGGCACATATTTGTCCTTGGGTTTAGTCACCAGAGATTGCCAGGGCCGCATTCCAGCATCCTATCCCTGGTTGGAAAATAAAGCACTCAACCAGCAATGGGTGCCAACGCTTAAACAATGAAGAGAGAGTTTAATCTGAAAGGATTCTTTCTCTACTCCCAAATACCAGTTACACAATCTAGGAGTCTACTTATGACTCCTGAAGTTACACACACGCGCACACACACGCGTGTTCTCACACACACACACGCACACATCGGCCCAGGAAATAGTCACCCTACTAGGGTTGATGTACTTCAATAAAAAGTTTACTTCAACAAAAATGTTATCTAGACATTTGGAAAAGATGATGCAATTATCTCTGAACTACGGATGTTCGTCAAACATCGAAGCGTCTGCCTATTGAAGGGATATGATTTAATCCTTGGTGCCCAGAAATTCAAAACACATCCTCGGGGTGCCTGGGTGGCTCAGTCGGTTGAGCGGCCGACTTCGGCTCAAGTCATGATCTTGCCATCTGTGGGTTCGAGCCCCGCATCGGGCTCTGTGCTGATGGCTCAGAGCCTGGAACCTGCTTTGGGTTCTGTGTCCCCCTTTCTCTCTGCCTTTCCCTTGCTCACACTCTGTCTCTATGTCTCTCAAAAAATAAAATAAAAACGCTAAAAAAAAAAATGCATCCTCGTCAACAACACATGAACCTTTCTTCCCATAATACAAAATCACTCATGTTCTTAATTCAACTAAAAAAAAAAAACAAAAACACAACAGGAATCAATCACCGCTAAACTTTAGAGACTTATAAGAACATCTGAAATGTGAGCAATGTTACAAAAACTCGGGGAGAGACTGTCCGGGGTAGATAGCGTGACGCATACGACAGAAGCCGGCCCTCTGCTGAGCCTGTCAGAATTATCCGAGACTCCCACTGAATCAGATTGTCCTCTTTCTTAAAAGACCCTAGCAGAGCAACTGTGTCTTACCATATGTCTTCCTTTTTTTTCCCTTCCAGATTGTCTAAGATGGGAAGGACGGAACCCAGAGCAACCCCGGCCAGCTGTTCCCCGCCCTCCTTGCAGACACCTCCTGCCGACATCCCTCGGCTCATCTGCCAAAAGTGGGAACCTGCCCGGGTTGCAAAGGCCGGCTGGGTTGCCAATGACAGAACTGGAACCCGGTTTTCTGGCCCCGCTGCCAGCAGGCATGCTAAGCAGTTGCCCGCAGGTGCAATTTGAAAAGGCAGGGACAATGTCCCACCTCAGTCGCCCCCCACCAGCGTGCCTCGGGCACTGAGATCCCATCATCAGTACTTATGGCCTCTGCAGCCCCTCTCCACTCCACCCGCTGCCAGCACTCCTTAGATCTTTAACTCCTGGCTCAGAAGGGCCGGGCCATCGGTTCTCAGCACATACTGTGACCTGAGGCAGTGCCAAGTTACCCAACTTGTAACCCAAACTATTCTTAAAGCATCAGCAAAACAGAGGAGAAAAAAATGGGGAGTTTTGTGTTCGATTCATATTCTTAGTAAGTACTTAGGGAGCACTACTTTGCCAGGCACTGTGCTGGGCACTGGAAGCACAGCAGGGTGTTTATACCATTAAATTTTAATGACAGAAAACAAACAAAACAAGTAAGTACGTTATGTAGTATATTAGCAAGTGATGAAGTGAGGGATGCCTGGGGGGCTCAGTTGGTTGTGTCCAACTTCAGCTCAGGTCATGGTCTCACGGTTTGTGAGTTCGAACCCTGTGTCAGGCTCTGGTGTGACAGTTTAGAGCCTGGAGCCTGCTTCAGATTCTGTGTCTCCCTCTCTCTCTGCCCCTCTCCAGCTCTCTCTCTCTCTCTTTCTCTCAAAAATAAATAAACATTAAAATTTTTTAAAAAAAGAAAGTGATGAAATGCAATGAGAAAGAGGAGGAAGAAAGCCGAGTAGGAAGAAGCTAGAAACTGGAGAGTGGTCACAAATAATGCTGATTTTGTTTTGAAACAGTACCGATGTGGTCATCATAGGGAAAACCAGAATTTTGTCAGACCTCTGCACACGTATGATCAGGTTCAGGATTGTTGTATTTTGAATTCCATGTAGGGGTGGAAAAAGCAAGCGTTTGGAGTTTCTAACCTGTCTCCGACCTGAGGCACGGGTATTAAGTGTGCTGGCCTCTGTCTGGGCTCAGTGTGGTCACCGCTGTCCGCCCAGCCCCTTCCTTCCCAGTTCTCACCGTTGGCGTCCACCGCCAACCTGTGCTCAGGCCACAGCCCTCCACCACGGCCCCGTGACTCACGCCGATCTTCAAACGCCCTGACTCTGAGCGCCTGTTCTGATGACCTTTCCGAGTCCAGTCCTTCCCCGATGCTCCAATTCTTACCGCCACTTTCCTGCCTTGGCCCCTCTTCTTCAGCTAGTCCGGTTTCCTATTTAAGGAAACCTGGGGACAGGGTTGTGCCTCGCCCTTGACAGTACCCATCCCCAAAGTCTGAAAACTCCTCCGGAGTCCAGTCCAGAGGGAGGCACCTGGAGATGCACAGCCCAGTCCCCCAGCCTGACCATCCTTCCACGGACATCCCCTGAGTGCTGCCCACGTTAGGACATCTGTTCCGTGGTCCTTCAGGTGTGGGACCAGAGTTCGTCACACCCTTAGAAACAAACTGCTCCTTGAAGCACTCCTTAGCGGGCCTAGACCCTGGCTTCCTTCCCCCCCACACCTGTGAGAAAATCTAATTTAAGACCCAGACCTCTCCGACAGCTGGCCCTTGCAAGTGCACGTGTACACTGTCACTCGTTTCCTTCGGAGTGCCCCACCACCACTTTTTTTACAGCTTTATTGAAGATAACTTACATTTACAGATTTTTTTTTAGTATATTAAGAGTCATGCACCCAGCACTACATCCCAGCATTAGAATATTCCCAGCGCCCTCAAAAAGATCCCTCATTTGCCATCCATCCCCGCCCCCAGCCCCAGGCAACGACTAACCTACTTACTGTCTCTGTAGATGTGCCTTTTCTGGACATTTTATGTAGACAGAATCATATTCTATGTGGTCTCTATCCCTTAGGCTGTTTCCAAGGTTCACCCATGTTATGGATGTGTCAGGGGTTCATCCCTTCTTACTGTAGGGATATGCCCTATTTTACTTCATTCACCTGTCGATGGACATTTGCACTGTCTCTAGACCTGAATAACGCTGCTCAATGAACATTCACAATCGGTCTTCGTGGCACATGTTTTCATTTCTCTTCAGATTTTTGTGTCTGTGAAAATTCTCTTCCAGTATAAACAGAATTAGTCCATAATGCTTTGGCTTAAATTCCTGCAGCTTAAGAACAGGGGAGATGTCAGGGAGGAGAAGAGGGTAGATGGGAAAGGAGAGATGGTAGTGGATTGTTGGATTGTCTCCCTAAGGGGAAAAGAAGGAATGCAGAGGCAATCACGCTCTGAGAGAGAGAGAGATGTCCAGAAGAAAGCGCTGGAAGAAAAGCATGGAACAACGATCCACTTTTTTTGTGTCTTTATTAATCCAAAAAGGTTATTTACACACGTAGGAAGAATGGCAACAACTTCAAGATGGCAGCTGTTGGATCGACTGTGAGGTTATGTGGGCTCTAGGGCTGGTTCTACCGCTCGAGAGCTGGGACACTTGGTGCAATTTATTCTGCCTCTCCCCATCTGTCCAAAGAGCTGTTTATCTCACAGGATTATTGGGTGAATCTGGTAGGTGAATGTAGATTGTGAAGTTTTAAAATTACAGGATAATATATAAATATAAGCAATTACTCTGCACTGCTATTCCTCTACTCTTCAAAACAAATCTTTGCAGTCTTAGAAATGGCACTGACAATAATTTTATTACTTAGATGAAATTATAAAAGAATTCCTTGCATTAGCATCATATTTAGACTCTTCAAAATACTTCCATGTCCATTATCTCATTTGATCTTCATAAATGAGATGGGAAAAAGTAGCAATTAGCATCTTCATTTCATAATTAGTGAAACCGAGACCCAGAGAGGAGGCGATTTGCTCAACAGAAGCTATTATAAGCTTCAGAGAAGGGACTGGGTCTTCCGCTTCCTAATTAGGTTCTGCAGTTGCCATATCAGACTTCTAAGGGTTTCAACTCTGAAATGTTTCATCTCCCACAACCGCAAACAACACACGCACACACGCGTACACACGTGCACACGCTCCAACCCCTAGGCAATCACTGTCAGCTCCACACAAAATTTCATCCAAGAAAACCCAGAGAGGTTTAGACAGAAACACATCTCAGACTCCCCGGCAGTTGGGCAAAGCACAACACTTGTTTCTATATAAAACAAAACCTCTCATTTCAGGAGCCAATGGAAAAAAAAATCAACCAAAATTCTGCATTGAGATAACAAAAATATCTTTTGTTATTCCCTCAAGACAGATTGGAGATGGCTACATGTTAATTTACTGTCAGTTTATTCGTTTTTATATAATCTCCCCCAGTCAAGGTAAATTTAATTCCATTTTCATCTTATGTACTTCTTCTCAAAGCTTGGTGATTTCTTTTCTATTTTTATTCATTCCACTTTTGCTTCCTGTCAATTTTTACATCAAGTTCCATTTGGCAAGGTGTAGTAATAAAAATATTCCTCATGCTTTAATGTTTAAATTTGCCGTCGCGCTTTAAAGTGGCGCTCTGGCCGTGCCAGTGGCGCCACGTCAGCCCTTCACCTGGCGCAGCTCCCGGGCTCGCAGGAGGCAGGGGCGCCGCGTCCCTAACGGTTCTTCATCTTTGTCTGAACTTATCTTCCTCCGGCATTTTGTATTTACTGAGCACCTACTGTGTGCTGGGCACTCTGTGCGTGCGGGGTAATACAAGTCTGATGGGAGGTGAAAGAAGACAGTAAGGGACTGAAAGCTGTTTGTGATGGCAGCACAGGTGTCCCGAGGAAGGCGCCGCCCCTGCTGTGTGGAGGAGGTGGCAGACGGCGACAGACACCAGCCATTGGAAACCATGTGCTTTTCTGCTCACCTAGATGCAAATGCAGTGTGTGGGACACATTGGGGCCATTCTGCAGCTACCGGGCCATGGGCCGTAAGGAATGTTCTACAGATAAGCGTCTCTGCTGTGTTTATCCAGGAGCTGGCCCAGCGGTGGGTCCTGGAGATGTTGAGGGTGGGGGGATGCTAGTACTATTGGAGACCACAGACATGGGTTCCAGACTTTCCATCTTCCCAGCTTTTCAGTCCACCTCTCGTGCCCCTGGGGTCTGAAGAGGGCAGGGTGGTTAAGAGTAAGGCTCTGGAGCCAAGAGGCTCTGGTTCAAATCCCAGCTCTGCCACTCGCCACCCGTGCGCCTTCGGGTGAGTTACTTGCCCCTGTAATTCGTTTCCCTCAGCTGTGCTGTCAAGGGGATTCTCATGAGGACTCACCAAGTTAGCTGCTCCAGGCAATGCTTAGAACAGCACCTGGCGCACGGTTAGCCCTCAGTGTGCGTTCGTTGTCACGACGATCCCTGGCTTTGGTTTTTCAGGCCCCGGGTCACCCTGTCTAGGATGCTGCGGCGGACCCGGTGCAGTGGTTGAAGGCGGCAGGTGTGCTGGAGCTGGGAAGTTTAACTGCGCTGACATAACCGCACCACCTGGTGGCTGCGCCCCGCCTCTAACTGGCTTACGACCTCTCCGTCACCACCCAAGCCCCTTCCTCCTCCCATTAGGAAGGGAAGCAGCATTTGTCTGAGTTAAGTTTCTGGTTCATGTGTTTACCAAGCCCAGAGCAGGGTAACTGCCTCATAGAAAACACTCACGACAGAGTCACGGGGTCAGGGTGGTGGCGGCCATTTTAAAACAATGGACTCAAAATCCTACAGCTGGCAAGAGCCAGAGGAGAAATTTGGTCCCAGACCTGTCCTGTTCCAAGTGTCTGCTCTCTCCACGCCTCATCACGGTTCAGGTGTTGTGAGAAGACACACACGTATGTCCCTGCACCCCAGGAATAGACTTAAAGTTCACCGTGATCACGTCGCACCTGTATATGATGCGGAAACGGTGAGAGGGGTTCGGGTGTCCCCTGCTACAACTAGGAAAGGGCCCCAAGACAGCATTGTTTCCTGCTTTATCGCCCACCCGTATACCACAAATGCTCCTCTCGTGTGTAAGTATCTAGTCGCTCTGACATTCGACAAGCCAGTGTTAGCACCTACTGTGTGCCAGGCACTCTTTCAGACACTGGGCTGTGTAGCGGTGAACAAAAGAGGCAAAATAATCACAGGGGGAGTTTACACTTTATTGGCGGGCAGGTGTAGGAGACCGATGATAAACACGTAACTGCACAAACAGGCGAGTTAATTTAAGATCGTGATGTATGCTATAAAAAGATAAACTAGGGCGATGACGTGGAGAGAATCATTCAGCACTCAGCATCCAAAGTGAGCTTTTAAAAATGGGTATCAGCCCATTTCGCACCCTGGCTTCCAACCTGTCAATTTTGTTGTACTTGAAATAAAATCCGAACCCCTTTTCATGCCTTTCAATGCCCTACACGATCTGGCCTCCCTCCAACTTTATCTCCTACCATTCTGTCCCTCCTTCAATAATCTCCAGGTGTTCTGGCCTGCTTTCTGTCCTTCAAAAATAAAAATCTCCATTTCTTTTCCAGGCTTTGCATTCGCTGCTTCCCCCTTCTGGAACAGTCTCCCCTGACCGAGTCCCCTTCCATGTCCCCAGCTGTTTGAATGGCTCACTCATTTTCATCTTTCAATGAAAAAACACCTCTTCAGAGAGTCCTCCCTGATTACTCTACAACCATATCATTCTAATGATCTTTCCCTCACTGGGTTTTTTTTCTTTATATGTGATTTATTTCCTTATTTGTTTAGTCTCTCTCTCCTACTCACGTGTGTAGATTTTAATCTTCACAGGGGCAGAGACTCATTCACAGCTGCATCCCCAGTGCTTAGAACAGTCTCTGTGACATAATAGATGCTCATTTAATTGACTGAATAAATGAAAGTCCACACACAATGGCCGAGAGAGAATCTGGACAATCAGCCAATGAGATATACTTCGAAAGACTGCCCTTCAGACACCACAAAATCTTCTATGTAATAAGCCTACATAACCAAAATATTGGAAAGCAGAGACTAGGTGAGAATACAAAACACAAATAGTATATTTAGTCTTCAGATATCGAAGGCTCTGAGACTGGTGATAATTTGGGAAGTAACTATCACAGGGCTCGTAAAGGGATGTTTGCAAACTCCTTTTCCGTCCTTGAGACCAGAAGCTGAGTTAGACCTAGCCATTGCGTCATTGTCATAATCAACACAAAACAACATCAAAACCCAAGGATTGCTTTTCTAGCCTGGTTTCTTTACATATTTTTTTCTCTTCCCTGAAAGAAAAGCAACAGGAAATTATATAACTGATTATTCAAAGTAGGCTGTGGAATTTGAGAAGGGCCACAGAATTCCAGACATGAGAGGAATTTTTTTTTAAATGATGTGTTTTAGGAGCAGAACCTTTTGTTCAAACAAAGTATTAAGCGGAAAGAACACGTTCATATGCATGAGAGAGATGAAAGGAGAGGTGGCCTGCTTGAAGTCAGGTCGGCCCTCTCACCCCCTGCCCCGGAAACCTCCCTGGTACCCAGACAGGAGTGCAGGGTGAAACCCCTCCCCCCCCCCCCCCCCCCCCGCCGAGCTGGCCTCACCCTCTTATTTCACAGGCTGTGAGAAGGAAAATGCCAGCCTGTATCATGAGGGCAAATAAGGCAATTTCATTACTGACACCCAAATCTAGGCTCCTGATACTGCTTCATCCTTTCAACTAAACGAAAGCAGCCTTTCAAAAGGTTTGAATTATATATTTAAAGAGAATTCTCTGGCCAGGCTCACTGGGCTTCTTCTAAGTACAACCCTATCTTGTAAGAAACACCTCACCATCCACTAGTCATCACGTTGCATCCGCTGCCGTGTGGCAGGTGGCCTCAGCCAAGCCTCGTTCTGGGCCGAACCACCATCGCTGTGCTTTCTTCTTCTGACCACTCACACATATCCATGAAGTTTGGGGCCAGTGTTAAATTCTTTTTTCAACTGGTCTTATTAAAAATTGCTATACAAAACCACTCAGGATACCATTGGTTCCTGAAAACACCGAGGAGACTATGGCGCAGAGATTGGGAGAGCTGAGACAAAAGCAGATGGAACTTAGTGGAAGGCACTCCTTTCTGTACGTTTTGATGCCTCGCAGCGGGCACAGGAAGGATGCAGCGTAGAAATGAGAGAAATTGGAGACCATGAGCTGGTCTCCTGGCTTCATCTTTAGCTCTCCTGGTAAGGACCGGAGTATGTTACGCAGCATGTTCAACTCTTCACTCATTCATCCAATGGGTATTTATGCACTGACCAGGTACTATGCTAGGCTCTGAGCATATTTAAATAAGACTGTAACCCATGGCACTTAGGCTCTGGGAATAAACTAGCAATTACAGAGCAGAACGATGCCCCTGGAAGATGAGCAGAGAGCTATGGTGGTAGCTAGGTATAGGTAGGTAGACCTATACTTTGGCTATTCCTCTCATATTTATACTCTTGTATAGGCCCCACCCACACAGACCCCATCCATTGAGAGAGTAGCAAGGTAAGCAGAGGACTGGTAAACTCTTGCACATGTAGGGCTCTCCATCGTGTAAAGAAACCCAAGCAAGTCACACAGAGAAAGCCACATGAAGAGAAAGAGAGACAGACAGAGAGGTTCCAGCCTTCCAGCTGTCCTCACCAATCCCAGGAATTGGTGAAACATGGAAACTCCATGTCTCCAGACATGTGAGTGTAGCCATCTTGAATGTTTTGGCCCCATTCACCATCGGACTGCAACTGCATGAAAGACTCCAAGTGAGACAGCAGAAGAGCCACCCAGCTGAGTCCCAACCAACCCACAGAATCGTGAACAAAGAAAATGGCGGTTGTTTTAAGTCATCAAGGTTGGGGTGGTTTGCTTGTTATACAGTAATAAAAACAGCCGCCATGTACATCTTTAAAAAAGATATCCTCTTTTGTTAAAATTGATAGCAGGTTTAAACTTTGACCGATTCCTTTTTCCACCGCAATTCCTGGTTTAAAATTATGTTTTCCAAGTGATTATTGATATGACATAATAGTTTGTGGTAAGCACACAAATTTACTCATAAAGAGTAAGGACAATAGATCAACTATGGACAAGGAAGGAAGGCAAAAAGAAGTCAGAATTTATAGAAGGGGAGAGAGAATCTTATTTGCACGTTTTCTGGTAAACTGAGTAGCTCGTGTCTAGCAAAGCAGTCCGTCTGGACAGTCTGTTCTTAATAGGGTGATGAGGGTTATCAAAGGAAAGAATTTAACTGCTTATGGATTCTTCCCTGAACCATGAGAATTTATCAGGGAGCTCCCAGGACAGGCTGTCTCTGGGCAATGGGTCATGGCATCCCTCCACTAGACTTCATCCGGTCACGCCGGGTCTGTACTATTTCCCTCATCACAATTTTACACGTCGATTTTAATATATTCAGCCACTGAGTTCTAACCTTCTAATTAATTCTTTTAGATTTTCTCAGGGAAAATTAGATCATCTGCACGCAATCATTTTGTCTCTTCCTTTTATTAATGTATAGTCACAGACAGACCATAGCTCGCAGAGATAAGAACAGAAACTGCGAAGCACTCAGAGTCCACGTCCAGTTGGTGCCAATAACTCACGAGGATCCCTTCAACTCGGAGGTGTTGGCTCAGTGTGGCTGAGGCAGTTCTAATTTGGACCAGAGAGTACTGGCAGATGGACCATTCAGAGTGAATTCTCACCATAAAAATTCTTCTGAAATCATCTGACCCCACAGGAAGCTCTGTCTTAGAATCTGGGCAGTAACGATCCTTGCTTACCATTCAGCAGATGGCTAATTCTTATCACGGTATCACTCCACAATCACCCACCACTACGGGATGCTGGGTTTATTTCCTGTAAAATCCAAGTGAGATTTTACCAGCGCTATTTGCCTGAAAATGGTTGTAATAAATAAAAATAGAATGGGGGGGAGGGGTCAAAGTCAAATTTTGTAGGTAAATATTCCACTATCTCACTCTTCTTTTCATTGCAGGTGGATGGATGCCCACAGATGCACCCCATTTCCATCACTCAGCAACACCACCCCCGCCTACATTATACACCAAGCAGTCTTTGTATGGGAACCAGGCCTCTACTGTATATTCACCCAAGTTTCTACCACGTAGTTCTAAAACTCATAAATTCAGTCTAGGAAATTTGATGTGGTGCCAGGCTAAGAGGTGGAGTTTCCTGTGGAAAAGGCTTAAAGCTGCTTCCTCTATTTGAAGAAAGTTGAAGTTTATTCCATAGGTCAGTGGCTAAATCTCTAGGGAAAGCCCTTTTCATCCCCCCAACCCTCAACACGTTTTTCTGAGGAGAGTCTGAATCCTCTTCCATGCAGCTAATCCTGTGGCAAGCTATATGGGACCACAGAGCAGGCACCCACCTGCTTGGGTGGTACAATCTGCAATGCCAAGAGAGACCCCCACCTTTCCTGAACACCTGATCAGTTGCAACTTACCTTTGTACCATTCCGTTTGCAAAAAGAGAGAAATGTCCTATGTTGAAGATTCTTTTGTGATTCTGAAACAAACCTTTTCGGGATCCAGAACCGACCCTTGTCACAGGACATTAAAAGATCATCGACCTGATTGTCACGGGAGGTACTTGAGTTGAACTTCGTTATCTCTGAACTTTGTTTCCTTTCCTCCAAGTCATTTGAAACTGTGTCTATGCCATTAGCCCTGTGTTAAATTTTATTATGAATTGTGTAAAAAGGTTTCAGTCTGCTTTGGCAGGGACTTGCCTGCACAAGGGGATTGTAAAGCTAAGAGCATAAATACCAAATAGACTGAGAAAAGAAAATGGAAGGAAAAAGACATAGGACTGACATATTTTGAATGGAAGTAGGAGCAGAGGTTAAAGCCTGGGGTGGGGGGCACCTAAGGGACTTTGGGCACCTAGGGGTAAAAACCTAGACACATTGGGGTACAGAGAGAAGGAGGAAGACAGGCAAGCACAGAGAGGGGAAGTGATGACGAGAAAAGGCAAACTCTCCCCCACTTTTCCGTTTTTCTGGCTCCTAAGCCTCATTGCAGCCACTACCTCATACCAGGCACTTGTACTGCAGGCTCATGGAACTCCTCGCTGGCGTCACCTCATCCAATATTTACGTTTCCTAGTGGGTTCACCACTAGGAGTGAAAGCACAGTTGGAAAAGTATTTTATTTTATAGCATTATAGGATAATATGAGATAAATAAGTGTTTTGCAAGCTACAACGCATCACAGAGTAGGTCGGGTGGCATTTATTTCTACCGTTTTCCAACATTTCACTTCCAGGAACTGTTTCCAATGTCTCTGAGCGAGAAGGAAATCTTCTGTTCCTATAATTCCCACTCCCCACTGGGCAGACCGCCCTCGGTAAAAGAAACAAGGGACAGATGAAAGTGATTAGCGCCACAGATATAATTGATCACATGCCATTAAAAATAAAATAGGCTACCATCAATGCCCAGGATGAGCTTAACACATAAAAGATGGATAATCAATACTTGTTAATTGACTAAATGTCAGACTGAGTTATTTTGTGTGCCTGTAGAAGGGAGAGATACCAGACTGGCTCACGTGAGTCTTGCTCCATCCAACCCTCTTCCAAGAGACCTTCCTGTACCATGGGCAGTAATTATAGTTTCTTTTTAATTTTAAACTTCTGTTCTTCTCCCTGAATTTTCATTCTTTCTTTTGAGTCCACAGACCCCACCTCACCCCCTGTTGGAGGGTGCCTTCAAATGTGCAGGAAGTCCTTGCTCAGCTGTTGGTTTTTGAGTGATAGAGTGAAAAGCTGATTTGGAGCTCTGTAGATGCGAGAAACAACCTGTGAATTGCTGGTCTGCTTTAGGTTGTCAGGTGGAAAGTCATCCTTTATGCAGGAAGACCCCAGTGCTAGAATGGGCAAGTCGTCTACCAAGATCCATCCGACTTCCTCCAGGAGAAATGCCAGTCTCCAGCCCGGCGGGGAGATACCTAGCGGTCAACGCCGGCCAGGTGGGGAGAAAGCAGGTCTGACTCTTCCATACCCAGACTGTCAACTAACCCCTGGTTTGGGCTCCATGCTTCTGCCCTCTACTCTATCCAGCAGCTCCAATTCAACACTTCTCCGGGGCTTTATGTAGCAGATTGTCCAGATGCCTCTTTGTGAACAATCCAAAATATGGCTTCCGCAATCCATTTCGCATCCTCCATTCGCTTCACATCTTTCAGACTTCTGTTCAAACAAGCCTTCTACTGAACCCGCCTCCCATTCTCTCTGCTATTGCAGAGGCAACTTGTCATGTGTCTTCCTTGTATCTCTCCAGTGGACTCTCAGAAGGAAGATGAGAGTGTGTCTTCGGTCTTGAATCAGAAAACCATCCTTAACCAGAAGACCTCTAAAAGTGCACCTAGACTCATGTGAGTCATGGAAGATGATCTGCTCTTGCATGCATCGGGGGAGGAGGTTGGGGGAGGGGGTTCTCATTGAGGAACTAGGAGCACTTTCGGGTGGATTTTCTTGCCTGGACTGGAAGCAAGCAGCAGGGGGGCTGAGGACCCTCATTCCACAGATTTCTCACTGTTGGAGGATGAACCATGTGGGAGCCTGCTAGGAACCAGGCACAGACCCTGAAGTTTTATTCAGGGCCCGAAGGCCCCAAGACCCAACATTCGTCAACGTTCAGGGAAGGTTGTTGACATCTTTGCCTGGGCCTACTGTGCTTGGGAACATTGAGACTGTGGACTCTATCGACACTTGAAATGACAATGGGACAGAAAACAGTCTTGAGGAATAATATCAGAGAAGGCGTGTGAAGCCCAGGAGAACACCAGAGAAAATATCCCTGGTTATTCAGGGAGGGGACCCTAGGAGAAAAATTGATCTTGTCCATCTGGGAGTGTTTTTTTCATTGTTATGTTTCAACATTAAAATACATATTGTCTTAAATTGTGCCTCAAACTGCGGCTATGAAACATGTTTGTTGGGAATATTTTAAATCTAGGTTTTTCTTTATTACAGGCAATCATTGTTTACCTCAATGCTCTAGTTTGCATTTAGCTTCAAGGACATTCTTGAGCCATTTTTCAATAAGAACTTCAGAGCTAAAAGGGAAAAGGGTAATTGCTTAGCTATTTGAATTTGCTTTGCTCTCCTCAGTGGCATCCGGGGGTGTCGATCGGGGTCACCCAGGGCATGTGGCTCTGTGGGGCGGGTGAGAAAGCTGTGATGCCACGAGTCCCTGACCTCTGCGTTAGGCTGGTTGCAGATGAAAACTGGTGGGGTGGGGTAGCCATGGAAACCATGAGGGAAGTGTGTTTTTTTGTTGTTGTTGTTGTTGGTTTTTTTTTTTTTTAAATGCACAGGAATTAGAACAAAATGACTGGCTTCCCTTTTCCTCTTTCCATCTGAGACAAAAGTTGTGTGTCCCGCTTTCCCCCCTTGCTTAGAGTAAATGGTCAGGAAAAGAACATCATGAAGACCCGTAATCGCCACAGTGGCCTTTCCTCCGTCCATCTTTCTCTGGATGGATTTGAAAGTCATTTGATAGAGTGAGCCGCACGTCGACCCCATTTTCCCTGGGAACGCTTGCCTTTGCTCAGGTGATTTTGTGGAGAGGAGCTTCTCCAAGGAGTCTCCTTCAACACCATGGACACCAGAAAATGTCACGGTCAAGACGAGGAGGCTGAGGTCTGGAGAGACAAAGTCACCTTCCCAAACGCCTCTTGGCCCCCACACAAGTGTGAGTCCCCGGAACCGCCTTTGTTTCCATGGCACAATAGGTGAGATTTTTATGAAGTCATCTGTCTTCAGTCTGTTTCCTTTTATATATTGGCTCTTTCTGCCTCAATCAAAAATACACACTCCATGACTTCCTGGCATTTGTAACTTGCCCATCTTAGTGGAAACTTTCTACCTTTCCTCCTTTTGAGGACAACACATTAGCTCTTGGACTCTGAATTTTTAAACAGTATAATTTTTGTTTGGCTCCCGGCAGTGGTAGCTCTACTTCGTGCCTGAGCTTCCTGTCAGCAGCTGTCACTCTGTGCCCACTCGTTCTATTCAAGTGTCATCAGGAAGGCCCACAATTGATCCAAGGAAAAGAATCCTGCTCCAGCAGTAGCCGAATCATCCAGGGTTGTGTGTCCACTGGAAAAGAGAAAAAAAGGAAAAAAAAGGACTCCATGCAGCATACTCATTTTCTTAATTATTCTTATCATGCACTACCGTAAAGAGGGATCGTTATTAATTCCCTCTCCCCAGAGATGCCCCCGATCCATTTCAAAGACTATAACCCTAATTACCATAGGTAATTTTATAGTCAGTTTGTTTTATTC
Organism: Paguma larvata; assembly: GCA_030068075.1. Taxonomy (NCBI): domain Eukaryota; kingdom Metazoa; phylum Chordata; class Mammalia; order Carnivora; family Viverridae; genus Paguma; species Paguma larvata. Next base: position 66,047,146 of record CM057828.1, on the reverse strand, counting down.
TGTTCTACCTTCTAAATAAGAGTGTGTCCTGGTCTGTTTACACATGTTTCTGTCCATATTCATACCATTGATGATAGAAGTGGGTCTGTACATGTCAAGTCCCTAAGATTCTTACAGATGCCACTCCTAGGGCAGTGGGAGAACACAGGGGCCCCCGAGGCTGGCGTCTCGCTGGCTAGAAAACAGCACAAGAACAAAGCCACCCCGGTATCTCTTCGGATCTCCTTCGTACTCCACAACAGACGCGAATATTTTAGTTCTAAGTACAGTGCCCCCCCCTTATCTGCGGGGGAAACATTCCAAGACTCCCACTGGATGCCTGAAATCAGAGAGTACCAAACCCTACGTATGTTATGATTTTTCCTATACATACATCCCTATGAGAAAGCTTCACTTATAAATTGGGCACAGTAAGAGATTAACGACAATAACACATAATGAAATAGAACAATTATAACAACACACGCTGATAAAAGTTATAGGAATGTGGTTTCTCTCTTTCTCTCTCAAAATAGCCTATGGTTCTGCACTTCCCTTCTTCTCGTGCTGATCTGTGATAAAATGGTGAGATGGACGAGGTGAATGGTGTAGGCATCGTGGCGTAGCCCTAGGCCACTGCTGACCTTCGGCCTGTATGTCAGAAGGAGGATCCTGGGCTTCCAGACTGCAGTGAGCCAGGGCAACGGAAACTGTACCTGAGGGAGATTACCAGAGATGATGATCAAGAGAGAAATCAGCCTAATTTAAGGGACGTTTTGAAAGAGGCTTTGTGCTTTGGAAAAAAAAAATTTTTTTAATATATATTTATTTACTTTTGAGAGAGAGAGAACATGAGCAGGGGAGGGACGGAGAGAGAGGGAGAGAGAGAATCCCAAGCAGGTTCCGTACCGTCAGCACAGAGCTGGATGCGGGGCTCCAACTCACGAACCGTGAAATCCTGTCCTGAGCCGAATCAAGAGTCGGACACTTAACCAGCTGAGCTAACCAGGTGCCCCTGGAAACGTCTTAATGTATTGGGTAGAGTATGTAGAAATAGAATTTATTGCAGATTTGTATCGCCGTTGGTCAGAAAGAGTGGTCCACATTTAAGGTTCTCAGGTAAAGCTGTGGCCCATATATGGCACCACAAGTAACAACGTACAGAATAAATTGGTTGTTTAAATTGCTCTTTTATTCATTTGGCGGTGAAGCACTAGTCGGAAGATGTACTGAGATCAAATATATTGGGACTTCATTTGGCTCAAACACGCACTAGCTAATTGATACTAGGCACATTACCTTGCCTTCCCAGCTCTCTAGTTCACAATCTTGAGAATGCGGATGATGTTAACACCTGCTGCACTGAGGTATTTTCTACGCCACTGCCTGGTACAGGGTAAGCATTCAGTGGTAGCTATTATTTACTTCCGGGATGTTACTGAAATATACAAGATCTTACCTTTCCCACAGACTCTAGACAGTTAAACACCTTCCTCGGTGCTTTCTGCGAATTCCCCGGGGATGTATATTTTCATGCCCCTGGCTCAGAGGACGTCTTTCTTACAGTCCTTACAGGATAATGCATTTCAAAATGAAGAATCTGGAAGATCTAACTGCTACTAAGTGCAGAATCCTGGATCTTCCTTGATTGTGAAATTAAATTTGCCATGAATGCGTTTTTAAATCCATTTTTAAGAACCTCGTTCTATATTCAACTGCTGACGTTTTCAGGTCTCTCTTTTGTGCAATAAGGACAGCATAAATGCAAAACGAAGGACAGTTCTCCTGTAAGTACACTGGCTTTGGAGGTTTCTAACGGGAATGCCACAAAATGGGCCCCCCCCCGTGTCTCGAGGCTTTGCAAGCCAGCTGGGGACCCAGGCGCATCAGGGATGACATCTCCAGGTGGGAAAGGGGGCTGCGGGAGGCAGCCCTGGGATAGTGTGGGAAGAGAGCATAGCGCAGCGCCTGGAAGCCCCCTGGGGAGCTGCGTCCAGTCCTCCAGGTGTTACCAAACGTTGTCATGATGGCGCGCCATTTCTCCGCCTCGCTAGCTCTGTCAGAGCGTGCTGAACAACAACGGTAAGAGAAACGCGGTGACAGCCACACTTCATCCTCCGCCATTTCTCAAGAAGGTGACAGGTATTCACCAGCAGTTTCTCACAGTCCCGACTAGGTAGTCCCTGGGCTCACTCCTCATGGGGTCCGGGAGCAGAAGCGTGTTCTAACTGCTTCGCTTATCTGCCAGGATTTGGGTATTTTATACGCTGGCGGATTAGAGAGTGTGGGGGTATGATTTTGGAGGAGACTCACCATTTCAGTGCCTAGGATTCTCATGCCTCACTAAAAATAAGCACCCCCTCTTGACTTTGAAAACTCTTTTTACACAAAGCTTGTCGCAGTCCTGCTCGTATTTGGTGCTCAGAAGAGTCGGTTGACTGAGTGGAAGCTCTTCTTCCTCTGACTGTAGTATCCTGCTGACGCTACAGGAGAACACACGCACAGCCTGCAAAGAGCCTCTCTCACCCCGAGCATGCCAGGATGGGATGACTATGTCCTGTTATTACATGGCGTTGTACTGGTTTCTTTCCTCATGCTTTGTTTTCAAATTGTGCTTGCTGGGAGCCTAACAGTAAAAAATGAGCTCAGGGCCAACTGCATGACTCCTAAATTTTTTTAATGTTATTTATGTTTGAAAGACAGAGAGTGAGCAGGGGAGGGGCAGAGAGAGAAGGAGACACAGAATCCAAAGCAGCCTCCAGGCTCTGAGCTGTCAGACGGAGCCCGACGTGGGGCTCGAACTCATGGGTGAGATCATGACTTGAGCCAAAGTTATCCAAACATGGATAAGCTACCACCCTTTCATGGGGTTTACAATGGCTTTTAAACAGCCCTCCTTCACCTCATGGTAAAGCATTGCTACAAAAGGGTCTTTATTGTCTTGTCTCCTGAGATGGCACTTCAGTCAATAAACCAATCCATCAAGTACTTACTGATGAGTTACTTTTTACAAGGTGCTATCCCAGCTGCTGGTAGATGAGGCGGCCACCAAAGAGTAGAAAGAGGCTGGGAGGACGAAGAAAGATAGAGTGTAGGCCCTGTTCTGAAAAATTTTACAATCTTTGAAGAAGTAGTGTTTAAACATGTCAAGTATTAAGTTATCATGTCCAACAAAATAATACCTTAATGAATGCCCAATTGATGAGAAATTAGACCAAAGGTGCTACCAGAGTTTAGAGTATGGCAAGAACTGTTAGTCTGTAAAATTTTTACAGAAGAAGAAGATATTCAAACTAAGTCTTAAAAAATAGTCTCAGGGGCGCCTGGGTGGCTCAGTCGGTTGAGTGTCGGACTTTGGCTCAGGTCACGATCTCGCTGTTTGTGAATTCGAGCCCTGCGTCAGGTCCCGTGCTGACAGCTCAGAGCCTGGAGCCTGCTTCAGATTCTGTGTCTCTCCCTCTCTCTGCCCTCCCTTGCTCACACTCTCTCTCTCTCTCTCAAAAATAAAATAAAATAAAAAACATTAAAAAAATAGTCTCAGAATTATGTGGGAGGAGAAAAGAAGGAAAGACAAGTCAGGTAAGAGCAATAGGGGAGGCATGATCAGACATGGGAGGCATGAACAGAAGGTGTGTAATACATCGATATGGCTGAAGAGAGGCGATGGACGTCAGCAAAAAAAAAAAAAAAAAATGGAGTTAAAACTTAAAAAGAGATTAGAGTTTATTAGTGAAGAAATAAAGGAGATTTTTCTCCTATCTGAGACCAAACAAAACATCTGGGGTTCATTTTGTTTGTTGGTTTCATGAAATTCATTATAACTGTCCTTTTATTTTCAAAACTTAAGATCTCGGGGGACCTGGGGGGCTCAGTCAGTTAAGCATCCCACTCTTCATTTCAGCTCAGGTTATAATCTCACAGGTCGTAAGTTTGAGACCTGCGTTGGGTTCACTCCGTGCTGTCAGTGCAGAGACTGCTTGGGATTCTGTCTCTCCCCTTTCACTCTACCCCTCCCTCTCCCCCTCTTTCTCTCTCTCTTTCAAAATAAACAAGTAAACTTTTAAAAAATAAAGTAAAAAATAAAAATAAATCACAGATTCAAGATGATTATTATATTTGCTTGATATATTCTTAAAATGTAAAAATTACTGGTGTACCAAATGGATAAAGATGTGGTTTATGTATACAATGGAATACTTTGCTTGGCAATGAGAAAGAATGAAATACTTCCATTTGCAACAATGTGGATGGAACTGGAAGGTATCATGCTAAATGAAATAAGTCAGTCAGAGAAGGACAGATATCATACGTTTTCACTCACATGAGGATCTTGAAAAACTTAACAGAAGACCATGGGGGAAGGGAAGGGGAAAAAATAGTTTCAAACAGAGAGGGAGGCAAACCATAAGAGACTCTTAAATTTAGAGAACCAACTGAGGGTTGATTGGAGGGGTGTGGGGAAGAGGGGAAAATGGTGATGAGCATCGAGGAGGGCACTTGCTAGGACACTAGAACACTGGGTGTCGTATGTAAGGGATGAACCACAGGAATCTACCCCCCAAACCAGGAGCACATACTGTATACACTGTATGTAAGCCAACTTGACAATAAATTAAATTTTAAAAATAAATAAAAAATAAATAAATAAATAAATAAATCTCTTAAAATTATAAAAAAAAAATCAGTAGGTTAAGTGTCCAACTTCAGCACAAGGTCATGATCTCACAGTTTATGGGTTCGAGCCCCATGTCGGACTCTGTGTTGACAGCTCAGGATCTGGAGCCTGCTTTGGATTCTGCGTCTCCCTCCCTCCCCGCCTCTCCCCCACTCACACTATGTCTCTCTCTCCCTCTCTCTCAAAGGTAAGTAAACATTTAAAAAAATGTAAAAATTACATTAGTAAGAAATTACTATTTCTATTACTATTACTATTGGTAAGAAATTAGTATTTCCTGTGCTTCTCTTTTTTACCATTATTGCCTGAGTGGCATGAATCTGGGGACTGTCCTTACAGAAATTAGGTGCCCTTGTAGCTTTCTCTTTAATCTTGTGTGGCCTCCCCTTCTCACTGCAGAGAGAAAAGAGTCGTGCCGATGCTCATCTTGGGGCTCATTTGTCGAATCCATTCTTCTCCTTTCATCTTCCACAGCAAAGGAAAGAGAGCTCTCTGTTCTTGAACGCTTCTTTAAGTCTTTAAGAGGTCTGAAGGTAGAGAGGAAGAGAGAGACGGAGACTAGGAAAAAAAAAGCTGTAAGATAATATATCCAAATGATAGCAGAAGGTCACTATGGGTGGTAGAATTATAAGTCATTTTTACGTTTTCCATGATATTTTCCTGGATTTTCCAAATAATGTATAATGTATAATGAGTGTGTGTTACTTAGAGAGTCAGAGGAAATATTTTTAAAAGATATATACATACCTGTGGAAATAAAGAGGATTAACTGTTCTTTTGATAGTCACGTCATCTCATCAACATTTCCCAGCAGGCTATCTTGGTGACAAATGAAGGGCATTCAGTAGAGCTGGAGGTCCCGAATGCCGGAGAGCGACCCTGGCCAGCGTGCGTAACCAGGTAGAGGAGATACTTACTTATGCATCCCCCACTGCAATCCAAGATGGTCTGAGGCAGTATGATCACAGGCAGTTTATACATTTAAAAGACAAGGAATTATTATTTATCTCTCTTCTCTGCCCATTTTATAAGGAGGCTGGGTTCCTAAGAGGAGGAGACGTTTTTAGTAGATTCCAGAGACGGGCCAGGATGTGTCAGTTGAAGGCTGAGGGTGGAGAAGTGCTAGATGTTGTGCAAAGCAAAGGGGGATGGGGTCATTGGATTGGAGAGGAGGGATCGAGTGGAAGGAGCTAAGACTCAGAGGGGGCTTTGCCATGGGGAAGTGCCAAGAACAATCCACCACGCTGCAGATTCGGTGGCGAAGAAAGAATCTTGAGAGCAGATGGGTTGGTTGAGAATCAACAATAGCTTGCTGCAAAGTGTGTAGTATAATCCCCCCCTTCTGTCCCTGCCGTCAAGTCATTAGTGAAATCTGCGTGGCTCACTAATCTTTAGTGCCAGCAGATTTCTTTGTACGAAATGTGGAGAGTTTTTGTGTCGACAGGGAGTGAAAACAGACCTCTATGATAACAGATTATCAACAGACACACAATTTTAAAAGATTCAAAATAATTGGATAAAGAGCACAAAGTCAAAGAAAAGTTAGAGTACTATGCTGGTGTGGTTTGTTCGGAATGCACAACCCTGGCAACCTTGAGAAAGGGGATTCATGTCCGGAAACATTACCGCGTCATGGTTAAGACCTGGGCTTTGACACCAGGTAAACCCAGAATCTAGACCAGGCTCTTCTACTCGCCACCCCTGAGACCCTCTGAACGCTCATCTCTAAAAGGAGAAGAGCAATAAAGGGTTAAACGAGACAGCACCAATAATGCAGTTCGCACAATGAATAATTCAATATTGACAGTTACCATCTCATGATAATCTATTAAAAGTGTTTGGCCTTCCTGGGGTCCCTGCCGCTGACTGTACTGGCGGCTGTCCTAGCATCTCTAATTCCTCCTCGTTAGTATTATAAACAAGAGCTGTCACATATTAACTACCTTTATATAAAGTGCCAGGCGCCATGCTAGCACTAGTTGTAAAATGTTTCTAGTGCTCATCCCCACCCACAGGATGGTCGTTACTCTTATTTTTCAAATGACTAAACTGAGGCTCGATACAATGAAACTAATCAGCCTTAAGACACACAGGCTTGTCTAACTCCACTGTCCAGACTCCTATCAAGCATTTTAGAGTTAAATGGGAATGCCAATCACGTGAGCTAACTCTCTTAATAAATATGGAGAAGGATTTGTTCCAAGAAATTCTATTCTCCATTTTGAAGTCGTATCCCTGTTAGAATCTGAATGACCCTTGCTTTCGGCTCTGTGTTCTCTCGTCCTCTTCTTCTCGGTCCTTCTCTTCCCAATCGCTGGAGGAGACATTTAAAGACAAGGAATTATTATTCCTTGCTAGAGGAAATGGTACAGGGTAACAGGAGAGGTCCAGAGGCCAGAGAGGAAGGCCAGAGGAATGCCGGGCAGATGTAGTGGCCTTTGTGATTCGCTCCAGCCGTGATCGGTCAGCCATAGAAAGGCCATCATTTTTGTCCGTGCCTGGTTCAAGAATGACCTATTTTAACCAAGGGCACGGGGAGAAGTCTGGAGAAGGAGTTCTAGAAAAAGCTTCCTCTCTTCTAAGGAGACATAGGAAGAAGCGACCACTCTTCTCTCTCCGAATTTTGTCTTCAGGGCCTGCGCAGCCACCCTGCCGCCTGCCTGGGATAGAAGCAGGCTCTGGGGATGGTCAGGGAACATGGGAAGACCTGTGTCCTCAAGGAAAGTCATGAGCCACCAAGTCAAACGAGTCCGGAGCTCACCCACCCTCTGGCCTGCTGCCGTGAGGGGTGGTAAGTTTTCTGAGCGCGGAAGGCCGTTTGGATTGAGGTTTCTGCCAGGTGAAGCCGAGGCATCCCCGTAGAAGACGTGGGTTTGTGCTCGGTGGTGCTCAGGTTTGGCGAAGGCAGAGGGCTTCGGTGGAAGCGGAGGGACAGGCTTCGAGAAGACACGAGAAGGAAGTTCCGGAGGGTTAGTGTATACTCGAGTGAGTTCCTGGTGGAGATTTCTTGTCTAGGCCTCGAAAAATAGGACAGATTCTCATTCTTCCGGTATGAATTTAGTGACTCCTGACAAAACCCAGAGGGAAGGGCTAGAATACTTTATATCTAAAAGGCCAAATTTTGAGAGGTCAAAACGCCGGCTTTAATAACACTCGTAGCTTGAATTTTATCTTGTTAATCTTTTAGCAGTAAATATATCTTGAAATCGCTTTTTTTTTAAAAGATGCCAAGACAAAAAGGAAAAAAAAAACAAGAGAGAGGTGATCATATTCCTAATATTACGCAACCTAGTGCCAGGTAAATATTAAAATATTTTCTAGTGGAATGCACTTAAATGCCAGAATCTGATTTTGTTGTGTTCCAGAAATTCCCTCAATGAACTATTGCAACTCTAAACTAATGTAGTCTATTCCTCTCCCCTCCCTATATCTTATTCTAGATGGGTTATGGCTAGATAATATAAGGTACTTTCTTGAAAAATTATATTAATAAAACTATGGAGGCCTGGGGCACCTGGGTGGCTCAGTGAATTGAGTGTCCGACTTTGGCTCAGGTCATGATCTCACAGTTCGTGGATTTGACCCCCACGTTGGGCTCTCTGCTAACAGCTGGCTCAGAGCCTGGAGCCTGCTTCAGATTTTGTGTCTCCTTCTCTCTCTGCCCCTCCCCCGCTCACACTCCATCTCTCTCTGTCTCTCAAAAATAAATAAATGTAAAACAACAACAAAAAAATTTTAATGTGGAGCCTTAATAGAGTACATTTTCTTATGTCTCAAGGTATACTTTCTGTAGCTGGAGGAACTTTGACAAATACAGGCGCATTTTAATTAAAGCAATACAGCTCTGAGCTTTCAATAAATGAGACAAGTGGGTTTTTTTCCTAATATAAGGAACCAGCTGTATGACCCAAAGGCATGAGCCCCTGCAAGAAATGATCAGTAATGTACCCTGGTGAATCACGAAACAGAACAATCACCAGTTGCCCAAATCTGGGAGTATTTGGGCAGTATATTCACCCAAAACATGCAAGGTAAGAGCCAGGTGAGTAATTAGCTATGACTTTTAATAAGTGACTAATCCCCTGAGAGAAAGCTTTGCCAAGGTAGAATCAATGTGAAAATTCAGATTGTTATGAAGTCTTTGATGCCTTATTCATTCAGGGGATACTTGTGGAGCTTCTCATAGGAAATCGAATGCTGTACACGGCACTAGGGACATCACGAGAGAAGGCATGGTCTCTACTTAAGGAATTCATGGTTAGATGGTAGCAGCTGGTATAATATTAATAAACATCAACTATAATACGAATGGGGTGCTATGATCAAGATATATATGACAAGTTATGGGATAGTAAGATGGACAGCCCCTAATCTGTTCAGAGAAAGTCAGGGGAGACTTTAGAGAGGAGATAACTCTGGAGCTGAGACCTATATATGAAAAAGTGTTAGGAGGACAAGGTGAGGAAAAGTACTTTAGCCAGAGAGAACAGCACCCGCCAGAAGGAATTGCATGGAGGTTAAAACAAAAAGCAGGGTACATGGGAAGTAGTTTCCTGGGGGGCAGAGCACACAGAGTGTAGGAAACGGAGCTGGTGAGGAGGGGGAGTCCAGTTCCAGGAGGTGGAGGGCCTCCTAAGACACCTTACGGGGCTAAGATTATATTTTGTGGGCAAGGGAGAGTTGTCGCCCGGTTTTAAGTCAGGGTGTGACACACGAGATGACCCACTCTGGGGACAGCATGGGGCCTCGACCCGTGTGAAGCTGCATCAAGAAGCCAGGAGGCCCCTTGGGAGGCTGCTGTGTTTCTGAACTTACTTTTGTTATATTAGTGAATTTACACTGTATCTATATGCATTTGGGGAAGCAGTCATGGGCGTGAGGAGGAGGAAGCATCTTCAGAAAATACATAGGGAAAGAATCTCCTGGACTTCACCGACACTCAGCAGTACAAGACAGCCTCTGTCTCTCCTTAAAGTACTCCTCTGATTTTTCATCCTGGACACTAAACTTACAGTGTTCCTTGTATTTCACTGACAGTCCCTTTTCAGTCTCCTTTGTCAGCAGCTCGTCCTTTTCCTGGCCTCTACTGTCCGCAGACCCTTTCAAACAAGGCAAATATCACCTGACAAAGCACAATCGACACTTACTTCCGCTCGTACTTCACGAAAACTGAAACCCCAGTAGCCGCTAGCCAATGTCTCATACTGATTTTTTGCTAAGGACTCTCTTTAATACAGGGCTGTTTCTGTTGCATTCCAATAAACAGTGAAGGATTGGCTCTTCAATCCCTGGACACAATCTCATCTAGTTAGTATGAAATACCTTCTTTCCCTTCCAAATAATTTTATTCCAACTTATCGCTATTCAATTTGTATTCATCTAAGGCTTGCCTCTCTGTTATTATGAAAGATTCTAATGGCCTTAAGTGCAATAGAGAGCCACAGTCTTCTAGAACACAAACATTTAAAATACTTACCAACCTTACAGGCACAGGCAGAAATAGATCATGCCCTGTGGTTGATTGACCGGTGACACAGCATTGCTTAGTATCTGACTGTCAGGCATAAGACTCAGGCCCATTCAGGTCTGCATCTTAGCACACCAGGGCCATGTGGTCTGGTCAAGTTCATCTCTGGAACAAGTTTCTTCCTCTGAAAACGAGATCAAATGCACAGACACACAAATGCGGATTAAGTGAGGTTAAGATACACAAAATGCTTGAAATCTAGCAGATACTTAATAGTCAGTAACAGTCTTACGGAACTGTTATTGTTTCTTTTCTCTGCCTGATTGCAGATCCTCAGGACACCTCATAAATCAAAAGTGGTTCTATCACAGTCGATCTTCATGGACCATCTTATCGTGGAACCCCGAGACTGAGAAATGGCCAAACTCGAGTTCTCAAAGCCTAGATTTTGTGATCTGTTCTCAAGGGAAACTGTGCATGACTCAGGAATTAATCTGCAGGAGTAGGTAATGCAGTTGTTCCCAGTCGGAGAATAAATCTACACAGGAAATGGAAAACCGAGCCAGCCTGGAGTGAAGGCGGAGACATGGTATTGCTACAAAATATTAAAAACAGCGAATGCATCCATTTGGGCTCTTTGTCTCCGTCCTTCCTGAAGAGCCCGGACAGCATACGCTTCAGAACAAAGTGTGTTTGTCTTCTTGTCAGAGCAGCGGGAGCATTCCAGGTGAGACAGCAAACCAGCATCTCTAAAATAAACTAAAGCTACCTGTGACACGGCCCCGGGTCGGAAAGTCTCGAACCGCTCTGAATGGAGATTCCCTTCTCCATCCGACATTCAAAACAAGGGGCTCAGTTCAAAATTATGACTAGTCTCAGCACATCGATTTCTTGATAATGAGATACATTTCCTATCACAGCGCCTTGATACAAGCCCCGCTTGGCTTTCCAAACCAAACCATGGGGTAGTTTGGCCTCTTGGTTCTCTCAAACATAATAGGCACCAGGAGACTGGGCTTGACCCACCAGAAAATGTTCCTTCCAGAGTATCATTCCCTCATCCTCCAGAAGACAGGTAGTACTCTGGAACTCTACAATCATCTCTACATTATGGGCTGGAGAGGGGAAAATGGAATAACACGGTATGAGTGTTACATAGTTTAGCCCTATAGTTTGGGTACCAATGAGAGCTCTTCCCAGCTGCAAAAGCCCTACAACCAGCGATGCATTTGGGGGCTCCCATTATTTCTATTTATTCTCAAACCATCTTATAAAGTTGGTCTACAGAGAACCTAGACTCCAAAGTATGACACTGTTGGCTCCTTAGATCTTCACTCCTCCAGTCCCAGCCCCCAAATGTTGCTCAGGAGCCTCTAGAGATGCCCTGTGGAAACTGAGTCCTAGCAGGTGCCACGGCTCTGAAAACCCCCAGGCTGGGGGCTTGTAGAAGAGGAAGGAAACAGAACCACCACAAGAACACAAATGGCTTTGAATCCCTGAGGGAAAGCCCAAAATGTTACTTCATTTCTGCTGGCGGTAGAAAATATAATAACAACTGGTGTGAAAAAGCCTGACAGTTGAATATGCATGTGCGGGGAGCCCTGGCATTTCCCTGTTGTCATGACAACCCTGAGGGCTCCTCTCAGCTTGCGTGCCCCGTTCAGGTGTTGCATCTAATTTAGGATCTGACTTGTAAGCTGACAGAAGGACTTGGAGATGTTGGAAGATCTCCCCGTTTTATCAATTAAGGTGACATGCAAATGTCGAGAAGATACTCAGTTGCAAGGAGGCTTTCCGCCGGTTTCTGTAGAGGTGCTGTTCCCCGGCCAGCTCTCCCAAAAACCCAAAGACCCGTGTGCACTCGTGGAGAATGGTCACAAGAGGGGATCTCTGAAATGCACGGGTGAATTGGGGCACCCCTGATTGAAAATCTCTTCATGTCTGTTTGCCGATTTTTCGTTAAAGTCCAACTGAACTACAAAAACCGAAGTGTTCTTTTTCAATTGAGAGATGGGATTAGAATCAGTAATTGGGATGCAAATGTTGAGGGAGATGGAAATAGAAATGAACTCCCGAATGCGCCCTTGTTTTTCAGATAGGGAACCTGAAGGAGGCCAGGAGACCTGCTCCTGGCTCCCAGTCCGTGGGGCCTCTCCTGCCCTCACCCTCCCTCCTCATGCCCCCCCATCTCTGTGCCTCCGCAACCCCCCTCCCAGACTTCCAAATGCCTCTTTCAGAATGAATCAGTGCCACCCAGAAAAAAAAAGCTCTCTTCTTCGTGAGCCATTTAGAAAAAACTAAAGCTGACTCTGAATAGTGACAAATTTTCTTAATTTCGAATGTGAGCTCAGGCATCTCCCACTATACACACAGAGTATTGAATATGCAATGTGAATTAAACAAGATACCTATGAAAAAGCGTGTTGAGCAATGCAATTTCTATTACAAAAGCATTTTTTTCCTCCTCTTCATTCAGGTCCTAGGACATAAATCACTGGTAGCTGATGTTAGAAAAAAGCAATTTTCATGAACATTTATTTACATATTTTTTTCTAACCTCTGGCTGACTAACCGGGTAGCTTATTTATTTTTTTAATTTTTTAATGTTTATTTTTGAGAGACAGAGAGAGGCAGAGCGTGGGGGGCGAGGGGGAACACAGAATCTGAAGCAGGCTCCAGGCTCTGAGCTGTCAGCACAGAGCCGGAAACAGGGCTCAAACCCACCAACCACAAGATCATGACCTGAGCCGAAGTCAGACACTTAACCGACTGAGCCACCCGGGCGCCCCCAAGATACCTTATATATTAATGTGAAGGAAGAATAATACTAACTGCCTGCCACATCTTCTCACTTGAAAGATTTCTCTGCTTTAACTATCTTCTTTTTTTTTTTAAGTAAAAATTCTCCCAGTAGTATTTTGTATAACTTAATGCACAGAAAAACCTTCAATATCTTTTTTGAAAGTAGGCTCCGCACCCAACATGGGGCTCCAACTCATGACCCCAAGGTCAGGAGTCACATCCTGTCCCGACCGAGCCAGGCAGGCACATTGGACCCCTAGTGTCTTAGCAAGAACTGTATTTTGTCTCAAGTATTTGCATATATTAGTTACTTTTATCTCAAAAACACTTAAATGTGCAGATTCAAGGACAATAACTCTTCCATCAAAAGATGCTCATTTCCTTAATGGAGAACATAATGTTACAGTTATTGATTTAATGTTGGAACCTTTGAGCTGGCCTTAACTCCTTAACGTCATACACTTTTATTAAGGCTTTATTTTTGTTAGAGCCAGAATTTCAGAGCATGTATCAAATAGGAGAGTACGGGTTATACATGTGGCCAAACTGGGGGAAAGGGAGAAGGAAGAACGGCCCCAGCACACACTGGGTACTCGTCGTGAGTAAAGGCATAGCTTTAGATGAGCCCTGTCTACACTGTAGAAAATCCTTGAAATTTGGGGAGGTCACTCAGCAGTGAAATCTTCAGCCTTTTGGGGAGAATCCTCCAACTGTTTCAGTCTTGGTGAGGGAGAGGCCGCTTCCTCCTGCGATCTGAAAGGCCAATCTCCCCCTCAGCCTCTTATGGCCAATGCACAGCCACGTGTCCAGGACTCAGTGGATTAGGTGCTCACGCCCAACATTTGGTATTTGAGGCAGCAGTGGGCTGGGAAACGGGGTCTCTGGGGAAAACAAAAACCAGCCCTGATTTTTATCATTTGCTAATTTCTGTGGTGTCAATTACAGCGGCTGGTTTCAAACGACAAACATTTTAACACCCATTTTGCCAAACTCCTGAATGTTTAACAGCAGTCTCTCACACGCAGGTTGGATTCCGGTGTGGTACATCTCTGACAGGGGACGATGCCTAGACACTATCGGGGAGGAGTCTGGCATCAGTGTCTGACAGTGCCGGGCAGCAGCAGCAGCAGGAACTAGAGGTAGAGGAGGCCATGACGGGGTCCCAGTCAACCATACCGCTCTTGACCTTGACTCTTTTCTTTTGCCCAGCTTCCCCTAATGCCTGCTCATTTTCTGACCCTGGTTCTTTCACCTTCCTGACAATTCTGTGAGCCTCTCAATAGCCTCCAGTAATTCCTTTTCTGCTGACGTCAGCCAGGGTCGGTTCCTGTTGCCTGCAACAAAGAATCGTAACATCCCTATGATTAAGCCTAATGATAATCCTGTGAGTAAGATCCTGTGATTATTATCTCCAGTTTACAGATGAGGGATGAAGCTCAGAGAAGTCAAGTAACTTGACCAAGGTCACACACAGCTCGTAAATAACGGAACTCAAGTGCTCTTTCCACGACACCAAGTTTCCTCTCACAAACCACGGTCACTTCTGTGTATCCAGTACATGCCTTTGGTTTAGGTGTCCGTTATGCCTGCATTACCCTAGGGACATTATTTGAGGTATAAATTTTTTGAATAAAACAAATAATTTCCCACACGTTAGATCCAAGTAACCATTGCTCTCTAGAGCAAATTTTATCTAAGATACAATTTGAGATATCCATTTGTAAAGAGTAGTTGATTTAATTTTTATAGTCTATCTATGAAGGAATTTATCCCTTTTAATAAATCATACCTCAGAACCTTCTGGGTTAACTCAGGAAGAAGAATTCCCTGGTGCGGAGAGCCAGCCAAATAAGAGGCCGTGACTTAGTTTCCTGAAATGTACCTCTCCCCTACCTTGGCATTGTCCTGCCACAACCGTGAATCTTCCAAGTGTGTTCTGTTCTAGCTCTAATATTCTGGCACAATATAGACCGAACTTTTCATTTGCGTATTTTTAGCGTGGTGTTGATTCTGGGTGGAATGAGAAAATGTGAAGGCTGAGTTTAAGAACATAAGTGGTCTTCCATACAAAGCAATGATTCTGGTTCTGCTACCGCAGCTTCTTTTCCGTCTTACTCACAGGCAGACAATGGAACTCATTCCAGCCAGTTGATGCTAGAAATTTATTAAGGGATGTTAAAAAGTTCACAGAGTCGCTGGAAGATCTGGAGGACTAGTGTGAGATGAAGCTTCCGAGGGCAGCTCCCAGGATCAGCCCACAGAGCTGGCCAGGGAATAGAGTAGCTTCTACCGCCGACTCCATCTTCTGTGATCAGGAGGTCACCTCCAGTGCTGTGGACTCCAGAGATACCCTCTCTTGACCTCTCTCACCAGCAACACAGATGCCCCAATGCCCTGCTAGTTCCCCTCGGGTAGTCTGTCTCCAAATCACCTCTATGCAGTTATTTAGAAGAATCTAAGGCACATGTCTGCATCCTATAGGCAAGGAAGGTTGGAAAATACAGCTCCCTTTGACGGGTTCTGAAGAGATGAAGAACTATAAAAATGTGAAGAAGTTACTAAAAATCTACGAGGATGTCCTCTTACTCCCACGAACGGCACTACTTTTCTCCACATACCAGGAGACAGAAGTGTCTAGCTTCAAGTCGCTGGCATAATTTCATAGACATATTGCCTGGGTTCCTCAGTTTCATGTGAGGAACTGTTTTTTAAACATCTCAACTATTTTTCAGTCGATTCTAATATTAAAATAAGAAAAACAATTGAAAGGCAGAAATGGATTACCGTCTGACTTTGACCTTTTTGTCTCAGTTTTAATTTCTGAATAGAAACCAGCATCTCCCCCAGGGTACTCCTACCACAAATGGCCCAGCTCTTTCGTGAGATCTTATTCTCTACCTCTGGTGAGGAGTCGTCTATGTCCCCCCTCCAGGTTCAGTAGCATAACAACATTATGCCAGAGATGGCTAGCTGCTCACCAAAATCCATGATATCTTTTCTTCTTGGGTACATAGGTAAGCTACATTTCCCAGCACCCCTTGCAGTTTGGTATGGCCATAGACTGAGTTCTAGCCAATGGAACACATACATAATGGCCGGTGCTTCTGGGCCAAAGCTTTTACAAAGTGGCTATGCCAACCCACACTCTTCCTTCTTCTGCCAGCTAGATGCAGAAAACAATGAGGGTCTAGGAGGTGACAGAGACACAGAATGAGGCAGGATCCCTGAGACACTGCACGGGGGGAATAAGCTTGCCATCCAGAAGCAACCATTTGGACTCTTACATGCCTGACAGGTTCACTTACCTTGTGTTTGATCCGTCATTAATTTGGGGGCCCGTTTATTCTTGAACTTAATCTACCTCAACTAATACAACATTTAGAATGCAAACAACTCTGGTTCTTTTCTAGTAAAAATTGCAGACTTCAGGATGGAGATTCTTTCTTCATGACCTCAAATAGAAATGCCTGGTTTTGCACTCAGCTGTAACAGGTTAAACACGTCACTTCCATTTCTGAAAATGTTTTCACTGCCTCGATAGCTTTGTATCTTGGGTTCCAGAGGTGAAGACTGAAAGTCTACACCTATCACAGTTAGTTCGCCCAGGTCCTCGGATAGGAGCCCTGATTCTTTGCAGCTGTCTGGCAACTGTTCCCTTGCTCATCAAGACCAGAGAGGAAGACCAGGAATGGAATATTACAAACCCATTATAACTTTTGAAAAAAAATCTCTCAAAGTTCCTAGGCTATTGTTAGGTCAGTGGCATCATTTCTTTTTTACCAGTCACGGGCGGCCATCCTTTATTTTAATAATGGAAGTCTCATCTAGGAATCCTAGCCAATGAATAGAAAAATACAGAAAAATAGTGGGGAAAAATGCACATACAGTTCTCCTCACACTTCTGAAAGAGGAGTAAATTATTTCCCTTTTGAAGTTGCACTAACTTGGTAAGACTAATGGGGTACTATTCAGTGTGTTGAAAGAGGTAGTTGATTAAGTAAGCTTGGGTAGGTTTTCCCCAAAAGACTTAATGTACCTACAAAAAGTGAGCAATTTACTCCTTTTTCATAAAGAGGAAAATTTTTTTGAGAGATAATTTCTTCGTATCTGAAAATGGAAGAAATAAGAGCCATTAGCAATAGCCTATTGATTATATCTGTATGTATTTGAGAATATGTAGCAAATAACAAACACACTCTCTCCTCATTTACAAACGTCAAGTGTACGCGTGCCTCTCTCCATGTGTCTGTGCACGTGCCTGTATATGTATATGGTACACCTGCATATGTAATATGTATCATTGATTCTAATTATTCTCAGTCATTATGATCTGTAAAGCCACTGGGAAAACTGAACCACTATATCTAAAGGAAATATTGGGGCACCTGGGTGGCCCAGTGGTTTGTCTGGCTCTTGGTTTTGACTCACATCATGATCTTACTGTTGGTGAGTTTGGGCCCCACATCGGGCTCTGTGCTGACAGTGTGGAGCCTGGTTGAGATTCTCGCTCTGCCCCCTCCTCAAAATAAATAAATAAACTTGCAGCAACTTCTTACTCAACGCATCTCTGGAGGTAAGGGAAACCAAAGCAAAAATGAACTATTGGGACCTCAATCAAAATAAAATCTTCTGCACAGTCAAGGAAACAATCAGCAAAACTAAAAGGCAACTGACGGAATGGGAGAAGATATTTGCAAATGACATATCAGATAAAGAGTTAGTATCCAAACTCTATAAAGAACTTATCAAACTCAATACCCAAAAAACAAATAATCCTGTGAAGAAATGGGAAAAAGACATGAATAGACACTTATTCAAAGAAGACATCCAGATGGTCAACAGACACATGAAATGATGCTCAATATCACTCACCGTCCGGGAAATACAAATCAAAACCACACTGAGATACCACCTCACATCTGTCAGAATGGCTAACATTAACAACTCAGGCAACAACAGATGTTGGCAAGGATGCAGAGAAAGAGGATCTCTTTTGCACTGTTGGTGGGAATGCAAACTGGTGCATCCACTCTGAAAAACAGTGTGGAGGTTCCTCAAAAAATTAAAAATAGAACTACCCTATGACCCAGCAATTGCACAACTAGGTATACATCCAAGGGATACAGGTATGCTGTTTCAAAGGGACACATGCACCCCAATGTTTATAGCAGTGCTATCAACAATTGCCAAAGTATGGAAAGAGTCCAAATGTCCATCAATGGATGAATGGATAAAGAAGATGTAGTATATATATATATATATATACATATATACAATGGAGTATTACTTGGCAATCAAAAAGAATGAAATCTTGCCATTTGCAACTACGTGGATGGAACTAGAAGGTATTATGCAAAGTGAAATTAGTCAGAGAAAGACAAATGTCATATGACTTCACTCATATGAGGACTTTAAGATACAAAAGAGATGAACATAAGGGAAGGGAAGCAAAAATAATATAAAAACAGGGAGGGGGACAAAACATAAGAGACTCTTAAATATGGAGAACAAACAGAGGGTTACTGGAGGGCTTGTGGGAGGGAGGATGGGCTAAATAGGTAACAGGGATTAAGGAATCTACTCCTGAAATAATTGTTGCACTATATGCAACTTGGATGTAACTAACTTGGATGTAAATTTTAAAAAATAAATTAAATAATAAAAAAAGGAAATATCCGTATATTATATATGTATATATATATATACTGTGTATCATAGAGATTGTAATCTTTTTTACAAACTTTTTTTAATGTTTATTTATTTTTGGGAGAAAGAACATGAGTAAGGGAGAGGCAGAAAGAGGGAGACACAGAATCTGAAGCTGGCTCCAGGCTCTGAGCTGTCAGCACAGAGCCCAACACAGGGCTCAAACCCACAAACCATGAGATCATGACCTGAGCCAAAGTAGGACGCTTAACTGACTAAGCCACCCAGGTGTCCCCATAGAGATTATCATCTTAAATCTTAAAAACAACACGTCTTGGTAGATCCTATTTTCTTTATTTTATAGAAGTAAAAACAAGATTGAGAAAATGTTGAGTGGCTTGCCTGAGGGTGTCCCAGGAACAGGTGTTGGAGCTGGGATTCGAACCTGGCCCAGGTGGCCCCACGGCCAGAGCCTCTGGGCCACACAACACCTCCCCTCCCCGTCACACACAGCCCCAGTCCTCTGGTCACCTCTGCAGGAGAGCCGGAACAAGCTGGAGCTGTTACTTTGTTGCACCTCAACTGGCCACCTGTCTGTTCAGGCAACTCAAAGTTTTTGCTCCCCTGCACCTGTCTGCAAATCAGTAGCAGAGCACCGAGAGTATTGATTTGGGGGTTACAAATACTTCTTAGTGAGTAGGCAGATTCTCAAATAAGGAATCCGCAAATAATGAGGATTGACTACTTGCATAGTATACATTTTATATGTTTTTGTAAAGTATCAGCTTTATTCATACATACATATACATAGATATATATATCTATCATATAAATATGTATTATATATACATATCATATATGTCTATCATATATATGTATATATATATGTATCATATATATATGTGTATATATATATCTACATATATAGAGATACACACACACACAAACGGAATATTCATATATTTTGGAAGTAGAAGCTTCATTCTCTGGAGAAAATGGCAACCGGGCCCAGGCTGACAACTAATAATTCATCTGGTGCAATCCAAGCTGAATAAGTAATGAGGCACATTTGAAAAGAAGGACTGTTAAATCGGTACTACACAGCCTTCGAAACATCAGGAGTAATTTCCTTCATAATTAAGCAAGTGATTAGTGGATATCAGTAATTTATCTCATACAATTTCTTTGGCTACCTAATTGATTTTTACAACCTGCTCTAAGAGTAATATATTTTTATTACTTCTGTTTTGCCACATAACTATTTTTTGCTTTATGGTAACTGTAATTGGAAGTGCAGGCCGCCTTTCGTGTTGGCTCCTGTGAAGTGATAATCAGTCAGCTGCAAGACGATTGGGCATTAGCTACGGGCAGAAGGGCTACAGCCACACCCTGCCTTCTCTGAAAGAGCCCTCTCGCAGCCCCTGATACTCTTACTGAAGTGACGTTACTAAAAGATAAGCAGCTAGGCCAGGGGAATTAGAAGCATCTCCCCGACTCGCTTTTTTCCTGGCCAGTTATTATTCGTTAGTTAAGACTGCTGGAAATTCTCAGCTTCCAGGAAGCCGTCATGCCAACCCTCTACCCAAACTCCAGCCTCGAACTCATGTCTGAGCCAGGCGCCACCTGCCCCCTTAGCAGTCTCTACCTATCGCCGTCAATGTGCTTACCTTTGGGGTGCTGCTGTTCACAGATCCCCCTCTCCTTCTAGACCCTGAGCTTCTCTGGAGGGAGAAGAGCACCTTTTGGTAGCTGTGTGCCCAGTGCTGAGCACAAACGTGCAGTCTTGGGGAAGGACCTACCTCTCCTGCTTTAAGTGTTTCTCAGCAAATCATTTTCGTTCCTTCATACCTATATCCAGTGCTGCAGAACACAGCGTCACCTAGGGCTGTCCCGCCTTGGGAACTTTAGATCAGATGAGCTCAACCCAAAATCCCATGCCTGAAGACCAAAGGCTCTCCCCCGTGCTCACCCCCGCCATCAACTTTCAGCCAGTTCCTGGAAGGATGTGGGGAAAGACGATATTCGCATGGTGTTTGGTATCACCTGGCTTCAATTATACATACGCAGTTGCTGTCGCGATCACGTTGGCCTAAGCCTGAAACTGATCTCCTGACATGATTCCCCCTAAACTCCCCCCAAATCCTACCTCCTGAAAGCAGCCTTGAGTGCACTTGACATTTCTGAGGGCTCGAGCACCGTGGGAAGGGGTCACACCACACATCACAGAGCAAATGACTTTAAGGCACAAATCCTGTTTTTAAAAATTCCCAGCTCCCCTGCTTTTAGGTGCTTCCTTTCAACCCAGATTATGTCCAGACTTCTCCTGGCTCGCACTCTCCTCGAGGGAAATAAAAAATGAAATAATAAAATAAGATAATAAAATAAAATGCAACCTTCCTCTTCTCGACACGTACGAGGCAGTCTGGGCACCCACCCTTGTTACCTGGGTTACCACCCACAACGAATTCTTGGCCACAGCGGGCAGCCCTATCGAAATATTTCCCTGAACAGAGATAGCACATCTTATCGCCAGCTGTTAAGATACTGCATTATGTATTTACCCCCTTACTCCTGCAGGGGTCTACAAGGCATTTTCATATCAACTACTCAGTCAGTCTTAACAATTTTGGTGGTAGTTGGGGAAGAGTCATTAGCGAACTCCGTTGACAAACAAGGGCTTGAGGCTCAAAAAAGTTCAGATCAGAAAAACGTATCACTCAATCTGCATCTTTGGATGCCCTGGCAGGTTGAACAGTGCCCCCCTCCCCAAATTCACATCTACCTGGAACCTCAGGATGTGGCTTTATTTGGAAATAGGGTCTTTGCAGATGCAACTAGTTAAGGAGCTTGAGATGAAATTATCCTGGATTTGGAGGGGGGGGGGGGTTAAATAGTGACTGGTGTCTTTACAAGAGAAAGGAGAGGGAGATTTGGACACACAGAGACAGGGAAGAAGGCCACGTGAAGACAGAGGCAGAATTGAGAGTGATAGAGCCACAAGCCAAGGAATGGCTGGAGCATCAGAAACTGGAAGAAGCAAGGAAGGATTCTGGCCTATGGCCTTCGGAGGAAGTGTGGCCTTGCTGACACCACGATTCTGTCTATCTTCCAGAACTGTGCAAGAATAAATTCCTCTTGTTTTCAGCCACCAGTTTGTAGTAATTTGTTATGGCCGCCCTAGAAAACTAATACAGATGTCATATACTGAGATTACTCATTCCTTCCTTCCTACAGGCATGGTGGCCGCAGCTGAGAGATGTCCTCAAACCAACCCTCTATGAAGAATGGGGCACAGAGTCTGGTTGTGACCCTCCAGCTTTGGAAGAAATCACTTCTGCTGTCCCCAGTCACGGGAGACAGCAACACACTGAGCGATGCTGAGGCTTTGCTCACAAAAGACATCGGTGCCGTCTCCACCCCCAGGGAAATGGACAAGAGCTCCAACCCTGCCCAAGAGCTCACACAGAGATGACACTTTCGAGAAACTTCCAAGTGCCTCAGGAAGGAGGATTTCTTCAGAATTCTGTTTCTAGAACAACATTTGAACTAGCTAGAATTCTTGGAACTCTGTGAGTAGGAAAATGCCCAGGGGGGGCAGTTTGGTGTTGGAGGTGGGACCGCTTGCTGTTCATACGGAGGGCACGCTTGCGGATTGGGGCTCAGTCCGTGTGGACTGAACATTGTTCCGTGGAACTACCAACTTGAAACAAATGTTCACATGTGTAGTTCTTGCTGCATAGTATTAAAAAATCCTGGAGGTCTCAAATAGGAAAGTATACGTTTTCTAAGCCAGTGGCTATAAAATTGACTCACGTCTGCATCTTAATTACATTTTACGCATTCTGTGCTTAGCTGCCTATTAATTAAGGCACAAGATGAATATGGTTTGAGAGGCTCACAGAACCCTCATCTGGGAGTTTTCTTTTTAAGGAGTCCTTATCCAGCTCTCCACCAGCCCTGACGTCTGGTTTTCTTTGGCACACTCTGATGTTAAACAGAAAATGCAGCCTTTAGACGTGGATTTAGCACAGAGTGAGCTTTTCCCCTTACTCATCCCCACCTGCCTACACACAAGAAGGCCGTAGTGTAGCTACATCTGCCGCAGAGAATGGAAAACAGTGAGGGGAATCTGCCCCTTTCCCGGCTAGGTACCAAACACCTACAAAGGCCAAAACTTTGAGAAAGATAGATTAGAGGGGCGCCGGGTGGCTCAGTCAGTTAAGCATCCAACTCTAGATTCCAGCTCAGGTTGTGATCGCACGGTTCATGAATTTGAGCCCTGCATTGGGCTCTGCACTGTCAGTGGGGAGCCTGCTTGAGATTCTCTCTCTCTCTCTCTCTCTCTCTCTGCCCCTCCCACACACTCTCTCTTTCTTAAAATAAATAAATAAATTAAAAAAAAAAAAAGAAAGATTGATTAGAGGGTAGACATTTACTTTGCACAAGGAGGTCTCGGCAAGCAGTGAACTTCCTGCAATGACTTACGACACCAGCTACCCGGAATAGGGCCAGACTTCACAGGTGAAGGGCACAGTCATCTGCAAGACCGCCCTCACTTCAGACACCGGCCAGTTTGATTCCCAGGACCACCCTCACTTCAAATCATCCGGCTGTAAGATTCAGGGGTCCATATGAACTTCGTTAGGTTCCATAATCCGCTAGAATGACTTGCAGAACTCAGGGAAGTGCTCTACTTAGAATTAGAATTTTATGGTAACAAAAGGATTCAAATCAAAACCAGCCGAAGGGGAGATGTGTAGGGTGAGTTCTGGGAGGGTCTCAAACATGAAGCTTCCAATCGTCCTCTCTCCACGGAGTCCTGGACAGCGTTGCCTCCTCCTGGCTATGATCTGTGGTAACACTCAGAGTCTTCTCAACCACGGAAGCTCCCTGGATCATTAATGCAGAGTTTTGGTTGGAGTTTCATTACGGAGCCATGGTTAAGTGAATCATTGGCAAGATGACTGAACTCAAACTCCAGCCTCCTTGTCTCCTTAGAAGACAGGCTAATATCATGGCTCAGAGTTCCAATTCTCTTATCCCATGGTTGGTCTTTCTGGTTGTCCAGCCCCCAGGTCGAGTCATCTTCTAGCTAGTTCAAACTATGGCACTCGTGAGCCACTTTATTGGCATAAACTTTTGAGTGTGATCCGAGGACCCACTGTGAACAACAAAGATATTTCTATTACTTGAGGAAGTTCCAAGGGTTTAAAGGTCCTTCCCAGGAGTGAAGAACAAAGGCCAGTCAAATAATTTATTGCCTACATCTATACTCAGGAGATTCATCTCTAAGATAGGAATGGTAATAATGCCCCCTGCATGGGGGGTTTATAAGAATTAAATAAAGCAATATGTGTTTCCGGTGCAGTGCTCATTCAGTAACTTCAGCTCTTATTATCTTGCTGAGTTTGCAGCCGCTAAGCTTCTTGGGAACACATTCACTGCTAACTCCATTGTGGGTTCCTTGAGGGCAGGGAAACAGTTGGTCCATTTGTATATGTTTCACAATAACTAACTATGTCTCACACAGAAAGTTTCCAAGCCATATTTACTGGTTTATTTTTTAAAAAACCTATCTACCTTTCTTTAAAGCTAATAGAGTCAAGATTAGTATCTATTTGACTTGACTTGATTTAAATATCAGAACTCCTTCTCAACGGGATGACAGGAGCAGCAGAAAGCACATCAAAAACAATTAGAACAACAGGTAACTCCCAGCGGCACTGCAAATGGTGAAAGTAGACCTGACTTCTTGATGAAAAAATGTTTGTATGCATTCCTGCTCCCTCTTTTAAAGCTTGCACTGAAGCATAAGTCTTCCTTGGATAGGGAACTTGTTATGAAAAAAAGAATTTAAAAGTACTATCCTTTCCTATAACAGGTGCAAAAAGCAATTGAAAAATATACCATTCACAACAGTAACAAAGCGATAAAATACCTAAATGAACTTACCGAGATGCACAAGGCCCTTTTAGAGAAAACTCCAAAGTATTAATCAAGAATATATCTGATTGTGGGGCGCTGGGGGGGCTCAGTTGGTTAAGCATTTGACTCTTGATTTCGTTTCATGTCATGATCTCCCGGCTCGTGAATTTGAGCCCTATATCGGGCTCTGTGCTGACAGCTTGGAGCCTGCTTAGGATTCTCTCTCCCTCTCTCTCTGCTCCTCCCCTGCTCACATGCACGTGCTCTCTCTCTCTATCAAAAAATAAATAAATATTTTAAAAAATAAAATAAATCAATAGTATTAGGTGAACTGGAGATCCATTGGGAAACACATTAGATCTATTTTTATTTCATGCTAGTTACAAAGTAAGTTACAACCAGAGTAAAGTCCTAAAGATGAGATCAAAAGACGTAAAAGTATTCAAAACAAATAAATAAAAATACATACATGACCTTGGGTAGGTAGGTCCTTGTTAGGATACAAAAACAAAAAAAATCGTTAGAAAGGACTCATAAACTTAGCTACTTCAAATGTGACATTATAATATCATGACAAATAACGTTATAAGAAAAAGATTTTTAAAAAGTGGTAGACTAGAAGATACTTAGACATATGATAGATAAAAGATTGGTTTCTGGAATAGACAAAGAAAAATCTCTAAAACTGGGAGGGAGAGCTCATAACCCTGAGTAAAAACGGACCAAAAAAAAAATCCCCAAACATGTGAGCAGGCAGCTCATAGAAGGAAAATACAAACAGGGCATGAAGCACCTCAAAACAATGCTCAGTTCAACTGGAAATCAAGAAAATGAAAATTAAAGCAGTAATATATCATTTTTAACCCATCAGATGGGCTAACATTTAAATATTTGATAATATTAGTACAGGTAGAGAAAGCAGGCAAATGTATATTCTGATCACCAGCTAACAGAACTCACAATGGTACATATCTCATGTCCCGGCAAATCTGGTTTTTCGTATCTTCCCTAAAGAAACTTTGCACATCCGATGGAGAAGGCATGTTCAAGATATGTAAGAGTGAAAGTGAAAATACCCTAGGTGTCTGTCCGTCGGGAGCAGAATGGTCAAATAACCTAAGCACATATTCATGATGGTATATTATGGATTAGTTCAAAAATAATCTCTGACATTTCTGTGTGTGATATGGGGTATATATTATAGGAGACAGAGTTGTCCATACTCCTATGGAAATATCTCAAAAACACATTGTTGATGGAAAAAAGAAGTTGCAGAACTACACATACAGAATGTTATCATTTGTATTAAAACAAGCATAAAGCATGTATTAAAACAAGCATCACTAAAGCAATGATATACATTTCCTATGAGTAATAAATGTTTGTAAATGCAAGTAAAAATGTGTAAGAATACACAGAAAACTTTTTCTGCGTAGAGGGCACTAGCATTTGGGTGGCAAGCAAAAATAATTTAGCCTGTGACATTTTGATGCTTACAAGGTGAAGGGATTTGTGGGATTATGTCTGGGATGTAATTATATCCCCGCATCATGTTTAACATATTCCATAAGAGCCTGTGTACCTAGCATTCTATTTTAGGAAGACAGAGGCCAGAAAAGTTTTTAATGCCTGTTTTTCTCCTTAGCCACCGTTCACTTGAATAATTCTCTTTCATGGCATGTTCCCAATGGATTTATCCTCAGAGACAGTCTTAAGGAAGAAGAAAATGTTTTCTGTATCTCAAGAGGTTTCAGCAGAAGAATCATTGTTCGGTTTTCTTCTCCCATGCTTATATCCACACCTCAGATATTTTATAGTTGTCCTCAAACCATGGTGTATTTTATGAGTGTAACAAATATTCCCTCCTACCCCCCCAAAAGAAATTAATGAAAGCCATTGGCCAGTTTGCTTCTCATCTAGACCTGGGTGAAATCTTTGCCGACGAGCCAGAAATGGAGACCCTTCTGGCCAGAATAGAATTCCTCTATTAGTTTTATTTTTTTATCCCGCCTATTTATTTTCCTGATTTTGTCATTGTAGACAGCTATCTCGAGTCCTAGAGAAAGCACAATTTTGTACATATGTGGAAAAGACAGGGAACCCTACTCACACTTACAGAATAAAATAAACCTGCAAATTTAGGCATAACACTGGGAAGAGGGTGGGAAATGGCTCTGGGTCTCATTATTTGGGGAAATGATGCTTTAAGTAGGAAACACCATGTAAAACTGAACTGACAGGTGATACGAAAAATGAACAGAAGCAGGAAAGTAAGATGTGAATCATCCCAGGGTCGTTTATCTCCAGGGGACAGGCTGCACAGATCTCTGGGCTTCTGCCCCTCAAAGGGGAGTCCCAGAGGATGACAGGTCAGCCACCAGGAAATGGCATTACGAGCAGTAAGCAGTGCCCGCTGGCTCTCTGGGGCAGTGGCCCTGCTGTCCTCCTTCTACCCCAAGCCACAAAACTTCCCAGGGCCTAGATTCTTTGAGCCCTAACAGATAGGGCTATGATTGTTCGTCCTGATCCATTTCACACTCACAGGCTTCACAGCCAGCTCCGTGTCTGTTACCTACAGTGTTCCTCTACAGCCCCAGGGATGGCTGGCTGGCTGGGTCCCCACTCAGGGCTGCAGATCTGTGCACAAACAAGTGTCAAAATGGGGGCGAGGAAGGGGAGATATGTAAATATATATATACATACATATATACATACATATATATATATAGGCAAAAACCAGAGATGACTATAAGAGAAAGACTCTTTCAACCAAACTGAGTATACACAATGTACCTAACATGCCTCGAGGTTCATATCTTTCAATCCTCGGCTCCAGCCAGAATTAGCAATACAAGCACCTATACCCCTCACCCTCCGCTAAAGCCTGCGACGCCAGTTGATTGCAACACTGTTTCATTGCCAGTTGATTGCAACACTGTTTCCAGTGTCAAAGCAGTCATTTCACCAACTAACATATGCTAGAACAATTCCCCTGCCCGAATGCCCTGTCCTGGATACATCTGCCTGTTTCACTGCTCAACCCTGCCATTATCCTATCTCCTATTGAGAAATCCAAATGACCCCCAAGAAGAATGACACTGAGCTGCTGTTGGCCCTCAATGAGTTTTGTAGTGTGGAAGGAGCAGATCTGGAGGAAGGCAGATGGAGAAGCTCTCCCTCCTGGTAGAATCCGGAGGTACAAGCCTGCCAGAGCCTGTAAAGGACAGCTAGTGGTCATGGGACGGGGAGGGGGGGCAGACTGGATGATGCTAGATCAGGCAAGGGGGGAATGAAGAAATGCAAGGAGGAGAGTACTGAAGAAGGCATCACGGTTATGGCCAAGATCAGTGCTGGGAAACAGCTGAGAAGGATCCTCCCATGAGGAAGGGAGTTTGGGGAGGTTATGCAAAGAGGAGCCACAGAGCTTTGGAGTCAGAGTGCTGGGTTCAGTCCCTACTCATCTCTTACTGACTCAGTGACCTGTAGCCTGTCACCATGTAAAAAAATATAATGTCCCCTGGGAGCAGTGAGAAAGACAGAAGAACGCATGAGAGCAGGTCTCACACACAGCAAAACCACTGTCACGACTGATGCTTTGGGCTATTTCTGCTATGGGAAGATAAGGAGATTTCTGAGGGTCTCTTTCAAGGACAGACCCAGCAGAAATACACGTTCCCAAATTCCCAATAGCTTCTCATCCGTGGCCCAGTGGACTTGATTATTTCAAGTCAGCTCCTCCTAGAGAATCTTTTTAACCAAGAGCACATTGTCAGACTTGAAACATTATGTTACAAGAGCTTTTTTCAATCAGTACTCAGAGAATGTTTATTAATAGCACACACATTCTTTGTAAGTTTTAAAAGGGGCATTCCAGGGCGCCTGGGTGGCTCAGTCAGCTGAGCAGCCAATTTCAGCTCAGGTCATGATCTCTCGGTTTGTGGGTTCGAGCCCCTCATTGGACTCTGTGCTGACAGCTCAGAGCCTGGAGCCTGCTTCAGATTTGGTGTCTCCCTCTCTCTCTGCCTCTCCCCCGGTTGTGTGTGCTAGTGCGTTCTCTCTCTGTCTCTGTCTCTTTCTCCCAAAAATAAACAAACATGAAAAAAAAAAAAAAGCAAAAGGGGCATTCTGATCTTAAGTATAAAGAGTGGTTTAACCAAAGACTGTTCTCTATTCCAATTTCTGAGAAAACATCATATTTTCACCCATTAGGCCAGGATTGTCTCATCCTTCAGTACATTTCTGTGAACAAGAGACAATAAAGGTCACAGAGAGACAGTTACAGAGTGCGGTTTGTGATCATAAAATATTAATGATGGCTGGAGACACAACTGTAGTTGCTAAAGAGTCTTTGAAAAGACAGGGCAGAGCAAAGAGAGAGAGGAACACAGGAAACACCGGAAGGACAGAGAGAATTTGTTGAGGATGGAGTGTTTACTTCTTTGCAATTTGGAGGCAGACGGATAGTAATGAGGCCCCTGGGGACCACTGGCTTGCACACCCAGGTTTTGAATTTACTGTGTCGGATTAATGTCTTGGTCCCTATTTTTCACATCAAGTGAATGTACTACTGATGAAGGCATGGATTCTTATAGCAACGTCCTCATATACATTAATCCTTATCTCACAATGATCTCATGATGCCCGTTTTATAGGGAAGGAAACTGAGGCTCAGAAAATCTAAACGATTCGATTAGAGAATGCAAACGCTTGTCTGTTTTATAACACCCCATAGAGCTCAACGAAACGACTCAAGGACGCAGCTTGTCATGTCATAGAGTTGTTAGGCTGGCATCAAGAAGTCAAAGGCGCCTAAAGATATTTCCATGAAGCTTTACTATAAGGCAGAAACTCAAAACAGAAACACTAATGAAGTCCAATCGCTGTTACCCTTTAGGCTTTGCCATCCTTTCTCCCAATTGTGTCTACGTTTCTGAAGAACTGATTTAGCAAAAAAAAACACAAAAAACAAAAAAACAAAAACAAACAAACAAAAAAAACAAAAAACAATACTAGTATAACACTTTACAAGAGTACTTTAAATATGTGAATTCACTTCATTGACTTAGTAAACTGAGTTGTAAATGAATTCTACAGCGTTAAAGTCTGTGTCTGTGTGCATCTGTAAATCTCTTTAATCCTATGCTTTGGATCCTCCTATAACTCTTCTGGAACTGATATTTACCAAAGCTTCATTACTGTAAAGATACATCATTTCGGCTATGGCTGAAATTCTTCACATAGAGACAAAAGAAAAAAAAAAAAGAAATAATTTAAAATAGCAGAAAGTGGAAAATGATGGTATCCAACATGAAAGTAGCCTAATGATTATACCTTTTCTTTTTAGCTTCAAGGCCTACAAATAATAGTTAAAATAAAAGCAAAGCTATCTCCTATCATTACCCAAAGTTGGATACTAAAATATAAAGCAGTCTGTGCAGGGTGTTTGTTTGAGCCCTCTGTCTGGGAGGCAGCATAGCACCTTGATTAAGAGGGTAGATTTTGGTTAAGAATCTAAACTACCTGGATTCGAATTCCAGCTCCGCCACTAATCTCCCGAGCAAGTTATTTCAGTGCTTTAAATCCATTTCTTCATCCTTAACATGGACATCAGAGCGGCGCCCCCTTCATAGAATCACAGGGAGAATTAAGTAAGATCATCTATGAAGAGCCCTCGGCTTAGTGCCTGGACCCTGTTAGCTCTGTTTACATTGTTGTCTGTTATTGAAGTCTTCGAGCAACCAAAAAGAAATATTTGTGGAGAAAAGAACTGTATCAGCTGCAATCTGTTCTTTTCTTCCGTGGTAGAGTGCTTTTATCTCTAGTCGGTCTTCTAGGAAGAGAGCACGGAAGCTGTTCCTGCCACTCTGTGACAGAACTTAGAAGCAATGCGCTTGCCTAAGTCGTGGGTTTCTTCTGTTGTTTGTTTGTCTGTTCACTTGTTTGTTTGTTTTCCTTAGATTCAGCCACAGAGAATAATTTAATTCTTATTCAAGATGCTCTGTAGAAGTTGTACGCACACTTTTTAAAAGCTCAGCTGGCTTTTACAAATGTGCATGAAAAGATTTTTTTAATCTCTCGATTTTGTTATATATGAAGTCAATTTTGTAGTAGATACAAAATCAGTTTGATTTTGCTGTGTAACAAAACATCCCAAACTTAGGGACATAAAATAATTATTTATTAGTTCATAACTCCATAGATCACTCATTTGGACTGGACTTAGCTAAACATTTCTTCTGCTAACTTTACCTGGGCTCACCCATGCCATTGCAGTCAACTGGTAGACCTTCCAGGAACTGGTTGGTGCTGGATAGTTCACTTGCATGCCTGGTGTTTGGCTGGGGCCATAGAGTAACTGGGTCACATACCTCCAGTGTCTTTCAGGCTACTCTGGGCTTTTTTTTTTTTTTTTTTTATAAGGCAGCTTGGTTCCAAAAACAGCAAGACATAAAACAAGTCCCAGTGAACAAACACTTGCCAGACTTCTGTTTATGCCATGCTTGTTAATGTTCCTTGACCAAAACAAATCTTATGGCCAAACCAAAATTCCAAGGATAGAGAAATAGACTCTACTTCTTGATGAGAAGAACGACAAGCTAATGTTCCCATTTTTCCCTACTATTGAAATACAATCCTCCTGAGGGAAAGTGAAAGCCACCTTGTTTCAGAGAGCATGAAACATGCAATGTGATGAAGACACTAAGATACTTACCTCTAGTTTCTGACTACAATGAAAGACCAGCAGAGTATATAGGGAAAGGGTGAGGGTGTGATCAGTTCATATTTATGCATGTTGCATCCACCGAGCTCATGTACGATGTACGGTTTAATGTTGGGAGAGAGGGCCGTAGTCCATTGATTCCAGAGACACAAAGTCCACACTACAAGATAGTTTGTGATAGCATTTTGGGAACGGTGCAGCTAGGAGTTACTGGAGTTCTCTAAAGACAGAGATCACTGTAGCGTATGTGTTTAGGGGGTGGGAAAACTCCTTGGGGGAATTGAGGCTTAAGCAAAGTTAAAGAAATGGTAGGATTTGCCAATAAAACAGTAGTGTGTTCCAATGGGATGAATATCAAGTTCAAGGGTGTTTCCATGGGCCTGAGTTCTGCACATTTGGAAATAGTGAGAAGACCCTAAAGGGCTCAGAGGGATGATAAAGCGAATTGTGTTTGTGACACAGAGTAGGTCGATTGTTTTCCGTGCCTAAATTACACCCAGCACTGAAATTCAAAATTTCAGGTCTCTAAAGGCCAGATTACTCTTCCCAAAATACTGCTCCCATCCCATCCCTCTTTTGCACTTTGAAAATATTTGATGGCCACCTTTGGTACTTAGGGTAGAGCTGAACTGTGGAGCTTAGTGTTAAATGTGCTTTAGTGATAGGCCTCAAATGGCAGAATCAGTCATCCCTCTCACCACTCCCCTCTCCCATTTCCAGAATTTTTCAGGAGCAGGTATCCCGTAAAAATTAGTTGTGGAATCTCCCTTACTCAGTTAAAAAAAAATCAGGCCTTTCTGATTGTCAGATTGTAATGTTGGGTTTTGATTAGTAACGACAGTGAGTTCTACACTCTTAGAAGCAGAATTTGGAACGAAATTACAAATGTTCTTTGAGCAAATAATCACAGGAATCTCTACCATGTAGCCTTTATCTTATATTTCAAGTATTTTTGCCTAAAGCTCTCCTTCACTACATCGGTTCCGGCAAGGGATGTTCTATCATCGACCAATACTGAATTTCCCAAGTACCCGGCACTGTCTAGAGCTTTTGCTAAATCCCACCTATCTGCTACTTGGCCAGGGCTATCTAAACCTTTATTGCCTTCTCTCCCCCCCTCTCTCTCTCACTCTCTCTCTCACTCTGTATGTATGTCTTTTACTGCCCC
Source organism: Paguma larvata (assembly GCA_030068075.1). Lineage (NCBI taxonomy): Eukaryota > Metazoa > Chordata > Mammalia > Carnivora > Viverridae > Paguma > Paguma larvata. The sequence goes on along the minus strand of CM057828.1, from coordinate 66,014,763 downwards.
AGAGACACACCTTGGAGTCAAATACGAGTTTGTAAACTAAATCCGAGTCTTCAGGCTGCGAGTGGCAGGATGTATCCCCTTCATCATATAACACAGCAGCAACAACAACACAGAGGTTCTACCAGCAAATACTTCCTAAGTCAAGTAGTATAGCAAAGAAATGTTTTTAATAGTCAAAGTTGTGAGATATTTCTGGATGGGCAGTGTTCGCCTTTCAAAAATAACAAAATCAGTTTTGGCCAAGAACCAAAACGAAGTTCAGTAAATCAGTCTCTTGATTTGTCTAGGAGTTTGAGTTTGGCAGTGGATTTTTGTTTTTCTGTAAGATTTATGAAAAGAGTGTGATTCATTTTTGAGACCTTCTCAAAATTCTTGAATGCGAGACGCTTTGTGCATAATTCTAACTTCTCTTACTGCTTCCGGACAAAACGAATCCGCACAAATCAAAGACCAGCTCCTGAGACTAGACAGCTCTAAGCCTCCACACAGGCCTGTGGAATGTGTTTATCTCCTTTCTGGAATCAGCTGACTGGCGTCTTGAGCAAAGGGACTATGACTTGCATGAATTGAACACAACCCTCTCTAAATAGTGCAGAGCCACGGGGTCCTAGGAAGCTGTGTGCCTACAATCCAATTACTGCTCTTTTAACATAAAAATCCCAGCTATTTCTTGCAGTTTATTCTAGACTTCCTAGGAAATTGGATTCACTGCTTCTAAAAGGAAGGTTTGGCAACAGGTCCTTTGGAAAGGTTCAGCTACACTCAGTATTGTGTGTTTTAGGCCCAAAATAGGAAGCTGAGAGGCCATTAGTGTGGGTTACACTCATCTGGGATACAATAGGGAAACTGAATCTCCCAAGTGCTTGCTGTTTAATAGGAAGCTTCAAATAATTACACCAAAAGCATTCCCCAAGGGAGCTTCATTCCATGTAACTCGTTCTGACACAATGTTTTTTTTTGCTTAAATGGGATTCCACTAAAGAGTTCTTTGCTCCACTGGTTAATTTAACCAACATTTACCCCTTTTGCCCTGAACCTTTGATGTTGGGAGATTTGTTTAAGTCAAATACTGAACAAATATTTCAATATAATATTTGTTCTTCCTCTCTGATATGTAGGATATTTATGATAACACAGTTTTTTAATTTTTATTCGTTTATTTGTTTGTATGCAGAGAGAAGGAGAGTCTTGGAAAAGGGCAAACAAAACCTTAAGAATGTTTTCTATTAAGTTCTGTCCACAGTATTCAAGACTTGATGTTAGCTCCTAAGTGTATATATTTATTTCACACTACAGTCATGCATATATGACTTTTTAGTGATTCATCCTGTACTTAAAAGGGCTTTGGGTTTGGTTTGCTATGGTTTGGTTTGATTTTCCCACAAAGGAGCCAAGCCGTGGCCAATTATGCAAATTAAAAATAATGGCGCAAGTACCCCAATGTTTATAGCGGCGCAGTCGACAATAGCCAAAGTATGGAAAGAGCCCAAATGTCCATCGACAGATGAAGGAGGAAAGAAGATGTGGCATATATATATACAATGGAGTATTACTTGGCAATCAAAAAGAATGAAATCTTGCCATTTGCAACTACCTGGATGGAGCTAGAGGATATTATGCTAAGCGAAATTAGTCAGAGAAAGGCAAATATCATATGACTTCACTCATATGAGGATTTAAAGATACAAAACAGGTGAACATAAAGGAAAGGAAGCAAAAAGAATATAAAAACAGGGAGGGCACAAAATATGAGAGACTCTTAAATATGGAGAACAAACAGAGGGCTGCTGGAGGGGTTGTGGGAGGGGGAAGGGCTAAATGGGTAAGGGTCATTAAGGAATCTACTCCTGAAATCATTGTTGCACTCTATGCTAACTTGGATGTGAATTTAAAAAATAAAAATAATACATAAATATATAAAATAATGGTGCAAGTGAATCATAGCTAGCTGTCGAGCAGAAACACAAATCTCTGTATCGCATACAAAGTGGCAAAGAAAATGTTACTTCTGTGTTTGTCATAACTGCTCTGTCTTTTTTTTTTTTCATGAGCTCCTACCCCATTGAATAGCAAAAGAATAACATAGCACAGTCTGATAAATTCAGTTCTAGCTAACGCTTTAAGCAGTCTCTTAAGGAAACTTACTATCATCAGGATAAATGCTCAGAACCTCAGATTTTCTTCTCCTCCCTGGCTCCCCTCCAGATCAACACCTGGAAGTTTAAGAAAGGGATTTCCGTATCCTCATGATGACCGGGAGAAGGGGACGTGACTATTCCTGGTTCTTAGTCTTCTTCTGCCTCCTCTGTTCTCCACAGCGACGTCCCCTGTTCACTTGGTTTCTGGGTAAAGTAGGGGCAAATAAAAGCATTTAGAATTTTCCATATGCCGGAGGAGAAAGAGGCTTCAGTCCCCTCCTCTCTGTTAAGAGCATTTCTGTGAGAAGCCTAATGTTTGTGAGTCCTTCCTTTCTCCCTTTGACATGTATGTAAATGTTTGCTAGCTTTGCAACCTCAACGTCCTGGGAGCCATCCCTTTCGGAACACGAATATCAAGGAACAAGGCACGGCTATCTCCCTGCGATGCTGGGATTCAGCCTAGGCGCTTTGCTCCAAGCTGGAGCCACCTTTTTATTCACAGAGATACATAGAACCTGAAACAAAGACTCTGAACGAAGGTGATTTCAAGGAACTAGACAAAGCACTACACACGCCTGAATTTAAGGTGTGGACATTCATTTACGTAAAATGAAGACTGTCATTTTCTTTTGAGCAGGAAAGTTGCGTAAGTCATTGAGAGTGTGTCCAATGATAGGCTTTCTCCCCAACGCCTCAAAATACGGCAAAAGAAGGGTGGCGGGCAGAAGTGTCTTCTACGTGGTCGATTACGTTATTTACTATTATTCCTTATAAGGCAAGGATGGTATCGACTGATATTTGACTTAAAGCCTAAGAGTAGTATTCAGGTAAAATATGCTAGTCGTAATTTGGAAGACGAAGCTTTCACGCAGGTTGTGGTTGGATGTGTATGCCGACACAGGTCTACTGAACCCCTCTTCTTGATTTAGAGAAAATGAATCATAACTAATTTCATAACTGTAATGTTTATCATTTTCATCAAAACCGCATTTTCAGTTTATCTCATGTCAAAACCAGTTTTGTTTCATTAAAAAAAAATCCGATCCGATAATCTAGCCAAGGAGAAAGAGCCTAGCTCTGAGTTTACGATGTAAAAGCAAGGGGGGAAAGATGAAATTTCTGCTTAATTATCACACTCAGGACCTCTGAAGAGTTTAGGTCTCAAGAGAGCACCACTATGCTGTTTGTGCCCCCAAATTTCGTACGCTGTCCTTGAACATCAAAACGGTCAGCTGGTCAGTTGTGGACGGCAGTACCGGGTGTCCCACAAACGGCTTCCTTGCCCTTATGTGGCTTCTTTCATCCAGGGTAAGGTGGTGACAACTCCCTCCTGGGACACATTCTGTCTCCTCTCTCCATACAAATCTCAATCCGCTTGTCTTCTTCATGCCTTACATCCAAATATCCACTTCTATCACTGATATGTTGAACTGACCATCCAAGCATAGATGTTCTTTATAAGGTATCTTAATCCTTGCCTCAAACAAGATAAAACTTCTGCTTCCATGCGCAAGTATTTCTTGCATTCATCTGTTACTTCCTAATAACATCCTCTAACGCTCCTAGAGGAACACTTTCTTCATACTTGGGTAGCTTATCTCTGCACATGGTTATTATGTCAATCCAGGAATAGCTTCTCTCTTTTCGGTTCCTTCTACTTTTGGATTGTTCTTAACATGTCACATCCAGTTTCCACTAAAAGACACCAAGTCAACATAGTTACTCCAAGCTGATTGGGCTCCTGATTCTCATTGATGAGTTTTCTCTAGTCTGAGAAATTGGCCGTAGTCCATGATTCATGATTCCGTGGAACAGGTGGCCTCCTTCCCCCAGAGAAATCCCACACGTGCCAGGTGGCATGGCTCCAGCCTCCGTCGTAAGCCCCATCCTTTTACTTTTAACCTATTTTCTTTGTATTAAAAGTGGTTCTTGTAAGCAGCATATAGTCAGCTCTTGCTTTTTTATCCAATCTGACAATCGCGGTCTTTTTTTTTTTTTTTTTTTAATTTTTTAATGTTTATTTTTAAGACAGAGAGAGACAGCATGAGTGGGGCAAGGGCAGAGAGAGAGGGAGACACAGAATCGGAAGCAGGCTCCAGGCTCTGAGCCATCAGCACAGAGCCCGACGCGGGGCTCGAACTCACAGACCGCGAGATCATGACCTGAGCTGAAGTCGGACGCTCAACCGTCTGAGCCACCCAGGCGCCCCTTTTTTTTTTTTTTAAAGAGAGACAGTGCGCACGCGCGCACACGTGAGAGCAGGGGCAGGGCAGAGGAAGAGGTAGAGAGAGAATCTTAAGCAGGCTTCATGCTCAGCACGGAGCCCAGCGTGTGAGAGCATGACCTGAGCCTGAGCCAAAATCAAGTGTTGGATGCTTAACCAACTGACCCACCCAGGTGCCCCGACAATCACTGTCTTTAAATGGGATGTTTATACCATTTACATTCCGTGGGACTATTGATATGACTGGGTTGAAGTATCACCTTGCAATTTGTTTTCTATTTGTTCCATAGGTTCTTGGTCTGTTTTCCTTTTCTCCTCTTCTGCCTTCTTTTGGATTATTTTTCATGATGTCATTTTATCTACTTTGTTGATACATTAGCACTCACTTTTTGTGGTTACTTTTAGTAGTCGCATTACCGTTTATATATATTTAAGGTAATACAGCCTCTCTTCTAGCGATATTACACCACGTATATGTGTGTCCGTTTCTCCCCTCCATTCTTTGTGCTGTTGTAGCCACACATTTCAGGTCTTCATACGTTATAAACCCCATAATACACTGCTGTTAATTTGTATTAAAAAGTCAGTTACCTTTTTTAAGTTTATTTATTTATTTTGAGAGAGAGAGAGAGAGAGAGAACAAGCAGGGGAGGGGCAGGGAGAGAGGGAAACAGAGAATCCCAAACAGGCTCTGTGCTGGTAGTGGGGCTCAAATTCACGAACCAGGAGATCATGACCTGAGCTGAAACCAAGAGTCCGGCACTCAACTGACTGAGCCCCCCAGGCGCCCTTCAATTGTCTTTAAAGAGACTGTTAAAATGAGAAAAAGTATTTTATTTTATCCTTGGGGTTACCTTTCTGTGCTTCCCCTCTCTAATTGACCCAGATTTCCATCTGACACCCCTTGCCTTCCGCCGGAAGGACTTCCCATAGTGCAGGCCCGCGGGCGATGGATTCTCTCAGCTCTTGGATGGCTCCTTCTTTTTCCGAACTTGGGGGTGGAGGCAGATTTGAATCGCGGGCTGACAGCTTGTTTTTTTTCTTTTCCTGTCATTCTTACCTTTGCTCTTTTGTGCTTCATGTGGCTTTTATCTCCGGCAACTTTTAAGCTGTTCTCTGGACCACTGTTTATAAGCCAAATTGATTACCACGTAGTTCAGTGGAATTTTCCTGATATTTCTTATGCATGGGGTTTGCTGAGCTTCTTGGGTTTATGGGTTATAGTTTTCACTGAATGGGAGAATTTTTGTCTCATTTTTTTAAGCCATTTTTCTGCCCCTTCTTTTGAAGACTCCGGTTCCCTAGTGGTATATTAGGCCATTTGAAGTCTTTCCACGGCTCAGTGACACTCTGTTCACTTTCTTTTCTGTCTCTGTGTATAATTTTGAATTGTTTTCTATCTATGTTGTCAAGCCGCTAATCTTTTCTTCCACTCCAGGATGTTTTTCTTTTCACATATTGTAGTTTTCATCTCTAGACGTTCAATTCGAACCTGCTTTATGCTTTCGCTCACTGCATTAAATCTCTCCTCTGAGCTTCCTGGACATGTGGATACGGTAATAACAACTGCTTTCTTGTCCCTGCCTGCTAGTTCTGTGTCAGTTCCAGGTTGGTTTCCATAAATAGATTTGCTCCTCATCCCGGGTTGTATTTTCCTTCTTCTTTGAATGTTGGCAAGTTTTAATTAGATGCTAAATGTTGTGAATTTCATCTTTTAGGGCGTTGGATATGTTCGTATTTCTATAAAAATTCTTCCACTTTGCTGTGAGACGGAATTAAAGTAGCTGGAGATAATCTGAGCATCTTGGGTCTCAAAGCAGAATGCTAATTTTGCCCCACTACTGGGATCAAAATCTTCGGAGTCCTCAGCCTGCTGCCCAGGCTTTATGAAGTTTTCTGCTCTGACTGATAAGAGCAAGAGCTGTTCCTTGCATTGTGTGAGCTCCAGAAATTCCTCTAATTCATTGATTTGGTTGTTTCCCTGACCTTGGGTTGTTTCCTCAACTCTGTGCATCATCTGTCATCAGCTGAGTACTTATGAGGGCCTTTGCTGATCTCCAGAGTGCATTCTCTCTCTCTCTCTCTTTCTTTCTTTCTCCCTTTCTCTCTGTAGTCATTTCCTCTTTAGCACTCTGCCCCCTGACCTCCAGCAGCATAGTGTTATGTTGCCAGCAACGGCTCCTCAACTCAGGGAGTCCACCTGGCTCCACCTGGGTCCCCTCTGCTTGTGTTATGGACTAGAAACTCTCTCCAGGCAGTAATATGGGACGATCACAGGCTCACATCATACGTTATCTATGTCTCCGGGATCCCTGCCTTTCATTGTCTGATGCCCAATGTCTTAACTGTAGTTGCATATATTTTGTTCAGTTGTTCAGCTGTTTCAGGAGGGAGCCTCAGTCCGTCCCTCTTGCTCCATCTTAGTCAGTAGTGGATGTTTTGATGTCTTTATTTTTTTTTCAATGTTTATTTATTTTTGAGAGAGAGGGACAGAGTGCAAGCAGGGGAGGGGCAGAGAGAGAGGGAGACACAGAATCCGAAGCAAGTTCCAGGCTCTGAGCTGTCAGCACAGAGCCCGACGCAGGGCTCAAACCCACAAACCAGGAGATCATGACTTGAGCCAAAGTCGGACGCTTAACTGACTGAGACACCTAGGTGCCCCTTGATGTCCTTATTAATAGTCCCTCGCTTTCAACCTCAAAAGTGGCTTGGTTTGCACAAAATAGGACATCATCACTCTACTTATAGATAATAGCTAACAACATTACAAATCGGTTTGCTGTAAATGTATTATTCTCTTTTTATAACACTTTCTCCAACATTCGGACAAAAGCCTTTCCAAAGGCAGAACCTTTCTGTTAAAGCGAGATAGGTCTTCTCAGGCCCTCTGAATTATGAATGTAAAATAGAACGAAAATGTGGCATCCTGAGGATTATTTTTATCTCGAATGTTTAATTTGTCCCCAAGACTCTACAGGGAAATGAAAGTTGTCCTTGAACCGCATTCTTTTTCTGAAGGGCAACCAATTCAGAACATGGAGACTGTGGAAGGGCAAACACTTCAGGGTCTATGTCAGGGAAAAAGCTTAATATCTTTCAGTGCCCTGAGTATTAAAAGTATTCCAAGAAGCTGGGTTAACCTGGGTTAGTATGTGAAGAGACGTGATCGACCAGACCACACAATTTTTTAGGCAATGAAAGAAAGCTCCTATTTCAACTTGACCTCTGGAGTAAGTGTAACTAGAAGTATTAAAACATTCCTTCCAGCCTCCTCAACTGGGGAAGAGAATGGCCTCGTGGGAAAGACCAATCAGGACTTTATAAGTTATCATTTCGAAGCTTTAACTTAGTTTCCACGGAGCTTAAGAAGCTTCCTCTCTTACTCCAGGTGAGTCTCAGGTGCACAAATTGAGGTTTGCGGTGCAGATGAGAAGCATGCGCTGAAGGGTCCTGCATAATAATGTACAGACTAACATCTCTAGGCAAGAATGCCCCGCAGGCTCTCAGCTGAGCGAATGATGTTGTTCTTACTTCTTATGAATGACAATGACTTTATAACATCTAAGAATTAATATTTTCCCTAAGCAATGTGTGTATTTCGGAAAGGGAGGAAGAGAGATGGAGGCAGAGAGAGAGAGAGTAAGATTGATTTTGACCCTTACACTCTCTGCTGGACTCTTAGGAAACAAAGACGCCAAATCAATTATGTCACTATGTTGTAAGTAACAGGAAACATAACTCTAATTGCTTTAGACAATAAAGACAATCTACTGTCTCACATAACTGAACAGTCAAAAGAGACTTGATATAGAACCCAACACTCTTCCCTCCCTTTCTCTCTCTGCCTCCCTGTCTCTGTCTCTCTCTCTCCTTCCCCCTTCTTTCTCCCTCCCTCCCCCTCACTTTGCGTGTGTGTGAGTGTAACCTGGTGTTAACATCATCCCTGGGCAGGCTCTGCCCTCCTCTTTTGAGGTGGCTGCAGCACTCCAAGGCTATATCCTTCCTCATATATATCTGGTGAGGGAGGGAGATCATGGGCATCAAAAGCCATTCAGAAAAGTCCTGCAGGGAGCAGCTGGGTTTCTCAGTCGGTTGAGCACCCAACTTTGGCTCAAGTCATGATCTCATGATTCGGTTCGTGATTTTGAGCCCTATATTGGACCCTATGCAGCCTGCTTTGGATTCTCTGTCGCCTTCTCTCTCTTCCTCTCTCTCTCTCTGCCCCTACCCTCCTCGTGCATGCTCTCTCTCTCTTTCTCAAAAATAAATATCTTTTTTTTAATATCCTGTAGAAGAAGCTAGCTTTGTCAGAAGCCCCAGCAAAAGTCTCCCCTTATCTCATTGTTTGGGATTGGTTTCATTGAGCTCTGTCTTGAACCAATCACCAGAGCCAGGGCTAACAGAATAGGCTTGTGGGCTTTAGTTCACTGCAAGAACTAAGGAAGGGAAAATCTCACCCTGACTTCATGGCTGAGTATAGGGAAGGAGTGACTCCCTCAATAGAAAATCAAGGTGGTGTTGGTGAGAGAGGGTGAAAGACGATGGGGAGGACAACCAACAAATGTCCCTTCGAGAAGCACATCTGCCCAGGGGACTTTGTAGGAGCCTGGACATGGGCTACCAGTGCCCACCCTGGACTGTGCTGCTGACGGCTCCAGGTGCTATTCCGGCCTGAAAAGTCTGGTGTGGGAAAGTATTCAGTGGGGGAAGCGGGATGTATTTGGAGGAGCAGGGTTCTGTGGGGACAGAATGAGATTGTGGCAATCAGGCGGTGGCAGGAGATCCAGAAAACAAAAAAACTGAAAATGGAAGTGCCTGGGGAGAGGATGGAAGCCCTAGGAGAGAAAAGAAGTCAGGAAGTACGTCACTTCCTATTAGCCCTTCGGGGCTGGGGACTTTTTCCTTTGAGTCTTGAGGAAATAATTTTTTGCTTGATGATGTAAAATTCTCTTTTCAAATTCTGTTCAAGTTCCTCCAATCTTCTTAGAAAGTTTCATCCACATCTACAGCTTGGGGCGGTGACCCGGAAGTGTGTGAGACTAGAACCGGAAGAGTAGTAAGAGGAAAGGGTGTGTTTTCCTGAGGATTTACCGAGCGCCAAGGCTGTTCTTTGTGCTTCACTTGTCCAGATGCACAACAACCCGACAAAGTGGGCTGTATTTTTAGCATCATCAACCCATTTACACAGGAGGACACTGAGGCACCAAAAGACGAAGTAATATGTCCGTCCCAGAGTTCGCGTCCTCCAGCACCGGGGTCACACTGCTGCTGAGGTGATGCGGGTCAAACCCCGCCTGCATCCTGCTCGACAAAGGACTGCCGTCCATGAAGTTTAGGCTGTAGCAGTGGCTCGGGCCAGGACCAATGCAGATGGACCTTGAGCCTACACAATCCCTAGAGAAAATGCCTCCTTAAATTAAACCTCGGTCCTCGGTTTCCTCGCTTGCCGGAAACCGGTACCGGCCCTGTAGGCAGCAAAAAGGGAGGAGGAGCCCATGGAGAACAGAGAGCGTTGGTGCCAACACATGTCCCCGGCCACCCGTGAGTGACACTGGGAAGAGCGTCTGACAAAACTTCCCTTTTACCAAATACACCAAAGGAAGGAATTCAAGGGAATAGAAAGCAGGCACCTGGGCTACCCAGGAATTAGCTGAGACAGCTTCCGGTTAGAAAGACCAAAGATGGCCGTCTGTAGGAGAAGACACGTGACCCGAGGCTCCAATCGGACTGTTAATACCCGCAGATCTTCAAGTCTTTCCTTCATGGACACTTAGCTCACTTGAGTAGCCACTCAAGTGTTTTTTGGAATTGGATGGCGTGTAGATTATAAATATCTCTTGCATTCTGCAAGCGGGACAGTGCTGCTTCCAGTCTCAACTGGGGCTAATTACCAATAATTTGATTTACAAATTAGAGCAAATCCTGCCCAAAACTCAAGAGATCTCCAAATTTCAAACACAGAGACAGAAAGGGTCTGCAGAGAGGCATTGCATTTTCTTGGTAAACCGTTCCTTGTCGTTATCTTTTCTGATGTCTTTGTGAGCTTCCCAGTACTTGTCACTTGATTTCAGGGATCCAACTGGACCTTACGACAGGGGATTTGCACCACAATCTGTCACTATAAAGCAGCTGGAAGCTTATTTGAAGAATAAATTCAGCCTTCGAGAGAACATGGTGGGAAGAATAAACCCAATAGCACGGCCTATGAAGGACATTTATCTTTTACAAAATGCCAAAGTGGTTTTCAGAGTGTTAATTTCATGTTGCACCTCAAGCAGATTACTCTGAGGGCACAAAAACAAGACTCAAAATACAATCATGGCAAATGAAGCAGAAAGAGCAACACGGAGGAAAGGAAAACATTATCCCTACAATAATCAATGGCTCATATATTTGAATTATGGGCCACTCAGACAGCTTTTAAAATCCTCATCAAAGCTGACTGCAAAACTCCATGACACATTTAGGAATATAAAAATTTCAAATCTCTTTTTATTTTGCTGTTGGCTAAAGCGGAGAAGACTCAAAACTGAAGACCCATAGTAGGTAGCAAGCAGTGGTGAAAGGGGGGGCAACTCAAGACTTAGAAACCTGGCTCCATTTCTCACTGACTGTGTGCCCTTGGTGGAGCTACCTAACCGCCTTCAGCCTCAGTTTCCTCATTTCTAAAATAGGGATAATAATCCAGTCTCCTGGGATGTTAATAGATTAAATAAGGGAATACCTGTAAAGGGTTCAAAATAGTATCTGAATATGATAAGTGCTCAATAAATGATAGCTTTTAAAATTACAGTCAATCCTTTTTTTTAATGTTTATTTATTTTTGAGAGAGAGAGCATGCCCGCATGCACTCATGCTCGAGTGAGTGGGGGAGGGGCAGAGAGAGACACACAGAATCCCAAGCAGGCTCCAGGCTCTGAGCCCATGGTGGGGCTTGAACCCATGAACCATGAGATCATGACCTGAGCTGAAGTTGGCTGTTTAACCAGCTATAACATCCACCCAGGGGCACCTAAAATTACAGTCGGTGTTTGAACACCACCAGTTTGAAGTGTGAGTGTCTACTTAGACGCAGATTTTTTTATATATAAATATAGTCCAAATATGTATTTTCTCTTCCTTATGATTTCCTCAATGCATTCTCTTTTCTCTAGCTTACTTTATGGTAAGAATATAATATGTTTTCAATTCAACAATGTATAGAATACATATGACATGCCAAATATGTGTTAATTGACTGTATGTTACTGGTAAGACTTCTTGTCAATAGTAGGCTATTAGTTAGATTTGGGGGGAGTCGAAAGTTAAATGTGGATTTTTGACTGTGAGGGAGACTAGCGCCCCTAACTGCCATGTTGCTCAAGGGCCAACTGTATTATTATTTTATGATTGTTAAAAGTATAAGTAAAAAGTTTTAACATTCTGAGTTTTAAAAATTGCTATTTAAGCCTTCGGGGAGCATCTGGTAACCATCCAGGAGGCACTTCTGTCTCACATTGAAATAAAACCCCCAGACCCTTTGGGGGTCTTGCATCCTCTGCCTTCCACTCCCTCTATGCTGTGTGCTCACCAAGGCGCATAAATTACCTGAGTATCTCCTACCCTGGCTTATGGGTAACTTATTTATCCAGGCCGCCTTGCTACGTTGCACGTTATGAAGAGGGTTTTTATAGATCATCAACTAACTTTCTGGATAGGTTCGAGGGGCAGGAGGCTGCTACTAATTTTACCAATGTCCTCTATATCTCCAATTATTTACGACAGCACTGACTAGAGCAACAGACTGGAAATAGCCTAAATGTTACGTTTAAATACACTGCAGTGCATCCAGCATCGTGCAGCTAGAGAAACAAATGAGGACACTCTGTGTACGCATAAGGCACTGTTACCAAGATGCAGCTTTAAGTGCAAAAAGCAAAAAGCTAACAACGCGTATCTGGCCATTAGCGTGGGAAGAAAGGCAAGGAAAATACACATGTGTACACATCCACACACACACACACACACACACACACACACAGTATGAATCAGGCTACTGGGGGACAGTGTTTGAAGGGGACACTTTTCACCTCAGGCCCTTGTGACTTCTGAATTTTGTGGGTTCTTCTGAGTTTTTTGTCATTGTTATTGTTGTTTTGACTTTTGGATCCTGTACCGTGTGACTGTACTACCTCTTTTAAAAACAAACAATATTAAAATAAATGAAAGCTAACGCATTCATTTGGCCATTTAAAAATTAAACAGAAAAAAGTTAAATAGAAAAAAAATTATCTAGAAAGTTCCCAGAGAAAGGGTTATATCTATCAGGAGTAATGACAAAGATCCAGAATTTTGTCACTAACCGACGCGCTGAGATAAATGTCCTTAATCGAAAAAGTTAGGTAAAGACTATTCATAATGAAAACACAAGTAAGTGCCTTAGAAGCAAGCTAGCTAGAGGCAGGAATCGGGGAAAAGCTCACCTTCAGAGGCTTTCCTCCTTTCCTCTTAGTTTCCCAACTTAAGGGAAGAGAAAGGGTCGAGTGACTGACAAAGACGGGGACTCCCCAGGGGTATTTGGTAGCCTCTCTGACCAGAAGGCTGAGTCCGCAGGCGTCAGGAGGTGTGTGGGGAGACTCCAGCCTCTCCGGGGTGAATAAAGCGTTCTCCTCTGTTGAAGTTCTAGGAAACTTGAATGTGTGAATGGCCACTCCGACCCTCCCAGAAGAGGGTGTACATTTCCCAAACACTTGACCACTAAAGCAGAGCCCGCGTTTGACTCAAGCTCCTCAGAATACTCACTGGAACCCTGGTCCATTCAGAGTCCTGGACAGGGCAGGACAGAGGAATGCCTGAGACAAGAAACATAAAAGGGGGCGCCTGGGTGCCTGAGTCGGTTGAGTGTCTGACTCCGGCTCAGTGAAGAAAAGAAATTCAAGGCTCAGATCCTGCAAGGTGTGTCAACAGATTACATAATGATTTTCCTAAAATTAAAAAAAAAAATCTGTTTATATATATATATTTGTTTTATTTCTCTTTTAGAGTTGGGTACTCATCTCCTTTGAAAATACTAACTTGGGTCACCTGGGTGGCTCAGTCGGTTAAGCGCCTGACTTTGGCTCAGGTCATGATCTCGCAGTTCGTGGGTTCGAGCCCCACGTGGGGCTCTGTGCTGACAGCTCAGAGCCTGGAGCCTGCTTCAGATTCAGATTCTCCCTTTTTCTCTGCCCCTCTGCCACTTGTTCTCTCTCTTTCTCTCTCTCTCTCAGAAATAAATAAACATTAAAAGAATTTTTAAAAAAGAAACAGAAAAAGATTAGAGGAAGAAAAGGATAGTGGAGTCTGGTGGCCTCCCTGGAACCAGAAACAGGAAAATAGAACGAGTAGGGAGGAGCGATGGGGTAGGTGGGGCCAGGCTCAGAGGGAAGCAGGCACACCCAAGAGTGAAAGGAGGAGGCACTGAGCATGGTGTCTATAGTGACTGCAATACCAGTTTAGGGTATTCTGTTATTTTTTTAATACAAATTTTGTGTCTTAACCATTTCCATGTTGACATACCAGAGAGTTAGAGGCAAATTTTTCTTAGAAAGCATTCTGACCACAATTCTCCCTTGGTTAAAACCCTTCCAAGGTATTTTATTAATAATCTAAAAATTAGTACATTCTCATTTCTCGCATCTCTAGTGAGAGTGAGAATATTTTCTTTAGTTTATTAGTCGTCTCTATTTCTCCCCAAACAAGTTTGCACTCCAGCCTGATTTCATACCTCCTTAGTGCTGATTGTTACCTGGGAATGGGGCTGGGGGTGGGGGTGGGGAGGCAGACTGGGCCCTGGCGGTTCTCAAAGTGTGTCCCTTCTTCATTTGAATAAGAACTTTTCTTTAAAGGTCCTCAAGAATGAATGGCTTCCCCGGAACTGCGACTGAAGACATTCTTAACCTCACCCACTTGAAGCCATCCTAGGGGTTCCCGGCAGCTAACGCCTACCCATGGCAACAAGGTGACGGCGTGGGGTTTATCTCTGCCGTGACCCCATCTCCCCCATCAGGGCTCCGAGCCGCCATGCCCCGATTTCCTGCCCACTGTGATGGCTGTCTGCCCCTACTCGAGGAGCCCCACCTGGACATGTCTTCCTGGTCCTGTCGCCTACCAGGATTTCCCTCTAGTAACTAACTGTCCTGCCTGCCTCAGCTCCTCCTTAATAAGTTAAGGGCGTGAATGTGCCTGACCTGCTAAAAGACCGATTTACAGGTCTGACACAACAGCAATGGCTTAACCCAAAGGGATCGTTTTAATGGTAATAATAGCCACCATTTAATAAGTGGTTAGCATATGCTAAGTACTTTAAAGACATTATCTAAATCACATTAGGCCCTGGAGTTACGTTATAATTATCTCAATTTTATACAGGAAGAAAATGAGGAGTAGAGAGCCAAGTTATTTGTCCAAGGTCACACAGCTGCGAGCCATCTGCACTTTAGTCCCCGCAGGAGGTGCGCGGTGGGGAGAGGGCTGGGTCCTCAGCATCTCACAAGCCCAAAGAACCAAACACTTGGAATTAGGCCTGTATTCCGAGGTTTGTCTACACTGCTTTCAAAATCTTGGCTAAATTACAACTTCTCTGGCCTTAGTTTCCTCGGCTGACAATGAGGGTAAGTGAGACCTTGTTACCTTGGAAGACTGGAGATAGACCGGTGAGGTAAAAGGGAAAACCAATTTGTTAGCCCTCGAATTCTGCACAGACGAAAGGCATTTCCGCCAGGGAGCAAAGCACGCTGGTTGCGTGCGGGACTAGACCCTGGTCAGTCCTTTAACTGACCAAGTCTCTGAGCTTAAGATGCTGAGTTTCAGTGGAAAAGCATCTGTGAGCTGATTTCCGGTTGCCATTTTACCTTCAGAAATATGATAGTTGACATTACAACATTTCTTCTAGTAATGATAACCCAGTTTATGTGTTTTCCCTGAATTGCCTTCATACTACAAATAAACCAAAGGTCATAAATTAAACATTTATTATCTCTTTTTCCTCCACTCATATGGACCTCAAAAACTGACACTTTTACCTTGAGATGACTTTAAAAGTTGAAGAAAAAGAGGAAAACAAGAAAAAGTCTGTAGGTGCAAATTCGTTGGAATTTTGTTTACAAATAGACCAAGCTACCCACCCCCCCAAAAAAAAGCACTGGACTCTCACTTGAATGCCGGCTCCATGGTCTCCCTTTGGGAATAGCCTTATAAGTGAGGCTGCTTCAGGACAAATGTCATGTGGCTAGAGCTGAAGCTCTGAGGACTTCAGGTGAATTTTTTGGGCTGTCACTTAATTTAATGTAACCTCTTGGTCACGGAGAATCGGACAAAAAGGCAAACGGTAGCCTGGGCAGTGGCCTCCAGTGCAATTGTAAGGGTTTTACTTCCCGAGTCGATTAGATTTCCTCTCTTCAAAAGTTTGAACATGGTTCCATAGGGAGAGGGCTAGTAGTGGATACTGGAAGGAAAACTACAAGAATCACAGAGGAGTAACACAGACAGTAAGCATAAGAGGAAGCAGCAATCTTGTGTCCAAAGAGGTATCTGAGCGACCAGGTTGAGCAGAGTGCCCCCCCCACCAACCTGAGTTGGACATGTGTTGTGAATGAGATACGAGATTCCAGAGTTGTATTTACTACAGTATAATGTGGCCTGACTGATACAGTTCCTTTATGTCCTTTTAGTCACACTAGGAATGGCTCTAAAGTTTTCTCCTTTTTTGTCGTCTTATTCATTCTCTACATTTAGTCTCAAGTATGATCGTCCTTTAGTGTAGTTTTTTTAATGTTTATTTATTTTCAGAAAGAAAGAGAGTGGGGAAGGAGCAGAGAGAGAGGGTGATAGAATCCCAAGCAGGCTCCACGTTGTCAGCACAGAACCCGACGCGGGGCTCAATCTCACAAACTGTGAGATCATAACCTGAGCCGAGGTGAAGAGTTGGAGGTTTAACCAACTGAGCCACCCAGTTGCCCCACGTGTAGTTTTAATACCACTTTTATAGGTATCCCTCCCTAAGGAAGCCATATTTCCAGATGGCTATAGCTTCACTTGACTTTCCAGCCATCACCTTAAACTCCATTCAATTCTATTCAGAGGCATTTATTGAGTATTCACTATGCACCTGACAACCAGCAGGTTGCCGAAGATGCAGAGGTTAACAAGACAAACAGGTAGTTAAATAGGTTACCTTAATTTCCACTCAATAACTTCAAAGAAAAATCAAACTTACTACACAACTAGACGCATTTACTCAAATACCCAATGGCCACCGTGAACAGTTCTTTCTCCTCATCCTTAGCCCAGCATGGGAGGGAGTGTGGGCTGTCTTCTCATCCTCCTTCCCTGCATCCAAACGGACACAGATTCCTTTGTTCTTTCTGGGGAAATGCTACACAAAGTGCCCCTCTACTCTTCATCCCGTGGACATAGCTTGAGTCCCTCTTCTTTGTGTCACCACTTGCTGGCTTCTCTGCTTCTCTCATCCACCGGCCCCAGGTAAGATACATCTAGATTTCTAAAACCCCATGCCTTAATGTTACCCATTCAACAACACTAAGTGACTTTCCTAATGTTCCAAACCCCATTCTTTCTGTGGTTTTCATCATCTTCCCCAAATATATGTTTCTACTTCTCTAAATAACAAGAGTAATTTAGCTGAATTTATTGAGCCTTTGGTATGCAACTGGTACTACATTAAGTATTTTTGTTCACTCTTTCATTAAATTCTTTTTTTTTAATTTTTTTTAATGTTTATTTATTTTTGAGAGACAAAGAGACAGAGTATGAGCAGGGGAAGGGAGGAGAGAGAGGGAGACACAGAATCTGAAGCAGGCTCCAGGCTCCGAGCTGTCAGCACAGAGCCTGACGCGGGGCTCGAACTCACGGGCCGTGAGATCATGACCTGAGCCGAAGTCGGCCGCTCAACCAACTGAACCACCCAGGCACCCATTTTTCATTAAATTCTTGACTAAAATTCTATGAAATAGAAGAATCATTAACCTCATTTACAGGCAAGGAAACTAAGGCTTGAAGAGGTGAAGCCCAAGGTCAGGGAGTAAGTGGTTTTAAACTGGGGTCCTAAATCATGCTCCCTTCTGGAACGTGGGAGCAGGGATCATACTTCATACTCATTTGTAGACCCACAGCTTTGAGCACAGTGCTGAGCAAACACTAATTGTATTGTAATAGCTATCAATTGATTAAAATACGGTCTCTAATCTATTCTGGTAAAAGAATGAGGTATTCTTAGATGTCTGAAATCGCCTCTGTGGAGAATATTGTTTCAAAGCAATATATGTTGATTTTTCTTTCTTAAAAGGGGCAAGATCCATGAGAGATCAGAAGGAGGAATAGGTTTGAGCCAGTAGCCTGGAAGTTAAAAAAAAATAATTAAAATAAAAAAGACAACATAGTTATAAAAGAGCCAAAGAGTTAGTTTCTTCTCTCAACTTTTTGTTTGTTTGTTTGTTTGTTTTATATTAAAAGATACTGCCTTGGAGAATTCCATTAAGGGGCACAGAGGAAGACTGGATGGATTGCGGGGAGAGGTACCAAGAAAGTGAAACATGGTCCAGCCAGTACTTGTGAGCAAAGTTGAGGGGCTCTTAAAACCTGCCGTGTGATTCTGAACATTTATGCACAGTCCAAAGTAGCCTAATCCATACTGCCCAATTAAATGTTTTTCTAAAAATTCTAATTAAGGGCTTGCCATGTGGGGGACCAAAGGATTGCCTACCCCTTCCCAAAAAGAGATATTTCAAGTTCCACTGAGAAAAAAAGGAGGACAGCAAAAAGAAGGAGTGAAGAATCCTCCTAAAATACCTCCCGAACCATTCGAGTATAGAGTGAGACGAAAATGAGGTTAGTAGTTAGGAAGTGTTACCAAGTGTAGTAACAAGAGTTGCTCAGTTTTCAGGAAATAGAATATGATAGAATGATCAAACACTGAACACGGTTTTACCTGTTTATCTCTTCAGTCATCACTGGAAACCTCAACTATCCTGGTGCAAGTGAAATATGAAAATGCCAATAGTGGTTCTTGCTTGATGGATGCTGAATAGAATAGCAAGAGTTAGACCTAGTTAGACCCAGAGATGGAGGAGCACAGAGCCCTGATTCTGTCTGCAGCTTGCGCTGATGGCCTCATGCCTGGCACTCAAAGGCATCAATTTCCATACATGTAAAACAAGCAGCGTCCAACATCCCTCCCAAACCAAAAAGTATATTATTTGACATACATAGCATATCACATATGACAGGTCACATATGACAGACCCATGGCTAACATCCTATTCAATGTGGAAAAGCTTTCAGCTTTTTTACATTGGATTATTTGTTTTTTGGTATTGAGTTGTATAAGTTCCTTGCATATTCTGGTTATATATTAACCCCTATTGGATACATCATTTGCAAATATCTTCTCCCATTCAGTAGTTTTGCCTTTGTTTTGTTAATTTCCTTTGCTGTGCAAAAGCTTTTTATTTTGTTGTAGTTCCCAATAGTTTATTCTTGCTTTTCTTTTTCTCACTGAGGAGAAATATTCGGAAAAATGTTGCTAAGGCTCATTTCCAAGAAATTATTGTCAGTGTTTAATTTTAAAAGTTTTATGGTGTCAGGTCTCACATTGAGGCCTTCGTTTTGCATTTATTTGTGTCCATGGTTTGAGAAAGTGGTCTACTTTCATTCTTTTGCATGTAGCTATCCAGTTTTCTCAACACATTTATTGAAGAGACTGTCTTTCTCCATTTTATATTCTTGTCTCCTTTGTCGTAGATTAATCGACCATATAAGCATGGGTTTCTTTCTGGGCCCTGTAACCTGTTCTATTGATCTGTCTGTTTTTGTGCCAGTACCATACTGTTTTGATTAGTATAGTATTTCTTGAAATCTAAGATTATGAAACCTCTAGTTTTGTTCTTCTTTTTCAAGATTGCCTTGGCTGCTTAGAGTGCTTGGTGGTTCCACACACATTTTAGGATTATTTGTTCTAGTAATGTAAAAAGTACTGTTGATAATTTAATAGAAATTGCATTAAATTGGATTGTTTTGGGTAGTATGGACATTTTATTTTTTAAGTTTATTTATTTATTTTGAGAGAGACAGAAAGAGAGCACAGAGAAATAAGAGAGGGTCAGAGAAATAAGGGGATAGAGGATCCAAAGCAGGCTCTGTGCTGCCAGGAGAGAGTCTGATGCGGGGATCAAACCCACAAATCATGAGATCGTGACCTGAGCTGAAGTCAGATGCTCAACCAACTGAGCCACCCAGGTGCCCCAACATTTTAATAATATTGAACCTTCCCATCCATGAAAACGGTATATCTTTCCATTTCTTTGTGTTCCTTTCCATTTCTTTCCTCAATGTTGTATAGTTTTCAGATTACAGGTCTTTCACCTCCTTGGTTCAATTTATTACTAGGTATTTTATTCTTTTTGGTGCAATTGTAACTGGGATTGTCTTCCTAATTTCTCTTTCTGCTATTTCATTATTAGTGCATGGAAACACAAAAGATTTCTGTATATTAATTTTGCATCCTGCAACTTGACTGAATTCATTTATTGGTTCTAATAGTTTTTTGATGGAGTCTTTAGGGTTTTCTATATATAGTATCATGTCATCTGCAAATAATGATAGTTTTATTTTTTTATTATCAACTTGGATCTGTTTTATTTCTTTTTGTTGTCTGTGGCTAGACTTCCAGTACTATGTTGAATAAAAGTGGCAAAAGTGGACATTCTTTACTTGTTTCTGATCTTAGAGGAAAGCTGAAGCACAGAGCAGCTTGGGATTCTCTCTCTCCTTGTCTCTGTCCTTCTCCCCTCCAATCCCTCTCTCTCAAAATAAATGAATAAACATTTTAAAAAAGAAGAAAACGACTTAAGAGACATATCAATGAATTGCAATGTGTGGGCCTCATTTTGATCAGAACAAACTATAATTGATGTTGAGAAAACAGGGGTGATTTGAATACTGACTTCATATTAGATGATTTGGGACAATTTTTACTAGTCCTTTACTTATTGTGATTGTGATTTTTAACAAGAGTTTGTTACTTTCAAAGATACCAAAACATTTATTGATCACGTGTTGTGATGTCTGAAATTCAGAATAATCCATTGAGGAGAGGGGAAGGTGAGGGATGCAGATGAAACAAGACGGGTCATGAGTTGACAATTATTAAAGCCGGTGTTTGGACGTCAGGGGGAAGGGGTAACACTTCAGTGTTTGCTTAAAGTCTTCCCTGACGAAAAGCCTACGTAAAACATTGTCACTTTTACTAAAATATGAGACACTAATCTGTTATTACCAACTTGATCTGATTTGATGAGATATGGTAGGATATGAGAGAGTTAAGAGGTGGCATCGACAGAGTTTGCTGATGGATCGGAAATGGGGGCTGGAGAGAGGGAGGCATCAGGGAAGACTCCCAGACTTCTGGCCTTCATAACTCCTGGGTATTGGTGCCAGTTATTGATACAGAGAACACAACACCAGCAGAGGTTTGTGTAGGAAGATCCTGACTCAGGTTTTAAATGTGTTGAACTTTAAATGCCTTTAAGGTGTCAAGTAGGTTCAATAAATGCCTGCTTAATGAATGAATAAACTAGCCAGCCAATGCCGTGAAATTCAATAGCAGTATTTCTTAAACATTTTTTTGGGTTATGGATTCTCTTGTGAATATGTTGAAAGCTGTAAGCTTTTATTCTCACATAAGCACAAAATTTCACACATAACTTTGGAGCCATGCACAGAACCTCTAGGGATACTTAGACCCCAAGTGAAGAACCTCTGTTGCCTTTCATTATAACGATCATGTCTCCTTTGTCTGGAACTTGATAACTCTCTCTGTAAAATACAAATGGCACAAGTTTGAATGTTTTTAATTGCCTTTCTTGCTTCCTCATCTCTAACGCAACATAAATCTCAAAAATTAAAGGAAAATTATAGCCTTCCTCTTGCTCCTTCACCAAATAACACAGTAATTAAAGGCCCAGCAAACTTGAGATAGACACTGGCTTTTCAGTACAGCCACCTCTGTGCTGCCTTGTATAAGAAGAGAATGTGCCAGAATAGGAGTGAAGAGATTTGGGTTAAGTGTCTGTGTAACCTTGGGCGGTCCACTTGTCCTCCTTGTGCTTCGTGAGATGAAGATATCCCCAGCTTCAGGGTCAACTTTACGAGGTACCCTGGCCATCTTGATCACAGAAGGAACTTAACTTGTTTCCCCTCTGAGAGCTCGGGTGGTTTGTCTTGGTTCTTGGATCTAGAGAGAGGACGTGGCTCCGGTCGTCTCTCTGCTTCATGAGCTGGACAATCTTTCAACTCAGAAACAAAAAAGCCCTATTTGCCTATACCTTACTCAGTTTTCCAGCCATTGGCAGATTGGCCAGGTCCATTTGTAATGGTTTTCGCACTTGAGAACAAGTGGTCATCTGTTCAGCTGTCCGGGCCTAGACTGCTACAGTGGCTCATTCTCCAGCACCAGTCTGGCCCTGCCCCCGCACCTGGCCTGCTGCCTGCTCTCCCGGGCTCACCTCCAGGAGCGGGGCTCCTGAGTTGACCGTCGCTAAACTCCCAGCCACATACTTATCCCTTTCCATTCTAAAGACCACATGTTTGCTCCACTTAGATGAGAGACCAGGCAGCTTGAGTTTGTCCATGCCTCCCTGCATGCACTCTTGCATGGGCTCTAGAGGTTGGAGTCTCTGCTCTGCCACACCAGGAGTCAACACATTAATTCTCATAACATCCCAACGAGACAGATGCTATTATTATCCCAATTTTATAGGTGAGGAAACCAAAAGCTTCATGAGGTTAGGTAATTTGTCCAAGACCACAGAGCAAATAAGTGGTGGAGACAGAATTCGAAGAGGGAGTCTGACCATGTACGTCACTACTGCACTTCTGTTATTTCTCCCAGACCAGAAAAACCGAAACTTTTCTAGGTATACAAGCAAAAAGAGATTGACTGCTCTTTTATGTACTATGATGTGCTTATGAAATTGTTAGAATTATGTGCTTCCAATGAAGTGCCCCCAAATTACGTGAATTATGTGCTCACAAGAGTTAGAAGGCCTGGGAGAGCAAAGCCAGGCGGCTGCCAATAAGTGGTTTTGGTCATTGGCCCCAAGCTACGACCCAGAGTTTAGGATGCCGTTGATGCCAACGAGAGATCGGAAAGCCTCAGGAGCCACTGCTGAAATCAGCACTGCCCCACGATCCCAAAGCCAGTGACTGGCAGAGGGAGGTGGAGTCTGGCTAGACACTGGAAAACTCATCCACTGAAGCCTGTATGTGCTGGGGGATGAATGGTTTCTGCCTCCATCTGCCTCCCAAATATCAACTCATTGACTGAATACAAATCATATGGAGAACCCTGATGAAAGGGAATCTGAGAAATGTAGTTCCTCCCAGGAGGAAGCATTGTAGTAGCAGAATAGTTGCCAGAGGGCAAATGTACTGAACAGAAAATATCCGATGCCTCTGGAGCTGACGCGGTAGCCAGCCTCCAAGTTGTCCCTCAATGATCTCCACCTCCTGGTGTCTACACTTGTAGACCATGCCCACATTTGACCAGGGTTAGTCTGTGCGACCAATAAAATATGGCAGGAGTGGGTTATGAAAAACGATCACTTCTGTTTTCAGAGTGCTCTCTCTCTCTCTCTCTTTCTCTCGGATCTCTGGCTCTGGGAAAAGTGAGCTGCCATGCTGTGGAAAGAATCAATTAGGGGCTAAGGAAAGAAGAAACAAAATGATGCACGAAGAGGAGCAGAGGAAGAGCAAGGCACTGGGCACTGGGATCTGGAAACACTCCAGTGAAGGCCAGAAAATCCGAGAGGGGCTCTGCATTTTGAAGGATGTTGGTCACATGTCTTCCTGGAGCATGGTTGTTTTATCATCCCTCAGTGCCCATGAGGGTGTGGCTAAGACCCTAATTATGCATAGAGCCCTAAAGGCAAACTTCCCATTAAGACACGAGGTAGCAGAAGAGAGTCTGCGCTCACTGCAACAGGACAGCCTAACGGGCACACATTATCGACGTGACTACCATCCTCTGTGACGTATTCCAGAAAGCCTCCCACCCTCTGTGCTTTGAAGACCAGAAAATCCGTGCTTGGAACACACTTCCTTTGTTGCTGGCATGGAGGGGGAGGCCCTCGTTGGAAGACCTGGCCTGGCTCCTTCAGGACTCAGGTCCCAAGGACGTGGCTTCTCTGCAAGAGAAAGATGCACCTCCGGCAAGTCAGAGGAAGGAACCCAGAGCTGGTGAAGCAGCAGAGAATACCCAGCCACTAAGTTTATGACGTCACTCCACTTCTTTCTCTATGGGAAGCTCAAATTGGTATGAAAATCGCCTTGTTCAAAATCCGTACAGTTACATGTTAGCCACCCAAATGCTTTGCCAGTGCATTTGTCCAGGCAATCCTCCTTCTTTAAGGGGTCGGGCCTTTGGTTTTTTTCTACAAACATTTTTAGAGCCCCGAATAGAAGTTTTTCCTGCTTTTCTTTGTCCCGGGTGCCTTGACTCTTCACCTCTGCCCCCCGTTCTTCCTTCCAGTCTCTCCCTGAACACCACGGGACAACCATCCTGCTCACATGCCCGCAGTGCTCCCTGCAGCGAGAGAAATGCTTGAGAGGACTATCTTCAGGTCTAAGGTGACGATGAGGGAGGCAAAAAGGCAGGAGAAAGGCCTAGAGAAATCAAAAGGGAAAAGAAGGTAGGTTTTCCAGTCTGAGCCAAGTCACCCAAGAGCGACTCTCAAGCCCACCTCATGGCCACCTTAGTAGACCATTTTTCTCAAAGGCGTCGCTCCTTTGCCCATGTCGAAAAAGCTGTGTTATGAGAGGCTCTGGTCTTCACTCCTCAGGGAAGAACTAGCTACGGTATCGGTCAAATCTCATCTTCCAGTCCTGTGTGCCATTTTCCCATGCTCCCCACGGAGACGTCCAGAAAAATTGAAGGACTCCGAGTCCCAGGGGAGGACGTGGGGTGATTATCAGGTCCCGCACTGCCAAGGGGCATGGCTGGGTGAAGGGGCTTGTTGAAGCTGAGCGGGACCTGGTGAGCGTAGAAGCAGCGGGGAACAGCCTGCGTGGGGGCCTGTGGGGAAGAGTGTCTCTGGCACTGCCTGTCTCCTCTGTTCTGCGGCTGCAGCTGCCTGCGTCAGCGTGGGGCGTGGGTGATGATCCTGGAAACTGCCTATTTCCGTAATTATACTGTGTTTTCAGTATATTAATTTTGTTTTCCACTTGTTCAACTTATTCATCGGGTCATAAATTTGCAGCTCTAGAAATACGTATAATTTTAAGCACATCCCTTTAGAAGCAACAGAATGCATTCTTTCTTCTTCCACTGAAGAGAAGAACCAGCCTCATTTGGGGGGAGGTCTGGGGAGTGGGCGATATGCCATTTCCCACCCCAGCGGAGATTCCTGCAGGATGGCAGGACTGGACTTCTTCTCTTCCTCACAGTGAAGAGCAGAGAGAGCCAGCTACCCAGGGGGAATGGCCCAGCCTGGGCGCAGAGGAGTGGGGCTCCCAGCCCGGGGGAGGGGAGCCAAGAAATCTTGCCTTGTCATTGCTGCGCACGTGCAAGGAGGCGGGAAACAACAGGCCAGCTTACAATTTTAGCCACGGCCCTGTCACCAGCGGTGGATGTAGGCAAAGCAACCCAGTGAGTAGCACCAAGAGGTGCCTCCGCAGCTCGCTGGCGAGGAGAGAGTGCCGGGGGCTGAGAAATGGCTCTTTAGGAGAGCTGCAATGTCATGCAGGAGAAGGGTGGTGGCCCAGGGGAAGGGACTTTGTTTCTGACCTCCGGGAACAAATCCCGCGGCACATCCCGGGCAGCGGAAGTTGGCTCAGGAAGGGACCACAGTCCTACACCAAGAGTGCAGCGGGGTTAAGGCCAGGCAAAGACTCGGGCTTGTCAATTATCTCCTGAGGTCACGTTTGCCTTTTTCTTTGTAGTCAGCCTGTGTATTGTTATGTACATAACACATCTGTGTGCATCATGGAAAATTTGAAACTTGACGCAGGCTCCTTCTTCTTACTTACATCCTTCTGTACCTAGACATCATGCTCCCCACGTTCGTGCTGTCTGGTTCTGTCTTGACGCTCCGCCAGTGATCTAAGCCTTTACTAGTTTCCATGAACGTTATTGAAAGTTGGGTGCAGGGAGGTCACAAGGGGAATCTTACTACAGAGCACACGCCATTTCACTCTAAAACTCTTGTAGATATCATAACACCCACCCCCAACACCACTGATATGAAATGATGAGGAGGGCACTTCACACCTCTACGGAATTCTTCCCCATAGCCACCCACCTCAGTTTATCGATAGGAAAAATATCAGGCAAATTCAAATTTTTCTACAAAGTGTCTGGTCAACAATCCTTAAAACTGTCAAGGTTCGGACAAACAGGAGACATCTGGGAAATTGTCAGAAACCCCAAGAGACTAAGGAGACAAGACAACTAAATTCAACAAGGTGACCTGGATTGGATCCTGGAACCAAAAACGGGGGTAATAATTTACTGTAAAACCTGGTAAAAATCCAAATCAATTTACTGTAAAAACTGGTAAAACTCTAAATAAAGTCTGAAATTTAGTTAATAATAATGTACCAATATTAATTTCTTAAGTTTGACAGATATACAATATTTGACACTAATATTAGGAGAGACTGGGTGAAACGTATACAGGAGTCCTACATCATCTTCGTAACTTCTCTACAAGCACCAGACAGAGGGTGGCCACACCACAGCTTAGCCCCCGCACGACTCAGTTCCTGAGACCGGTAGAAAATTGACTGGTATCTCCAAGTCCCAATTACGAATTCCCAAAAGAGAAAATCCGGCTGGTCCAGCTTGGGTCAGGCATGTGGTCTAAAAGTCTGTGACTGAGGGAACAGTCATGGAGTATATGTATTATGGGCACAGGAAACTATTATTCTAAAAAAATGAGATGGCGGTCTCAGAACAGGAAATGGGATGGATGGGGCAGCCACTCAAAAGTTGTGTATCTTAGTGGTACTGCTCAAAGTGTCGTCCATGGGCAGACAGCCTCGGCATCACCTGGGAGTTGGTTGGAAAGGCTGGCCTCCTCCCAGACCTCTTGAGTCAAAATCTAGGAAAGGAGAGGTGAGGAGGCCATGAATCTGTGTTCGAACACAAAGGCTCTGGTTGGTTCTTCTGTATGCTATATTTTGCATCCACGACAAAGGAAAAAACCTAAATATCCTGAAGGAGAATAAGACTACCATACATAGAGAATTAGACGGCTCAACCACAAAAAGACAAACAACCCAATTTTTAAAACAGGCAAAGGACTTGCATAGACACTTCTCCAAAGAAGATATACAAAAGGTCAACAACAACAAAAACGACAACGTGTAAAAATCACCGTCATTAGTCATTAAGGAAATGGAAATCAAAACCAGCCGCTTCAGACCCACTATGATGGCTAGTAGCAAAAAGTCAAATAATTACCAGTGTCAATGAGGATGTGGAGGAACCAGAATCCTAGCGCTTTACCAATGGGAATGGGAATGGCTCAGCCACTGTGGAGAATAGTCTGGCATCTCCTCAGAAAGTTAAACATAGAATTACTATATGACCCCACAATTCAACTAGGTATGTACCCCCCAAAACTGCAAGCGGGTGCTCCAACCAGGATGTGTACATTCGTGTTTATAGCAACACTGTCTACAATCGCCAAAAGGTAGAAATAGCCCACATGCCCATCAGCTGATGAATGGATAAGCAAATTGTGGCAAAAATATGCAACGGAATAGGGGCAACTGGGTGACTCAGCGGGTTAAGTATCTGACTCTTGATCTCGGTTCATGTCATGATCTCAAGAGTTCATGAGTGTGGGCCCCACATTGGGCTCTGCGCTGATGGTGAGGAGCCTACTTGGGATTCTGTCTCTCCTTCTCTGCCCCTCCCCTGCTTGTGCCTCCTCCCTCTCTCAAAATAAATAAATAAACTTTAAAAATATGCAATGGAATACTATTCAGGAATGAAGTACTGAAATGACATTGATGAAGCTTGAAAACGTTCTGCTAAGTGAAAGAAGCTAGACACAGAAGGTCACATATTGCATGATTCCATTTATGTGAAATATCCAGAATAGATAAATCTGAAGAAACAGAATTCAGACTAGGTGGCTGCCAGGGGCTGGGGGGGAAGAGACAGTGGGGAGAAACCGCTAAATGGGTAAGGGGTTTTACTTTGGATTAATGGAAATGTTTTGAAACTAGAGAGAGGTGGTGCTTGCACAATATTGGGTGTGCACTAAATCCATTGAATTATTTGCTTAAAAATGGTTAATTTAATGTCCTCTGGATTTCATCTCAATCAGTTACATGATGATGGTGTTTTTTCCTGATTCACCTTTCATCCACAGGTGGGAAAAGACCCAGAGAGATTATGGGATTTTACCACAGCCAGGACTGACCTTAGCTCAAGCATTATTCGGTTTAAGACAACATAAAGGTCCCTGTCCCCACCCGAAACTCTTTCCCTCCAGCTGTTCCTAATTCCTAAAGGCTCCTCTGAGGCACCCGTTCCTGCCGATGAACGATACAGAGATGATATCTTGAAAGGATGATGTCAAGAGTCCACAGTTGCTTGGGAAAGATAACTTGAAAGGCCACCTAGCACTGTCTATATTTGTTGCCACAATGACCAAGAAGCTTCCCCGCCTGCGGATGAAGTCTGTTTCTCTTTTTTCAGGCCTCTGTTGAGGTAGAGAACCGTGGCAGTGGTCCCAGTAGGGCCTTAAAAACAAGACAGCTACTAAATCACTTCCGGTTCTTCTCTTGTCCAGGCGAAAGAACATCAGGCCCTTTATCCTGTTATTCACGGGAATGATGTTCCGGCTCTTTAATCGATGGTGTAGCACTTCCCCGGTTCTCACTCCTGTTTCCCCTCACCTGTCAGACTGCAGGGCTATAAACTCTACAGAGTGCTTGTGTCAAGGCCAGACTAATGTCAAATAAAGTATACAGAGCATGTCTCGCCTCTTACATGTTACATTCCTGAAGCACAACCGGTAAGATTTGGATACGAAATCATTCTCTTCTCTTCACCCTCGCGTCTGTTCCAGCTGGTCCTGGAGCACAGAAGTCATCCTCTCATGGTTAAAGTCTTGTCCTTGAGAATCAACCCCTGAACTCCTCAACAGAGGGAGAGGGAGTTGGTTGGTGTTGTGATTCAGGTATTTGGCATTTTAGTCCTGAGAAACGGTGGTCAAGTCACACAGGCATTTCAGAGAAATTTCCAATTTACTTCTCAAAAGGGCTCCCACTAAATACTTGGTTTTCTACATTGGATTGAATGAACCATTTCATTCAGATTTTTGCAGGTAAAAAAAAGTCAAATAGCAGCGATTTCATATTGTCCAAACTCATAAAAGAAAATACAAACAATACTTCTAATTCACAGGCAGCAACACAGCATGTACGTGGCATTTCTTCAGAAGCTCAGACAGAGCAGAGCGGACCTGGAAGATTAGTGGATGTCATGTTGGTGTGATTACAGAGCTTTTGAGCAGCATCCCGTCCGTCAGAACACCCTCCCCTATTTGTGCCTGGAAACCTCTACCTGGGCTGAAATTCGACTCAGCCTTTTGGGGATCACTAACCCCTTTGATGATCTGCTAAAAGCTATGGACTCTCTTCATAGTAATGACACGGAAAACATAATCACCACTGGAATAGAACGCAATGACTTCCTCTAGCCAACATATGAATTATACATATAATACTCAATGCTTATACTATTTCATCTTTAATGCGAATAAAAACAAAACATAGCTTTTCTTTTTTTTTTTTAAGCTTATTTATTTATTTTGAGAGAGAGAGAGAGAGAGAAAGAGAGAACAGGGGAGGAACAGAGAGAGAAGGAGAGAGAAAGAATCCCAAGCGGGCACTGCACAGAGCCCCAATGCAGGACTTGAACTCACAAACCGTGAGATCATGACCTGAGCCAAGATCAAGAGTCAGTTGCTTAACCAGTTGAGCCACCCAGGCGCTCCCACAAAAATAGCTTGTCTTAAGTGATCCACAAGACAGTCACTATCGTGAACTGGAAGTCAGCAAGTGCTCTGAGAGCAGATCTTCGTCTGAGACAAGCCATGTATACAACTGCCAAGAAGATACCAGGGGGGACTCTCACCTCTGGCATGCTGCCGCTCACAAGACTCCTGAGTCCATATTGGTCTTCATATAGTCTAATGCCTCTGAATTGGGGTTTTGGGGTATAACTAAATTTGTCAAAACCTAGGAAACAGAAGAATTCTCCACGATCCAATGGTGCTAAGATCGGAAATAAGGCCTCCTAATGCCCACTGCCCGGGCACACCAGCATTCAGCACCCTGGACGTAGGTCCAGATACTTCTGTAGACACAGACCTGGGCTCAGGGCCAGGACCATTTCAGAGGTGGAGGGCAAGGAAAGGCTGCTGTCTCCTGCCTATCAACCCACCTGCAGAAGCAACCGCCGTTAACACACCTTAAGTTGTGGGTTTTAAGTTGTCCGAATCTCCTATACTCAAAATACAGGAAATGAGGCATCAGGTTGACTTTTTCATGCAGCGACTTTCCCTCTCTAGGCCTACTTTATAGTTTGTTTCTCTTTCTCAGCATTTGTTTCATGTTGTATATTACAGCTGTTTGACTCTCTGGCCGTCTTCTGCAGATAGAATTTCCTGTTGGACTGCAAAGTATCTTACCCTCTTCACTGCTTAGTATCATCTCTGGCATAAACTGGGCACTAAAAACTCTCTTCTGAACAAACAAATAAGTGAAAGATTAAGTGTTAAAGTTGGGTATCTTGGAAATACCGCGAGTGTTGAGAAGTAAGATGGACGCATGGCAGCCGTAACTTCAGCTTTCATAGCAAGTATTGCCTTAAATATTAGCTTTTAGTTTTGCACGCTAAACGCCAATGGTGCTGATATTATCCCATCATGTGTAACTGTAAACTCAAGCGTTATCTGCCTCTGGCTCATAGTTCTAAACATATTTACTGAAGTAAGCATAAGTAAAATATGAAGTCCTTATTACAGTCTTGTCATACTAAGACCTCCTTGGGAGATTTCGTTTCCGGAAACAGAGGCAACTCTATTTAAATGGCCTTAATGTTTTTACTGATTTCCTTTCTTAGCCAAGATTTGTCATCTGGCAGGCAACAGAACATCCCACTCCCTCCTTGACTAATTAAAATGTGTGACTCTCCAGAGGAGGAGAAAGTAACATTTGGCAACAGATTGCCAGATTTAAGCAACAACAAATAGAAATGGTATGTGAAAAAGTCGGCAGCACCTGCCCCTGGCTTGTGTGATAGTTGATATCTGCACTGCACTCAAGAATTCACAGCTGCTGAAGGTCTTTTAGGTTAAACAGAAGACCCTTTGCGACTCTCACCTTTTTTTCATTCAATGATAATTTTATTCCAGCCACAGCAGCACATTAAAATCCTACTTCCAGAAAAATCTCTTCCCGTCATCTTTTTCTCTGCAAGGGGCACTATGGCTGCCATGTTCCCAAACACCTCTAGAACGGATACCTGTTAGAATAGAAGCTTCTAGATTTTCTGGTGCATCGAGGCTAGCTGAACCAAATGTGGTAAGTTAGAAACAGGCATTTAATCAAACATGCATTTAACTCAAGTGTGTTTTGGGGAACCTGGGTGGCTCAGTGTTTTAGCATCTGACTTCGGCTCAGGTCATGATCTCATGGTTCGCAAGTTCGAGTCCCACATCGGGTGAGCTCAAGCCCCGCTTCGGGTGAGCACAAGCCTCACATCGAGTGACCCCCAGCCCCGCTTCGGGTAAACACAAGCCCCACTTTGGGTGAGCCCCGCTTCTCTCTCACTCCCTCTCTCTCTCTCTGCCCTTTCTGGAATTTTCTCTCTCTCTTTTGTGCTCTCTCTCTCTCTCTCTCAAAAAATAAAATAAAATAAATAAAATAAAATAAAATAAAATAAAATAAAAATAATAAATGTGTTTTGCTAACCAATGCACGAAAAAATATTCAACATCACTTTAAACTGGAGAAATACAAATTAAAACTAAGACGAGGTAATGCAGAGTTCTATGAAACTAAGTGCCGTGTGCAGTGTTGTCCAAGGGTTTGGGAAGTGTAAATCGATATAGTCTTTGTGTCCAATAATTTATCAATGTTGATAAAAAGCCCTTTCAAAACTACATGCCTTCTGACCCAGTAATTATATTGATAGGAATTGAACCTGAGAAAGCAATCGAACATGTGGAGAAGAGATTTAACTGTAAGACTGTTCATTGCAGCACTGCAGCAAAAAGACGAAATCCACCTAAATTTCCAATAATAGAGAATTGATCGGGTACATTGTGCCAGACAAAACACTGTGAGGCCATTAGAAAAGCTCTATCGAAGTATCTTCGATGACTCAGGGAGGTGTGTCCGCAGTGTTCCGAAGGCAAAAACCAGTTCATGGGGAACTCAGCATGGAAAGATCGTATATAAGAGACACGGCACAAAATACATACAGGGATACTATGTCTCCGAAGGGGAATCATGGCTGTTCTTTATCTACTTCGGCTTATTTGCTTACAT
The DNA here is from genome assembly GCA_030068075.1 of Paguma larvata. NCBI lineage: Eukaryota > Metazoa > Chordata > Mammalia > Carnivora > Viverridae > Paguma > Paguma larvata. Next base: position 65,982,795 of record CM057828.1, on the reverse strand, counting down.
GATTTGTCTACCATGACTATAATCCCGCGTGTAATAAACGTTATTTCAAACAAACTGTATGGTGATGCAGCTCGCACACCCTGGAACATCCGATAAGCCGAAGAGCTTCATAGCCGCTGAAATCTGATGAGGATCAAGCACGTACCACAAATCCCCCTATGGTAGGGGTGACGACATTATCTGGAACAGTTACAGAAACCACGCAAACGAGTTCTGCCCTCATCGGGGCAAAACCCTAGAAATAAGCGGCAGCTTCCAGAGCAAGATTTGAGGGTGAGCCTTTCCATGCTGTCTGAAGCATCGTGTTAGTCAATCCTTTGAGTCAAGCTTTTGAAAGTCACTCTTTAAACGCATAATAATGTTTATGCTTTTACATTCGAAAAACCTACAAGATTGGTTGGGAAAATAATTATACCTTATGCTGTGGGTAGGAATGAACCACAAAGACTCACGCTGTTGACCAAAACTTGCTACAACATTGTACGCTCTTTGGAGGAAACAAAGAATACTCATATGAAGATGAGCTTTGAAGTCAGGGAGACCTTGGTTTGAATTCCAAGCACTGTCTCTTACTGGCTGTGTGACCTTGGGTAAGTTACTTAACTTCTCTGAACCTCCATTTTCTCATCTGCCAAACACAATGCAGCAGTGCTACCCTTTGTGATATTGTTAAATAAAAATAATATATGTAAACACCTTGGCAGCATAGTTCTTGGCGCTGAAGAGGCATTTAATGGAGGTAATTATTATAACAGATGTCTTTTTTTTTTTTTTTTTTTTTTTTTTTTTTTGCTGCTAGATGCTGAGTTCCCTGAGGGCAGGCTCTACACCTTCCATTTGTAACGACTCAAGACTCACCACAGCGGGTCCTCAGAACGTGTTCGTTAAGTAAATTGCACATCCCTAAAATTGTTCTTAGCCTTTGACTCAATTCAATTCTTTGGAATGCCTTCTTTGGAAATCATTCAGAAGGAGAAAAGAATCGAAGGTATCTATGTTCAAAGTTGCTGATAACGGAGAAAAATAGAAATAACTGACATATCCCAAAAAGGGGGGGGGGATGGTTAAATAGATCATAATATAGCCATGGCGTGAAATATTAATGATCGTTAAATACAACAATCTGCAATCTATGGCAAACTAATATAATGGTACTCCTAAAGCAAAGCGCTGAATTATAGATACGCTAGGAGTTACGACTCTGTAAAACACATAGCATATGGACAAAACTAGCAGGGAACTCAAGAATGAAAACAGTTGGCGTGTTTTAGAGGCTGAAACAGTGGCAGACTTTTTTTTTCCATTTACTATTATCATTAGACTGCTTAATAAATAAAATTCACGAGAGAGATATATGACAGTAGCATGTGGAACAATAAAGACGTTAGGCCATTATTCTCCTTTATGTTCTCAGGAAGAGTTCAGAACACTCTCTTCCTCAGCAGAGTCCCGGAGAGACGGGCGACGGGGGACCGAATGTTTGGACAAAAGAAGGGAGCCAGGAAAGGTTTAAATCCATAGGAATTTCTCAAAAGCTGCCTTGGAGCACCAGCACGACACGCAGTGGCATTGGGAATGGATAAAGGAAGAGAAGGCACCAAAATTAGAAAGCAAAACATTTGGCCTGAGACCCCAGAGACCAATTTGTCCTTTATCACAACCTTGCCTGGGCCCGACTTTTATCACCTTGCCAGTCACAGTCTCCAGTGTTAAAGGGAAGGGAGAGGCGGAGCTTTAGCGACACTCTGTTCCCTCACCCCAACTAACACTTCCTCCTATTAAACACCTTAAAAATAACTCAGTTTGTTAGTGCTGGGCGGCCATGACAGCGCTTGAGTTACCCTGAGAGAAAAATCCTACCGGGAGAGTCAGCGGAGGCTACTTGCCTTTTGCCGCGGCCCCACCTGCTGCAGGGTGAAGTTGGCATCAAGGGTGGAGGGAAGAGCCCAGGACGGTGTGTCAAGCGACCTGAGACACATTTTGCCCCAAAATAGCTACTGCCTTCATTTGTCCATCTGAAAATGAGATGTTGGGACTAGAACTTTGATGATCCCAAGGATCCTGCAGATCCAATATTCTGTGGGGTTAAGTGCTTTTTGGATCTCTCTTAATAATAAAAAAATGGGGTGCCTGGGTGGCTGAGTCGGTTAAGCGGCCGACTTCGGCTCAAGTCATGATCTCACGGTCTGTGAGTTCGAGCCCCACATCGGGCTCTGTGCTGACAGCTCAGAGCCTGGAGCCTGCTTCAGATTCTGTGTCTCCCTCTCTCTCTGCCCCTCCCCCACTCATGCTCTGTCTCTCTCTGTCTCAAAAATAAATAAACATTAAAAAAAAATTTTTTTAAATAATAAAAAAATAAATAAATAATTCTTTACCTACCTATCCGAGGCCCAGAGGGGGTATTTTATGAAGTCATCGCCATGATGACAGCAGTTGTAAATCTAGGTGCTTTGTTATTGCCAACTGCCTTGCCGTTCTACGGCTCTCGAAAGCTCAGCGAGCGTGACCTCATAGGTTATGACCCATCACCATTCTAAGGTTGTCACGACCTACTATTAATCCACTTCCCAGCTGGACAAAGCAGAGGATAAAGCACTTTGAAAGGTAGAGACAAGGCTCAAGCCCAAGTCTTAAATTCCCAGGTGAATCTTCTATTCATAACAAAGTGGAGTCTCAGGAATTAGGACAGCAGGGGAGTGTTTCCGGAGAGCCCATATGTGCTGAGAACAGGACTTGGGAGAAAGACAAGTATGTACAAAAGGGGGAAACTGAGGCATAGAGAGTCCAGGGGGTAGCCAAGGATGTCAGGGTGGGGCCCAGAAACAAACAGATGGCAGCCAACCTCAAGTCCTTTCATTTCCGGAGGGGCCAGGGCATCTGATAATCCAACAACAGAGCCCTTACTGAGTCAGGTGATTCCGCAGGGACCTCCCGTCTCTGGAAACATTGAGCACACGTTTTTAAAGCCTCAATCTTGTCCCTGCACGTTTAATTTAACAGCCATGCAACACATTCTGTTCCGAATCAGATATCAATTCGTTCAAAGGAGGAAATTAAAGTCTAGAAAGGGAGACAAGCGCTTGTCTGCTGCTGCGGTTTCTATTTGGCCACAGGAAGGTCGTTAAAAGGCACTTCCAGCTCCTGCAGGAACATTCACATTTGAAGCGAAGACAATTTACTTCCCTGCCCAGTGATACCCGTTTATTTCCACCTGCTAATAAGCTACCCCGTGTTTTCTGGACGGCCACTTCACTCACCATCACTGAGAAGTTGTGATACACTCAGTAAGCATGGTGGGGGGAGATGTCTCAGACAGAAATGCTAACGGGAAACACCGAGGTACAAAAGAACACATACAGCACGACCTCAGTTAGAGCAGCTGCTTTGACCGGCCCCCAGTTCTCCAGCCTCCCGGGGCCACCCTTTCCGGCAACATCCAGAGAGTGATTCGAACCTCCATCCTCAGAGATAGTAGGCTCCTCATATTTTCAAAGATTCTTAAGGACTCCAAGGTCATACCATTCTCCACTTACTGGGGACACCTTATTGTTTTATCATGCAAAGCAGCTTAGTAATGCTGAGTCTCAACCTCTCCCCGTGGACTAGGCTCTCGACCTTGGCTCTGCATTTTCAAAAAGCCCATGAAAGTGTTTTGTCTCCCTAAACAAAAGATCAGTCTCCATTCCTAGAACAAGGGGGCGTATATCTGACAGCTTCGAAAGGTCACCTTTCCCTGTTTCTGCTAAAACTATGAACACATCTAGAAATCAATGATTACATTTGAATAGAGGAGAATTTAGAAGGCTCCAAGGCCATCTTTCCTGGGTGTTCTTTGAAATCCGTTGAGTGGGATTGAGGCAGAAGAGGGCAGGAATAAATGTTAATATTTTACTTGGCACTTCTGCTTCTGTATTTTTGGAATTATAATAGAATAAAAATATTGACCTCTAAATATGTTATTTACCACTTTCTCTCTCCTCTCTTTTACGGAGGCGGGGCCCTGAGGTTGCAAGTTTGGAAAAAGAGTCCTAGCCAGGGGGAGGGTTGCGGGGAAGGGGATGGTGTGGAGAGAGGCTGGGAGAGTGCAGCTTAGAGTGACAAGAGAAGCAGGGGAGACCATTTGAGGGCAGCTCAAACGTGATTTGGGGGCAGCGAAGCCATGTGCTATGCTGTGTAACATCCTCCTCTGGCCCCTCCAGGCAGCTGTTTTTCTTTCTCAGGAATAGACCTATTTCACTTTAAAAGAGCCCAAGTACCTGCCTTCGTCTGGTGGAAGTGGTAGGATTTCAGAAGGAAGCACTTACAGATCCATGGCGGTCCTCCAGGAGCTCAGCCTCTGAGGTGCAAAGTGCTGGGACACACGGGACTCGGTGGGATGGGCTTTGCATGTCCAGCTAGTATTTCCAGCGGCCTCCAGGGCATCTATACACAACCAGTTTGGAAGGAAATGCCTCCTAACAGGCAGCTCCCTTCACTTTTCTTTTGAATCCCGCCCCCGCCTTTGCCTTTCGGGTTCCCAGGATATTGGCATCTTCTGTATCCGGTGCAGGGAGCTAGGTCTCTGCAGTTAGCCACACCTGGGTTAGGAACACAGTTCTGCTGACGTCTACCCGTGTGCTTTTGCGCAAACTGTTTTTAACCTCACTGAGTCCAAGTTTACTCATCTGTTTAATAGTTGTAGTACCTCCTTTTCCAGTGGCTTTTCTAGATTAGAGAGAATGTGTTAAAAAATCATTTAGCACATAGCGGATATCCAATAAGATGTATGTACTCATGTACACCCTATAAAACAATCAGAGCTGGCCGCCAAATGAAGGAATATTTTTCTGAATACCTCTCCTAGCCAAGACCCACCATGGTCATGGAGAAAGAGTTTTAAAAAAAAAATAATAAGGATAGGGGAGAAGTCCCTACCTTCTGGAAGGTTTTAATCTAGTTGAGATGAAATATATGTACGTTAAATAATAACTGACGACACAGGAATATACGTGCTGGGTGTCCGGTAAATCATAGACAGCATCCCTGAAATGGAAGTCCGGAAACTGGAAAATGAGAATAATAGCTGTAATGTAAGAAGCATCGCGCGAAAGGTCTGTTGAGGTTGGGTTAGCTGTATGAAGATTCTAATAAAGAAAATTGGGATTTTTCCCCCAATTTTTTACTTAGTGAGTAGCATTTTGACTTCAGTCTATTTAGTACTTTTTTAAAACTTGTTTTTTTACAGGAGTTTTAGATTCATAGCAAAATTGAGAGGAAGGTACAGAGATTTCCCATATCCCCCTATTCTCACACCTGCAGAGCTTCCCCCATTATCAACATCCCCACTAGAGTGAAATATTTGTTACAATTGGTGAGCGTACACTAGCGCCTCATAATCACCCAAAGTCCATCCATATTAGGGTTCGCTTTGGTGTTGTACATTCTATCGGTTTGGACAAAAATATAATGACATAATATTATAATATCATACTATTTTCACCACCCTAAAAATCCTCTGTGTTCTGCCTATGCATCCCTTCCCACCAGCCCTGGATCAGATGTGTCTTTTGCAAACAGTTTCTCCCAGTCTATAGCTTGTCTTCGGGTTCTCCTGACATTGCTTACCACAGGGCAGAAGGTTTTTATTTTAATGAAGTCCATCCTATCAATTATTTCCTTCATCTATGTTATCTTTGGTATTGTATCTAAAAGTTCAGAGCATCTGACTTCAGCTCAGGTCATGATCTCGTGGTTCATGAGTTCAAGCCCCGCATTGGGCTCTGTGCAGACAGTTCAGAGCCTGGAGCCTGTTTTGGATTCTGTTTTTCCCTCTCTCTCTGCCCCTCCCCTGCTTCCTCTCTCTCTCTCTCTCTCTTTCTCTCTCTCTCTCTCTCTCTCAAAAATAAATAAACATTAAAAATTTTTAAATAAAATAAATAAAAAGTCATTACCATACCCAAGGTTATCTAAATTTTCTCCTGTGTTTTCTTTTAGGAGTTCTATGGCCTCGTATTTTATATTTAGATTCACTGACTTTGAGTTAATTTTTGCGGAAGTTGTAAGGTCTATATGTAGATCCATTTATTTGCATGTGGAGGTCTAGTTGTTCAGCAGCACTTGTCAAGGAGACTATCTTTGCTCCATCGTATTGCCTTGGCTTCTCTGTCAGAGATCAGTTGGCTGTATTTATGTGGGTCTATTGCCAAGCTCTCTATTCTGTGCCACTGATCTGTCTGTTCTTTCACTAATATCACACTGTCTTGGTTTCTAGAACTTTGCAGTAAGTCTCGAAAGCGTGTAACATCAGTTCTCCAAATTAATTTTCCTTCTTCAATCTTGTTTTTGCCCTTCTGGATCTTTTGCCTCTTCATAAAAACTTCTAAATTTTTTTTAATGTTTATTTATTATTTTTGAGACAGAGAGACAGAGAGACAGAGCATGAGCGGGGGAGGGGCAGAGAGAGAGGGAGACACAGAATGTGAAGCAGGCTCCAGGCTCTGAGCTGTCAGCACAGAGCCCGACTCGGGGCTCGAACTCACAGACCTCGAGATCATGACCTGAGCCGAAGTCAGGACGCTCAACCGACTGAGCCACCCAGGCGCCCCCATATAAACTTTTAGAATCAGTTGTCATTACTTACAAAATAAGTTCCTAGGGTTTTGACTGGGACTCCTTTGAATTCATAGAACAAGTTGGAAAGAACTGACATTTTGACAATATTGAAGCTTCCTATCTATGAACATGGAATATCTCTCCATTTATTTGGTTATGATAGGAACATGTGACATCAAGCTCCTAAGTTTCTTAGAATTTTCTGGGTGATAAGAATGTTTTTGTTCTAATGATGCTCTTGGTGCCTCTGGGAGGAGCTGGTCACCAGAAAGATCGAGCCATCACAAAAGCCCAGAACTTCCAGCTCCTTCCCCCATCCTGCGGGAAGGGTTAGAGAGACTGGAGATTGAGTTACTGATCCATCATACCCACATGATAAAACCTCCATTAAAATGTGAAAAGTACAGGGTTCAGGGAACTTTCAGGTTGGTGAACATATTTATGTGCAAGGAGGGTGGTACAGCCCAGCTCCACAGAAACAGAAGCTCCCGTGCGTGATCAAGACCCCTTCAGAACTCACCCTATGTATCTCTTCATCTGGCTGTTTATCTGTATCCTTTGTCATATCCTTTATTATACAATAGAAACTGATGAACATAAACATATTTATTATACAATATAAACTGGTGAACGTAAGTAAGTGCTTCCCTGAGTTCTATGAGCTGTTCTAGCAAATGATTGAATCCAAGGAGGGCGTCATGGGAACCTCCAATTCTGCATCCACATCCAGAAGTTGTGGATGACCTGGGGACCTACTACTTGTGGTTGGCACCTAAAGTGGAAGACAATCTTGTGGAAAGAAGCCTTTAACCTGTATTGTCTGGGCTAACTCATGTGAGTGCCAGAATTAAATCAAATTATAGGACAGCCAGCTGATGTCTGAATATTGTTTGATGTGTAGAAAACCCTTACAACTGGTATTAGAAGTATCGTATGATAATAGTGTAAGCACAAAGGAGAAACACAGGAGTGATTTCCCAGTTTGCAATATACATTTACAACTCCTAGAAGTACACTTTCAAATAATACTATATCACTTCATGGGTGGGAGTACATTATACTAACAAAAATAATTTTTATTCCTCTCTCCCATCCCTTGTGCCATTGTCATTCATTTCACTTATATATAAGCATATGTAATTATAAATACAGTATTATTATTTTGAACAAACTATTATCTGAGAGATCAATTAAGAATAAGAAAAACAAGAGTTTTATTTTACCCTGACTTAATCCTTCTTTGATGCTCTTCCTTTCTTTATGTAGATCTGAGTTTCTGACCTATGTTATTTTCCTTCCCTCTAAAGAACTGCTTTTAACATTTCTTTCAAGGCAAGTCTATTGGCAACAAATTCCTCGATTTTTGTTTGTCTGAAAAGAGTTTGTTTCTCCTTCACTTTTGAAGAATGTAGAATTCTACGTTGGTGGTTATTTTCTCTCAACATTTTCAATATGGCCCTCCACTTCTCTTGTTTGTATGGTTTCTGAGGAGAAGTCAGCTATAATTCTTATCTTAGTTCCACTATAGTTTAGGTGTTTTTTCCTCTGACTTCTTTAGCACTTTATCTTTGATTTCCTGTAGTTTTAAAGTGATACACCTAGGTGTAGTTTTGGGGGCATTTATCATGCTTGGTGTTCTCTGAGCTCCTTGGATCTGTGGTTTGATGTCTGACATTAATTTAGAGAGATTATCAGTCATTATATTTCAAATACTTGTTCTGTTTCTTTCTCTCTTCTCCTCCAGTATTCCCATTACCTGTATGTTACACTCTTATCCTTGCTCCACAGTCCTTAGATATTCTGTTCAGTTTTTTCAGACTTGTTTCACATCTTTGTTTTTTAGTTTTGGAATTTCTATTCAGATATCCTCAAGCTCAGACATTCTCTTCTCAGTCATGTGCAGTCTACTAGTGAGCCCATCAAAAGTGTTCTTCATTTCTTTTATAGTGTTTTTTTTTTTTAATCTCTAGTATATCTTTTTTGGTTCTTTCTTTGGATTTCCATCTCTCTACTTAAATTACCCAAATGTTCTTCAATGCTATCTACTTTTTCCATTAGCACATTAATTTCCTTAGCATATTAATCATAGTTGTTCTATATGTTATATTTTATGTTTTATACATCTCATTCTGATGCTTGCTCTGTCTATTCATATTGTGAGCTTTTTGCTTTTTGGTATGTTTTATAATATTTCCTTGATGGCCAGACATGATGTACCCCATAAAAGGAACTGCTGTAAGTAGGCCTTTAGCAATGTGGTGGTGAGGTGTGCACAGAAGGGAAGAATTCTACAGCCCTGATTAAGTCTCAGTCTTCAGTAAGCCAGTGTCTCTAAACTGTGAACAGTCACAGGTTTTTAAATTTTTTCTCTCTCCCCCTCAGCCCACTGTGTGAAAGAGGATGGTTAGAGTAGACTAGAATTTCCCCAGGTCAGCTAGGCTCTGACGACAGCCCAGCAGGTTAGGCTCTCATTAACTAGTTTCTCCCGAGGACAGACCTTGTTAAAGACAGAGTGCTCTGGTATATTTCAAAAGCATGAGAGGATTTTCCTTTGATATTTACTTTGAGAATGTGAACAACTCCTCGAGGTAAATATCACAAAAAAAAAAAAAAAAAAAAAAAAGAGGATCCTCGCTTGTCCGCACAGAGGCTCCAACAATTGGCCAATTAGTTGGCCAGCTGTGGTTTGCCTACCCCAGCACTGGTTCCCAGGGTCGTTTCTGAGTCTCTGATCAGGTAAATCGTTATTCTCTGTATTCCCTGCCACTCTTGAGGGCAGCCATTTGCCCTGTTTCATCACCTTTCTTACCACTACTAGAAAGTTGTTGATTTTTCAATCTGTTCAGGTTTTTACTTATTTTTGGGATGGAGCATAAGGAATCCCTCAATTAATTTTTCCTGTGTAATGCTATCACTTCTCTAATTGCCTTTGTTTGCTTGTTTTCATATTGTTATTACAGGAAATGTCAAATACACAACAGCTGAGAGAACTAGGACAAGGAACCTCATCACCCAGAATCAGCGATGAACCTCACGGCCATGTTATGAACTCATGGGCAAGTCCGAGATGTTTAGTCTATAAATAGTTCATTATATATCTCTCAAAGACTTCAAAATATCACCACAATATTACCACCGCACCTAAAATACAATGGGAATTCCACAAATATCACTAACATTCCACTATTGTCTCAATGTTTCATAAATTTGTTTAACACGTTCTTTGTTCAAGTCAGTATGCAAATAAGGTCTATAAATTGCAACCAGTCTTTATTTCCACAAAGTTGCTTTTAATCTCTAGATCTCTAAGGATAATTTAAATGATTTTTTTTAAATTCAGTAACATTTAAAGCTGTAGGTAACCTTGTTCACTTAGGACCAGAAAAAGCTACAATTTGATTCAAGTTCTCAAATTGTTCAGCAAATAGAGTTATGTCAGATAAAATAACTTAATAATTTTCATCTTTAAATGATTTTTGTCATAAATGGAGCAACAAGCTGCTGATCTCTAAGGAAGGTGTCGTCTTTAATTTTCACCAAATTGTGAGAAGCAGAGAAAAACTTCACAAGTGAAGAAATCGTCAAAATTATAGCAAAGACAAAAAAGCATTCTGTTCTCTGAAAGTGATTCCTTCTGTCATAACAAGTACATGTCCAGCAACCATTTCAGAAAAGGAAGGGAGAGGGGGAGAAAAACACATTTCTTTATAGTCAACCTGTGTTACATGAAGTTTGCCTAATCCATCCCCGTTTCTGAGCTGTCCCAATACACAATTTATGGGAGAGAGGCAGGATCAGTTAGAAATGTATTTAGACACGAATAACAGAAACCCGACCAAGAGACACTGAAACTCACAGAGAACTGTTTTCCTCACACTACGAGAATCCAGGGCTCGTTGGTCCAAGGTTGGGACGGCGGTTCTACAGCATCGTCATGGGCCTAAGCTACTTCTCACTTTCTGCTCCACCATCTTTTGTGTGTGGATTTAGTCTTCATGGTGGCAAACGGCATCAGGTGTCCTATGTGAAGACGCACAGCACAGGGGAACGTGCCAGGTAGACCTAACTGTGAGATTAACAAAACCTTTCTGAGACTAAAGGAAAAGCACCTCCTCGAATCAGTGTCAGAATTAAATAAGAGAGGATAGCTGAAACACCAGAATCAATGCCTGACCTCCAAAATTATACATCATGAATCTCATAGTGACCCTCATCAAGTTCACTCCAGCTTCCAAGGTGGGGCTTGAACCACGTGGTCCAACTCTAAATCCAAAGCTCTATCCCCTCCATCCCTCTGGTTCTCCACACTTACCACCCCGTGAATCAAGACTCTATCCCTCCATTTAAAAGGCATCTCGGTAAAGAGGTAGTCCCCCAAATCGCTCATATACTAAGCCCCCGAAATTCCCAAAGATAATAAATACCTCTAGCATGTGATGAGGCTGTCAACATTTTAGTAGGTACTTTCGCCAATTTAATGTCAAACCTATTAAGAAGACCAAAGTCATTCTATCCAGGCCTCAAAAGACATCTGTGATTAACATTCCCTCGTGTGAACTACGGAGAAAGAGTCGAATAAAGTAGCCTGTACATAGTAATCAACCATTGTCACATTTCAACTTTGAGTAAGGAAGAGAAGTTGTATTTAACGATGTGAAACGTACTTTTAGTGCTTCAGCTTCAGGAGTCAGGCTGTCAAAACAACCATTAATTTTCCCCACCACGCCTCATCCCTGCTTGAAGTGGACGCTGTACAGATGCTTTACAAAAAAACCTTCCCTTTCTACTCTTTGTTCTCAGCGGCTTACGTGACTCAGGCAGCAGTTTCCAAAGAAACAGCTGAGATGGGAATTGTCCAGAACCAAAGACGATGTTCCTCGGCCTTCTATGGGTCTGCCTCTGAAAGACTGTGCCCTTTACGTAAGGTTAGAGGTACAGGAGACCCAACTCATTCACTGAACCTACCCCGACTGTCTCTGTAGCTGAAAGCTTGCTATGTTTAAAAAAAAAAAAAAAAAAAATATATATATATATATATGAGGGGTATGTTTATTCTAAGCTGTTGCTGAATCTCCCCCCCCCCCCAATCACATAAGAAGTGCCCTAGTTAAAACTCTAGATGTAGGCAGCCTCACCCGGGGATGTGTGCAAGCCAGTGAATGGTCCCCCGGCCACAGCTAAAGATCCTTTTCGATTTAGCCAGACACAGTTGGCTTTAAAAAGAAATTGGAAAGCAGCACATCTTAATGAGGTCTCTCTGCCAAGACATAGAATCCTGATGTGAGGAAGGGAGGAAGAAGGGAAGAAAGGAAGACGGGAAGGCAGGTGAGCGGTTACTATTCGCTGACTAGCACTGAACACTACACGTGTACTGTCTGACCCGCACAGCAGGCAAGTGGTGAACCCAGGTCTGTCGGACCCAAGTCCATGCTTTTTCAACTGTGCTTAAATAAATTATTATGCTTTTAATGAAATGATTAAGAATTTTTATTCAAAATAGATTAATATTCACCCACTCTAGACCTAATGTTGTTAAATAAAATAGGAAACGTAAGTCCCCACAATTACTGCATCTCCCCAAGGAACCAGAACGATCGTAAGCCAATATGGGTCCTATGGGATGTTAATTCGTAACCTTTCTTTAAACTAACCTAAACACCTAGGCCCCACCCCAATAAGGGAGATACGGCAGAGACTGCTAGTTGTCACCCAATACCTGGCCTCTCTTTGGTAACAGAACCCTAGTTTTTGGCTAAGCACACTACCACCTAGCTAAGATTACATTTTTTAGTCTCCCTTGTAGATAACTATGGTCATGTGACTATTTAGGGGTTTTGTTTGTTTGTTTGTTTTTGTTTTTGGCATTGAGATTGTAAGAAGCATTATGTACTGTTTCCAGGGAGTCATCTGTTTAAAAAGGGGACCAAAGCTTCTCTTTCCCTGTCTCAGTCCTACTGCCTGGACACAGATGTGATGACCGAAGTTCTCGCAGCCATTTTCTACCATGAGAACAAATGCTGGATGACAGAGGGGAGGGCTGATACATGAAACATGCTAATTTTAGACTCTGTTAGGGCAAATCGGGCTCCAAAGACTCCCAAAGAAGTAGAAGATGGACTAATCAATCAGGTTCCACCTCTCACCAGACCAGCTGGGACCAATCCTTAGAGCACCTGTATCTCCCCAAATAGAGACACCTGTTTCCCATTTTGGAAAGGAACAGGACCCTGACCCTTCCTCAGCCAATCGGCTAGGGCCACGACCATCACCCCTCCCACTACTCCTTTAAAACTATTACGTCTTTGGAACTCTCGCTCTCGCTCTTGACCCACCGCTGCATCGGTGCAGGCAGGAGATTGAGCTCGAGCTAGCTCGAATAAAGGCTCTTTGTTCTTGCATCGGGCTTGGCTCCCTGGTGGTTCTTGGGGTTCCGAATTCTGGGCATAACAACTCCTCGTACACAAGAAAATAAAGTCTGGAATGTTTAGGTCAGTATTGTTTTGGCCGGGTAGTAATTATTCATCTTAGGATGTCAGCATCTTAAAACCAATTTCATTAACATCTCTAATCTATTGAAAGCACGGGAAGGCCTGGTCATAGTTTATGTGTCAGTGAGCAGCACAAACTGGGGACAGGAACCTGGTGAGGTACGTTAGATAAGAAAAGAGCTCCCTGAGGAGTTAGCTGGCCACCCCAGTAGGGGGAGTGCTGTCCCCTGCCCTGGGGCTCCCTGTGGCAGGGCCTCCGTCATCCAATGCAATGCGAGATCCCTGATGGATGCTTGAATGAAAAAAAAATTATGAAGAATTGGGGGAGAGGGGACAATGAGGGAAATTAGAATAGGGACTGTGTCTCAAATAACGTTAGTTATCAATGTTAATTTTCTTGCATTTAATAATGATAATTACTGGGGACTCCAGGTGACGATGTTCCAGGCATTTGCTATAATTGTTCTTTCAACTTGTCTGCAGTTCATGATTTTTTCAAAAGAAAAAGCTGGTGGTTGTGAGGAGAGAAGAGAAGGGCCTGGGGAGAAATGGACCCAACTTAAGAATCGATCCATGTCAGAGCACCTGGGTGGCTCAGTCGGTTAAGTGAAGGACTCTCGATCTCAGCTCAGGTCGTGACGTCACAGTTGTGAGATCAATCCCTGAGTCAGGCTCTGTGGTGGGCATGGAGCACGCTTGAGGTTCTCTCTCCCTCTCCCCCTCCCCTATTCAAGCATTCTCTCTCTCTCTCTCTCTCAAAAATAAAATAAATAAAATAAAATAAATAAAATTTAAAAAGGGGCACCTGGGTGGCTCAGTTGGCTAAGCATCCCATCCAACTCTTGGTTTCGGTCAGGTCAACCCCTGCATCAGGCTCTGCACTGACAGTGAGGAGCCTGCTTGGGACTCTCTGTCTCCCTCTCTCTCTCTGCCCTCCCCTGCATTTGCTCTCTCTCTCTCAAAATAAAAATAAATAAACATAAAAAAAAAAGAATCTATCCCTGTCATCTGTTTGAGGAGAAACTACCATTTCAAATCTTTACTAATGGTCACTCTCTGATTCATGGACTTTTTGAAAAATTTGAAATTATTAAAAAATCACTTAAACACCTATGGAAAGCATTCATTCATATTACATTTATTTATTAGGCAGCTACTATGGATTACCATCTGTGCCTATTGTGGAAGAAATAAGAGAAATGAGACACAGCTTCTATCCTTATAAACATGGTGGCCAGCAGAGGAAACAAACATTTAAATGGAAAGCATTTTCTGATGGCATGGTGAGCTGAGGTACCTTACTCTTATCTTTAACTCCCAGAAAATGCTTAAAGATCCTTCAGGTTAGGAAAGGAAACGGGGAAGGGCTGGACCAACAGCAGAAACTAGCAAGCGAACCCCACATTCCCATCATGCACTGGGTCTTGCCCAGTCCGTATTTGGGCAAACCGCATATGTGCCTCTCAGAACTGGACCATGTTAAGCATCCCCCATCTTGCTGAAGAGTTCGGTTTCGTCTGGAACCCACTGGGGAGCTGAAAGAGAAATTCCTGTGTTCCCTACAGTTGCTCATTGTGAAAAGCAAGCACCGCCAGAGACAAGCAGAGTAGGCCAGCTGTCCTACAAGCTGAGCAACACGGCGATTGAAGCAGGACAGAGCTCCATGCAAAGGCATCCCTAGAAGGCATCTAACCGGAGAAGGAGCAGTTCCAGAATAAACCATGTCTGAATTCTGAGACACTATTAGAAAATTTGTTCAGAGTGAATAAAGTGAGTCTTTTGAGTCTCTAAACTTCATTCTAGTTCATATAGTATTCACTTCTTCCTATGCCTTCTAGAAACTAGCTGTGTAAGCACTATGGTTATATATTGATAATAAGAAGATTTCAGGGCCAGTATTTACCAACTGTCACAAATTATTAGTGGGTTTTATGGGAAAAATTGTTACATGGTCAAGAAACTTTGAGAAATACCAGAGTAAATAAAGACAAAGAAGTTTACTGACTACAGGACTTTTCAGAGTCTTTAATATACTAATATTCACTTTGAATCTCAAGAGTAGAGTCTACTATGCAGCATTTCCCAAAGGCATTTGACCCTGGAATTCCTTTTTTTTTTTTTAATGTTTATTTTAGAGAGAAACAGAGTGCGAGCAGGAGAGGGTCAGAGAGAGGTAGACACAGAATCTGAAGCAGGCTCCAGGCTCTGAGCTGTCAGCGCAGAGCCTGCCTTGGGGCTGGAACCCATGGACCGTGAGGTCATGACCTGAGCCAGAGTCAGACGCTGAACAGACTGAGCCACCCAGGCACCCTGACCCTGGAATTCTCTAATCAGGAAGCACGTCATAAAATTAATACTCTTTCTTTTAGGTCACTGATTATGTTGTATGTAGGTATCCAATCCGTCTTAGATCAGTAGCCTTCGCTTACCAGTGCGTCAAATCCTGACTGGGGTGGATAGTCAACGGGCACGCTTTGTTTTCCTTGCCTCCCTACGCTTTTTGTTCGAACACTTAGAAATGGCATGACAATATAAAAAGAAAACCAAAAGAACATTGTCAGACTCAAAAACAAGAATAACACCTCTGAGGGCACGAAGTGGAGAAGAAAGGCCAAGTGACAAGCAGGAAGAAAATCTCAGACCTGCTGGGCTCTGTTTCCAGAGCAAGCCAAACAGCCAGAAATTTTAGGTCCCGAGGGATCGGAGAGACTAACGGTCTCATTCAAAGGGAGGGACCTGGAGCCAGACTTGCTTCTTAAAACTCAGAGGCTGGGGTCGGGCTGTCCCAACAGTAAACGAGGGCCGGAAATAAAAGCTGCCACCAGCAGTTACCGGAGGACTAGACGTTACACAAGGCCACCTAAGCAGACCGTGGAAGCAGCCAGGACCTGGCTCAAGATTCACTTCACTGTGTGACAGGATCTACAATCCTCCCCAAAACTACGTGGACCTGCAATACTGTAGTGATTCCACCGGAGGAGAGCCCTGAGTGGGTAAAATAAACCACTAGAGGTGGGGAGGGGAGGGGGGGATATAGCTCCAGCAATGTCCTTTCCTCACACACGCCCAGCAGTGTAGACTCTACACCTCTTCATGCCCTGGCTCAAATTTAGTTTATTAGTGACTCTTACCTGGTTCCTCCAAATAGAATCGTCCCTCACCCTCTGGACCGCCACCTCCCACTCCGGGAACAGCGCCCATAGTGCTCTGCCCAGTGACTGTCTGCAGGTCTGAATTCCCACATGGCCAGACGCTCCCCGTGGGAAAGGACTGTGTCCAGTCTCCCCTTGCGTCCCAGCTCATCACAGTGGCCGGCATGGGGACACACCACTGCAGCTTGCTGCAACCGTGAAACCTGTTGTCTTAGACCTGCCCGGCTAAGCCGGCCATCCAAAATGAGATTTTGGTGTTATCTGTGGAGAGGATATGTCACTGAAGACCGGTTTTCCAGAGTGACAGCCAGATCACACCATTCCAGAACACTGAAAATGGAATGAGACGGGGCATTGATGACAACAAAACACTGTATAGTAGCTACAGTGAGCTCCTATGTAACTCTTAAAAAATAGCTTTATTGACATATTACTCTCGTGCTGTAAAATTCACCCATTTAAAGTGCGCAGTTCGGTGATTTTTAGTTTTCTCAAAGTCGTGCCACTATCACAAAAATCCGATTTTAGAACATTTTCATCACTGTAAAATGCAACCCCATATGCTTCAGCCGGCACTGGACATCCCCCCTCCCTCCCACCTACCCCTGGGCTGAGGCAACTACTAATCTACTTTCTGTCTCTATAGGTTTGCCAATTCTCAATATTTCATATAAATAAAATCACGCGATACATGGTCTTTTATAATTGACTCCTTCCACTCAGTGAGGGGTTCCGGGTTCATCCATGTTGTAGCACATGTCAGTACTTCATCCTTTTAACGGCTGAGTAATAGTCTGATGTGTGGATACACCACATGCTGTTTATCCGTTCTGATAGGAACTTGGGTTGTTTTTATCTTCTGGCTATTTTGAACAATGCTGATTTGAACAGAAGGGTACATATTTTTGACTAGACATACATTTTTATTTCTCTTGGGTATATACCTAGGAGTGGAATTGCCGGGTTATATGGTGACTCTATGTTTAACATTTTGAGAAACTACCAAACTGTTTTCAAGAGTGGCCTCACTATCTTCCATTCCCACCAGCAGGGTATGAGGGTTCCAATTTCTACACATCCTTCCAAACACTGGTTTTCTGTCTCTTTTATTACAGCCATACTAGTGTCAGTGAAGAGGTGTGTCATTGTGGTTTTGATTGCCCTAATGACTAGTCATGTTAAACACCTTTCCTTGTCCTTATTAGCCATTTGTATATCTTCTTCAGAGAAATGTCTATTCAAATCCTTTGCCCAATTTTAAATTGAGTGATTTCTCTTTTTTATTAGAGTTACTTTATACATGTGAGTAGAAGTCTCTTATCAGAAATACAATTTGCAAGTATTTTCTCACATTCTGTAGGTTTTCCTTTTACTTTCTTGACATTGTCCCTTAAAGAACAAATGTTTTTTTTTTATTTTTTTTAACGTTTATTTATTTTTGAGACATAGAGACACAGTGTGAGCAGGGAAAGGGCAGAAAGAGGGAGACACAGAATCCTAAGCAGGCTCCAGGCTCTGAGCCATCAGCACAGAGCCTGATGCGGAGCTGGAACTCACAGACCGCGAGATCATGACTCGAGTCACCCAACCGACTGAGCCACCCAGGCGCCCAAGAACAAATGTTTTTAATTTTGATGAAATCCTATGTATCTATCTTTTCTTTTGGCACTTGTGCTTTCCATTTTTTGTCCAAGAAGCAGTTGCCTAACCCAGGGTCATAAGGACTTGTTCCTGTTTTTTTTCTAGGAGATTTATAGTTTTAGTTCTTCTATCATCCTTTTGAGTTTGTTCGTGTGTGTGGTGTGAGGTAGGAACTTAAAGTCATTATTTTGCATGTGTATATCCATTTGTCCCAGTGCCATTTCTTAAAAAGACTGTTCTTTCTCCATGTAATTGTATGGGTACATTGTCAAAAATCAGTTGAACATAAATGTGAGGGCTTATTTCTGGACCCTCAAGTCTCTTCCACTTATCTCTTTATCTATATGTATACCAGTAACACTCTGTCTTGACTACTGTAGGCTTATAGTTACTTCTTAAATCTGGAAGTGAGTCCTCCAATTTTCTCTTCTTTTTCAAGATGGCATGACTTAATCTGTGTCTTTTGCATTTCTATATGAATTTTATGCTCAGCTTGTCAATTTCTACAAAAATCGTCAGCTGTGATTTGACTAGGATTGTAAGGATTGGGTTGAATCTATAGAGCAGTTTGGGTAGTATCGCCATCTCAACAGTGTTAAGTCTCCTCATTAATGAACATGATATCTTTCCATTTTTTTAGATCTTTGGGTTCTCCCAACAGTGTTTCACCGTTTTAGTTATAGAAGTCTGGGATTTCTTATGTTAAACAAATATATAAGTATTTTAGTCTTGTTGATTCTATTTCCAATGGAGTTGTTTTCTTAATTTCATTTTCTGATTGTTCGTTGCACCTGTATAGAAACACAAATGATATTTGTACACCGATCAGGGATCCTGCTCCTTGCTAGACTCGTTTATTTGTTCTAATAATTTTTTTAGTGGTTTCCTTAGGATTTTCTATCATAGCGCCTGCAAGTAGAATATCGTATTTCTTCCATTACAATAAGGATGCCTTTTCTTTCTTTTTCTTCCCTAATTGTCTTGACTAGAACCTTCAGTACAATGTTGAACGGAAGTGTTGAGAATGAACATCCTTATTTTCTTCCTGACCTTAGAGGGAAAGCTTTCAGTCTTTCACAGTTAAGTATGATCTTCACCAAAGGTTCTTCATAGATATCTTTTATCGGGTTAAGGAAATTACCTTTTTATTTCTATTTTGTTGAGCGTTTTTATCATGACAGAATGTTAGATTTTGTAAAATGTTTTGTCAATGTCCTATGTGATTTTGTATCAGATATTTATTGCTGTGTAGAAAATAACCCAAAACTTAGTGACTTAAAACAATATTCCTTTAACTTACTCTCCATTCGGTAGGTCAGCAATATGGGCTAGACTCAGCTAGATCATTCTTCTCCTGGTCTGGCAGGAGACTGGAGCTGGGTAACCCAAGATGGCCTCACCTATATGTCAGGAGTTGGTGCTGGTTTTCAGCTGGGTCTCTCTTCATGTGATCTGTCATTTTCCAGGTGACTCCGGCAAGCTTCTTTACACGGCAAGCTCAGAGCAATGATGCAAGAAAGTGAGAGCAGAAGTTACAAGTATTCTTGAGGATTTGCTTGGAAATCACACTGTTTATTCACCCATATTCTATTTGCCAAAGCTAGCTGCTAAGGACAGCCCAGTATAACCCAGATTCAAGGAGTACCTTACTAGACTCCACCTCCTGTTGGGAGGAATGGCATTTTAATCCACCACACCCATTAAAGGCCCTGTATTCCCTCCTCCTGAGTCTGAGTTACATCTTCCCCTAATATTCCTTACTCATTCTTCTTTCTTTGAAATTCGAGGCACAGACTTTTCCTGGGTAGATAAGAACGAATGAAGATGATTTGTTCTGTGGTTTATAACCTCCTCAAGGGAGAGAAAGAAAGTAAATAAATTTCACTCTTAGAAGATAAGTAGAAATGTCAGATTGAGACAATGATAAAGTACAATTTACTGCTCCTATAAATGCAATGGAGAAGTATAATCTAGAAGATTGTAAACAGAATTCAGTTTTTTCTGTTTTCTGTTCAGAGCCTGGTATTTCTCCCAACTAATTACATTTACATGATTTGTTTGTTAATTGTTTAGAAGCAGCTGGTCCAAAATAAATAGAGACAATGATAGTAATTTGCATATGTTTTTTTATTATAATTAAAGTTCCAGACACAAGTTTGAGTCCTTACAATGCAGAGCAGTTATGTAAGACTGTGTTTTGCAGAATGTGCCCATGGAAAGTAAAGAATGTTGACACATTGGATTTATTCAATTGCCTAGAACCTTAAAGTTAACTGGAAATTTCAGCACTCCATTGTGAAAAGAGAGAAGCAAGTCATTAGAAAACACTGACAACTGACTTATTAAAAACAAAACAAAACTTCTTTCTGTAAGCAGTACACGTTCAATTTCAATCTCTTGCAATTAAAGAGAGGCACTCAGGCCTGTAAATCAAAAGAAGGTTTAATTTTAATCAGTATAAGGATGAATGAGGCATATTGAAAAGATTTAAACTTCAGAATGGAAACAAAGGGCCCTCCGGCACTCAGTTAACCAGAGAAACCAGTAATCTTGATAGCCTTATCAGTCCAATACTGCAAGTGAGTTAGGATTTATTTTTGTTTATAGTAGAGCCAATTTCATTCTTATTGATAATAATAGGGACCACATACTGAATATTATCACATGCTTTGGTATACTGCATAAATTCTTTAATCCCCATGACAACTCCGTGTATTAGTTTCCTAGGGCTGCCATAACAAAGTACCACAAACTGGGGGGTACTTAATAGAGATTTATTTTACATTTAGATCTGGAAGCTGGAAGTCTGAAATCAAGGTGTCCACAGGGTGGATTCCTTCTGCGGGCCGCGAGGGAAGGGGCTGCTCCGGGCCTCTCTCCTCGCCTGTAGATGGCCATCTTCTCTCCGAGTCTTCTCATCCTCTTCCATCTATGTATTGGGGTCCAAATTCCCTCTTCTTCCAGTCATATTGGACCAGGGCCCACCCTACTGAGCTCATGTAAATGTAATCAACCCTTTAAAGACTGTCTGCAAATATGGCCACCTTCTGGAGACCCTATCTCCAAATATACTGCTGGGGGTTAGGACCTTAGTGTATGAATTTGGGAGGAGGACACGATTCAACCAATAATAGATCTCTATTCCCCATTTGATAGCCAAGAAGATAGGCTCAGAAAGATTCCTGTGTGTTCAGAGTCTCCAGCTAGTGATAGTAGAATGGAGACAAACTCACATTTGTTGAATTCCAAAGCCCAGCTGTTAACCAGGTCACTACACTACTTCCCTTAATAATAGTCAGATGGGGGGCACCGAGGTGGTTCAGTCGGTTAGGCATCCGCCTTCGGCTCAGGTCATGATCCCACAGTTCAGGAGTTCAAGCCCCAGCTCAGGGTCTGGAGTCTGCTTTGAATTCTGTGTCTCCCTCTCTCTTTTCCCCTTCCCCACTCATACTTTGTCTCTCTCTTTCTCTCAAAAATAAATAAACATTAACAAAGTTTTAAAAAAATAACAGTCCGATGGATCTTTTTCTCATCTGTGTCCCCACTCAACCTCAGGCTCCCATATCCCCAGGAGCTTGATTACCTTACAACAACTACACCTCCCCCACTAGCCTCCACTTGTCCCCATTCTTACCTCTCCCAGGTCCAGTTGAATGTTCTAGCCAGGATTTTCCCCCAAGAGGGTCCCCGAGTGGCTCCCCTCATTCCCAGCCTCCACGGTCTCTTCTTCCATCACTACCATCTCCACCTTCCAAGTACTACCAAGTGAGACACCCCTGGTTTCCTTTGAATCACAGTGACATATCTCATAAAGACTCCCTCGGCCTTCTAAGAGCCAATAAATTCAACCAAGATAATGAACTCTGGACAACATTTAAGAGGTGCTTACTGCACACACATGCCCAGTCTCACTTGTCTGTCATGAGCCTTTCCTGACTCTCACACCCTTCCCCAGAAGAACGACTTACCCATCCCTTATGCCCCATGGGGCCAGAAAAACTTTTATCAGACACGAGCAATACCTTATTGCGACTATTTGTTTTCATACCTGCCTTTCCACCAGACTCTGAGATAGAAAGCGTGTCTTATTTATCTCTGAATCTTCAGTGCTTAGCATTTTGCCTGGTATTATTGGAGAGTATTTAATACATGCTTGGTGACTGAATAAATGAACGAATGAAGTCTCTACCCGATACATCAATATACTTCTTCGCCCAGCCAAACGATGCATAAAATTATAATATTAGATATTATGAGATTTTCTTCTTTGGGTTTAAGACTTTGTATCATATTAAAGGATGAACACTTTTCAGTTGTCTGAGCCTCAGTGTGAGCGATTTCCTTACGGGAAGGTGTATGGAGTTATTAGGAGAAATGATTGCTTGAGGTACCTAATAAGGGGTGAAGAAAGGGGAAGACAGAGAAGGATAATCAGAAGACTAGAGAAGCTTTTCCTCTTTAACAGCTTTTCTGAGGAGCAGCTCTGTTGCTATAGCAACAGCAGCACTTTGTGTTACTTCCTCCCAGCTTCCTACCTGCCAGTGAGGAGGAACCTAAAGCCATAACCTTTTAACCCAGCAGGACATTCTCTTGTCTCTTGAGAGGGGAGCTGGGGGGAAGACTCGGGGAGCTGGTGGCCTGCACTGAACCAGCAAGGGTGGCGGAGGAAAGCAGTGAAGGGGGGCAGGACCCCATGGCTGCCAGGAGGTGAAGGCTGACGCGTGGGCACCAGTGACACAGGAATAGGGCGTAAGCCGCCACCGTCGGCAAATAATCACAGCTGGGGCAACGGTTCTTGGAGCTGCTTACCCCGAGATCCTCTGACTTAATTGATTTTACACGACCTCCTGACTGCAAAATTGGGAGCCTCAAACAATAAAGGCAATTTGCAAAGGACAGCTGCTTGCTCGAACGGACACCCCACACGGAATTGTTTCCTGGCGCTTCTAACGGCTTATTCTTCTCAACCAAGCCAGAAAATGTTTTTCTAAACAAGAAACGGGGAAAATGCCAGATCTATGAATAGAAGATTGTGCATGAGGGTGTTGCTACAGCGTGTAATTAGTAGTCCTCCTAATCAAATCAGCAGCTTTATTGTAAGAGTTGCCCATTTCTGCAGCAGAAATATGATTTGAAAATCCTAACAAATATCATCTTTCTAGGTTCTTCTTTTTATTCATTCTAAGTTGCGAGCATAACTCAAATCAATAGTATGTTTTTTCGCAAGGTATAAGGAAAGGGGAGAATTAGAGGTAATCATAAATGGCATTTGATACATATATTAATCAGTTTAAGTCACTTATTGCTGTGTGACAAACAACTCCAAAGTGAAGACGTAAGGAAATTGTGAATTCAGAAAAAAAAAATTTGGAGCTCGGAAAAGTTTTCTTTTAGAGAGAATTTTCTTTTCTATCAACGCCAAAGGGAAAACTCCTCCCAACAATTCCTAGAGTTGATCACGGTTCATTGAGGAACAAAATGGCAGAAACATATAATTTCAAGGCAACTCCCACCAAACGCAGCCTCTCATTACCAGCAACAAGCTAAATAATTTACTTAGCAACCCTGCTGCTGGCATTTAGCCTTTGTCTTTCTCACATCTGGTGCTCTGAGTATGATGCATTTAATAAACATGTTGATAAGCCGGTGATTTATTTCTGGCACTATTTTTGCTCTTTTTGCACCAAACTTCATTCATGGGGTGGAAACATCTTGATTGTCTCATTGTTCAGTGACCTTTCTTACTATGTTGATATGAGAGTTTACAAAGCATGCGGATGAGCCCGGTCTTAGAAATCAAGCCTCCCATCAGCCGTAGGTTGACATTTTGTCCCACAGCCCGAGGCCAAGCGTCAAGCCAAGGTGCAGTGGGAGGGACTCGACCTCAGAGCATTCCCGGAAGGCATCTCAGAGTCACGACAACATCAGGAATTGATGTATTCCATGACCTCTGGATGACAATGCACAGTTTTATTTTATGGCTACATGTTAAGTAGGAAAATCAAATAGAGCTAATGTGATTTGGTTTATGACATTTTTATGTAAAAAACAAGCAGATGGAGATACCAGATAGTTACAGAACAACCAAAGACTGTTTGATATGTCTTCTAAAACAGAAACTCATTCTACAAAATCTAAATGGATCTTCTTTGCATAAGGATGTCATCCAGGCATCCTTGTGGCCGCCATTGACTCTGTGAAGGGATAGAACACCCCAACGGTTACTCTTCAGAAGACAGGAGCTCAGATCCTCAAGGGGAAGGCAGGTAGATAGATTCAGCAGTATGCTATGACAGAGAAACACCTAGACCAGGAATAAGAAGTAGCCTGATCCTACTCCTAGCTCTGCTACCAACAAACTATGATGTAACCTAAATCTCTGAGTCTCTGTATCAGTTAGCTATTGCCACATGGCAAACCATGCCAGAACTTAATGGCTAAAAACAACAACCCCTTATAATTTCTCACAAATCTATGGCTAGGTGGTTCTGCTGATCTGGGAGAGGTTCAAGTGAACTCAACTGGGGTCCATTGACAGATCACTTGGGGGCTGGCGGTTCTAGGATGACTTCAGTTGTGACAAACTGGTTCTGCTTCATGAAGTTTATCTCAATTTCCAGCAGGCTAGCCCAGGGATGTAGGGAATGAGGGAGAAACAGGGGAAGAGAGGAGGGAAGAAAGGGAGAGGCGAGGAGAGGAGAGGAGAGGAGAGGAGAGGAGGGAAGGGAAGGGAAAAAAGAAAGAGTAAGGAAGGGAGGGAGAGTGCACGAGAGAAAGAAAGAGAAAAAGAGACAAAGAGACAGAGAAAACATGGTCCCTTGAGACCTAGGCTTGGAATCGGCCCTTTAACACTTCTACCACATTCTACCATATTCTTGCGGTGTGCCCTTTACTCAAGTTTGTCTTGAGTAGTAATCGAGTTGGTCTCTGTGTAGAATGTATACAGTAAATTGTGAAATGTCATCAGGCAGATATAACAAGACATCCAACACATCTGTCTTAGCGCTGCCCTCCACAAGATACACAGACTTATACCCTCGTGACAGATGAAGTCGGTAATGACAGTTGGAGGCAGAGGATGTCATGCGAGATATTTCATGTACTTATGCACTGTTCCACTGAGTTTTGCAGTGGTTTGGTACAGAAATGTATCCACAAAAATCCATAAATACAAACAATGAAGACAAACTGGGAAAACCACAATCGATAGTAGGAAATCAAGACTCAGGGGTACAGGTGGTAAGGGACACTAGCCCAGATACGTAGGCCATAAGGACAATATCATGACTATATTTGAGTCTTATATTTGGCTCTGTATTTCCTAGAAGTGAACAACAACAAAAAGATGTGTTACACAAGTTGATCTGTGAAGGCGCAAGGCTGCCAGCCCCCTCGCCCTCCGCTCCCTCTGTGTACTGATTGCTGAGAAGCCCTTCAGCAGGTGTAATGCGATGTACTTCCCTGCACACAGTCTCGCCGGGCTGCACTGAATGTTGGGTATTGCAGGGAGGCGAGCAGGGAGCACTCTGGGCTCTCAGCTGCAAGGTGCAGACTGTGGTCAGAAGAACAGGTGTTTGTGAAACAAGATGAAGTAGGGACGCCTGGGTGGTTCAGTCAGTTAAGCATCCGACTTCGGCTCAGGTCATGATCTCACAGTTTCTGAGTTTGAGCCCCGCGTCGGGCTCTGTGCTGACAGCTCAGAGCCTAGAACTTGCTTCGGATTCTTGTCTCCCTCTCTCTCTCTGCCCTTCCCCTGCTTGTGCTCCGTCTCTCTCTCCCTCTCTCGAAAATAAGTAAACATTAAAAAAAAAAAAAACAAGAGGAAGGAAAATGGTATGGAATTTTCCATCCATGCCAGTGACACCATGCTTCCTTTTTAAATAAATTTAAGAAACAAGTCAATATAGATACTGATATTAAGAGCACAGGCGATGTAAAGGCAAGGCACACTTGTGACGGTGCGATCCAAACACTTGCCGTTTGAGAAGCAGCTTTCTGGGACATCCATTTATGAGCAGCAATGGCTCCCAGTGAACTTTCCAGAATGAGTCAGCAGCAAACGTCTTTCTGACTGGAATCTGAGCACCGTAAGGGCCCTGTAAGACCAGCATGCAGTTATGTCTATATTTATATGTAACAATACGAAATGAATCATGTTGTACTACTATTTAAATATTCTAACTGATCCGGGCCCCTCACCTGCTTGCCAGATGTTACCTGCCTGGGGCACGGCCCCTGTGGTTTTCCGGGCGCCTGAGGGGAAAAGCGGAAGCTCCCTCAGCAAGGAGCTGACAAGGTTTTCGTTGTTCACTTCCACCCAATGGCCACACGTTGGAGTTAGATGTGTCTCAGGGGGCGTAGAGCATGTAGCAGCTGGTTTCAACTAAACTAACTTTCACAAAATGGACAGGATTAAAGACAAATTCCCCAAATAATAAAAAAGAAACAAAAAAAAAAACCCCACCAAAAAACGGCATAGACTATACTTCTCTGATTCTTAGAACATGCCATCAGCCACCTTAGGAGGCAAAGCAAGGTTCTGGTCTCTCTGACCAAAAGTCAACCCCCCAATTTAAACTCAATAGAAAGACTACTTAAAATATGGGTTTACCTCCCCTCTCATTTGTTAGGAACCTTGTCTTGAGTTTGTGTTGTACCCGTTATACTAGCTAAAGGGAGCGGGAAGTCGTGAGGATTAGCAAGGCATTTTAAAAGGAAGCAGCTAGAACATTCATCATCATAATTGAGCGATACTGTTCTAGTAATGAATAAAATAAGAAAAGAGTCACTTATTTTTATCTTTATGTCATCCTTTTCAATTGCTCTTATATGCATACTTTGTAATACAGGTAACATATGGATAGTGGCATGGGTATACAATTTACAAATAAATCCGTACAGATTGAGAGAGCATGCTGATATATTTTTTCGCTAACGAGGAACGTAATATAAACAGTTGGGATATTGCTGCTTTAATTTAGAAATTAACTGTTCGAATGGAATTATTGAAGTTAGAATCTCTACATTTTGGAGCGCATTCACATAATAATTATTTTCATTGTGAAATAGTTGATGGAAGACTAGTCTTGCCTGGCGTGGACCTGGCGTGGGTGATGGCCGCTGCTTTCCTCTGTGTCCACACCGGCCACCCGCCTCCGCCATGGCCCCCTCCGCCTCTCTGTAGTAGGATACAAAGCAGACGTCATTTCTGGAAGGAAAGTTGCCCAGCAAATCAAGCAGGAAGTGCAGGCAGGAGATGAAAGAACGGGTGACACGGGGCAACCAGCATCCACACCCGAGCATGGTTCCGGTCGGTGAGAATCCTGCAAGTCACTCCTACGTCCCCAACAAACCAGGGCAGCTGCAGAGATGGGCGTCAACAGGCAATCGTGAAATCATCTTCCATTTGAGAGGAAGAACAGTTAAATTTAATCAATAAACTAAACAAGGATGGTGACGTAGATGACCTTGTGGTCCGGCCGCCCGCTCCAGAGCTCGCTGACGAGAGAAGGATCCACAGTGCTGTTTGTCCAGACAAGGATGTTCCTGGCTTTCGTGTAACTGAAGCGGGCGAATGCGTTTGCACCAGTATTCGGTGTTACCGGCTACCCAGTGGGGCGTCTGGGAAACAATTAAGCAAACTGGCAGCCCTCCCCTAGGGAAGAATGTGGTTGTGGCTGGAAGGTCAAAAATGTTGGAATGCCCATTGCAATGCTACCACACACGGATGGGGCGCGTGGACGTCCTGGAGGTGGTGCCACTGTCATAGCGTCTCATCCGTACACTCCTGAAGAGCGACCGAAGAAACATACAGTCCTTGCAGACAGGGCTCTGCCGCAGGCATTCCAAATCTGATCATGGCAGATACGGTCAGGAGGAAGCAGCAGTCATCGATGCAGGAGAAAATAGAGTTCAAGATCCCACAGCTGCTAAACCCGAGTTGGCTGGATGTGCGGATTGTGATGGAGTCAGGAAGAAAGTCAGTTACCTTACTCTAGTCCTTGGGGTGTTGGTCCTACCACAGTGGTGAGGCTAATGAAGAATACCATTATCAATGCCAAAAAGGTGCTGAGGCTTGAAGAGCAGGAAGGATTGTAGCCTAAGGAGCTTGGAAACACAAATGAATTACCATTGTGTCTTCTGAGGGCACCTGGTGACTCAGTCGGTTAAGTGTCTGACTTCAGCTCAGGTCATGATCTCATGATTCGCTGTCAGCACAGAGCCTGCTACAGATCCCCTGTCCCCTCCTCTCTGCCCCTCCCCCACTTGTTCTCTCTCTCTCTCTCTCTCTCTCTCTTTCTCTCTTTCTCTCTCTCTCAAAATAAATAAGCTTAAAAAAACCTGTTGTGTCTTCTGTCACAAAGAAAACTTCAAACTAGTTCAAGAGGTAAAACAAACCAATAGAAATGCAATATTTTTTCATTTATTTTACTGAAATAATTTAAAACGATGCTTTGTATTTATTGAAAGCTTAAATGGGTGGGTGTTTGTGCACAAAGCTCTGTAGTACTTCACCATGGAGCACGCCAGTATCATGCTGGGTCTTGTGATCCAGCCAAGGGAAGCCACTAACTTAGTGATTGACACGGAGAGCATTGTCCCATTGAGAATGGATGCTTACCTTTGTCAAGCCACTTCAGTTAAAATTTGCCTTTTCTAGGATTGCGTTTTCCACGTGCTATTCCAATAAGAGTTGATGCTCACTTTAGGTTCCAAAACTTTTGAGTTCAACTGGTCAAACCAAAAGAAAAAAATGTTGCTAGAGGAAATTAGGGAAAAGGTAAAAAAGGAAGACATGGTAACTACATAGAAAAAAAATTACTCTAATTTCCATACATATTATGTAAAAACTACACAGTCATGGTGTCTAAGCTGTCATCTCCTGGCTTAGTCATTGGGAAAATGTTTAGTGCTGTTTCATGGGCTGTCTTTGGGAAGTGATTGGGTCATGAGGCATCTGCCTTACAGAATCAGAGCTCTATAGAAAAGGCTCCACAGAAACCCCTAACCTTCTCCACCAGTTGAGGACACAGGGAGAAGTACTCGCTATGGACCGGGAAGAACACAATCCTATTGGCACCTTAATCTTGGACATTCCAGCCTCCAGAACTGTGAGGAAATAAATTTCTGTTGTTTATAAGCCGCCCAGGCAGCGGTATTTTGTTATAACACCCAAACGAACTAAGACATTAATGAAGTTCATAAGAGTTATGAGGTGGATAGGATTAGTGCTTACCAGTATGAAAAGCTGCAGACTCGCTCCGGCGGCAAAAGGAATTCATCTGCCATTTTATTTAAGCGACGGGGAATATTGCCAGATCTCGGCTGAAAGGTGCCTGGGTCTATTACTTTTACAACACTTTCCCTGGGGCCTTAAAAAAATAGGTCCTTTAAAGAAGAGCAACCTAAAATAAAATGAGCGAAAGACGGTCTGTAATCTTAAAACATGTAACTCCAAGGGTGAAACGGCGACATGCGGGAAGCCATCTTGGCTCAGAAGCAGAGACCGCGGCCCCCACAGAGCACAGAGGAAGCAGAGTCGGAGTCAGAAGTGGTGGCGCTGTTTCAGGATGTCCCAAGGAAAGGCGCTTCTGACTTTCCCTTATTCTTTAAAGTAACCATAAATACAGATCAATCATAAACGAGAAGTATCTTTTGAGAATGGCCGATTCTTTTTGCTCAGGTTCTTCGCGCACCAGGTAGTCTCCCCAGGAGTCTTCGGGCTCCTGAACAGATGTGTACACGGAGAGGAAGATTCCTTTCTCAGGGGCTGGAGCTGGATCTGGGCCGGCTATGGCTCATTATAAACAAGGAAGTAAGACGGAACAATGCCTGTAAGTTCAGTTCCTGTGACTCCCTCCAAATCCGATTTTCTATGTGTGTACAAATACTCCTCGGCTTTGTAACCAGAAATTGAGGCTCCAAATCGTCAAAAGATCATGTCCCTCAAAATAACCTGCCTGCTGTATCTATTTCATCATTCATTAATCTGTTCAAATATTTATGGAGTGCCCACTATATGCCAGGCAGTGTTCTAGGTGCTGGAGTGAAGAAGAGATAAAAATCCAAGCAGACAATACAATAAATGAGTGAATAATAGAGTTATATATGATAAGTACTACCAGCGCTATGGAGAAAAGAGGGAAAGAGAGTGCCACCGTGGGAGTGGGAGGGGTGGCACAGGGTGTCATTTTAGATAAAGGGGCCCAGGAAGTCTTCAAGGAGGACACATTTGAGCAAATTCTGGAAGGAGATGAGAAGGAGTAATGTGATACTGGGGGAGCAAACATTTCAGGAAAAGGCAACAACTAGTGCAAAGGCCCTGGGGTAGGAGTGTGCTTGACAAGTTTAAGGAAGAACTCAAGAGGAGTAAGCAAAGACGGGCTGTAGACGAGGCAGGAAAGGTAATGAGGCCACAAGGGAGTGGGGTGGAAGGGAGGCAGACTGTGTAGAGGGCCGTGGAGGGCCTTTGTTACCATTTTAAGTTTTACTCAGGGTGAGATGGGAAGCCACTGGAGAGGTTTAATCCCTACAGTTACCCTACAAAATAGGAACGATTACAGGTGAGAACTCAAAGTCTCACAAAGCTCCTGAGCTTGCTCATCAAGGTCATGGATTGTGAAAAAGGACCAGGTGCTCTGAATTCTGAGTCCAGACCCCCGGTCCTCAGGCCGCAGGGACTCAGACTCCAGCGAGAATCCAGCAGGCTGCCCTCCCTGGCTCCCCAGGGTGGGTGGAGGTGGAATCTGGCACAGAGCTGGGGGGGGGGGGAAGGGGGGCAGTGGGGGGGATGGGTGTGGGGGTGGGCTTGGAGCTGAGGACTCTGGCACCAGACACTTGTCACAAGGAAAAGCAGCAAGACGGCAGGGTGTTTGGTGGGTGGCAGGAAGACCCAGAGAAGATCCGCAGAGAGGAGCCCCTCTGAAGGGCAGCTGGAGGTGAATGGGGAAGGAGAAGCTGGGCCGCAAGACAGAGGCGGCGGCCTTGAATGCCAGGCAAGGGGCCTGGGCTTCATCCACCAGGCAAATGGCTTTCGAATTTGGTTAGTTTGTTCTGCTTTTTAGAGGTGGATCTCGGTAAAATAAAATAGTACATAGACAGTCCAACAAACCGAGCAGGCTAGGGGAAGCAGAGAGCCTGGATCCCCGCAGATGTGGCCCCTCAGTCCCCCTGGAGAACAGCTGGGGGGCAGCAGTAGAGCCAGTGGAGAGTAAAAGGGAGGGGGGGCTGGGAGCGGGAAGGGGGGTAGGGGTGGAGGGGTGAGGCATTGAGGAAACAAAAGGGAGATTGCTTCGAGCTGATTTGTCTCCTTCCTTCCTTCCTTCCTTTACTTCTTTCCTTCCTTTCTTCATTTCTTCCTTCCTTCCTTTCTAATTTTCTTTCCTTTTTTTCCTTCCTTTATTCTTTTTATTTTCCTTCCTTCTTAATAATTTAGGCAAAAAGCTTGAATACAAGCACCCTAGCCTTTCTAATAGCCACTGAAATACGAAAACCACCGCTCCAGGCATCCAGGGTTCAGAAAAAAGTTCTCCTCTCCCTTCCTCCACCTCCTCCTCCTCCTCCTCCTCTGTCTGCTCCTCCTCCTCCTCCTTCTCTCTTCCTCTTTCTCCGTGTTCATCTTGTCTTTCTTTTTTCTTTTTCTTTTTTTCTTTTTTCAAGTGTGTATTTATTTTGAGCGAGAGAGAGAAAAAAACAAAAAACAAAACCAAACAACATCCAAGCAGGCTCTGGGCTGTCAGAGCAGAGCCCAGTGTGGGGCTTGAACTCATGAACTGTGAGACCATGACCTGAGCTGAAATCAAGAGTCAGACGCCCAACAGACTAAACCGACCAGGAGCCCCTCTTTCTTTCCTTTTTTAAAAACTAGCAAAGCCTACGATACCTACCAAAGAACACACTGTCTTTTCAGGCGCCGGAATCCGAGCCCCTCGGGGTGCGAGCCATGTGTGATGTGCGCTCCAGCCTCGGGTCTGGTACAGAACCTGCCGCCTGCCGCAGAGTACACACTCCACAAACGGCTGCTGCGTTATGAATGACACAGGGGCTAATATGTAGAATTTTTAAAGTTTGTTCATTTCTGACACTAACTTCCTTTATTCTTGTATTAAAAAAAAGGAAAGTAAACAAAGATTTAGCAGCAGCGTTTTTCAGATGCCCAATTGCTGATGACTGATTTTGACATTTCTCGGTCTGAGCTTCTAATAACCAGCACTGCCTGGCTTCTACAGAATAATGGCTTTTATATTCTTAATAATGAGCCTACGGCTCTCCAGAACTCTGAATCTCTACAGGAGCACAAATTATCTTCAGCAGACTCTCAGGGCCGCACACCGCGTTGTACCCGGCATATACTGGCAGTGACTTTAACACCTCACTGGAAATATCGAGCCAAAGACTGAATGATGATCGAAGGTGGGGAGAGGGGACTCTTAAAACTAGAAGGGGACGAGAAAGGGGCGCTGGATGGTGGCGTGATCTGCGAACAGAATATGCCATGATCACGATTTGTGCTTTTTAAAAAATTGGTCATAGAATACAGCAAGGTTTCTATGGATAGGAAGCTGGTTAAATATATTCTGTTCTACCTACTGGAATGCCGCAGAAGGAAGAAGATAGGGTTTTGTTTACTGACATGGAAAGAAGCCCATGATCTCTTTTCTTGAAATAGATTTTGAAATAGATCATGATAACTTTTTAATAAATTTGCAATGAAAAAGCAAATGACAGGGACGCCCAGGTGACTCAGTCGGTCAAGCGTCCAACTCTTGATTTTGGCTCAGGTCACGATCTCGGAGTTTGTGAGATCGAGCCCATACGCTGAACCTGCTTGGGACTCTCTCCCTCTCCCTCCCTCTCTCTCTGCCCCTCCTCACTTGTACTCTCTCTCTCTCAAAATAAGTAAAGAAACATTAAAAGAAAAAGAAAAAACAAATAACAGAAGATTAGGGATATATAAACAATTTAATTTTGATGTAAAAAGTAAATTTTGTGTGTTTTGGGGAAGAGAGAAGAGCTTTAAATGTGCATAGAAAAATCCAGATGGCTATAGACCAAGCTATTGGTGATGAGCTCTGGGAAGTGAGACCAGAAGGGGCCAGGAAGAGTTGGGCTTTCAGTTCTAGATATTTAATACATATTCACATTGTTTGAAATTTTTACAACTATGTAGCATT
Source organism: Paguma larvata (assembly GCA_030068075.1). NCBI lineage: Eukaryota > Metazoa > Chordata > Mammalia > Carnivora > Viverridae > Paguma > Paguma larvata. The sequence goes on along the minus strand of CM057828.1, from coordinate 65,949,750 downwards.
ATAGAAATATATATCACCAGTCACCCATGTGTGGGTTACCTACCACGCAAGCGTGGTAACTTTCCACTAACCAGGATGTGAAGCTCCCACTTCTTACACAGGCGAGCTCACCGCAGTTGGAACCCGAACAATGGCCCTGTCAGAGGCAGGAGCTCACATCTATTCTGCCCCTGCCCCAACCGGCTGCGTGTCCTTAGATAAGTCACTTCGCCTTTCCGGCCTCTATCAAGAGGATGGAGACATAGTTCTTCACTTCTTCCTAGGCTCAGAATTCCTAAAGAGGAAAGAAACTTTTCCTAAGGGCCCCCTTAAAAACTTGACTCCGCGTGCAACTACCTAAATCTAGTTCCTTCGTGAATCAAATAGCTCAACACTTTGAAGAAAAAGGATGTGGTGGCAAGTTTTTTTTTTTTTTAAAAAAAACCAACTCTATTGGACTTTTACCCCCAGTGCTGATTCTCCGATGAATGACCATACTCACTTGCCCACAAGACAACACTTCCCCAGTCTCTGACGCTGTACGTGGTCTGCCCAAAGTCACCAAAAGCTGTAAATTGCTTTTTCCCACAGCCTCCTGCTCCATGCATATGTACAACTTGTTCTTTTGGAGAAAAAAATATATGGAGTTATAAAAGAGTTTGCTATGGGGGTAGCTAACCAGCCATTAAGCCAAACAAACTTTATGCCAAAGTAAGAGTTATAAAGAGAGACCAAATGATTTATTTTGAGCCAACTCAACAGTCGCATATTAGAGCGGATAATATATCAACGCTATGAGATTTCATGTAAACCCAAGAAACCAGGAAATTGGTTATATTTCAGTAATGTTTTAATAATAAATAAATTTTGGCTCAAGCCAGTCTAACAGATTGTGTTTATCAGTCAGACAGAGCATAACTAATAAATAGGCCTAAATAAATGCCTTTTTAAGTGATTTGACTGCCGCGTGAAGAAATATGGCCTGGGGCACAATAAATACGTTAAATTGTCAACAGTAACGTTAACACAGGATGGCCATGAGTCTCCTCCAAGACAGTGTGTGCAGTTCATCGTAGAAGGTTTGTGGATATTGGAGCAGCCGAGCTGGGCTTGCATGCCCAGCCAAGACCACCCTTGCTTGAGGGAGGCCCAACTGAATACGGGTTTAAATCCACCTCTCCCTCTTACTAGGGCAAGCCGCAGAACCTTCCTGAACTTCAGTTCTCTCATCTGTAAAGTGGGGATAATTCATACATGAAAACAAAGGAAGGTGGTCACCCATCGTGAAAGAATACAGGTCAGATGACTTACCACGGGTGCCCTGGTGCCTCAATAAATGCTAGTTTCCTTCCATCCAAGCAAAGATTCTCTTTCTAAAACCACTGGATACCAGGGTGAACTTAGGAGCTATTTTATACTCTTGGCCTGATGATTTTCGCTGACCCAAAATTGACCACCGTATGTTCCTAAGTAAGCCGTTTAAGCCTCCAATCTATTTTCTTATTTATAATTTTGGAGTAACGTCTCCGGGCCAACCTACTGCACAGGGAGATCATGAAGCCATGAGATTTATCTATGTCTATAAATAATAAAGTATTCATGCAAGTGTAACATTGATATTACCACCCCTTCAGATGAAATTGCAGGTACTGTTTAAGACTCTAAGGTGAGAAAGAACATTATAGAATATGTAACCTCTCCCCTGGATTTTGCCATTGGAACAGAACCCCTCGGGATAACCTTCAACAGTGGGCCTCCTGGGGATAATGGCCAGTGACGGAACTTTAGGCCAGTGGGCAAAGAAGATATTCAGGGGAGGGGAGGGTCCTCAGAGCACACGTCCTGCATTCAAATGAGCACCAGAAGAGAAATAAAATGTAGGCAATAAACAACTTGAGACTATAGCCCAATGGCTCTTTGGTACAACAGGCCCTTTAAGACTTTCAGTCTCCTTCTGTGAGGAGTTGCACTTCCCAGCGCCTGGGGGAGGGGCGGGAAGCTCACTCCCTGAAACCTCAGAACCTACTGCTGACATTTTGTTTCAATCTGGCTGTTTTTATTTAATGTCCAACCCAAGACTGACAACATGATACACTTATTTTTCTTCCAGAAAGCAAACAAATAAAAGGCTCTGCACAAGGGGGAAAAAAAAAAAAGAGCCAAATGTGGCTATTATTCCTCATTAAAACTTTCTGTTTTTATTTAATGTCCGGCCCAAGACCGACAACATGATGCACTTTTATTTTTCTTCCAGAAGGCAAACAAATATAATGCTTTGCACAAGGAAAAAAAAAAGCCAAATGTGGCTATCATTCCTCATTAAAACTTAAGGTGTCAGACTCTAAACCCCAAGGAAGATGCTGAGAGGCACTAGCTGGGAGATATTTATTGACTAGAGAGAGGCAGTGATAGAAAGCGAAGGGTCATACGACTGTGTTTTGCCCATCTCTCCCCCATGTTTTCCAGGTCTCGCCGTGGGAAGCCTGGCCCGGAGCAGGAGTTCCTGCCGCATACCCGTCACATTTGTCACCCTGTAGCCCCAGCGCCAAGGTTTAGGGTTCCTATCAGGAGGAGTGGCATGGGGGTCCTCTCCCCACATGAGCAGCTAGGCCTCAGACTCAAGACCTTGTGACATATTCCTGACTCACCACTCATAAAAACAAAACTCACGGTCTCATGTAACCCTCACCACAGCCCAGTGGGGAGGTGCTCTTCTTATCTTCATTTCATATGTGAGGAAATTAAGGTTTTGAGGTATTAAGTAATTTGAAAGAGATTAAAACTCTCTTAAATGGGGACTCGGGGTGCAATTGAGATGCCTCCTCTCTGAGGGCGTAGGAGCGGACACGGCAAATGTCCTCTTTTAAAAAATACATACCTTCTTACATTTTCTAGTTGCTCCTGAGTAACGTGGGGAGGATAGAAACATTGAGAAAAATACATGAGACAGCAGGTGTGAGGGGGCACGGTGGGCCCCGGTAAGCACTGTCATAGTAGGTGTCACCATCAAGACTCACCGCATCCCCGTGAGAAATCTGCCCCCACTTACCCATGACGAGACTGAGGCTTCACCGCAAAGAGAGGGGCCCACCGCCATGCAGGCAGGAAATGGAGTTACTGGAAGGGGAGCCCAGTTCCCACCCAGTGTGGAACCCTTCCCCTCCACCTCAGCTGCCCCCCCTAATTCTTCCTGCACTCCTGGGGGTGCCCCAAGCTGCACTACATGCTTAATATTTTATCCAGTGCACACAATAGCCTGGTGGAGATGGTATGTCATTGTGCATTTAGAATTACCTAGTGCGACCGGGCGCCTGGATGGTTCAGTCAGTTAAGCATCTGACTCTTGACTTCGGTTCAGGTGAGTTCAAACTCCGCCCCCCACCTTCCCCACGCCACAGGGTCAGCGCAGAGCCTGCGTGGATTCTCTCCCTTGTCCTCTGCCCCTCCCCTGCCAAAATAAATAAATAAACTTAAAAAATAATAAAATTACCTAGTATGAGAGCTTTGAAACTTCCAAATGGAATGCATGTACTTTTACTTTTCAATCCTTGCGTCGTTACCGAGATTTGAGCATTCTAAGAACAGTCGGGCAGGGAACGCATCGCTCATTTTTATAATATTTCAGGTCTGACACTGAAAGACTTAAATTAGAAAAGGAAAAGACTCAAATAAAATGTGGAGAAGATTAAAGTTCTCTGGATTTTTTTTAAAGATAAACCCTTATTTCTCCTTTGATTCAGCCAGCGCAGGTAATGAGCGATGCCTCAGGTCTCCTTTTAACATCACTACAACATAATAACGCTGCAGACGGTCTCTCGAGACCTTGACTTCATTCATTTGAAGCTGGCGCTGAGGTTATTCGAAATAACATTTTAATTTCTTCATCCCAGCATGATAGAATTACGCGTTTGCATCTGAAGATTCTTTATGACATTATGTTCTCAGAATTAGCTATGACTCAGGAATGAGTCTGCCCCAGAGCTGCTCCATTTACTTGATAAGAAATAGTGAAAATTGCCTAATAATGCACGTCTGAATTTTACTCTTTTCTAAAACTTTGCGATTAACATCTTTCGAATGAAAAGAAAAAATGCAAAACTCACTTTTGCGGAGTAGAGGATAGTCAGAAGAATACTAAGGGCGAGGTTCTGAACTTCTGCCTTTAGTTCTTACCATAATAGCCTTCTGAAACCTACCCTTCTGGGAAGGAAGAGGGTCGTGACTTGGGGGTTGGGGACACGGAAGCACCCTGGCTGACTGGCAGGGTCCTGCATCGGGCAGGGGTGGTACCATCCAACACGTCATTGAGCTGCCCACCTGTTCTGTGTTTGGGTAGTATAAAACAACTTTCCAAAGTTTGTTTGTTTGCTTTAAAGAGTCCTACTCTGGAGAAGGCAAGATGCTAAGCTCCATGGGTTTAAGACTCCTGGTTTCTGTTTTGCTCACTGCTGAATCTTAGGACCTAGAAAAGTACTTGGCCTTCAGAAGGGACCTGACCAATATTTGTTGAAGAAAATTACACAGGTGAAAAGGACATTTGTTCATCCTTCCCCTCGCCGATTGTATTTGATCAAATAAGATGCCAACTAGAGTTTAGGCTCATTCAGTAGGTTGGAGAGTAGAGGTCGGAATTATTTTTAACTTTTTATTATGGATATTTTCAAACACGTGGAAAAATAGAGTATAATGACTTCAGTATAGCCATTATTTAGATTAAGAGTTGTTCACAGTTTTATATTTGACTCATCAATTTTTTTTACTAAAGTATTTTAAATAAATGATAAGAACATTTTTCTTGTTAAAATCGATACCATTATATAGCTTTTAAAAATCATGATAATTCTATGTTATTTATTAATATCTAATCCATATTCAAAGTTTATCGTTTGTTCCAAAAATGTATGTTATACCCAGCTTAGACCTACCAAGATCCAATCCATGTTATGTTTGGTCGTTGTATCTCTTAAGTCATTCATAACTGAAAACCATGCTCCCTTGGCCCCGTTTCTTCGGCACGACATTAACTTGGTAGAGAGATCAGGCCAGACGTCCCTCAGAATGGCTCACTTTCTGGATTTGTAGGGTCACGTAACTTATTCCACTCACGTATGCATGGCCTGTAAACTAGAGTTTGGATCCGGAGGCTGGATTACATTCAGGTTAAACATTTTAGGCAACATATCATTATTTATGCTGTTTGATAGTGCAACACATCGTGAGGTACATCATATCGAATCGAACCATTATTGGTAAGCCAGAGATAATAGCTTCATCCCTCCCTTGTGAAATTCCATTTTATTTTTAAACCATCAGATCATCTGCAGAGTAATATTTCAGCTGCACTAAACTATCCAATTCTCCATCAGTCTATCACCTAATGACACTATCATCCACTGATGATTCTTACCCTAATCGATTCTTTCATTAAGGGTTGAAAATTGTGATTTTTTTTCTGTTTCTATCATTCATTCTATATTTATTAGTTGATTATCTTTGAGAGAGAGAGAGAAGAGAGAAAGAGATTTATTTCATCAACTGCTCCTTTTGGAAAGGCAAGATAAATAATGATTTATCTTGAATTATCACTTTTCAGAGTAAGGAGTAGGTAAATGGTGTTTTCTTCGTTTCATTTTGTCTTTGATTTTCTCTTGTCTGAGTATCATTTTATAGACTTACAGATTCGTATAGTCAACATATTCATTCCCTTGCAGTCACTCTTTTTGAAGCTCAAATTTTTCCGTCTTTGTCCTGTAAGACCTCTCTTCAAATTGAATCTTTTTCTAGCACAGTAATGTATTCCAGGCTCCCTCCTTCAGAATCAACCATTTCTCCAAAGAGCCCTGGTTCCTTTCAGTGGGAATGGGTAGTTAGAAACCAAAATCTGCATGCTAGGGGTACCCACTGCCACTGGATTTTCAATGCTTTTAGGCCCTTCTATGGATAAAGGGAGGGGGAAATATACATGTGTATATTTTTAAATCATATGTTCATATGAAAATTTCCAATTCAAATTTAATGATATAGAGTTTTTACTTTAAGCAGATAGGAGATGGAAGATTGGTCATGTACAGGTGGATTGGGCAAGTAAGTGACTCTGTTAAGGAAAATGGCAGTCAAAATTTCTCAGTGTCAGAGAAGGGAGTAGCAAACAATAGAAAGGGAGAAAACTAAAATGAATCTTGTAATATTAAATAAAAACTGGAGCTATCAAGCTGACCTCAGTTTTCAAAATATATTCATAGACATAGAAATAAATATAGATGTAAATTTATACACACAAGTATATATATATACATATATATATATATATATTCATTTGTCCACTGATTTGTCCTGAGAGCAGACACCCCAATAACAACAAGTACAGCTAGCACATAATCTTAGTTTCTGAACAGCATTCTCCAGTAAAATGAACCGGGTGTTCTTAGAGAAGTGGCTGATTCCAGGGCTGGGCAGGGAAAGTCTATCAGAATACCATGTGCCCAAAGCAAAGAAGTACTCCAGGAATAGTGAAACCATCTCAACAGGACACAGAAGCCATCTTAAAGAGACTCCTACGCATCAAATTTGGCACAGTTTGAGCCTCAAAATAATGATAGTAACAAATCGTACTCCATGAATAAAATAGGAACCCATGGTATGAATTCATTCATCGAAATTTTGTTGAGGAATAGGCTATTTATACACTTTCAATGTCCCTTCCCACCAACTACACATTAATCACAAAGGGAAAAAGAGCACCTACAGCGGAACACCTCAATCAAGTGATCAAAGTTGACATCATCAGTAATGGGACAACTCAAATTCATGTAACGAGAGCACACATCATTTTTGTGATGTTTCTCTCAAAAACGCACAGCCTTGAATCTAATCATGAGGAAATATCTGACAACCCAAATCAAGGGATATTCTTCAACATAATGGGTATGCAATATTCAAAATCTTCAGAGGGTCTTCAGGTAAAGAGTGAGGAACTGTTCCAGACTTTAGGAGACTACAGAATCTGACACTAAACATAGCATGTGATTCTCAGCAGGGATTCTTGTTCTAAAGGACACTCAGAGACTGAATGGGGTCTAAGGATTCCACACTTATCATGTTTCCATGTTAATGTCCTAATCTGATGAGTGTCCCATGTTTCAGGGAAATGCACACTAAATTTTGGAGGGTGAAGGAAGCACGATTTCAGCAATGTACTCTAAATGATTAGGAAAAAACTTATTTTCACCAGACTTGCAACTTTAACTTTGGGATTATTTTTGAAATAAAGAAGTCTTTTCAAAAGTTTTAGATAGGTTACCATTTGTATTAGTTTCTGATTTAACCTTCCGATGGTTTGTGGAAAGAAAACTTAAGGAAAAAAAATACATAAATTCTTATATCCTCCCCTCTTGAGCAAAAGTAGCATGGCACACACGGTTCCTCATTCTGCTTTTTTTTTTTTTTTACACTTAAAGTATTCTGGGTGGCACCTCACATCAGTAACATGGAGATCTCCCTCATCCCTTTCATGACTGCATAGTGCTCCACTGAGTAGGTGTATTATGACTTATCCTCCAGTCCTCAACTGATGCTCATTTGAGTTATCTTCAATACTTTTAAATTACAGAAACAAAAGAAAAGAAAGAAAGAAAGAAAGAAAGAAAGAAAGAAAGAAAGAAAGAAAGAAAGAAAGAAAGAAAGAAGGAAGGAAGGAAGGAAGGAAGGAAGGAAGGGAAGAAAACCACAACGAATACCTTTTGCACAGGTGTTCTTTTGTACTTATGCAGGTGTAAGTTTAGGATACACGTTTTAGGAGTGAAATTGCTGGGCCAAAGAAGAAATGCTTCTTTATTATTCTATAACATATTGCCATATTCCTCTGCTTAGTATCAAATTCCATTCCCACCACCAACACATGAAAGGATCTGTTTCCCCCATAAGTCTCACAAGCAAAATGGGTCTTAAAGTTTTTACCAATCTGACAAATAATTTGCATTTGTTTATGGTGAGAGTGTTTGAGAATCTTTTCATATGTTTAAACATCACAGAAATTTTGTTAAACTCCACAGATGAATCTCATGGGTGCCAGGTTTGGAAACCACTTTCCCGTCCTTTTGTGATTTAGGTAGCTAAGAAGAAGCACTGAATTAGTAAATCTGTTCATGTTTATTGACTTTCACTGGAATTTAGACAAACAAGGGAAAATAGGTTTAATCTACTCAAATGTCGTATCTTCTATGAAAACTTCCCCAACTTCACTAAGCTGGTCTTAGCATTGTTTTCCCTGGCATTTCCTACCTCCCTCTACTAGCACTTATCTTACCAAATTAAACCTATATGTTTAAATGACTTCCTGCCAGGTTTTTGAGCTTTGGAAGGTAAAACATTAACCTTATTCACCTTTGGATCCTTAGGATCAAATCTACTTTCTAGCACCTGGTAGACACTCAATAAGTGTGATTTTGAATAAATAAATAAGCAACCAATAACACTGGTGTTAAATTCATACATCTAGCACATAGTTTCTCAGTAAAAACACACAACAGAAAGGAAATGAGTTTTCTTTCTTGGACACCTTGAACTTGGAAGGACTGTTTATTTCAAGCTTCTGTTCTCTGCCCAGCTTTGGTAGGCTTCACTAAGAAAACAAGTCATTCTCCAAAGTTCCTGCTTCCTTTCCTTTGCCAGTAGATAGGTTTAGGAGCCCAGCTCCTTTCACAGTGACATCTTCTGGTGTTGCCCAGAGAGAATGCTCCGCAACCTTAACCCCTGCTTTGGCAGCAATACCTGTCACATTTCCAGAACATTTGGCATGAGTTGTCACAGGATGTCCCTCTGATGCTTTTCCTCCCTCCATGCTGTAAGGAGTTGCACTTCTGGCAACTCATTTCATCTGTGAAATTTCATTACACTCAGGTTAGAGCCCAGTCATTTGAATCCAGAAGATGACAAGCATCATGTTCTGCCTTGACTACTATGGTTCCATTTTGCTACCTAAGGGGGGAAAGTCTTAAACATAAAACAATGGCTACTAATGATACACCTTAGGAGACCAAACTCTCTTTCTAACAGTCTTCTTCCTAGTTAATGGTCATATCTATTCTGAGAAACATTTTAAATCTCTTTTAGAAGACAGGCATGTTCCTATTGCAAAGCACTACTGTAGCATTGCATGCTAAAAATGCCAGGAGCCACAGCTGCACACAAAGCTGTAATCAGAGAGTAGGCACATTTAATCACATCATTTGTAAGTTAATTTAAAAACATATGAAGATGGAAGTTCTGGTCTTTAGGAAAGCTGTTCTGCGTAATAACAACTGCATTTGTTACTTCAATATTCTTTTTCTTTCCTAGGCCCCCAAATATATCTGTACACTTCCATTAGAATAGCAAATCAGTTCTAAATGACCCATTGCTATTAAATTTTTTTTATTTTTTTTAATGTTTATTTATTTGGGGGGGGGTGAGCAGGGGAGGGGCAGAGAGGGAGACATAGAAGTGAAGCAGGCTCCAGGCTCTGAGCTGCCAGCACAGAGCCCGACACGGGGCTTGAACCCACAAACTGTGAGATCGTGCCCTGAGCTGAAGTCCGGTGCTTAACCGACTGAGCCACCCAGGTGCCCCTATTTAAATTTTTTTCATTTTAGTTCAAAATCAAAGATGTTAGCTGGAATTCCATCCTGGTCAGGAAGGAAGAGGGGCAGCAGAAGGCTTTCCCTGCGCTGTCCTGTGCTAGTTCCCGGGCCAGGCAACTTTAAAGGCCACGCCCATCCAGGACAGACGGAGGAATGCAGGAAATGGAAGTAGTTAAGCCAACTAACTGAAATGTATAAACAAACAACATAAAGTTAATAATTTGTACCCACTACTGTCTAATAAAAGAACACAGGCAGAGTAGACATTTTTTGGCTTTTTTTCTGTGATGTGCCTAAATACATTAAAAAAAAAAAAAAAGTGTGCACGAACTCGAATGCCTGGACTGAACTGTTTTCTGCCTGAGACGTGGGAGGAGGGGGAGAGGAGTCGAGGGTCGTCCTGGGCTCCTCCCTCTCCTCGGTCCCCGTGACGCGACAGCCCGGTCCTATCCCTGCACCTCTAGCAGAGCTCTCATGTCTGCCCTCCCCCCCTCGGCCTCATCCCCTCACGCCTCTATCATTCCAGCAGCCTCATGACCGGCCTCCGGGCAGCCACACCTGAGGCCCATCGGCAGGCAGGTGGACTCAGCGCAATTCAAAGCTGAGCCCAGCTCCCCTCCCTGACGCCCCCTCGTGCATCGAAGGCCCTTCTCTGGCTGGCCTTTCCTATCTCCTCCAGTCTCATCATGTCTCGCGTCCTGCACCACCACCTTCAGCGTGCACCCTTAGCTCTAGTCCTACTTAAGAACATGCAGTTCTCCCCCATGTGACATGCTACTTAATTTTTTGAGTTGTGTCATTTTTGCTTGTTTGTCTCCCTTCACGAGAATACAGGGTAACGAGGGTGAAAAATTTGTCTATCTTATGTAGAGCAGCATTCTCAGCATGATTCCTGGTACCTTAAAGGCACTTTTATAAAGACCTGTTGGCTAGATGAATGAATACCCCAGTGCCTTTGCACATGCTGCTTCTACTATTTAAACTGTCCCTTCCCACTGCCCTTCTGACTTAAATATTATTTCTCTCTGAAACTCAGTTTAAATATCAACTCCTCTGGGAAGCCATCCATTGCTATAATTTCCCTTCCCTCCCTGACTACACACATGGACAGACACACACACACACACACACACACACAGTTGGGTTTATTTCTCTTCTGAGCTCCCATTATACTCCTCCTCTGTGTGTAAGTCCCATAAACAGTTGATAATTCATCAAAGACTAATACTCCCCTTCCATCATGTAGAATTGTTTCCAGAAAGTGGCTGTCCAGACATGACATGTGGAGGCCGTATAACTAAGCTCTGACAAATGGCCTGTGGTCACCACTTTCAAACCTAGCCCCCCAAAACCTTCCTATGCCGCACTCCAGCTTTCTCTTTCTTCCATCTGTGGACTGGTTGCTGAGGACCCAGAAGAGAACTCCAAGGCCATGGAGACTGTTGGGAGCCATGTGATGATGACGGCTTTTCAACCACTTGCATGACTCTGTAATACAAGAGGGAAAGAAACATCTACCGAGAGAGTCATGGGCTGAGGGCTGTTTGTTACAGCAGCTAGCCCACCGTATCCTGCACAGCATGCCAGGACCGTAGTGCGCAGTCCGGCCATTGCCCGTGGGTCTGTCTCCTTCTCAGTAGTCCGCATTGCCACGTGGCCAGGGTCTAGCTCAGGGTCTGGCACTTGCGTCAGGTTAATATTTCTGGCAGCTGGTTCATGACTCCCAAGAAAACAAACTGCACCAACCCTTGGTTTTCTCCCTAACAAACTCCCCACAAATTCCTCTGCCATTTCCACCATAGAGAATTTCTCCCATATATGTTTTCCCTGAAGCATCACTTGGACCGTCCTCTCTGCTAAGACACCTCGCCCATCTCAAAGACCTCTGGCTTCTGGGCTTTGTTACCAAAGTGCAGCTCCCCCCTCCACCCAGAGTTCAGGGAGGGGAATTTCTTTTGAAAGAGCCATCTCTGCCTGTGATTAGTTCCTCCCTTCCTGGGAATGTTTATTTGTTTTGTTTTTCTCTTAAATGGCCCTTTTTCTCCTGTTAAAAAATGAAATAAAATGTGCCTAATTTCTCTTCTCCTTTCCGATCCAAGCCAATCATTACTGCTTCTGACTTCAGTGAACTCATTCTTGTGAATCTTATGTTAATTGAGGTCCTGAAATAACACGGTGGGAGTTAATTCCATTTCTAACACAAAACATAAAATCTAGACAGATTCCAGAGCGTAAAACAGAAATGAACTTTTCTGTTTCGAGCTCATCTGTGGACTTACCACATCAAGTAAATCACTTCGAGTAGGTGGGAGCTTCATTTCAAGTCGTTATTAATAATGACAGAAGTGGGGGCGCCTGGGGGGGCTCAGTCGGTTAAGCATCCAACTTCAGCTCAGGTCATGATCTCAAGGTTTGTGATTTCGAGTCCCACGTCAGGCTCTGTGCTGACAACTCAGAGCCTGGAGCCTGCTTCAGGTTCTGTGTCTCCCTCTCTCTCTGCCCCTCCCCCGTTCATGCTCTGTCTCCCTCTCTCTCTCAAAAATAAACTTTAAAAAAATAAATAATGACAAAAGGTACCATCTCAAGGATATATATCCCAGACACTATAGCAGACACTTAAAATACCATCCTTACCACAACAACAGGAAGTAAGAGTTATTCCCTTTTGTAGGGTCACCATATAACTATTCGGGACACTTGGGATGTTGGAAGGAGACGCTATGAATATATGCGCCAGGACACAAAGCAGAAACCAAGACTGGCCTTGGGCACAGCGGGGCATATGGTACCCTCCTCGTGTCGCAGCTGAGAAACCCTGACGCGGAGCACCAAGAGCCTTACCAGGTCCCACAGCCTGCGAGGTGGCAGGTCCCACAGCCTGCGAGGTGGCAGGTCCCACAGCCTGCGAGGTGGCAGGTCTCACAGCCTATGAGGTGGCAGGATGCAAAGACAGGTCTGTGTGACTCCAAAATCCATGCTCGGTCTAGTGCCGTTGTCTGAAGCACTGGGCACCGTGGGAGGAGGTGGGAGGGCAGAGGGTGGAGGTGGAGGGGGTGAGGATGACTGGTCTGGCTCCACAGGCTCCCACTGCCACTGCTTAATCCGCATGTCCCCAAAACCCAGACCACCCAGAACCCGTGATGGGGCACAGCCACCCTGTGCTCACTAATGATGCGTTTTCCATGGAAGCTTTCTGGGAGAAAGAAAGAGAAAATAAGAGAAGAGCCAACTGAAAGGGGCTTGGGGATAACCTGGGAATCTAAAGAGAGTCACCAGAGAAACCAAAGTAATGAGTGCCAGGAGGCTTCCCAGAGGATCTGCTGTCCAGAAACCACCAGTAAGAAAGGGGAGAAATACATACTTTTAGCAGAAAGTATGATGTATTTTTCAACATGTAAGACTATTTCATAACCCAACCAACGGTCTCAAGGAATCGTTCACCATTACATATGCATATGGGTTTACATAATAAGGTCTCTACATTGGCAAATGTTTACCCTAAGAACATACATCTGACTTCCACAGGCTATATTGTTTTAAAGCAGTCGTTTTTCTTTTTTTAAAGAAATGTTTGACTCATGCATTTTCACTAACATGCCTTGATTGCATCTAAAGAAATACAAAATGAAATGACAAGTACTTCAACTGAAAAAAAAAAGCAAAAAGCAAAAAAGCAGTCAGTCCCAAGGGGCATCTTATATGTCAGTTCAGACTATGCAGCTCGATTGATGTAAATGTGTTCTTCACCCTAAACACAGATGGTCGCTTCACTCCACTCCACGGCCCGGCACCTCCCTCCCGCGAGGGGCATGATTATTTTAGCAATGAAACCCACCAAATGTTAAAAATGATTCACAAGACAGCAACATGGAGATTGGACCGTGGGAGCTTCAGGATGGAAAAAGCCGGTAAAGAAAACACAAGAAAGATTGGGAGAAAGGAGAGCGGCTGCAGAAATCTGCAGGTGGAGTCTGGGTGGGCTCCGGGCTTGGGAGAAGGGGCTGGAGGGGAAGTGGTTTTCCGTTTGTCTGCCGGCTGCAGGTTCTGACGGTTAGACACCTGCTTATCTGTCCCCTTCTCCATTAAGTCTCTGAGGTGCCTGAAAAGCCAACACTGAGAGTGGAGAGGCAGCTACACAAATACTCCATAGTTTCTAAACAAGCTCAAAACTGTTTCAAACCTGATGTTTCTGTTCCCGCTCCTCCCTAGCCTCTATTTCTACCTTTCCGTGTGGTTACATCTTAATGTTTTCCTATATTGAAAGGTATCCGAGCCTCTCTCGAAACTGCTCTTTGATGAGCTCTGTTTGATGAATTTCTTTTCTCCCTCTGTGCTCAGGGGATCTGGAGCGCCAGGCAAGGCCGGCTCGCCATTGGCTAACGCTGTGACCCAGATCGCGTCTGTTTGGTTTAATAAACAGGGAGTTTTAGCCTCCGGCTAGTGATACATCTAAGGCTGCGGTGAACCCCCAGTTTGTTTATGAGGGATGTTTTTTGCCTGCGGTAAAATGTAGGCATCAGCTTTTGATTTCTTCGGAGTTTATTGAATGGACCAAGGTTCAGGAAAATTTTTTAGACTCTTCAAACATGTTCACAAAGGGGTGATCTCTGTCTCTTAACATACTCGGGAAGAGGTGTAAATTTCTTCCCCTTTTCAACTTGTCCATTTCTGTCCCCTTCTGATTACTAACTGGAAGGAAACGATACTGCCCGGCAGCACTTAGTGCAGAGAGAGCACTCAGCAAGTCTTGATTTAGCTTGATAATGTTGCGTCATATTTATGCATCCGCAATAGTAACTAAGTATTATTTACTGAGCACTTCCAATGTGCCATGCTCGGAGCCGAGCACCTCACATTCATTAACTCATTTAAGCTTCGTTAAGTACACTAGGAGGTAGCCATCACTGTTATCGCACATGATGGATACCCAAGAACACGCATCTACTAAGTAGACACAAAACTTGAATTCGCCCTACTCCACACAGACTATTTAGAGTTATTCTAGGAGTGCATAAGACTATAGATTCTAAATTGTTTTCATGATTGGAATGATGGGGTTCCAGACATGCTACCCTAGAATAAGGCACCTTGGCATATCCAATATTTTAAGCTGAAGGAATCTGAGGCAAGAGAAGCAGCAGGAAGGTCACTTTGATCTTCCCCCCATCCTTCTCCTGGAAACAGGTCATAAAACCCTCACGTGAGAGGCGCCCTCCCCTGTCCCCGGAGGAAGGAGCATCCTTATCTGTGAAGAAGGGACGCAGAGAAAAACCCTAACTAACAGGCCTCCCTGGGTTTTCCCAGCCCCCTACACTTACCTCATACACCTTACTCTAAACAGTCCTCCATGACCGTTCACTCCTCGTCAAATCTAGCGTAAAAATACTCAGGTCTAGCTGATTCTTTGAGTCTTCCTTTCCTTAGGAAGTCTCCCATGTCATGTGAGAATTAAATTCTATAAATTTGTATGATTTTCTCCTGCTAATCTGTCCTTGTCAGATCAAGTTTTGGACCCAGGCAGGGACCCTAAGAAGGTGGAGAAAAACTAACGCCCCCCCCCACCCCCACCACTGCAGTGGTCCCATTCGATCCTAAGCACAGGACCCTAAAGCACAGGACTCTCTCTCTTTCAGATGAAGAAACTGAAGTTCCAAGAGTTTAAACGACGTGCCTAAAGGAAAGGTGCCAGACATGAGGGGAGCAAACACGGGATACCCAGTTAAATGTATCCTAGGTAATAATAATGTTTTAGTAGAAGTGTGTCCAAAATATTATTCATTACCTGAAACTCACATTTTTAAAATGTTTTCTTAATGCTTATTGATTTTTGAGAGAGACAGAGCATGAGCAGGGAAGGGCAGAGAAAGAGGCAGACACCGAATCCGAAGCAGGCTCCAGGCTCTGAGCTGTCAGCACAGAGCCCGACGCGGGGCTCGAGCCCATGAGCCGTGAGATCGTGACCTGAGCCACCGGGCGCCCCACTGAGTTTCTATTTGAATCCTCCTCCTCCTGGGAGAAGCGGAATGCTCTCCCCGGGGCGTGCCCTGTGAGATCACAGAAAAGAGAAAATCTTGGGCCCTGTCCCTTGTCCTTGGCACCGAGTTCTGAAAACCCTCATGGATACCTCAGTGATAAAAGCACTCTTGTTCTGATATTTGGTCTTGGACCCCCGTTCCTAACACGGATTCCCCAAGTTCCATGGAATTTTCTGAGTAATAGTGTCTTTTGTGCTAACCAGGCGACTTTGGTGGACTCCTGCATGGGTCTGGTCGTCAGAAGGACCAAGCCACGATCGGAAGCTCAGAGTTTTCGCCCCTCTGCCGCCCCCCTCCTATTCTCCAGAGCAGGGAGAGGGGCTGGACAGGCAGTTAATAACTGACGGTGCCTGCGACCGGAAGCGTGGGGTTAAGAGAGCTTCTAGGTGGGTGAACACATCCACGTGGCATGCCGGGAGGGTGACACGCCCCGATCCACGGGGACGGAAGGTTCTGCGCTCAGGATCCTCCCAGACCTCGCCCTCGGTACCTCCTCATCTGGCCGTCCATCTGCGTCCTTTATCGCATCCTTTGTTCTATAATAAACAGGAAAATGTAGCAAGTGTCTTCTGGAGTTCCGTGGGCTCTTCCGGGAAATAATTCCAAGGCGGTGGACGTCAAGGGAACCTCTGATTTGCAGCCAGGTCAGACAGAAGGTGTGGGTCACCTGGAGACCTACTACGTGCGACGGCGTCTGAAGTAGGGGCGACCTCATGCCACTGAGCCCGGAGCCTGTGAGACGGGGCGCCACCCCCAGGTAGATGGTGTCAGAGAATCGCTTGGTGCCCTCACCTGGCGTCAGAGGTGCTGTGAGCGTGATAGTCGCGTGAGAGAGGAGGCGACACGTGGGACGACAGGGGTGGGCGTCCCGCTCAGCCACAGCTCCGGAATCTCACAGGGCCAGGCTGTCGCGGGACGGGGTTCCCACTGCTGACCGAGTCGTCCGCCCGCCCCGGGGTGCTGCCTACGAGACCCTTCAAGTCCCGTGGCCCTGGTGCTGTAATGACACGGGGGGGCAGGCCTTTGGGGAGATGCTGGGGCCACCTGTGCCCGCTGCAGTGTCTAGGGGGGCCTGGCTGCTCTGCGGGGCTCTGTCTGGGAAGCAGGCCACGGCTCTCTGCTCCCACCACCTGTCGCCCTCTCACTGAGAGTTTTCTTCTGAGAACGCACATCCCCCTTCGGTTCCTGGCCAGGAACTTCTACCCACTCTTCAGACTTTTCTCCCTGTTCCCTGAGGTGCAGACTTGAGAACACAACAGTGAAGAAGGTTCCCACACCTTCGTCTCTCTGCCACGTCCCCTTCCCTGTGGTGTGGAGCCCAGGAACAACTAACGGCTAAGTGTGGAAGACACAGAAGTGAATTCTGGAGCAAATCAAAATGCATTAGTGTCTTACGCTAGTCTCCTGTCTTACATTACAACATAACGTAAGAGCTACGCCTTTGCGAATAAAATATTTATGTGTTATGATTTCCTCATTCCATACCCTGCTGTCTACCACCGAGTAATTAAAATTAATATAATTGTCTCACACATTGCAGCCAGACCGATTTCCTAAAGGCGGATTCATCAGATTAGCTCAGAGCTCAGATCCCTCCAAAGGCTCCGCTTGGTCTCCAGAACGTGGTCCAGGCTCCTGGGTTTGGTGCCGGAGAATGTTCACAACCTGCTCCCTTCTGTTTTCAACTCTGGCTTCCATAGCCCCACGCAGGCCACCGGCACGCTACCCGCCCGCGGGGTCGCCCTGCCCCCCTGCTGCCTCTCACGCCTGTCAGGTGTCACTCTTGGGTTCATACCCCACCACCCACAATTAGGCCAGCCCCTGCTGACCCACTGCAGCCCAATCAACCAGGCCTTCCTTCAGCCGCCTCACTTGGGGTCCCCTTTAAAACCTTGGAGGAGGACACCTTGGTGGAGGGGAGGCGGGGAGGCGGGATCACATTTGCGGGCACGCATAACTGTCAACTAACACAGCCACGTTTCCTTGCTTCGCCCTGGGATCGCACCACCTCAAGGTCGTCACACTGGTTACGTCACAAACACGAGTGGCTCACCAAGTCCCGGATCAAGAAAAAGTGAGAAAGCAAGGTTTGGTAGAAAAGGCTAGGAGGAGACGAGGCTCACTGAGATATCCCGGGCGCCTGGTAGACTGCCCCACCCGGCCAGCGCACCCCTCGTCTCACAGTCGAGGAAATACCTTCCGCCAGCCCCTGACCCCCAGAGACCAGGTTCTTCCCGCCCCGTGAAAGGTGATCCTTCGTGCGGTGTGGAAAACCCACCTGCTGAGAAGCTCATCAAAACTCACGGGCGTAACTGGGGACAATCCAGAAACGCACTAACTGTGTGGGTGTGCCGGAGGGCCCCAAAGCAGAGACACTCTGGGAAAGGCGCGGAGGAAGAGGGAGAGATTGCCCAACCGTGTCCTTCCAGGCCTCGCTCTTCGGGTCCCGCCCCCCCCACCCCCCCGGCGGAGCGCCGCTGATCAGTGGTTTCCTCCGCGAAGCTGTAAGTGGGTAGTCCTCCGTGAAGCTCTAAGTGGGTAGTCCTCCAATGAAGGCTTTTAGTTACGGTTTCCTCCCTTGGCCACGCTAAGAACAAAACTGCTTTTTCTAAGCAGCGGTTTCACCTGAAATGCACCATCTTTCCCGGGTGGCCGGAGAAAGACCCATCTTTGGACCAGAACCCCAAACTCAGGGGGAAGTCCCTACCGGACAGGCAGCGTTAGCGTTTCCCCTTGGCCTTGGCCCCTTGAAGAACTGAAGAACTGAAAGTGGCAAGGAGGCCAGGTGCTGACACGTGGGTAAGCAGAGTGTGGCATCAGGGAAGAAGGCAGGCGCCCTCTGCACGGAGGCAGTCTGGCTGCTGGGACTAGGGGACTCGGGTGGGGACAGCAGAATGCTGCAGGCTACCCAGGTGTCACGATCCCCGGACTGGGCGAGCTGAACTTTGTATGCCTCCAATAACTGCTTCATTCGTGTTCTATGTTTGCTCTCAGAATTTGGTAAAGTCCTCTTGAAAATGTCAGCACGTCCGAGCTCCGCTGAGGGGAACTGAAGAAAGAAGTTTGTATCTGTTCATGGGCCCGAATTTTCAAGCTAATCCCCCCACGCTGGGAGCCGGGCCCAGTGGTGGCGGTGGCCATAGGAGGACGAGTACTCCAAGGGAAAACCAAGTCACAGCCCCTTGGTCCTGCCACACGTCCCCATCTGGCAGGTCCCTCCAGCTCTGTGAGAGAGACCTCGGCAGACCTGGTGGCAGGAGCACCCCCCGCCCCCCCAGCTCTACCCACAGGTGTTACTGAAAATAGCAGCAGGGCCCAGCACTGTTAACTGCTGGCCTTCGCCAAATTCTCAATCCAGTATGTAAATCCGAGCTTCCGCACCTATTTCTTCCCCCTTCCCCCCAGCAGATCTCTAGCTTGCTACTTACTACTTGCCATTCTTTGTGGAGAGTCTATCTACCAATGGAAAAAAGAGCCAGACAAGCAGGAAAGGCAGAACTTCAGAGCTGTCCTTGGGACTCTGGCTCCAGAGCCTGTCGGGGGAGGGCCTGGAATGACTGGTGGACCAGGGCTTAGCTTTAAGACAGCACTGGTGTCACTGGCTGAACAATAATTATCCCACTGGCAAGAAAAGGAGAAACACTAACCCTCAGACATGCAGAGCCTGGGGGAGCCCGGACCACAGCAGGAGCCCTAGAGCCTCTTTTCTGGACATCCGAGTCTTCACTACTATTCCAAAAATAGGAGCCAGAAGCCAGAGGGCTCCCTAGTGGAGGAGAGATTTAATTTAGATAGCACGTGAAGAAGGAAGCATGAAATCGGAACTGACAGTAGATAAAGGGCTAGTATGTTTTTTCCACTATGTGACCCAGACTCTAACTGAGAGAAAGTGATCTCGACCACATCAGATTATTAAAGTCCCTCACTGGCATCGCTAACCACAGCATGCTTGCTGCTAGACGGCTGCTGCCTCCCCAAAAGGAGGAGCAGGTTCCCGAGCCGCAGGGGGGTTAGACGAGAGCTACTGGGGGCAAGGAGACCCCGAGGAAAGTCCTGGTACCCTGATGCCAACGAGGACCCTCGTCACCAATGCCTCTCCTTCAAATGGGTCTGTTGATTTGGGTCATGGGCATAACTGGCTGGCTAGGGCTCCTTAATGAAACCTGTCTGGAACGGGTCCCACCTTCGACGTCGCTGAGGCAGCCTGCCCTCCCACTCCGCCTCGGCCCTCACATCTTATCACCTCCTTAGATCCACTCACGGTAATAATAAAACACAGCGGCTTGTTGTCACTAAGTTGCAGGCACAACGCCAAGCACTTTAGACGAATTACCTTATTTAATCCTCACACCAACTCTGTGAAGTACATGCTGTTATTATCTTCTTGTTACAGATGAAGAATCTCAGCTTCAGGGGCTCTGGGTCATCAGCCCCACAGCAAGGACTCAAACTCCTAGCGTTCTGACTCTCGACGCCGAGTTCCGATGCTCCCCTGCCTCGCTAGCTTATAAAGCACAGATGCAAGAACGGTGTCATTCATTCATTCATTCATCCATCCATTCATTCATTCACAAACACTACTGAACAACTACCACAGACTATTCCAAGGTATTCTAAATGCTAAGAGTACAATAAACAGACAAGGCCCTTGTTTTCACAAAGTTAACGTTCTAGAGGTTAGAAAACAGACAAGTCACTGACAGACAAAAAAAGATAAATCAGGTAGCGGTAAATGCTAAGAGTACAGTAAAGGGAACGACATGCTGGTTAGAGGATGAGTAGAGCGGGGAGGCCGCGAGGGAGAGCAAACCTGAGTCTGAATGATCAGGGAAGACCTCTCTTCGGAGGTAACCCTTGAGCTGAGGCCTGCAAGATGAGGGGGGAAGGGAGTCCCAGCCGGGAGCCTCGGGCATGTCTGAGAAACAGAAAGGCGGCGCAAGCAGCTGGAGTGAAATGACCGAGGAGATGCTACCTGATGCCGGAAGTGAGAGTTTATTTTCAGTGTAAGAAGGAGCCGACAACACCTCCTTGGCCACATCATCTACAGCACTGTTGTGTTCAAGGTACATGTCACTGTCACTGAATAACATGCTTGTTCCTTAAAAAAAAAAAAAAGAGGGGGGAGGGAGGGACGTTACCCAGCTTCCGGTTCTTAGGGAGAAGTTACAACACGCTGTATCTGGAGCGGACTGATAGCTGACACGGACCCAAGGTGCAGAGTGCTCTACCCGCCAGCCCCGCTGCATGCTGGGAGAGCCTGGCGGGGGGGGGGGGGGGGGGCCGACTCCCGAGGGGCACCGCCGAGCAGAGAGCTGCACATCGGAGCCCATTCGCATGCATACACTACAAGGAGGAGGAGATGGGCCTGCCACGCCTAGAGGTGTGTGTGGGCGGGCACACGTGTGTGTGCGCGTGTGCGCAGGTGTGTGCACACGTGTGCGTGTGGTGCCCCTACCCGCAAGCTGCACAATAGCTTCTCTCTTTGGCTGTATGCACAACCTTCTTTAATCTCTGCAGGACCAATGTGTGTAACACCCAGAGGAGGCCATTTCCCTGTGGACTATAGTCCTCATCTCCGGTGCCTTCAAGGGATGAGCAGGAGGGAACTTGGCAGAGCCGTCACGCCGGCCTTCCCGAGGACGAGGGACCACGGGCTAAGCCAGTCCGTCCCTAACACGGTTTGCCTGACTCACATGCTGCCTTCCCTCACACTGCTCTTCTCCTCTGTGATAGGACACCCGATGAAAAGAAAAAGGTTTTCTGATTATCTCCCAGCCACGATTCACCGCAGGAAGCAAGCAGCAGGCCACTTTGCAGAGTTATCTGGTACGTTTCTACTTTGCCGAGAATTTTATCAGCTTATCCAGATAATGCCTGTGTCCTTCCAACTGTTCCAGATACACGGCCCATATACGAGGTCACAGAGACAACGCCTGGACTAGAGAGGCAGTGCTGTCCTCGGGGTCAGCCCACAGTGTGACTGTGAGCTGAGGGACCTTTGGCCTCCATGCGCTGTGTCTTTGCCATGTTTTCCCACCATGCTCTCCGTCCCCACCGCTCCCACGTGACCATGAGTTATCTCCTACAGAAGGCAGGTGGAGAGCGGCAAGACGGCTTTGGAAACAGACCTAGTGTCGAATTCCGGTTTCACTGCTGTTAGAAGTGTGACCTCAGTCAAGCTACTCAACTTCTATGTGCCCCAGGGACCCAATCTGTAAAATTAGAAGAATAGTGTCGAGAAACTTAAAATGCCAAAAGCACCAGAGGACCCGGCTCCGTATATTTTTGGCATATATCTGGCACTCATCCCTCTCTTTCTTGTCTTTCCTCTACAACCAAAGGCCCATGCCCTTGCTTCCCGAAGGAAACCGGCCAGCACAGAAGGGAGACGCTCACGGTCCATTCTCAGGAAGATGCTAATATTCAGCAGCAATTTTATATGTTTCTCTTCCCAGGGTCTTTGTGGTCCACCCAGCAAGACTGAATCCACAGCAACGAGTTCCTAGTTTGGGGATTTCATGCTATGTGGTCACATCGGCAGAGGGTAAGAGAGTCTTCCCTAACTACCGTATGTGACACCATACCAAGCCTATGGAAAAAGCAATCCAGGGTATTTGTGAATTTACCGGGAGCCTATCCCCACTTCCACATGGTGCAACCATAGTTCATTCAACAGAAGAGGCCAAATGAGGGAAAACCACCAACAACTCTGGAAGTACAATCTTAGACAAAGCAAACTTTCATTGCCTCTTGGAGACAGATCAAATATTTATTAACTCAGAAAAGAATTAAAGTCTATTCATGCGGTCCTTGGGCCAGCTTCACTGGAATGCCAACTTTAATAACTGTCGGGAAATTCCAGCCTTCTCGCAAACGGCGAACTGGCCTCTCTGCTCTCACCTCTCCTGTCCTCTCCTCTTCTGTCTGGACAGCTCTTATCACCCTTTCTGCACCTGGAAAAATGCTATTCATCTTTGAAAGCCTAGCTCGAATGCTGTGTTCTCTGTAAAGGTTTTCAAAATCTTCATCCGACCGTCCAGCAAAATTAGTCACACAATTCTTTATCTCTTAGTGTTTTGTTCCTACCTTGAGAATAAGGTTTACCACAATTGATTCACACACCACACTGTAGTATAGTTAGTGGTTTCTGCTTTGTCTCCCACACCAGCCTGTGAGAAAGTAGAGGGTAAGAGCTCTCCCTTGTGCGTGTTTGTGTCCCTGGGGCCATGTGTGTGCCTGGCATATAGTGACCACGGTATCTACAACAACGGGTCAGTGGCCAGATTCTCTATGCCAGATATGAAAAATTATCATATACCCAACATAGACCTCTGCACATAATTAGCTCACTGGGAGTGGATTAAACTCGTCCAGGGGCACCTGAGTGGCTCAGTCAGTTAAGCATCTGCCTTCGGCTCAGGTCACGATCTCATAGTTTATGAGTTCGAGCCCCACATCGGGCTCTGTCCTGACAGCTCAGAGCCTGGAGCCTGCTTCAGATTCTGTGTCTCCCTCTCTCTCTGCCCCTCCCCTGCTCATACTCTCTCTCTCTCTCAAAAATGAATAAACTTTTAAAAAAATTCATCCATTTAGTAAAAATTATTTAGATACTGTGTCTCCAGTGCCTCTCAGAAAACAAGATAGGCAATAACCCCAATCTTGTGGAGTTTATATCTTATGGGGAGAAGAGAACTGAGGGCAGTAAACAAATATACCAGAAAATATTAGGGATAGCTGTTTTGAAGAAAATTAAATACGGTGTTGATATAGAAAGTTACTTAGGTAAGAGAGTTGATACAGAAAGCTTCTTCCAGAAGATGATGTTTTAGATGGAATCCACATAAGCAAAGGAACCCTGTGAAGATCGAGGAGAAGAGCATTCTGGGCTCTGCAACAGCAAGTGCAAAGGCCCCGAGGCAGGTACTAGAGAGAAGTACTGAGGCGGAAAAATGACTAAGTATGATGGGATCGTTTTGACTTAAAGGAGGGGTAGAAGAGACAGAGCCAGAGAGGCAGACAAGGGGTAGATCATTTGGAGACTTAACAAACTAGGATACGGAATTCACATGCTATTCAAAATGCAATAAAAAACCATTTAGAGGTGCTTAATCAGGGTAGTGACATGACGTGGCTTATATTTTTTAAAGTTTACTATAATAATTGTAAGAGAACGGGCTGTAGGGGCAAGAATGGAAGCAGGGAAACCAGACTACTACTACTCCTTCTGGTCTAGGAAGGAGACCCTGACTTGACCTTGGCTAACAGAAGTAGAGCCAGAGAGAACAGGACCTGAATATGTCTCAGAGACAGAGCCAAGAGGACTCACCAATGGACACTGAGGAAAAGGGAGGAACCGACCATGATGCATAGATTTCGACTTCTCCTTCTGGGGGAGATTAAGTCTAAAAGTACATAAAACATTTTAAAACTATTAGTAGTAGGTGTATTTTTCCCTAGTTCTCCTGCTAAGTACAAATAAAATCCCTGGACAGTACTTATAAATCAAATATAAGAAGGTTGAAAAGTAGAACGAGACAGATCAGCTAAGGACTTCGGGACCCAAAGAACACAGTAGTGCACACCCTGGGTTTCCCACACACGTTGCTGCAAAGACCAGTGATCCAGTAACTCCAATGGACACGGACCAGAAGAAGGCCCCCCAAAGTTTGCCAAGGACCAGGGAAAGAGCAGCCAAACAAAGCAGAAACTTTTAGATTATATAGAGTTCTGCTCCAGATAAACACCACCAAAAAATCTGCGGCTCCACTCTCACGCGTACCAGAAAAAGCCAAGCAGCGAGCCTAGGCTCACGCCCTCACCAGCCTCCATGAGGAGCTTCAACACCCAGAGGGCTAGTATGAGAGAAGGACAAGTAGGGAGCCGGGAATTTTATCCCCACTGGCCAGAAACAAGCGTGCCAACCCCTCACGGTATCAAATGGAGACCACAGGGCGACTGGACTTCTACCCCCTCCCAGCAACAATGAGGTGCCACTCCCCTTCCCAGATGGGATGGTGTCAGAGGAGCCCTAAGGAATCAGGCCTCTGACCGCCACTCAGCAATCAAGAGCCGGCCCCTACCACAGTGTCCGTGGAGACCACCCGAGGAAATGACACTGCCATATCTACCCATTGGGATGAGGAATCCCCACCCTCACACCCAGGTGTCAACAGAGGCTGAACAGCGAACCCAGAATTCTACTTCCACCTGATGGTAACAGGGTGGTGGTGCCCCCACCCACATCCCTGCCAGAGAAGTGTCAAATTAAATCAGTTTTTTAAAATAAGGTTTAAATAAGATCCAGATTATTCTCATACGTAATGTGAGTATGCCCAGGTTTCAATTAAAAATCATTGGTTGTACCAAGAAATAGGAAGTGCTCAAACTGAAAAGGGCAACACACTTCGATAAGCAATTACACACATGCTTAAAACAAATAAAACATGGGAAACAGAAGATGTAAAGAACCAAGTGGAAATTTGAGAACTGAAAAATACAATGACTGGAATAAAAATCTCAGTGGATGGGCTCAACAGCAGGAAGAAAACAGAGGAGAGAAACAATGAACTGAAAGATAGAACATTAGAAATTATAGAATAAATGAGTTAATAGATTAGAAATATCGAAAGCAGCCAGAGAATAATGACAAATTAACTATAGGAAAATTATAATGACTTTAGGTTTCTCATTATAAACCATGGAGACCAAAAAGAAGAGGCACAGTACTTTTCAGTGAGGAAAGAAAAGAACTATCAACCAAGAGTCTAATAGGTTCACCAGATTCCAGTGAAAGTATCTTTCAAGAATGATGCAGATATCAAAAAATTCTCCCATGAAAGAAAACTAGATCTTACCCCCCAGGAGACCTGTCCAAAAAAGAACGGTTAAAGAAAATTCTCTAGACAGAAAGAAAACAATAAAAGAAGAAACCTTGGAATATTAAAAACTAAATAGGGGCACCTGGGTGGCTCAGTCGGTTGAGCGTCTGACTTCAGCTCAGGTCATGATCTCACAGTCCGTGGGTTCGAGCCCCATGTTGGGCTCTGCCCTGACAGCTCAGAGCTTGGAGCCTGGTTCAGATTCTGTGTCTCCCTCTCTCTCTGCCCCTCCCCCACTTATACTATGTCTCTCTCTGTCTCAAAAATAAACGTTAAAAAAAATAATAAAAAAAAATACTAAATAAATACCACAGGCTTTCCTACATTATTTTCTTACATTTTTCCTATGTAACATTATTTCCTACCATAGGCTTTCTAAATTATATTTGAGGGTCGAAGAGGGAATTATAACATTGTCTGCTATGGTTCTAAATACATGTAGATAAAATATACAAGACTGTTATGTTATAAATAGGGGAGTATAAAGGGACATAAAGAGAGGTAAGATTTCTATACTTCACTCAAACTGGTAACATGACAATACAAGTAGACCGCAATAAGTTATGCATATATAACACAGTACCTAACACAACCAATAAAAATGCTTTATTAAAACAATGTACTTCAAAAAACATATAGACCTGTCCTTTTAAAATGGAATTTTAAAATATGTTCCAGTAACACACAAGAAGGCAAGAAAAGAGAAGAGAAATGAAAAACAGTAAGAATAAACAGAAAACAAAAAATAAAATGCCAAACTTATATCCTAATGTATAAATAATTACATTAAATATAAATGATCTAAATAGACAAATTTAAAGACAGAGATCAACAGATTGGATTACAAAACATGACCTAACCAAATTCTGTCTACAAGAAATTCACTTCATAATGATATAAGAAGTTTGAAAGTATAGAAGGTATATCATGTAAACATTAATCAAAAGAAAGCAATCAAAGAAGTGCCTATATTAAGTAGACTTCAGAACAAAGAAAACCACTAGAAACAAGGAATGAGATTACTTAATGACAAAAGAATCAATCCACCAAGAAGACATAGCAATCCTAAATGTTTACATACCAAAAGAGCATAGCTGCAAAGTATGTGAAGCAAGAACTGACAGAATTGAAATAAGAAATAGACAAATCCACGATTATAGTTGGAGATTTCAACACCTCTCTCTCAACAACTGATAGAAGGACTAGGCAAAAAAATCAGCAAGATATGGGAGGACTCAACGCTGTCAACCAACGTTGGGCATTTGTCAAATACTCCACCCAACAATAGCAGAATCCATAGCTTTTTAGGTGCCCACAAATCATATACTATATCCTGGGCCTGTTTTGTGAATCAAAACACAAATCACTGTTATCATTCAGTATGAAATACTTTGAACAGACCTATAATACTAAGGAAATTTAATTTACTACTTAAAAATTTCCCCCAAATAAATCTCCAAACCCAGATTGTTTCACTGGAGAATCTGATCTAATGTTTGAGGAAGAATTAGCACCAATTCTACATAATGCCCTCCAAAAAATATAAGAGGAGAGAACATTTCCCTATCTGTTTTATGAAACTAGTATTACCCTAGTTCCAAAACCAGACAAAGACAGTACAAAGACAGACCAATAACCCTCAGGAATATAAATGTAAAAAAAAATCCTTAATACAATACTGGCAAATGGAACTCAACACGATATAAAAAGAATTCTATACCATGAATGGGTTTTATTCCAGGGGTGCAAGACTAGTTCAATATTCAAAAAATAAACAATGTAATCCACTATTTAAAAAGGCTAATGTCAAAAAAATTGAATGATCTTATCAATCAATACAGAAAAAATATTCGAAAAAATTGAAGACCCATTCTTGATTTTTTTAAAAACCTTACAGAAATATAAAGAGGATAGAGGGGACTTTCCTCAGCTCGATAAAAAATATTTACATTAAAAAAAAACCTGCATTTAGCATTACACTTAATGATGAAAGACTGTATGCTTCCCCCTTAAATCAGAATCAAGGCAGAACGTTCCCTCTTACCACTCTTATTCAGCATAATGCTGGAAGAGCTGGCCAGTGCAATTAGCCAGTGCAATTTTCACAAAAACTTCCCCGAGATGGACCATAGACCTAAATGTACAGCACAAAACTTCTAAAACTGAAATGCAAAGAGAAAAAAGAGTGAAAAAGACAAAACAGAATATTTAAGAACCATGGGACAATTACAAAAGGTGTAATATGCACATAACAGGAATACCAGAAAGAGAAGGAAGGAACAGAAGAAATATTTGAAGCAATAGTGACTGAGAATTTCCCCAAATTAATGACGGACACCTACCCTATCCTTTCCCTGTTTCAGAGCCTCTCAAGCATTCTGGAATGTATTCCGATTAGTTTGCTAGGGCTGCCATAATCAAGTACCACAGACAATGCGGTTCAAACCACAGAAATTCATTTTCTCACAATTCTGGAGGCTGGAAGTCCAAGGTCAAGGAGTCAGTAGGGTTGGTTTCTGTTGACGGACTCTCTCTTTGGCTTGTAGAGAGCTGTTTCTTCTATGTGTCTTCAAGTGGTCTTCCCTCTTCCGTCTGTGTGTCCCAATCTTTTCTTTGTAAGGACAACAATCATATTGGATTAAAATGACCACATCTTAACTCAGTTACCTCTTTAAAGACCCCATCTCCAAAGACCGTCACATTTGGAGGTGGTGGGGGCTAAGACCTCATCATATGAATTTGGGGAGAATGCAATTCGGCCACAGCACCCTCCTTATGTTCCTTCATGCAAACTCTTTCTACTCCCTCCACCTTCATCTTTCCAAAACTTGTCGCTATCTCATTTCCTAATTGCTTTTCTTTTTGCTGTTTATGATTTATTCACTTGTAATTACTTACTACTATTTTCGTAAGATCTGAGGAGAAGAAAAATAAATGTGCTTAAGCACCACCTTTATCCAGAAGTCCCTACCCATCCCTTTCATTACCACCTCTGAAAAGTCTTCTTGCTATTGTCAGACCAGAGCAATCTCTCCTCCCTTTAAACTCCTAATTTATTTCATACATAACTGTCTTCTGTTTTATTAGTATCAGCCTTCTGAGTCCACACGTAGGTTTTAAGCCTCTGAAAGCAATGATAGCTTTTTATGTTTCTACTCTACCCACTGAAAATCCAGCATAGGATTAAGTGTTCACTATTTGCTTAATAAAAACAAAACAAAACAAAAAACATTAATTTTATTAATTTAAAATATAATCCCATTTCTATAACTCAGATTCAATGTTTTATTATTGTTTTAATGTAGTGAATCAATGAACACGTTACATCATGGATTTCACAGTGCACCGCCCTATTACCCATGCTGGCTTAGGGGAAAGGAGGTAGAAGCTTTCATGTCCAAGTCCTAACACAAACAGCACACTGCCATCTCCTGGATCAAAGTTAACAATGCAGCCCTTTAAAAATGACAATAATACGGCTCCAGCTAAGAAGCAGATCTACAAAAAGTAATTACACGTGAAAATGAGACTCTGCTTTCCTTCTAACCAACGTTAAGGGCAATGTCATTAAAATCGCTATTGATCACAACAGTAATGAAAATCTTAGTCCTGACCTCAGGTCATTTACAAGCTCGTTAAGTCGATCTGTGAACATGAACTTCCAAGGTCATCTAAAGAGCCTCACTCCCCTATATCATTTATTCTTTTTCTGAATTCCTACCAGGTCTGGATTCAAAATTCTTTGACGGTTAATGATGTTGTGTGTTCAGTTGGTGAAGCTTCGTTCTGCCTTACTCTATCAAAAGCAATGAACAAATCAAGTGTGATGAAAAAGGAGATGGCAAGCAGGCACTGCAGCCAGACTTAGAAACATTTCCGACTGCAAAGACCGAAGTTTATTTGACAGACTACACCCTCGGTTTGAATATTCTGACTTACTCTGATTATGCAAACAGGCTTTGTTGGGTGGAAAAGGAGGTGAAAAGGATGAGTAAAAAGGGCTAAGTCAAATCCCAGGTATCCAATGTGAGACACAAAGCTAAAATAAAAAAAATTAAAGTCAACATTTGGGGAATCGCACGCATTCTCTGCGCATTTTGTATTTACTGGACTTTCTTTTTCTTTGGGAAGTTTTTCCTATCGCTCTGAGAAAGACAATTTGTGTTTTGGTCGAGCAGATCTAAGGCTGAGAGCCTACCCGCTCGTCTTTCTGAGAAGTCCTGAAGGTGGGAGTAATCCAGGTGCGGGAGCAGAGGCTACAGAATGAGATGCTGAGCCTTCAAATGTAAAAGCCGCCTTCACAAAATAACCCTCTGCAGAGACTGTTAGAGGAGGGTACCTGATTTTTGCTTTATCTGGCTTGGGCCAGCTGGGAGGGGAGAATTCTGGACTCCAGGGCACGGATGGGGCCTAAAAGGTGGGGCACCATGCAAGGCAGTAGCGGACTCCAGGAGCGCGGATACCTGGTTTCAAGTTTTCTTTCTGTCCTGATGCCTAATGTTCTGATGGCATCCTCGAATGTTGGATGAAGTCTTGTTAAACTTTGCCTTCTAGTGTCACCTGCATTTGGGAGGTTAACAGGGAGGTCTGTCCCACACTTGGGGTTGAGCGGGCTTTGGGAGGAGCAGAAGCCAGAAGTAGTCCCAGGGTGGCCATGGCCAGAAAGCAGGGAAAGCAGTCAGGATGGATCTGTGCATGTGTGAACACTCCAGGGTGGGTGTTGCTGGGACCCAATGGAAGATGATATCTTCCGTGGTGCAGGTAGGAGGCTCGGGCTGTCTGGGGAGAATCAAAGAAATGGATGACCCACTAGAGCTGGAGCCCTTGAAGCTCTCCTGGCAAGTTACAGAAATCTATTTCAATCTGGATTCTGCACCATGAGGGCTTCCGATGGCCTTGCTCTCTGGTTCGCGATAGGGCTGAAGGTAGATGGGAGCCACTTACGGCATCCTACTGAAGCCTCCCTCCAACTACCTCAGTCTAGTTATTGCTGGGCTAACAATAACCAGAGTACCTAACATTGAACCGACTCAGGAGAATGCTCACTCTGGAGACTCATGGATACTTACACCAAGGCCGCGAGCCTGGGACCGCAGTGTCTCCAGGCCCCACTCAGGCAAAACTCTGAGCCTGTGGGAGGTAGACAGGACCTATTTGCCTTCCTCTTCTCCTTCTCCAGTTTCCCTAGTTAGGTCACTCTCTACACTCTGGATTACTTGGAACTCCACCCTGGCTTTGGCCTCCCAAGCCTGCCTTTGGATTCTTTTAGCATCACCCTCTCCAAGGCCTGAGGGTGGTATGGATTTTATGAGATAAAATGATCTCTGCTAACGGGCCAATTCGCTCTTTCAAATCATCATGCCCGGGCCAAGGTAAAATTGTTTGTCTCCAAGAGGACTAGAATAGGTTTTTCAGGCACTGCAGCAAGCCAGCGGGGAGACATATTTGGCAAGGGGCCCTCTGGCGCTTCTCGGCGGCCGTCTACTCCAGGCCCAGGGCTGAGGACGTGATCAAATGCATAACCGAGCAGAGTTTCTACCACTGTTAAGACTCTAGACTTGCCTGGGCCTCAAATTCCAGGCTTTTAGGGCTGAAATCAGGTCAGTAGCAACCTCAGCTGGAGAACCAGGCTGGCCCATCGCTTTATTGCTAGGCAATGAATGGATGAGTCCTTCCCTTTGGTCTTCTTGCCATCCTAAAAAGCTAATTTCTGCCCAATGAGCAGTGACCAATCACAAAGAATTCAAGGATGTCTAGCACTCACAAAAGGCTTGGTACAGAGAGTAGAAAAGAGGATTGAACATGGGATAATCTTCAGGATATTGAACCAATGACCACAAAACTATGACAACATCTTATTCCCAAGTTGGCTTTTTGCCATGGTGAACGCACCAGTTTACCATAATCCTGCATCTGCCTGGACTTCATAGTTATTACAGTTTTTGCTCTGATGTTATAGAACATGCACACTGAAATTATGCCAGGGAGAAATAAATACCCAAATCACCAAATTTTAGTACTTAAATGGACTCCATGAAGCAAAAATCAAAACAATTTCTTAATGGAAAATGCGAGGCAAAGAAAGTAGAAGAGAAACAGACGGCCAGTAGTTAAAACAGACCTGAATCTCCTATACGGACCCTTAGCCATTTCCCACCACACACACACACACACACACACACACGCACACATTCAGGCACACGCACATGCATGGGCGCACACACGCTCCTCTCCCCTCTGTCTCCAGGAATGACAGACATTTTACACACCCCTTTCTCATTGCATTTTGTGGCATCTCTTCCTCTTCAAAGTCCAGTCCATTATTTATTTTAGATCCAGGTCCCATGCACTAAAGCACCAAAGGGAGGAAGAATACGCCCACACACAACCTCCTAGTCCCTAGAAAGACCTTGTGACACTGTAGAAAAAGGGACTCTGTTTGGTGTGGGAAGGTGGAGCTTCTGATGTAGCCACAGCTGGGCACTGATGTGTGCTCCCTGGGTGGACACTCGTCTGGTGACCTCAGAGCCTCCCTGCATGAACACACCCAGGGATGTCAGACAACTATGGCCAAGAGAGAAGGAATCGAATGGCTCATAACAGGGCCCAAATAAACACTAGCAACACCCTTTCCTGTGTGCCAGCCACCCAAGCCAACCACCCTGGTGCCCAACACAGAGGAGATTGTTAGTCATCAGAGCGAACTGAAGAACTCATGAAGGACCAGACTTAACAAACTGTCGGCCACACTCTGTCCCTTCCCCATATCCACCTCCCAGGTTTCAATGCTGGACGACACCATCAAAAGTTAAACCTTCCTGTTTGCTAGAAGTGCCAGAAGTGTAGATTTCTACAGACACTGAAGAGCCAACATCTTGCTAAGAAATTAAAATTCACTCTCATTTGGATTCCTATCAGCATGCTGTCTGTCATGTATGTGCTATTTTCTGAAGATACAGTGGGTGGCCGCGATACCGAAGAAATGCCGGCTGCCGGCCTGTGTCTCCAGCCACCCTACTTCTGCGTTACTGGGGAGATTGCTTGGCGGCGACTAAAGTGTAGAAGGAAGAGTAAGAGTGTCTAAGTCAGACTGACCTCTGTTTGACTGCCAGCCTCTGTCTGTGAACAACCTCTTTCTGAGCCTGTTTCTAGGACTGAGATAGTGTGTACAAAGCCCTCGGTACAGTGCCTAGCACACACACAGCAGAATGCGTGTAAATGGTAGCTACCAAGATCACCAAGCCTTTTGAATTGTTATGACCAATAAAAGAGAGTTCTGCATGAGAAACAAAATTCCTATTCCCTTTTCACATTCATTTAAAATTCCAAGAACACTGGGGGAGGCGTGGAGTTCTCTGAACACAATCCTGTGAAACAGAATTAAAATAATCCTCATTGATGATGAAAAGGTCTTTAATGTTCAGGCAAGTGCTTTGAGCCCGTTAACAGGCTGTTCACCTGGATGCTTCATCTTATCCCATGGTGCTTCACTCATTCATTCTGTAATTCAGCAAATATTAACTTCATTTCATGTGCTTTGGAAGCCATCCCTTGAAAACACATTGTATGTCTATAATCCCACCGATAAGCAGACTAACTCTAGTTCCCACTGAGCCCACACTCAATGGTTTGTGGTGCTAAAAGCTGAGTCATAACATCATTACTGGATTCAATGAGTGGGGACCTGATAGAAGCTTCTAGAACCATCACAGATTTTTGAATTATGTCACTAGGCACAAGACTTTGGGCAACTAATTTAATCTAATAGTTGCCCTATATATCTCACTGGATAGTTTCAAGGGTCACAGAGGAGCTACTGAATGTCAGGAAAACTTCACAGCAGTCCGACTTCAGTTCATCGTGATCTCCTGATTTGGGAGTTTGAGCACCGCTATGTCGACAGCTCAGAGCCTGGAGCCTGCTTTGGATTGTGTCTCCCTCTGTCTGCCCTGCTCACACACTCTCTCTCTCTCAAAAATAAACATACATTAAAAAAAAAAAAAAAAAACCCAACTACTTTCTATAGGGCCCTGATTCTTTGGGACAGAGTTCCAGATGTATTCCGAATGGTACTGCAAATTCCATCCTGGTACCTGATCAATAGAATGACTGAGTCATCCACCCTTGTGTGTCTCCACTACTCCGGCTATAGAATGGCTGCTTTTAAAATTCCCCTTTGGTGAGACCAAATTAATTTAGAATCGCTTCCGCCTGGTGTAGGTGGACAGGATGCAGCAACAACTGTTTGGGGCTTTACTCACGTTCCATTCAGAGAATGTTAATCGAGTGCCTACCTGAGCTCTGCTCCATGCAAATCAGTCTCCATGCTGACGGAGGAAGGAAGCTTGTGTGGTGAGAGACTCACTACTGAAAGAGAGCCAGACCAGGTCAGAAAAGCATTGATAGATTTCAGTAACTTATGAGCAGCTGAGAATCTTCTATTATTGCCATTTTTACATATTTTTCAATATTTCTTACTGTCTTTACCCAACCTTTATTAATCTTCTCATTTTATCCTGTCCTTTGGCCCCACA
This sequence comes from Paguma larvata, assembly GCA_030068075.1. Classification (NCBI taxonomy): domain Eukaryota; kingdom Metazoa; phylum Chordata; class Mammalia; order Carnivora; family Viverridae; genus Paguma; species Paguma larvata. The sequence goes on along the minus strand of CM057828.1, from coordinate 65,915,707 downwards.
TCTCCCAAAGGATGCCCTAGTTTTAGGAAATTACTTTTCTCCCGGCTCTCAGACTCAGTGTCATCTTCAATGTGCTCATCGGCTTTGGTGGTTTGAAAAGTCGGTCGGTAAGGCAAGCAGTAAAGTAGGAGACTGAAACAGAACTCAGACAGGGCTTCCTCATTTATGCTATTCCCTGAAGAGATCATAAACCAAAAGGAGGATCCTAATGAGGCCTCAATTTATAGTCCCATCCATGTGGATTGCATGGCTGTCTGCTTCCTTTGACTTTTTTTCTCCGACCCCTCGGGCTGGTATTTGAAAAGCGTTAGGTTTAAATGCTACAGTGTCATCATAGAAAATACAAGAGCCTCCAGGAGACGCACCAGATGACAACTCTACTACTCACCGCTCTCCCCAGGGGATCTCCTGAGGGAACAGGACTGGGCTTTGCTGCGCCATTCGGAAACTGTCACAGTGGTTTCCACGCTGCCACTTTGTGTCATTCCTCTTCCAGCTAGCCATATCTTCCGTGCCCTTCCAGGCCGCTCAGACCTCACCTCCTCCATGCAGTCTTCCCTGCCTATCCCCGTATCTCCAGCTCCAGAATCACCAGTCAAGTCCCTCCACTGGGTCTTTCATGACACACAGTCCTGCTTGCTCTGCGGCCATCGACACAGCAGCAGTCACTGCAAAGGCACAGTACTGATTCCATGAGCCGCGGGGAATCGACTGTGTCCTACCTCCCATGTCTGACTGGCTGGTTGCAATCAGAGAGGTCAACAAAAACTGAAGGAATATCTTCTTAAGTCTGCTACCCACAGCCCTGCGTCCCGGGATAGGGAGGGCCCAGGCGCACGGAGACCGAGCCCGCCCCCTGCACCGCGATCTACAGTCCCCTCCAGAGCAGCGTTCCGTGCAGCACCAGTGCAGGGCTGCACACACACACAAGCTGTTTTTGTTGGTGGCAGGGTGTGTGTGTGTGTGTGTGTGTGTGTGTGTGTGACTTGTCTTTCTGTTATTAAATACGGATATTTAGGATAGGATAAATGTAGGATAATTCTGGGACAAATATAGATGAACACCACTTATTGAATAAAATTACCCAAGGTCTTTTTTGCTTAATTTCAAACGCCATTGTAAGCATCAGCTAATGAAGGTTTATTTCCAGATACTTGAGGGGCTCCGACTTTGGGAACAGCCATTTTCAGAAGAGGGACGTAGAATCTGGACCTCTCACTAACAGGTTAGAATCGGGAGAGCACAGGGCCTGCCACATAAAAGTGAAACAAGTGACCCATCTCGTTAGAAGTCTACAGCTAGACGGGCTGCTGTCAGGGCTAATTAGACTGACCCTCTCCATCTTTATGCTTCAGAGGGAAGTAACTGAATCTTTAAACATATATATGATTCAAAGCAATCATGTTAAAAAGGATTGCTAATCAAGTCCTTTTGTTGTCCCAAATTATTATTTGATAAAAATAATCAAAGTGATTTTGGAATAACCTGTACCATGTATAGTAGCTTCACTCTTCTTCTCCCTTTCAAGTAATTACTCTGAAAAAGTTGTGAACAGTGTAACTCTCCAGTGAATTAGAAATTTTGCTTTATTTTTTAATGCCACCTGCTTCATACTTCAGAAAAACCGAATCTCTCACATCTTTTTCAAAAGCAAAATCTCCTGAAAGTCTACTTTCCATACCATTTCAGATTTTTAAAACCATGAAAACAAAATTCCGTTAACTACCTCTATAAAAATGAGCCGTCACAAAATACCTGCCACCCAAGCCACATCAGTAGCAGCCCCCGAAAGGCGACGTACACCGCACCTGTAACTGCCTAGCTCTGCTGGGTCACCTGAGGGAAAAGCTGTGTCTTGTTTTCCCCAGTGCTTAGTCCCCTGCATTCCTGTGTCACCCTCTCTGGTCTCTATTTCTGCGAATGACACCACCACCGTCTGGGGGGAAAATCTGGGCACAGTCCTTAATGCTTCCTTCTGCTTCTCGACCTCCCACCCCAGTACCCATTCCACACAGGACCAGAAGGCTGCACGGGTAGGAAGCGCTCACATTACGTCCAGGGGTGCCACTCACTAGACAGTGCGAACGGGTGCTCCTTGGAGTGAGGCGCTGAACGCAGAGGCCCTGAACCACCGCCGGGTCTCAGCTATTCTACTTCCTAAATACTTCTCCATTCTTGCCACTTCTCTCCCTCCTTCCTCTAGTGCTCTAGTTCAGAATACCATAATCTCTTACCTCGATCACCCAAAAAGTCTTCCAACAAGTCTCCCTGACTCCAGAGTTCCCATGCAACTGTCCTTCCCATAGCAGCCAAAGTAAGCTTTACAGGACACACACCTGACGGCCACCCCTCTAGATGAATCCTCCCTAGCTCCCCAGTTCCCTCACGAGAAAGTCCACATCTCCTATATCTTGGCCCTGCTCTCTTCTCCTGCTTCGTTTCTTACCACAGCCTAGCTCCCACTCCACGCTCCAAATTAAAGTTTGTCACACAGGTTTTGTATTTTGCATCTATTCCTGTTTCCCACGACCCCGTGGTATTACCTGTCATAACAGCCGCCATACTATTTTATCCCTCACACCACTTTAAGCTTTGTGAAGGCAAAATCCATTTTTAGTTAGTTCATTTTGTATTTCTAGTGCCTACTAGTGCCTGGCATTAGATACTCAATAAATACTAGTTGAATGAATGAATCAATCAATCAAACAAGAGTTTAATTAATATTAATTTTTTTAATGTTACTTTAAACGAATTCTGACAAGTGTCAAACATTAAGAAATTGTAAAAAGGTAAACTGAACTTGGTACTGTGTTCCAAAATGCTTTCTTTTAAAACAGATAATAGATTTGTAGGTGGGGAGTAAAATCTTTCTCAAACGTATTAACATACATTACTGAAATGGTAAGGACTTGGGTATACTGAACCCGTTCGCTGAAATTAAGGCAAATAAAAAGACTGGGAGGAGGCCAATTAATGGTAGGCATGGTATTTCTGTCAATAATGCAAGATTCTGATTTAAATGTTGCTATCAAATAAGAAAAAACTATGAACAGTGAAGAACTAGATTTTTAGAAAGAAATCACTTGAGAAAGTTCTTTTTCTTATGTTTTTATGTCAATTCGTGATATTACTATTATTAACAAAAATAACTAAGCACTATATGACAGGCGCTGTATTAAACCATTATATGTATTAGCACATTTATCTTTCTAAGAATTTTTGAAGTAGGCACTTACTATTTTTCTAATTTTATGTAAGAGGAAATCGAGGCTTAGGGAAGGTTGAGCAATGTGTCCGAAAATCACAAGCAATTTAAGTGAAAACAGGACGTACACTTGGGATACAAGATGACTCTCTTTACCACTGTGCTATTTTGCAGTGAGGCAACAGTAAGACATTCCCTAAAGACTATACTTTATTCCAACATCCGCGGGAGATGAGGGTAACTGTGATAATAATAACACGAGTAACTTCAAGTGCTTGCTATACATCTGGACTCTTCCAAACACAAATGCATCCATTCCTTTAGTCCTCACAGTCCCCCAGTGAGGTAGAAACTATTAGTATGTCCATTCCACGGCTCAGGAAACCAAAGCAAAGCAAAGTGATTGGCCCAAGGCCCTGAAGCCTGAAGAATGAAGCCAGAATACAAATATGAGAAGTCAGACTCCAAAGCCTTTTGTCTTAACAACTACATGAAATTTTCTCTGGGGGAAAACAGGTTAACATCAAATTTAATACAAATTCTACAGTAAAGTTGGGATCTATACTTCTTCCGTCAGTCCACAGTCTCTACGGAAGCAATGCAACATAAACATTCCAGGTTGGAGTAGTTCAAACGGCTGTAGATTAGGAGTAGAAGACAGTATATTCTGAACCTGTTCTGCTATTTTTTGGCTCTGAAATCATGGAACCATTTACCCTCTGAATCTCCTTTTGTTTAAAAATGGCAATCGCCCATCAATAGATGAATAGAGAAGACGTGGTGTATACATACAATAGAATATTACTCAGCCATAAAAAAAAGAATGAAATCTTGCCATTTGCAACAACGTGGATGGAGCTAGAGAGTAGGACGCTAAGCAAAGTCAGTCAGAGAAAGACAAATATCGTACGATCCCACACGTATGTGGGACTTAAGAAACTAAATGACCAAAGGAAAATGAGACAGGCAAACCAAGAAACAGACTCGTAACTACAGAGAACACACTGATGGTTCCCAGAGGAAAAGTGGACGGAGGGAAGGGTGAAATAGGGGATGGGGACTAAGGAGAGCACTTGCTGTGATGAGCACAGGGTGCTGTATGGAAGCGCTGAATCACTATGGTATATGCCTGAAACTAATATAACACCACACTATGTTATACGGCATGTTATACAGTGTGTTAACTATACTGGAATTACAATTAAAAACTTAAAAAAAAAATGTTAATCACACTACCTGCCCTGACTACTTTGTAAGCTTCTTCTAAGGATCACACAAGAAAATAATTAGAAGAACATTTTTGCCTTTGGAATGCTTTTCTGTACATCAAAATCAACTTCTTAATGACTTGAGAAAAATTAAAGTCATTCAAAATTCAACACTTGTAGCGTATGTATAAGCTATACATAAAAGGCTCAATTTCGTGGCCTTCTCACAGGCCAAAATACAATACACTTAGCAATGCAGAACACTAACAGGCTCTATCTGAGTGCATTATAAAACACGGAGGCTACGCAAATTATGCTCATTTTAATAATTCATACCACGAACTGGGAAATTACCTTTGTACACAGGGTATGATTATTACCCAAGCAATTTTAAGCATATGTACAATGCAACACAAATACCCAGCAGTATAAAAGTCCCAAATTTGACTGCCTTCCTGCTGCTGCTAACAGCTACAGGATGGTGATGGCCTGATGGCCTCTAAAATTAACTTGGTTTTAACATTTAGAGTATGCCCAAAATTTGCTAGGGTGCTATTTTAAACATTTACTCAAGTTGATTCCTATGGCAAAACTGAATTGAATTGTATAAATATCAATTGAGTGTTTTCCTATGTGCAAAGGACTGTGCCCCATTCTATGCAAAACAAGGATGAGTAGAATACCAGCCCTGCTTTCAGAAGCTTTACAGACCCCACACTTACACGCAACACACACAGGAGCTACATGCTAATTGCTACTTTAAACATTCTTCTCAGTTTTTAAAATTTTTACACTTTACTTTAGATGATTATCTGCCTTTTGAGATGGCATACAATGTGGATATCAGAAGTGAAAAAAACTGCAGCGTGAAAACTGAAGGATGCTGTGACTCTTCAATTAACCTGTTCGAAGAGTCTAGTTAACAGTCTCCTTTCAACATAAATACTAAAATTGCACATCCTGGATTAAATAATTTTATATTACTAAACTAGCATAATGATATTAAAACTACGGAAACTGTTTATCTACTTAACCTCTATAGCAATATAACTTTATTCATATGCTAATGAAGCAAACTTGTCACGTGACTACAAAAACATAAAATATAAAAATAAGGTTACAACTATGGGGCACTGAAGAATGTAGATTTAAAATTTTTAAAAATGACATAAAATATTGATCTTTACAAGTATACATCATTATATCTTTATTTCTGGAAAATGACATAAATAGTTCACTTGAGGACCTTACTTAAGTCACAGTTCACCGTATAAGTAATTAACTTACATCTACGGATAGTCCTTTCCTATAGGATTCCATTTTCTTAAAAAGCAAAATACTTTATTTTCAGTAAAAAAAATTTACATATGAAAGTCGAAGACAATAATTTCAGTAAACAATGGAAATCAACCACCGTATCTTTTCTTAAGTTCCTCCACGGACTTATCCTTCAATCCTGATTGGTCTATGTGATTGAACAACACACGTACAACTGAAAAAAAGAAAAAAAATCATTTTAATCTCCATTTTTTAAAAACTAAGTGAAACAAAAACTAAGAGAATGATCTGATTTGTCAAATAAAACTTTTTATATTTTAAAGCAATAACCATGAGGGTTATTTATAAATTCTAATTCAGATACTTAAAAAGCTTATCTGAGAAAACACAGGAATCTAATAACGTTTCTTACCAGAATATTCTGTAAAAAATTTTCCCTACTTTTTCAACAACATTAATCTTGCAGACTGTACTTAACTCATTCTGGACTGCTTTAAACATTTTTGCCTGTGTAACAAGTGTACTTTTAGTTACTTAATATTTCAACTAACTGTTTTTCAAACTGAAACCATTTTATTTTAAAAAAAATTTTTCTATCACTACTATAAATTAAAACTTCATAATAACATCACAGAATCATGTCAGTGATACATTTTTATAATATCTAATAAAATATATAACTCTTAAAAGTTAAAACAGGGTGACTGAGTGGTTCATTCTGTTAAGTGTCTAACTCTGGATCCTGGCTCGGGCCATGATCTGATGGTTTGTGGGTTCAAGCCCCGAGTCAGGCTCTGTGCTGGCACTGCAGAGCCTGCTTGGGATTCTCTCTCTCTCTCTCTCTCTCTCTCTCTCTCTCAATCTGCCCCTCCCCTGCTTGTGTGCTCTTTCGCTCTCGAAATAAAACAATAAATTAAAAAAAAAAGTTAAAACAAAATTTGCCTATAAATCATATAAAATCACCTTTCATACCCCTGAATGGTCCACACTCAACACTTTGGAAAACTCTGTTATAGTTCATATATTTCTCAACATTAAAACTAGCTACTGGTTGTTAATGATACAAAAGATAACAAAAGCTAAGTATTAATTAAATGCTTGGTTACATGCTGGGAACCATTCCAGGTGCTCCCCTGTTGAACTTGGCTGACAATGGTGACCCAACCAAGACAGCACTGTTGGCAGCCAGTCTAAAGAACCAACTCACATTCCCTGAGTACACTTGAACTTCCCACATTACAGTAGCAAGAATTCCTTCATTCGATGCATTTATACGGAGAGCCTGTTACGCACTAAGCACGGCTCTATGCCATGAAGCCTAGAGAACACAGTACACAGAGATCCTGTTCTCGGGGAGCTTGCATTCTACCAGGGAGAGGAAAATAATAAATACAGGAAATATTTTCAGCTAGCTACAGGTTATGAAGAAAAATGAAGCAGGGTTAGAAGCCAGAGGGTGATGAGGGAGGGAAGGGGAGCAGTTGTCCTGAGTAGGTCTGTTGAGGAAAGGTGCTTCTGAAGTGGCAACTCTCAGGTGACAACTGAATGAAGCGAAGAAGTAGGCAAGGGGAAGACATTCTAGGCCGAGGGAACGGCCGAACGCAAAGCACCAAAGGCCAAAGTGAGTCCACCAGCTTCATATATCGAAAGATATAAAGTCAGTGACTATAGTGGAACAGAAAAAAAAGTAGTACAAGAGATTAGAATAGTAATTAAGAGAAGCCGATATTTTTCAAGGAATTTCAGGGGCTATTTTTGACTTAAGATAAATCAGAAACGTCTTTTACTTTAAACCCTATATAAAAAGCTCATGTAAAATTACATGCCCACTTCTCTAAGTACTACATAAAGAGTATCTTTCTTAGTGATTCAGACTCAATGTTGCTGCGAGAAACATAAAAAAAAACAAGAAAAGGAACCCAAAGTACGTTTAGTCCAGGAGGTATATGAAAATGGTGCACAGAGTTTTTGCTATTTTTAAAACTAAACGACTGGTACTCTTGTATTCTAATACCTTGTCTCTTTTTTCTAAAACTAAAGTAAAGCTCAAAGCTAAGTAACTGAAGTTCCCGCACAGTTTGATTTCAGTTAGGTTCCCTAAGCTGACACTTCATGGGAAAGGCCGCGACGCAGATAAACACGGAGCACAATTCTGCAGGCTCGTCACCGGCCAATTTCCACGCCCCGCCCCCCCCAATCCAGCTGCACTGCACTTCTTTTAGCTTCTGAATTCAGTTTGCTCTCCCCTGCCTCAGAACTTCCGGGTACATCACTCCCTGTGTCGAACACTCTTCCCCAACCCCTTCGTTCATCAACTCCTGCACTTCTTTGAGGATTCGGCTGAAATCAGACACAAGAAAATTCCCCTCACAGCATGAGTCCCACCTCCCTTGCCCTCACGCCCAGTCACGCGCCCCTGTGGTAGGTGCCCTTTACATGGGGCACGACAGCAGGCTCTCGACCATTACGCGCTGACGCATTTTCAAGTAGAAGAGTCTAGACCATAAAGTCAGACTGCCTACGTTTGAATCCTGGGTCTGGCTTCCTACCTAGGTGACTTTGGTCAAGTTCCTTACCTCTCTATGCCTCAGTTTCCACCTCTGTAAAAGGGAATTGATAATCACACCTACAACTCGTAACAATGCTGTTGTCAGGATTAAAAATTTTATTTCACTTAACTTAATTCAATTTAACTTAATTGTGATTAATTTAATTGTATGTGCCCTGTACATAATAAATACTCAATAAACGTTCCCTATCATTTGCTGAATAAATAAAGGAACATATCAGAATAAAGAGATGTGGAAAAGCTTTCTTCACAGAACTTACTTTTTTTCTCAGGTTCTGACATAAACATCACTGCCATATCAAACCTTTTTAGTTCAGAAAGTCTTTGTAAGATTTCAAGGATGAGTGAGGGCTCTTCTTTCCTGAAATAATCCAAATATAAAACAAATAATTAATTAAAAATAGCTCATTTAATTCTGTTTTTTCTAACACAATATTTCTAATTATACATATATAAGATCTTCATTTATCTTTTTTCTCTGGATACAGTCTATAGTTTAAGTGCCCAAATGAAGAGATTTATCATCAGTTGAAGAAATTACAATACTCTTAAATGTGAGGCTTAATTAGCACAGACTTTATTAATTCGCTATCACATCTGTCATTTCTACACCTTCCTTTCTTTATAAACAATTTTTAAAGTCCTTCTGCCTTCTACCCAGTCACTTCCCTTGTCACTGCTTGCCCTTGTCATCTCTTCACAACTTCTGCAATGGTGAAATTTACTGGGAAGCTAATCTAGTTATACAGAAGGTAGTAATACGACGACAAAGAGAATAACTTTCCCAAATCACTAGAAACAGCATAACATTACCATATGCAGGTATAAGGAAAAAACTTCAACTTACTCAAGGTAGAATTCATGCAGAATTTTAATGATTTGGTTGAATACATCTGGATCCAGATTTTTCTGAAACAACTTAGGATACATGGATGGTTCAATTTGCTTGGAAAAGATACAGAGTTAGAAAATTACATTATGGCAACATTCACATATCACAAATTATGTCTGTAACAATTGCTTAGGTGTACATGGTGAAGAATAACTATTATGCATTAGTCCTGAGTAATAATGGGGTCACACTGAAATGGAACTGTGAGGGAAGAACAGAAGTTAGAGGAACTGTAAGCTAACCACTCTGTTCGAAGCAGAGAAAAATCTCATGAACAGAGAGATGCAGACGTACACCTCCTTAGGAGAGACAGGGAACTTGAGAGTGCTCTTGAGGAGCAATAAAAATAACCAGACAGTTTAAAAAATAGAATTACATGAGATAATGTATTTAGAAGTAACTGTATACTGGAAAATTGCAAAGGATTATTACTGTAATCACACTCGGAAAAGACAATGCTAAAATCCATTATTTGGTAAATTTCATAAGATTTCTTCTTTTTCTGGGAGCAAATAAGAGCTCATTTCAGGAGAATGATTGCCTAAATATTGCAAGCAGTGCTTGGGGCACATGGAAGGCACTCAATGTATTTTAACTTCTTAAAGAAGTTAAAGAAGAATGAAGAATTAAGTTTAAGTTATGGTTTTTGAAATTAGATTAAGTTACTTTAGACCACAGAATTTAACACATTCCAAAGGCTTCCTGGTTGCAAATATTCAAAATGGTCCGGCCGGGGTAATATGTGCATTCGGCCAGTGTTCTACAATCCTATTATACAAAGAGCAAATACGGTACTCTTATTATTAGTGACAAAAGAGGCTCTTTGACCTTTTACTTAACTAGAACTGCTAGCTTCCTCTTTCTTACCTTCACATACTGATACAGCATATTGGGGGAATGTTTCAGCTGTCTGAAATCAGATTCGAGCTGGAACGAGTTTGCAGGAACAGGAGGAAGAACGGCAGTGATAAACTGAGCAGGTGCTCTGTCTGTCTGTATAGAAATCTTCTCACTGAAAGACTGACATACCTCCTGTTTCAGGTTGACTTGAGGTCTGAAATATTTCAGAGACAGCACACAATTAGAAAAGAACCACAAATAGTCAAAACTTATACACAGACACATCAACAGAGATTTTTTAATTTCTGACTCTACTAATATAGTATTGTAACTATGTATATTCTGCATGTAGCAAATGCTTTCAGTTGGCAATGTATCTGTATTTTTGGCAAGAGAGATTATGCTTTTGCAAATTTTCACGTGCTGGCTACGTAACGACTATTCTCATCTGTTGGGCTAATTCAGACCGCGCACCATTTCTATATACTACAGCACTACGTCACATCACATACACTCGCAACTCAGCCTTTCCGAAATCTGAGTTAGCACATGTCAAAAAAGATATTCCAAGACACCAAGAAGGGCTTCCTCCTTTAAAAAAAAATCTGCCTATTCAGTGTTTTCCTCAAATCACTAATCACTTTAAATAAAACCACTGAAATTCAACATTAATTAAAAAAACCTTTTGATAGGATTGCCGAGTGGCAATACAGGAATGTATGAATAAAGCTTCAACATCTGCAAACAAACCTAATTACTCTATATCTTTTATATTCTTACCATTAAGCATACATAGGACTATTTTAAAATTCCAAACATAATTTAAAGAGTCCACAAATAATCTTACATATTAATGACTAGAATAATGATAACTAAATTCTACACTTTTTATGAAGCTTCTTTTTAAAAAATTAAGGATTGGTAGGGGCGCCTGGGTGGCTCGGTCAGTTAAGTGTCTGACTTTGGCCCAGGTCATGATCTCACACTTCATGAGTTCGAGCCCTGCGTCAGGCTCTGTGCTGACAGCTCAGAGCCTGGAGCCTGCTTTGGATTCTGTGTCTCCCTCTCTCTCTGCCTCTCCCCCACTGTTGGGAGCTGTTTTGGGCTCGCAGGTTGAGAACCCTCTCTGTGTGGAAAAGGTTGAAGCAAAGCTCCCGCCAGCCAAACTGGCGCCTAATCTTACCTCCTTCTAAATAATCTTTCAGGCCTGGATTTCTTGAACTGCTTTCATTGGCCTAAGGGACATAATGCTCTTTGGTTTTATGGCTTATGGAAAAGGGGACCTGGAGTGCAATGTCTTGATGGATAAAATCTGAATGAGAGTAACCTGGTCAGAAGTAACTTCAGGGTTGTCTCTTGGGGATAGGTTACACAAATTGATCATATAGAATAGCAGTTATGAGTTGGCTAGAAATTAGCAGACGTTAGGCCCCAAGACTCCTTGAGCCAAACTAGATTTTCCCTGCAGGTACAGCATTGTGTTAATCATCCCCTCAGCCCCACCATAAAACCTCAAGGCACATCTCTGAAGCTTCTCTCAGTATTTGGTTAACAGACTGATAGGAGAGATTGTAAAGAGGCTTGGGACCTTCTCCGGAGGTTGGCTTAGCCCAGAAGTTAGGAGCACTGTTTACAGATAAGGTACAAACAATAGCCCAATAAAAGTAGCTACACATATCTTCACTGATCAACAACAAACATTGAGTACCTTCCTGAGGTTAACGTTTCACGAATCCTTTTGCTATTCCCATCCCTACGCTCCTTTATAATAAAAAGGCAATAACAAAATACTTTTACAGAAACTGCTGTTTGTATAAAGAAAAGATAAACACGAGCCCTTACAATATAGGCTCACTCACTCACAAAGGAAAAGAACTTAGAGATCATGTCTCTACCTCCCCCATCATGGTTAAAGATTATGGATAGAATGTCTCCTAATCTATCTATAGATGATTAACATAGGTCTTAAGGCAACAATGCATGTGCCCTCTGTTTGCCAAGGGCTACGACAATCCTGCTCTCTTCCTAAAAACTTTATCTTGTTATTTCCTCTGCTCTGCCTAAAAAGCAATGTGTAACTTTGGAACAAAGTCATAAAAACAGTTACTGCCTAATCTAAGTCTGAGGTATTCGCAAATATGTCAACCTAAGAAAAATTGTAAATGATGCCTTGTCACGGATGTATTGTCACTCACTACCTTTAAAAATAAAGACAATGAGACTAGCAGGTCAGAGATGCCAGAATTGCCAGGGCTGCCTGCTTGGTCATCAGATTCCATCTCACTCGTGGCTCTCTCACCTCATTTCGCCTGACCGTTCGTCCTTCGTGGACCCCTAGATTCGCCGGGACAAGGACCGACCCCGGCACCCCACTTGCACTGTCTCTCTCTCAAAAATAAATAAACATAAAAAAATTAAAGATTTTTTTGAATTAAAAAGTGAAACACATACACTGAAGTTCTAGAACAAAAATGCACAAAATCAACTTGCTCAAGATACTTTCTTATCTCTAGATTCCCACTATGATACAGGAACAGTGATTATACCTTAAACAAAACCTCTCTTACGGTTAAGTACAAATGAAAAAGAAAAACCAGAATGTGAAGTTGGGCAGTTCAAAGAATTATGGTGATGAGTACAAACCAGAAATCGCATCAGTAATATCAACTTTCTAGTAAATTATTACCATTCTAGATGAATGTAAAAAAAGAATATTTCTTCTACTCACTGCTGGGCTGAAGTATCACTGATTTCTTCTATTTTCAGTACTTTTGCTTTTGGAATATCACTTGTGGGCAAAAGGTCATCTTGGCTTGAATTCTTCTTACTTGTAGCGCCGGCACTTGCTATCCCGTTTGCCAGGGTAATGTTATTAGCAGCCGCATCTGGCACATCAATAGTCTGTATCAAATTACCAGTTTCTTCAATAACAACCTTCTTGAGTGGTTTCTAAAACAATTAAAATCAATTCTTTAAATCAACATATTAGGGTTTTCTATTCTAGGATCACAAATTAAAAGGTTGCAGTGTTCTTATAGCTGATATCTGCTACGTATTTTGAGAATGTACTTGGATTTTAATTTCCCCAGCTAACAGTTCTCAGTAAATTCAATTTGATGGTTAGACAGACAGGAGTCATACTCTGAGAATACAGAATAAAGAGACGCACAGCACCTACCCTACAGAAGTCTACATGGGAGAAAGGAGAGATGCTTGTATACATAATTACGAGACAAGGAGATGCATGCTATAAAAGGTGAAAACACAAAACGCTAAGAGAACACAAGAGGAAGGAAGATAAACACTGGCATCAGGGGAGCCGTCACAGAAAAAGGACACATGAACGGCAATGTGGAGGGGCACTGGATGGTCAGTGTTAAGATGAGAAGTCTAACGAGGCTGGTGCAAGGGGAGGAGTGGTGTAGACAAAACTTGAAAGACCCCTTAAAGACAGTTTATAAAAGAATTATGCACCGTGTCAAGGAGTTTGGACTTTATCCTACGAGCAACAAAGCCAAGAAAAATGACAGCCAAACCTACAGTGGGCTAACTGAAGACAAGCAACTAGTATTCTGTATGAAACAGACTAACATTAAAATCTAAGTAGATTTTCTAACATGTAGCAGCTGGATAAAACCAGCCAAGAATTAAAGATCTGCCAAATATATTCGTGAAGTTGGTAAGACTTGACCATAATGGTTTTTAACTTAATAAAATAAATAAGGTTCACTCTTTCAGTCATTGTGTCAAATATGTTCAATCTCTTAAGTTTACATCTGTTATTTTTAATAAAAAATTTTTCTTCAATATAATCTAAGTGTTCATTCCAACTGTATTGTTGAATTTTAAATCAAAAAGGTATAAATATAAAAACTTTTTTTATATATATACTGAACTCAAGGATATATAACCTCAATGCTAAATCCATACATTCTATTAACACAGCTAAGACTAACGGTTAACAACCAAATGTTACAGGATGGACGAACACAAATTTTAAAAGTTATTAGCAAATTTGTTAACAGCAGCAAAGTAGCAGTTCAATTTAAAGTGCAATCATGTTAAGCTAAGGCCTTCACTTTGCTGAGAACTATCAACAGCAACAGTTTCCTATGAAGATATTCACCGAGAATGGGTATGTGTTAGTACCGCAAAATAAACTGTGATTTCTGACAGGCAATAATCATTGAACTAAATCAATACAGTCCCATTTAAAGCCAAATCCTTTCACTGACAACAGATGTGTCAACATGATCCCAATTTTAAAATTTTCTAATTGGTGGTCTCTATTAAGTGTAGACAGCTCCCACTGGGAGATGCTGAGGGCTACTGATGTTTAGGGGGACAGGGGGATGACAGTATGCTAGTTAACAGGAGTAGAACACAAAGATATCACTATAGAAAGAAAATATGAAAGGTTCAATGAACCATTTTTTAAAATTAAATTTAGATGCATGACATTTTACTTAGCTCTATAATAATATGGCCACTTCAAGAAAAGGAAGAGAAAAATAAAAATAAACAGAAAGGGAGAAAGAGATGGGGAAGGACCAGGTAGAAAGCTGAAGGTTTGCTATAGGAAAACAGAAAACGGAAAATAGAACAAAGTATTTGAGCAGAGGCTACGCGGCCAGGAGACCCTTCATTTACTACCACCCGTCAGAGACCCCAGGCCCCTGATGACCTACATCACTGCTCCCCTACACCCTCTCCAGAGATCTGCCAAGTACTCCCAGGCTGTCGGCCCTAGAAACAGAGACGTCCCTGGCCTGGGCTCTGGCTTGACTAAAGTCATCATCCTAGGACTCTGCACATCCTGGGCCTTCCTCTCTTTCCTGACCACTCTCCCCAGTTGACCGGGTTGTCTCACAAATATGTGACTGAAAAGCAAATTAATATTCATTTCACCTAAAACTGCATTAGCAATAATGGCTATTATTTCCTTTGATCTAAACTAACCTGTGAGTTACTCTCAAGGAGAAAAAGGACCACACAGGGATTTGATAACTTGCCCAAGACTTCGAGGTTTATAAAGTGGGGCTCAAATCAACTCTTAAAAACATTACACCAAACTGCATCTTTTTATTTTTTAAATAACACCGACTTTTTTATTATAGAGACCTATTATAAAAATAAACAAGTTTTTCCTTCCTGCTAGGATCCTGATTTTGTTAGGGATCATTTACAGAAAGGTTTACCTCAAATTTTTCATTTCATAGAGGTGCTTTGGTTTGTTTTGTGATCTTGCCACAAAAGATTTAAATACATGTTGCATTTTCAAACTATTAACATAAATTGATTTTTAAAGCAAGGGAGAAGAGAACCTAACAAATTTATAAAAGCTCCTTAGGGTACACTGGCCACGGGACATCACATATACAGATATTCGGTTTACTACATGGCAACATGGCAATGTTTTTATAATCATGGACAACAAAGTCTGACAAAGGCTTTTAAACCCTGTGAATTAATTTTTGTGAAAATGTCTTACAAAGATGTAAAAGTTTAAACCACTTTTAATTAAACATTTGATCACCTTTACTGAAAACAGAATAGCAGCACACTAACATAATGTATGAAAATGAATACAATATAAAAGTTCCTAGGTTTATGCCTGGCATAGGAACAAATATAGTCTCAGAATAAAGTCTCAGTAAGAACACTAGGGGGCGCCTGTCTCAGTCAGTAGAGCATGCAACTCTTGAGCTCAGGCTTGTGAGTTCAAGCCCCATGCTGGGTGTGGAACTTAATTAAAAACAACAACAACAACACTGCAAAAGCATTAAACTAAGAAATTCTGTTACTAACCTAAAATATGAACTTGAAAAAATAAACTTGCTTTGCCTTTCTTCCTTTGTAAAAAAAAAAAAGACGAAGTATCTGTTTTGACTTCCTAATAAAATTATTTCTCTCAAAGCATCTGTCATGCATAACGGTTCCTTCAAGGAGGCAGGGAGAGGATCATGAGCAGTGAGGGTCACAAGGGGAGATTTTGGGACTGACACATTTCAATTTTTGACCCTGTTGATTTCATGGATGTTCACTTTAGAATTATTTTTTAAATCTTAATTTGTCTTGTGCACGCTCCTGTATATGTAAATATCAGAAATTACCACAAAGTCATATCATATATATACAGATAGATATCATGTGATATATATATATTTATGTATATTTGCCTAAATGAATAACTTTAAAGATCCAGCACAAAACAAATTGCTAAATTCATGCCAGCTATTCTTTCTAATATTGCAGGGAGAAAACTGGCTGTGTTGGACTTAATGAAAAATACTACAGCATACCAAAATCAATGTGCAATGGTGTATTTATAAAGATAATTTGCATACACTACGGTTTTGCCTTAGGTGCTGATTCTTTTTTTAAGATGTAAATTTCGTACTGAGGGCTTTGCAATGTTAGGGTAATAAACCTGACTAAGGACACGGGTCTCTCAGGACATACAAGTGATGGGCTGTGTCATTTCCCCAGACAGAGCCGGGAAGCAGGGGTCTCTCGCAGAGAAAGAATGAGGCTGTCTACAGCAAGGCAGACACACTACTTCTGCAAATGTGCATTGTACAAAGACCATGTGCTGGATTCTTCAAGCCATGAGGCACACCTCTGACTTTATTTCCAGCTGACTGAGCCCCAAGCTGTCCACGGGTGATGGATGAGTTATGAAAACACCCGAACCAGGACCCTGTGGTGTCTTCACTAAGTGTAAGGGACAGGTCTCCCTCTTACCCTTGGGGGTCACCTGTGCATGTGAGAAACCCTCTGCTTCCGATCAGAGACCTGAGAATAGAGAGTTTAAGATGGTGGAGAAATAAGTGGAGGGTTTGTTTTAATTCTGCACAGTCTATGCAAATCACAACAGCCCTCCATTCCTCCTGGGGCCTTTATCAGCTCTGGAAGCTGGGGCTGCTCCCGTGAGAACAGCAGCTCTGCCTCTACCAAAGGTACAGAGGACAAGGCAAATGCTGTGGCCATTTTCAGTTGCAACTCTTCTGGGAAACCTTGATCTTTTTGGACGGCACTCTCTCCTGGCCTTACCTCTGTTTCGTGTGCCACGTGGTATGTCCACTGTGTTATTTTCAAAATGCAAACTCTTAACCCAGGAGTCTACAGGCTTCTCTGTTTTCAGCTTGTCATCTTGGTTGTGCCTCTAGAAGCCAAAAGCACTTACAGGCTGAGGACCTCAGGTGTTTTACTGTGTATTTCTGGGAATAACACGAGGATGACACTGCACTCCACACTGAAGTGTCCTGGCCTGGCTGACTCTGAAGAACTCCTCTAAGTGGGATCATTGTTGTTTCCTCCTTTCCTGTTTCCAGGTAGACCATTAACCTGTTCAGAATGTCTGCCGTAATCCTCACACCTGAAAAACGTGAAACCCCATCCCTCCAACTTTATATTGTGTGCTTTGTGCAATTTTGAATGGTGTAGGTAAATTTCATAACTCATCACTGCTCCTTCTCTGGTGGCAAAGGCACTATGCAGCATTCCCTCTAATTGTACCCTGGGTAAAATTATGCTGAATTATCAGAAGGAACATATTTGTCGTAGAAAACGTACACTGGAAATGAAGTTATGAAGAAAGAAAATCAGTTCATACTGTAGGGCCAGTTCCCCACAAAGTCCTTCAGTTGTATTCGTATGAGCAGGTGGCTGTGTCCCAAGTCACTACTAGAACTGATACCGCCTCTTATGATACATCACGCGAGTTTTATACCAAAAATCGAAACATATCTGTGATAATCCTATTTTTAGAATGTTTGTCTCTTTTTTCAATAGAATATAATCACTCTGTGTCTCAGTGTACTTAAAAATCGGAATTAATGAATTAAGATAAACATAGCTGAGCTCAGTTGACACTTGTAAGTAACATGTTCCTCTCAGAAAACACTTTTTCAGTTCCCCTGCAAGACTCCAGACATCCCTCTCCACTCCCCAGAGGTCTGAGGCCATTGGCAGGACTTCCAGAGAGAAGACCCCTTTGTCTGGGAGGGGCACGAGGGAAGTCAGGGCAGACAGATAGAACTTTTCCACGGCGGTGGCTTGATTCCGTGTGCAGAGAATCGGCTTTTTATTCCCATTCTTTCTCTTCTCAATATATAAATAACAACCTCTGTAGCCACGGAGGGGGAGGGATACAGGGTTATCCTGGACACAGATGCCTGCCTGTCAGAAATATGCTACTTTATTAGTTGTAATCACTTGTGTTACTCCTCTAGGATGCGACCCCTTGCTGTTCTACATTCGCAGACATGGGCAGTAACGGGTGGTGACAGTAGTTTAACCTCCTGGCATCTATTACCCAAGCTGTAGGTGACACCCAGTGGGAAGGACAGAGTTTTCTGGCACTGATGCTGCTCTCTTGGAACCTGGTGGTAGAAAAGCTGGCACCTGCTTTTTTGGGTTTCAGCTGCTGTCGGTATTGGTTCTTTTGTCTGTCATTACCGACGCAGCTTTCACTCCTGTTCTGCAGGTCAATATGGATGTACGAGAACTTCCTCCCTTACCATCCTGCACGTCCTACTCCACAGCCCCCCTTATCACCATTCACGGGCTGTGAGCCGCCTCCACTTCCCGCGTCTTGGTGGCCCAGGGAAGCACGCCTACCGCCTCCACCTGCAGATGACCTGAACAGGAGTTGATGCGTAAAGTACATTCACCGTATTTCTGTCGTTGCTGAGCTTAGGTGCTGATTTTAGATCAAACCCCACACAAGATGCAAAGCTCTTATAATAAAATCATAATCTCACACAAGAATGGTATTAGCAATTAAAAATATTTAATTATGGGGCGCATGGGTGGCTCAGTTGGTTAAGTGGCCGACTTCAGCTCAGGTCGTGATCTCACGGTCTGTGAGTTCGAGCCCCGCGTCAGGCTCTGTGCTGACGGCTCAGAGCCTGGAACCTGCTTCAGATTCTGTGTCTCCCTCTCTCTGCTCATGCTCTGTCTCTCTTTCTCTCAAAAATAAATAAATGTTAAAAAAAATATATTAAAAAAATATTTAATTATTATAAAAATGTAAAACTACTTGAAAGATCTTTAATATCAGAAACAATACAGAAATATTTAAATTTACAGTGCTAAATTAAGTGACTGAAAAAGCTATACCAGAATTCTAAAAAGCTGAATTTTCTCCAATTTTAGTATGTCAATAATCCTAAGAAGTGTTTTTAAAGATTCTAAAAATGGTCCTAAGAGCTTTCAACATTTCTTTGAAGAGTTTATTAATTCAACAGTTTGCTTCCAACTCTTATTAATACAACACTGATATTTAAAAAGGAAAAAACTGAAAGAAAAATGCTTTTCACTTACAGTTGACCCAAGATGAGATGGATTATCAATAGGTTTTATCACATTTTGCCTTTGTGCAGAATCGAGAAAAACATCATCCCAGTGTCCTTTCTCAATTAAGTCCTTGAAAATAAATTTGTAAGCATGACTATCAAAATATTCTCAAGTTAATTATGTTAACAGATAATGTGTTTCTGTTTCAGAAAATAAGACCATATTTTGGTGAAAAGAACACATTACCTTTTTAATTTTGGAAAGTTCAGTTACTGCTTGCTTATTCCCAGGTTCCAGAAGTAAAACAGTTTCAAAATCTAAAGTGAATTTTTAAGAACTACAATAAATTAGTGAAAATACTTTATGAAGTTCAAGAAATGATACATTTAGTTAATAACCCATGTTTATCTCAAGAAGTTTTACTCAGGATGCTAGGAAACAGGGGAGCAATAGTAAAAGCTAAATATTTACTAAGTGCTATTCTAGTCACTTTATGTCAATTCTCATGTAACCCTCATCACAACCCCACTTTACAGATGATACAACTGAAACCTAGATATCATCTAACTTACCGAAGCTCATACTATTAAAAACATGACAGGGTTACTCAGCAAATGTAAGATAGAATCTAAGAGACCATATAATGGAATATTCTTCAGACTTAAACCTCGAAGACATTATGCTAAGTGAAATAAGCCAGACACAAAAATGACAAATACTGAATGATTCTTATATGAGGCACGTAGAATAGTCAAATTCATGGATAGAAAGTAGAATGATGGTTACCAAGGGCTGGAGGAGGGGGGAATGAGAAGTTCTTTTTAATGGGTAGATTTTCAGGATTAGATGATGAGTAAGTTCTGAAGAGTTTGGGGGTGATGGTTGCACAAGAGTGTGAATGTACTTAATACTAGTGAACTGTACACTTAAAAAAAAGGTTAAGATGGTAAATTTTTATGTTATGTATATTTTACTACCATTTTTTAAATGCATGAGCTATAGCTAAAGCCAGGCTTAGAGAGAAACTGTTAGATTCAAATCACATGAGAAAAGAAGGCTGAAAAAATCTAAGTATTGGTGTCAAAATATTAGAAAAACAGCCAATTAAACCTTAACAAAGCTAAAGGAAAGAAAGAGCAGAAATAAATGAAACAGAAGACACAACAAAACCAAGTTGGTTCTTTAAAAAAGCTACCAGAATGAATACTTAAAATTTGACAGATCCTGTAAAAATAAAATAACTAGTATCAAAAATAAAAAGGAACATCACTACAGATCCCACATTATCCTCTAACCCTTAACAGCTGATTCCCTTTCTTTTTCTCTCTGCCTCTTCCTTCTCTCTGATAATTCAAATTATTCATTAATTTTGACTGGCAATTAGCCAGATTAGACTGTATACTATTAAAGTAAAAGATGATTGGGTCCCCTATGGAAGCCGTATTCCTCCAAATATGCAAACCATGAATGAACTAAACTGTGAAAGAAAATTTACTACCTTAAGTTCTGTATTCTTGAACCATGGAAAAGCTACATGAATCTCTGCTTCTGTAACTTGGAAGTCTCATCAGGACAGGTGAGTGATAGTTGTTGTGAAACAGTCGTACCTTGTTTGGCCTCATTTAACTTTCCCAAAAATGTTCTTGCCGTTCCTCTCCTGGCAAAGGCTTTAGAGTATGAGCCATCTAATAAAATAGCTTGTGTGCAGTCTTTTTCGGCTTCTTCATATCTATTAAACATGACGAAATTACCAATCAGAAAATGCAGCTTATAGAAAAACTTCACATAAACTGACTTTCTAATGTAAAAAGCAGGCATATTATTTCAGTTAAAAACTCCCAAATCGTCTTTGAAGGAAGGCTATTTCCTTTTTATTCTTCATTCTCATCAAAACTTGGGATCATCAAGTGAGGAGGGAAAAGGTACCAGATTAAAGGAAAGGCAGAAAAGAGCGTGCTGGAAGGATGTAACAGAACGACGGTAAAGCACAAGCAGAGCGGACGAAAGAATCCCACTGCTGGGAGCCTACCTCCCCTCTAACTGCACTCACACGTAGTACACGTAAGTACTACGTTAACAGTTAGAACTGGCACTAATTTTTGAATACAACTTCATTAATATTTACCCACAGTATACATCACCTAAGGAAAACAAAACCATATGAAACGTAGGACTCCTTATATGTGTGATGGCATATCATCTAACGCTTTTCATAAATTCTACTCAACCAGCAACCAGCAATCAATTCGGTCAGACTGGGTAGTGCTCTATAAAAACAAAAAGCTAAGGAGACCTAAAAAATACAAACAAACAATACAAAACTTAAGATCCTCCTATATTTCAAAATGATATTAACGAATTACTGTGAATTTATTTGGTATGATAATGGTATTGTGTTTATGTACAAAAAATCCTTTAGGGATACGATGTCATAATGCTTATGATTTGCTTTACAATAATTCAGAGGGGAAAAAAGCTAAATATAACGAAAAAGGTACAGCTTATTAAAACTAGATGATTTGGTATATGGGGTTTATTATATTACTTTTGTGAAAGCTGCAAAAATTTCATAATAAAAATATTCTAAAAAAGGAGAATCTCCTGTGATTACATTCTCCCCAAGGCCTAGATGACTGCTATCCTACCCTTGAAACAAGACCTCCTAAGAACAAAATCAAAATTTCTAATGAACTTAAACATCCCTTAATTCTTTAATTCACTTTTCAATGGAAGAAAGACAAGTCTGTATATGTGCAAGTGTGTGTGGCCGTGCTCCTACCAACATATTTTCTACCTTGCTGAGTAGGTCATTCTCCCATTCAAGGCATGAGCATGGCCCCCACACTTTTCAGGGTACGGTACTTTAAAGAGCACAAAGTCAAAGGCTTGTCTGGCTCTCCAGCCTTCTCTCTACCACTGTACCCTGCATATCAGTCATAATATGAACCACTTGCCCTTTCAGAAATTACATGAACTTTTCCACTCTTGTGCCTTTAAACCTGAACTGGGACACTCAACCTGTTTTTCACCTCATTCACAGTCACTAATCAAAATAATGTATCTCTCATTGTGTCTGTTAATTTTTTAATTTTTAATGTTTGTTCATTTTTGAGAGAGAGAGAGAGAGAGAGAGAGAGACAGAGTATGAGTGTACGAGGAGCAAAGAGAGGAGACACAGAATCCGAAGGAGGCCCCAGGCTCCGAGCTGTCAGCACAGAGCCCGACGCGGGACTCGAACCCACGAACCACGAGATCATGACCTGAATCAAAATCAGAAGTTTAATCGACTGAGTCACCTAGGCACTCCATGTCTGTCTATTAGTTTAAATGAGGATATATATAAACAAAATTTACTTATATAACAGGAGTTCCTAATCTGAGGTCCTTTGAGAGATCTGAAAAGTTGGATGGGAAAATTATTACACCCTTATTTTCACTAACTTATTTTAAATGGGATTTAGTTTTTCTTTTCATTACAACTGCAGACAATTAACCACAGTAGCAAAGGCAGTAGCTGATTTTGCACCAATAAATATCACCAATATTTTCATATCACATTACAACTGTTACAGATATCTCAAAATACTATTTATGTTCACTACTATTTCAGAATTACAGCAGTAATTAAAATTTTTTTTTAATGTTTTATTTATTTTTGACAGCAGGAGAGACAAAGCATGAGCAGGGGAGGGGCAGAGAGAGAGGGAGACACAGAATCCGAAGCAGGCTCCAGGCTCTGAGCTGTCAGCACAGAGCCTGACACGGGGCTTGAACTCACAGACCGTGAGATCATGACCTGAGCCGAAGTCGGCTGCTTAACCAACTGAGCCACTCAGGCGTCCCTAGAGTAGTAATTGAAACTGCTGTTTATTCGCATGTGATCATAGAATCCCTGTCTATAAATGCTCCTATGACCTAACTGGCCAACTATCAGGCAACTCTGTCCCTAGCAGTCATTCAGAAGTCAAAGAGCAAGGTCCACACTGGGAACACAGCATCTGTGCGGCATTTGGGGTATTTCCTAGCCACACTTTCTAGTTCAACAATATGTGGAGGAAGATGCCACAGATCACCCCATATTTAAACTTTCACATTATGTCTTTTAAAAAAAATTTAGCTTTAAATTTACCTGTATATTTTTTGAAGTTAGGCTCCACGCCCAGTACGGAACCTGAACTCAGAGCCCTGAGATCAAGACCTGAGCTGAGATCAAGAAGTCAGACCCTTCTTGAGCCACCCAGGCGCCCTTAATTTGCCTGTATTTTAAATGTAGTTTCTTATTTTGGTGTGGTATATTATCACTGTATCACAAATTTTAATATTTTAAAAACTATGTTTCAATAAAATTGGTTTCCTTTGTACCCTCAAAATATAATTCTGAAGAAGGTTCCCCATGCAGACAAAGGAGTCCATGGCACCAAGATACCTCAGAATCTCTATTTTAAGTATTTATACGGTTTTTTTTCTTAAATTCTGTCACTACTGCGTAAAATATTATTACCCCAGATATAAAGAACCATAAGACACAGTTTCTCCCATCAGATATTACCCCGATTGTCCAGCTTGGAACCGCTGAGTGCACCTAGAACTGCTGTTTAGTACCACAGGACCAAGTTTTAGCTGTATCTATATCAGCTGATCTCAACACAACAATTCTCTTTTGTGATGCATGGATATGCATATATAAAACACTTCCAGATAAAAATGTGCCCAAAAGGTTCTAAGGTTAAAATAATTTTTAGGGACGCCTGGGTGGCTCAGTTGGTTAAGTGTCCAACTTCGGCTCAGGTCATGATCTCACAGTTCATGGGTTAGAGCCCTCCATCGGGCTCTGCGCTGACAGCTCAGAGCCTGGAGCCCGCTTCGGATTCTGTGTCTCCCTCTCTCTCTGCCCCTCCCCCTGCTCACGCTCTGTCTCTCTCTCTCTCTCAATAAACATTAAAAATTTTTTTTTTAGTAATTGTTAAATCATTAATTCAGAATAACGTGGGGCATGAAACAATGTTAAATTGTGTAATGCCAGACTATTAAAAGTGGGAAAATAATAACAAAAGCTAATATTCACTGAATATATACTGATACACACTCAGTCTCTCTCTCTCTCATTTAACTTTAAGGCTCAAGAGTAAAAAATTACATTTTACTGTCTAATAAGCCAATTTATGGCAAATTTCATTTTCATCCTGAAAAGCATGAAATCTATCCAACACTTACTTCTGAATCTTCAGATAGGCCATTGCTCTGTTAGCCGGAAGAAGGGCGTTAGTGCCATCTGCTGCTATCCCCCGAGTGTAGCATTCAATTGCTCTTTCATATTTCCCCTCTTTGAAAAACCCATTCCCCTATATTTGAAGAGAAATATAAAGAACGAAAAAAAAAATGTGAAAAAATTAGTTGAATTCAAATCTTAAGTAAACGCTATGAAAATACTCATCAACATTATACCAGTAATTTAGTATAAATACCAGTAATTAAAGTATATTCTAATGTTAAAAATCTAGTCCATGATACATGTTTTAGAATTTTAGGTTGTTTTTTTGTAATGGCATTCTTCTCTTTTCAGAACTAAAAGGAATGAAACGTACAGTACTATACTACTTTGCAGCATCAACCATTATTCTACTAATTAAATGCTAAGCAAAGGTTAAATATAAAAACACATTTTAATAAATATAGGCCCAAATATTATACTCTTCAGTTATATTAAAATTTGTACAACAGAATTTCGTAACTCAAATAATTTTTGTGAAAGGACAGAGTACCAGAACTGTACAGCTCATTCTTTGGTAATATTAACATGTCTAACACAGGATAAATTAAACCATATTAGAATGTGCATACCAGAATACACTATAACATTCACTTATAATCGCAATCAATAATCATTCCATAAGTATTTATTAAAAATCTTCTGTGGGTACATGAAAAACTACAGATATATTAAATTAAATCAAATCTCAACTCAGGATTTCTGAAGGAATTTTTTTATCAGAAACAGTCAAGTGTGAATTAATGGAAAAAAATTATACAAAAGAATGAACTGTAATTTATTTCTATATTAAATTTACATCTATATGTAAATATGTTAAAATACTCAAAGTAATTAGCTCCCTAAACTATATTTTTTTTAATTATGTAGTAAGTCATTAATTATTCGAGTTTTGAATTATAAGCTCCAGAGGTTTTTAGTATAATTTTCAACTCCTACTGAAGAATTTAAATATAAGAGAAGACAGAAACAGATACACAAGAAACGAAGAGTAAATACAACAAAACGTATATGTTGAAATCCCTCTGGATTACCAGATCTTTCTGTGAAATGGCCTGCTGCTTATTCTGCTGCTGTTCAATTTGTTTTTTCTCTTCTTCAGTTGTCTTAATCATCGTATCAGCTTTCTTTGGGTATGAATCTTCTTTGGATGCTAAAGCCTAGGAGACACAGCAGTCCGCTAAAATAAAACAAGTAATGCAAAATACATACATATTTGCCCTAGAAATACTAAATTACTCAAATATATTAGAATTTCTACATTTCAAATATTGAAATAATATCTTTTACTCTAATTCGAAATCTGATTCAAATTATAAAACAAAACAAATACATAATAAATTTATTACATCTTATGCCAATTAAAATCACTAATGGTAGTTGTTCACTTATTTAACCAACAGATATTTACAGAAATTCTACCCAGGCCAGGCACCATCCTAGAAACAAATGATTTTCAAAAATAAACAGATAATCAAAACCACATCACCAAATTTCTCGAACTTCATATTCACACTCATTATTTGACCTCAGACAGAACACAAAAATATCTAATAGAGTTCACAATTATAAGAAAGTTGATAAATTTATCAACAGACTTTATGTGCTTTAAGTAATGGCACTATTTAAAAGCAGATTTTCCCCAATCATTATCACTTTATTCTCAAAGTTTCACTGCATGGCATAATAATTATAACTCTGATTCAACAACAAAGTGAAAGGAATATGTAACCATACAGTATAATCTGACAACAAATTTTATAGCTATTTTCTTACTGCTAAAATATCAGTATTGTTTTTGCTAAGATATAAGCCATAAAGATAGAACAACTTAAAACTTACAAAATCAAGGAAATATGCAAAACTTTAGTACAGAAATAAAAGCACAAGCCAAAAACGAAAAATTGGCGGGATAAAGAAAAATAATTGTCATCTGGAAAAAAATAAGCAGCCGTAGTTCAAAAATCTCTAATAATTTTTTTAAGATTTTAAGTAATCTCCACACCCAACCGTGAGACTCAAACTCACAATTCCAAGATCAAGAGTCTCATATTCTACTGACTGGACCAGTCAGGTGTCCCGTAGATGATTTTTTAAGATGATGATTCCTACGGATCTTTAAATACCATTCTACTTACTCTAGCTTGCAAATTTGTTTAGTAAAACTGTATAGTACAAACAATTAAAATTAGAAAAAGTCTATATTAAAGTAATCTGCAGTACAAAGACTATGTAGAAAACTTTACTTCATCAAATAAAGGTAAATAATGCACTTAAATAACTATGCTTTACCTGATTAATTTTCCTGAGTTCATTTGTTGCTTCAAAGTTATTTGGTTCCAGTTCTAATACTTTTTCATAATCTAGGTAAATTCAAAGATAAAGAGTATGTGAAAGACAGGATATTGAAAAATTCTATAGAACAATCATGTGACAAACAGGCATACATCCTACAGCAAAATTACGAGGAACCGAGAAATACTAACCCACAGGAGACTACTGGACTGTCTCCATTCTCCACCAGGACAAACAATATCCTACGAGAATCCCTTGACAAATCACCTTCTTCCACCAGCCCCAGGAAGGATACTTGCTATCATTAAGTTGCACATCGTAAAACCAAGAAACAGCAGAATCCTATTAGATTATCAACTTTATTCAGATTTTATGACTTATAGTACACAAACTTATTTTAAGGAGTAACAAAAGGCTTAGAATTTACAAATGAAGAAAAACATGTCAAGGACTCTATGTGCAGTGCCTCTGCCTCACAATATCCAACGAGATGCTTTAATTCCTATTCTACAGCTGAGAAACTGAAAATCACAGGGGATCCATAACCTTCCCCTTGGTCACACAGCGAATACATGGTGGAGTAAGAATTTGAACCAAAGTCTGATTGGTGGCAAATAATGCATTCCTTCCCAAAGTAGCAAAAATGAGATTTATTTAAATACAGAAAGCTCTCTAAGGGCAGTAACTGTGATTGTCTAGTATTCTTTGTATAGCATCTGTTTAATTAAACTGTTAAAAGAATTTTTTAGATAAAAATAACCTGAACATATTAATACCTTGTTTGGCATCCTCTAATTTTTGCAAAGCAAATCGAGCAGCACCTCGTCTTGCATAAGCCTTGGTATAACTTCTATTCAGGGCGATTGCCAAATTACAATCAGACTCAGCAACAGCAAATCTGCAATTTAAAAAAGTTAAAGTTAATAATATTCATTTGTTAAACCAAAACTTCAAAATCTGTTTCTGAAATTCCACCTTCTTTTATTTACTTAAGGCTACTGAGAAGCATTAATTCATGATGGTGAGATGTAAGTAACATCCCCTTTAAAGGAACGAGAATGCCCCCTAGCACTGCTTTCCGTCAGTATTCTATTAGAGGTCCTGGCTACTGCAGTTTCACAAGAAAGAAATACACAGCTAAAAGACTGCAGAGGAACAAAACTCAGATGATATGATGGTCTACCTAAATAACTCAAAACAATCTGGAGACGCTGTAGTAATAATGAAAGTTTGCAAAGTGGCTGCTTCACTAGAGGTAAGCAACAAAAAAACCCAGAAATAAATCTAACAAAATATATGTAAGACCCATATGCAGAAAATTTGAAGACTGTCTTCAAAAACATTAAAGACTTATGTGGAGCTATATCATATTCATGATTTATACAAAGTCACAAAACCACAGCAATATAATTCTCTCCAAACTGATCTACAAATCCAGAGCAATTATAATCACAATCCCTACATAATTTTTCAAGGAGTTTGAGTTCTAGTATGATTCTAGATGATTCTAGTATTTACACTGATAAGCAAAAGTCCAATACCCAAGACATTCCTAAAAAATAATAAGGTAAGAATACATGTCCTGTGCCAAAGATCAAGATTTATTATAATGCTATAGCAATTAAAGATAGTATGGAATGGGTTACAGGGTAGACAACAGATCAACTGGAGAACAGAAGAATGAAAAAGAGATCCATGTGGGACACCTAGGTGGTTCAGTGGGTTGAACATCCGAATCTTGATTTAGGCTTAGGTCATGGTCTCATGGTTTATAACACCGAACCCCGAATCAGGTTCTGTGCTGACAGTGCAGAGCCTGCTTGGGATTCTCTCTCTTCCTCTCTGTCTCTCTGCCTCTCCTCCTTGCTCTCTCTTTCTCGAAATAAATAAACATTAAAAAAAAAAGAAAAAGAAAAAGATTCATGCAAACTGAGCATACGACAATGGTGGCATTGCAGATCCATGGGAAAGGCGTGGATGCAATAAATAAGACTGACATGACTGAAACAGTCATATGAAAAGATATGAAATTAGAATCCTACCTTCAGCACACACAAAGACTTCAACATGAAAATTAAGACATAAAAACTTTTAGAAGAAAATATAGAAGACTATTATAAGCTCAGGGTGGGAAACTATTGTTATAACAAATCATATTTTTAAAAGTGCTAACTTCTAAAAAAAAATCAATAAATTGAAATATATTAAAATTAAAAATTTATGTTCATTGAGACTTCATGGAGAAAGAAAAAAAGGAAAGCTGTAAATTGGGAGAAAATAATTATTATAAATAAACACTAAAGGATTAGTATCCAGAATAAAGAATTCTGTTTTTTTAATGTTTATTTATTTTTGAGACAATGAGAGACAAAGCATGAATGGGGGAGGGGCAGAGAGAGAGGGAGACGCAGAATCTGAAGCAGGCTCCAGGCTCTGAGCTGTTAGCATAGAGCCTGATGCGGGGCTTGAACTCACAGATCGCAAGATCATGACCTGAGCCGAACCTGGACACTCAACTGACTGAGCCACCCAGGCGCCCCCAGAATAAAGAATTCTTAAAAATCAATAGAAAAACAAACTAACAGAAAAATGCCCAAAAGACAAAACAGGTATTTCATAGGAAAACAAGGAATACAAGTGGAGAATAAATATATAAGACGTTTAATCTCATTAGCAGTTGTGGAAATGCAAATTAAGACCACAGTGAATTACCATTTTGCACCCACTAGACTGAATAGTTAAGAAGCCCGATTCTACCAGTGTTGGTAAAGACACGGAACAAGCACCCCTACACACTCCTAATGAGAACGTAAACCTACACAACTACCTTTGTACTACTCGTATAACTGGTCATCACCATGTAAACAGAACACATACATCCCGTGATCCAGCCCCAAGAAACCTACAAAAATGTCGACGTTATCACTGCCTTAAGGAAGGAAGAAAAGAGGGGTAGCTAGGAAGAGAGAGGGGGAGAGGGAGAAGAAAAGGAAGGAGTGAAAGAAAGGAGGCAACCAACAATCCAGCACCAGGAAAATGGATACAGGGAGGAAGCCCTGGTGGTGAAGAAAGGCGAGAGAGAGGAGCGTGCACAGGGATACGCACAGGGAGAAAACTTCCCCAAAGCCATTGGCTTGGAAAACAAGGGGCTGATTTTCTAGTTTTTGCAACCAGCAACCTGCTCAAAGACAGGAGTTTCAGAGGTCATAGGGCAGGGCTGGGATAGGGCCCTGAGGGCTCTGCCCTACTCCTGGAGAGCAGGCAGGCAAACAACACTGGGCCAGACAGTGCAGTGGTCTGAGGATCCCCTAAAATTGTTCCCTTTTCTTGGAGCATATTTATGAGAGGTGCTTTCCAAAACGGGCCTCTCTGTTGACAAAAGAACCATTTCCATCCCCCCACATCCCTCAGTGTAGGCACAGAGACACTGGCTGAGGGCAGCTAACCTGGACACTTGCTGTTTAACCTGCTTTGCACCAAATCCCACACCTCTGAGCTCCAACAATTGCCTTTCTTGGTCAAACCTACATCCATCCCAGCTCCCCCAGAAGACCAGCAAGGGTCCCCACCACACCAGGTCCCTAAAGTCTGGAGTTTTAAAAGTCAGCAGGTTTGGCTACAATAGAGCCCAAAGTACACTGCACTGTTTCAGCCAGGCGACATGGAAACATGAAAACAGCAATCTGAAAACTGCCTGGGATGCACATGGGAAAATTACTTGTTCTTCTGGAATGCTTCCCTGAGAGCACAGAGACCCCTCTCCGAGGACAAAGGAGCTGGCTGACACCAGTTCCCTCTCCCACCGCCCAGCATAAACCAACTTCAGCAAACAACACAGTGCCAACACTGGCTGCCCTACCTGCCTACACCAAGTCCCACCCACCCACCTGAGCTCCACTGGTACTGCTTCTCTCAGGCAAGAGTGCCTAAGTCGCAGCTCAGTGGGCCCCTTCCTCAGAAGGCCAGCAGAAACTTCTGCAGGCACGGCATCTACTGGCCATAAAGTTCTGCATTCTTCAGTTCTAGTAGAAGCAGAATCAGGTCTCATTTAACAAGCGGACCAAAGCATATCTAGTTAAAACTCCCCACACTGTGGCTAATCCGAACACTGCCCACTGCAGGCAAGGAGAGCCTCTGCAGATGACTGACCTGAGGGATAGAGCAGCCAAAACACAGCAGCAGAGTGCACGCAGCACACACCACAGACACTCCCCGAAGCTCCAGGCCCTGGACATTTATATGACCTCTTCTTCATAAAGCCATTACTCTCAGGAGCAGGACACATAACAGGCTTTTCTAACACAGAGAAGACAAAGACTCATATAAAATGTCAACATGGAGGTATTCACCCCCTAAAAGAACAAGAAAAGATCATGAACAGAGATCTAATGGAAAAAAATATAAGTAATATGCCTGATGCAGAATTTAAAGCAATACTCATAAGGATACTTGGTGGGCTTGAGAAAAGCATGAAAGAAATCAGGGAGAGACTTACTGCAGAGATAGAAGAGTAAGAAAACTATCAGTCAGAAATGAAAAATGCAATAACTGAGATTTGAAACAGACTGACTGTAATTACCACAATGATGGAAGAAGCAGAGGAACGAATAAGTGATACAGAAGACAGAATAACAGAAAATAATGAAGTTGAACCAAAGAGAAGAATTATGGATCACAAGAATATGCTTAAGAAACTCAGTGAGTCCATCGAATGTAGTAATATTTGTATCATAGGAGTCCTGTAAGAAGGAAAGACAGAAAAGGGAGCAAAAGGCTTATTTGAGGAAATAATACTTGAAAACTTCCCTAATCTGGGGAAGAAAATAAACATCCAAATCCAGGAGGCACAGAGAACGCCAATCAAAATTAACAGAAGCAGGCTAACACAGACATACTGTAATTAAACTTGCAAAATATTGTGATAAAGAAAAAAATCCTAAAAGCGGCAAGACAAAAGAAGTCCCTAACTTACAAGGGAAGACCCATAGGACTAGCTGCAGATCTCTCCACAAAAACTTGGCAAGCCAGAAGGGAGTGGCATGATACATTCAACATGCTAAATGGGAAAAATACGCAGCCAAGAATGATCTATCCAGCAAGGCTGTCATTCAGAATAGGAGAAAGAAAGAGTTTCCCAAACAAAAACTAAAGGAGTTCGTGACCACTAAACCAGCCCTGCAAGACATATTAAGGGGGACTCTTTGAGTGGGAAGGAAAGACCAAAACCAATAGAGACTAGAAAAGGACAGAGAAAATCTTCAGAAACAACAAGTAATAAAATAACACTCAATTCATATCTGTCAAGAATTACTCTAAATGTAAATGGACTAAATGCTCCAATCAATAGACACAGTGTGCTGGAATGGATAAGAAAATAAGACCCATGTATATGCTACCTACAAGAGACTCAGATGGCTGCCGACTGAAAATGAGGGGATGGAAAACCATCTATCATGCAAATGGAAGTCAAAAGAAAGCCAGAATAGCAATACTTATATCAGACAAACTAGATTTTTACTTACTTTTTTTAAGTTTATTTATTTGAAAGAGCATGGGCATGCATGCAAACGGGGGAGGGACAGAGACAGAGAGGATTCCCAGCATTCCAAGCAGGCCTCATGCAGCCAGAACTCACAAACCATGAGATCATGACCTGAACCAAAATCAAGAGTTGGGACACTTAACTGACTGAGCCACATAGGCGCCTCCAGACAAACTAGATTTTAAACCAAAGACTGTGACAAGAGAGGAAGAAGGGCACCATATCATAATAAGAGGACTATTTGACAAGATGATCTTAACAATTATAAATATTTATGCCCCCATATAACAGCACCAGATATGCAAAACAAGTAATAACAAACCTAAAGGAAATCATTGATAATAATACAATAACAGTAGGGGAATTTAACACCCCATTTATAGCAATGGAAAGATTATCTAAGTAGAAAATCAATAAGGAAACAATGGCTTTGAATGACACATTGGACCAGACAGACTTAACAAATATATTCAGAACATTTCATTCTAAAGCAGAATACACATTGTTTTCAAATGCACATGAGACATTCTTCAGAAGAGATCACATACTAGGTCACAAATCAGGCCTCGACAAGCACAAAAAGACAGAGATCATACCGTACATATTCTCTGACCACAGCACTCTGAAACTTGAAGTCAACCACAAGAAAAAACTTGGGAAGACCACAAATACATAGAGTTAAATGACATGCTACTAAAGAATGAATGGGTCAACCAGGAAATCAGAGAAGAAATAAAGAATACATGGAAACAAACGAAAATGAAAACACGATGGTCCAAAACCTTTGGGATGGAGCAAAAGCAGTCCTAAGAGGGAAATATATAGCAACACAGGCCTATCTCAAGGAACAAGAAAAAGAACAAATGAAGCCCAAAGCCAGCAGAAGAAGGGAAATAATAAAGATTATAGCAGAAATAAATGATACAGAAACTAAAAAACCAGCAGAACAGATCAATGAAACCAGGAGCTGATTCTGTGAAAAAGTTAATAAAACTGGCAAACTCCTAGTCAGGTTTATCAAAAAGAAAAGAGAAAGAACCAAAATGAATGAAATCACGAATGAGAGAGGAGATGTAACAACCAACACCACAGAAATGCAAACAGTTATAAGAAAAAAACTATTAAAAATTATATGCCAAAAAATTGGAAGACTGGAAGAAATGGAAAAACTTCTGGCAACATATAAACTACCAAAACTGAAACAGGAAGAAATAGAAAATTTGAACACCACCAATAACCAGTAAAAAAATTGAATCAGTAATCAAAAATCTCCCATAAACAAAAGTTCAGGGCCAGATAACTTCCCAGGGGAATTCTACCAAACATTGATAGAAGAATTAATACCTATTAGTCTCAAACTATTCCAAAAAATAGAAATGGAACAAAAACTTCCAAATTCGTTTTATGAGGCCAGCATTCCCAATTCCAAAACTAGACAAAGACTCCACTAAAAAAGAGAAGTAAGCGCCAACATCCCTCATGAACATGGATGCAAAAATTCTCAACAAAATACTAGCAAATCAAATCCAATGATACATTAAAAGAATCATTCACCACGATCAAGTGGGATTTACTCCTGGGCTGCAAGGGTGGTTGCAAACCAATTAACGTGATACACCACATTAATACAAGAAAGCATAAGAACCCTATGATCCTTTCAATAAATGTAGAAAGAGCATTTGACAAAGTACGACATCTGTTCATGATAAAAAATCCTCAAAAAAGTAGCAATAGACGGAATATCCCTCTACATCACAAAGGCCATATACAAAAAATCCACAGCTAATACCGTCCTTAATGGGGAAAAACTGAGGGCTTTTCCTCTCCAGTCAGGAACAAGTCAGGGATGTCCACTCTCACCACTGTTATTTAACATAGCACTGGAAGCCCTAGCCTCAGCAATCAGTCAACAAAAAGAAATAAAAGGCATCCAAATCGGCAAAGAGGTCAAGCTTTCACTATTTGCAGATAACATGATACTCCATACAGAACACCCAAAAGATTCCACCAAAAAATTGCTAGAACTAACATGCAAATTTAGTAAAGTCGCAGGATACAAAATCAACATACAGAAATCTGTTGCATTTCTATACACCAATAATGAAGCAGCAGAAAAGAGAAATCGAGGAATCAATCCTTTTTACAATGGCACCAAAAATCATAAGATATCTAGGAATAAACCTAACCAAAGAGGTAAAAGATCTGTACTCTGAAAACTATAAAACATTGATGAAAGAAACTGAAGACAACACAAAGAAATGGAAAAACATTCTATGCTCCTGGATTAAAAGAGCAAAGATTGAAAAGACCCCAAATAGCCAAAGCAATCTTGAAAAAGAAAGCAACAATGAAGGCATCAGAATTCCAGACTTTATGTTATATTACAAAGCTGTAATCATCAATACAGTATGGTAGTGGCAAAAAAACAGATACACAGAGAACCCAGAAATGGATCCACATATATATAGCCAACTAATCTTTGACAAAGCAGGAAAGAATATCCAATGGAAAAAAGACAGCCTCTTTGGGGTGCCTCTTTGGGGCACCTGGGTGGCTCAGTTGGTTAAGCGTCTGACTTCAGCTCAGGTCATGATCTCATGGATCATGGGTTTGAGCCCCACATTGGGCTCTGTCCTGACAGCCCAGAGCCAGGAACCTGCTTCGGATTCTGTGTCTCCCTCTCTCTCTGCCCCTCCCCAGTTCATGCTCTGTCTCTCTCCCTGTGTCTCAAAAATAAATGAACATCAAAAAAAAAAAATTGTTTTAAGAAGCCCCTTTAACAAGTGGTGTTGGGAAAACTGGACAGCGACATGCAGAAGAATGAAACTAGATCACTTTCTTACACTATACACAAAAATAAATTCAAAATGGATGAAAGACCTAACCGTGAAACAGGAAACCATCAAAATCCTCAAAGAGAACACAGGTAGCAACCTCTTTGACCTTTACCATAGCAACTTCTTACTAGGCACATCTCCTGAGGCGAGAGAAGCAAAAGCAAAAATGAACTATTGGGACTTCATCAAGATAAAAAGCTTCTGGGGGCACTTGGGTGGCTCAGTTAGGTTAAGCATCTGGCTAGTGATTTTGGCTCAGGTCGTGATCTCATGGTCATGAGATTGAGCTCCGTGAAGAGCTCTGCACTGACAGGGCAGAGTCTGCTTGGGATTCTCTCTCTCCCTCTCTCTGTGCCCTTCCTCTACTTGTGCTCTCTCTCTCAAAATAAATAAAGAAACATTAAAAAAAAATCTTCTTGGGGCACCTGGGTGGCTCAGTCAGTTGAGCGTCCGACTTCAGTTCAGGTCATGATCTCATAGTCCGTGGGTTCGAGCCCCAAGTCGGCTCTGTGCTGACAGCTTAGAGCCTGGAGCCTGCTTTGGATTCTGTGTCTCCCTCTCTCTCTGCCCCTCCCCCGCTCATACTATGTCTCTCTCTGTCTCAAAAATAAACATTAAAAATAAATTAAAAAAAAAATCTTCACAGCAAAGGAAACAATCAACAAAACTAAAAGGCATTATGTCCTTAATACTGCCAAATGCTCTTTAGAATGGGAGAAGATATTTGTAAATGACTTATCTGATAAAGGTTTAGTTACCAAAATCTACAAAGAACTTATCAAACTTAACACCAAAAACAACAAATAATCCAGTCAAGTGGGCAGAAGACATGAATAGTCTTTCTCCAAAGAAGAGTACAGATGGCTAACAGACACATGAAAAGATATTCAACATCACTCATCAACGCAAATCAAAACTACGGTGAGATATCACCTCACACCCATCAGAATGGCTACAATTAACAACTCAGGCTACAGAGGTTGGTGAGGATGTGGAGAAAGAGGAACCCTTTTATACTGTTGGTGGGAAGGCAAACTGGTACAGCCCCTGTGGAAAACAGTATGGAGGTTCCTCAAAAAGTTAAAAATAGAATTATCCTAAGTTCCAGCAATTGCACGACAAGGAATTTACCCAAAGGATTCAAAAATACTAAATACATGCATGCACCCTGGTGTTTACAGCAGGATTATCAACAATAGCCAAATTATGGAAAGAGCCCAAATGTCCATCAACTGGTAAGTGGATAAAGAAGATATGGTATCTATACACAATGGGATATTACTCAGCCATCAAAAAGAATGAAATCTTGCCATTTGCAACAACACGATGGAGCTAGAGAGTATTATGCTAAATGAAATTAATCAATCAGTGAAAGCCAAATGTCATATAATTTCACTCATGTGTGGAACTGAGTAAACAAATCAAATGAACCAGGGGAAAAAAGAGAGATAAAGCAAGAAACGGACTCTTAACTTTCGTGAACAAACGGAGGGTTACCGGACGGGAGGTGTGTTGGGGTGAGGGGGTGAAGGGGTAAGGGGACAGGTTAAGCAGGTGATGGGTATTAAGGAGTGCACTTGTAATGAGCACCAGGTATTGTATGTGAGTGAAGAATCACTAAATTCTATACCTGAAACTAACATTACACTGTATATTAACTGGAATTTCAATAAAAACTTGGAAGGAAAAAAAAAATGAAGATCCTATCACCATTTTCAAGGAAAGAGGACAGTTATCTCTTTATGATGTATGGTCCTCAAATGCTACTCTGCATGCAAATGCCAGAATTTGGGACAAGTTTTTACCATTTTATGCTCAAAACCTGGAAAAGACAGGCTATGTAGTAAATTTTTATAAGGCCAAGTTGATTGTATTTAAAAGACTATTCTAACACTATGTCCTTAATACTGCCAAATGCTCTTTTGTTCAAGAAATTATAATGATAGCAAATGGCTGTATGTTTCTTGGTTGTACTATGCTTAGTTCTGAAAATAAAAAGTCAGTAACACTATTAAAAAAAAAAAAGGAAAAAAGAAACATGTATCTGGAGTTTCTCCATGACTTTTCAAGGCTTAATAACACATGCCTTTTTATCTCTGAATATTATGTCACTGCTGAGGTGTATGAAAGATTTTTTTTTAAATCAGTGTCCCTATACACATAATATATTCACACACATTATGGAAATCCCTTACTTTTTCAACCTGAAGTATGCCGATGCTCTGTTTGTTGGCAACACAGGATTATACGGGTCAGCATCCATGCCTTTGCTGTAGCATTCAATTGCTTCATCATATTTTCCTTGTTTGAAGTATTTATTGCCCTGAAAAAGCATATGAGTCAGATACATACTGGCACAGAATTCCAGAGCCATTTGCTTTCAATATTATGCATCTCCTTCTAACTCATTAGCTCTGTAATCAAGATTAACAGTAAAGAAAACAGAATCAAGCAAAATGGTCTTTCAACAAATGCTGACATTTACTATATAGTCACTGTATGGGCACAATCCAAAAGCCCTGGTAGGAAAATGAGTAACACATGTAGCATTATATACTTTCTACTGACAATAACCCACAGAAATGTAACAAAAGAAAGGTATCAAGATGAAGTTTAATCTGAAAAGAGTTCCATCTTTTTGAAAAGCAATATCCTTAGTTTTATAAAGAGGCTTTTCCAAAGAGGGATGTTTAACATTCCAAAAAGTAACCAAAGATGGCTTGTGATATGGAGGAGTGGAATTTAATACTCATGTCACGCTGATTTTAAGTTACTTCTGTCTCCTACAAAAAAACCCTAACACAACTCTCTATACAGTCCATGCACTTTACATATAATAATTCATTTAATATTCATAACAACCCACTGAGATTTACTAATAATATTAATCTTATTTTTAGTTAAGATAGCTGAGGTACGGGCAATTTAAAGAACTTGTCACAGGATCTGAAGCCATGTAATCTGGTTTCAGAGCATACATTGCTAATCAACAAGCTCTACTGTCTCTTGATAAACATACAGCCAATAAAAACTTAAAATCTGAACACCCCCCAAACTATGTTGAAGAAATACTGGGAGCCACATGCGTTTCTGCATATCCTGCTTACATGAAGGAAGCTAATGCTAACCTAAAGAATACCTTTTCTTTTAGAGTAAGAGCCTTTTGTGAATCTACATGAATCCCGTCTTCCTCTGACTCTGATTCTTGAGACACAGAATCATGGGTACTCTCTTCTTTATCAAGTTCATCAAGGATACTGTCCTGAAATTATAAGTAGAAAAATAGTGCTCATAATTACATGGCAATTAAAATAAGACATTAAAAAAAAAGTACACTCAATAGAACTTAGGTCATTGTCACCTAAAGACCTAAAGGTCTAAGATTGCTTTCAACTCAAATAAGCTCTCACGGTTAGGATTATACCCAGAGAAAAATGTACCCTTAGAAAACCAAGATCCAAACCACTTAAAGAATCTATGAAAGAACTCATGAAGTAAGCTAAGTCAATAGAGTCCACAAAACACCCCTAAATGACAAACTATTAGTAGTGAGGTATTATGGCTTGACATAACCAAAGTTTGCAAACAACCCCAAACTAATATAATAAACAACTAATAGCCAGGAAAATGTTTTTCCTAAAACCCTTTTTCCTTTCTTATTCTTAAAACATTAAAAACTGCTTGTAGAACACAGTAACTCCTCATCTCCACAAAATCCTGTGAAGTAAGTATAATCACCCATTTTTCACTGCTAGGAAGTGAGACAGAGAAGTTTGTTAACTCAATGTCACTCCGCTAATAAGTGGTCAAGTCAGGATGTGCACCCAGACAAATCTGACTCCTCTGTCAATGACTCTTACACTGTTTCTCGGTGAGTTCCAAAAATACAGCAGACTATCAAAGAAAATATATATTATGCTAGTCCAGCAATTCCCAATCTCTTTTGGATCATACTTTCCTTTCATAGTAACAAATCATCTCATAAACCCCATCAATATATTTTAAACATATCATATATGATAAGAGAATGGTTTTTACAAAGAGATTTTAAACTAGTAAGCATTAAAGAGCTCACTAAAGCTCATTTAAATATTTTTTAATGTTTTTATTTATTTTTGGGAAAGAGAGACAGAATGCAAGTAGGGGAGGGCAGAGAGAGGGGGAGACACAGAATCCGAAGCAGGCTCCAGGCTCTGAGCTGTCAGCACAGAGCCCGACGCAGGGCTCGAACTCATGAATGGTGAGATCATGACCTGAGCCGAAGCCAGACGTTTAACCAACTGAGCCATTCAGGCACCCCCTTAAAGCTCATTTAAACAAAAATTTCGATTACATAAACAAAATTGTTTTTGCATTTAACAAACAGCATACTACTTTAAAGTAAAAAAAAAAATCCGAAGTATTGACAAATTAAAATATGAAATCAAATCTATGTTTAGTTTCATTGAATGAACATTAAGAGACAGAATGAAGCTTAGCTGTGTGTTAGCATAAGGATTCCACAAATA
Organism: Paguma larvata; assembly: GCA_030068075.1. Classification (NCBI taxonomy): domain Eukaryota; kingdom Metazoa; phylum Chordata; class Mammalia; order Carnivora; family Viverridae; genus Paguma; species Paguma larvata. The sequence goes on along the minus strand of CM057828.1, from coordinate 65,875,964 downwards.
CCACCGGCCTACCAACATTAACGAGCCAAGATTATCGACCCCTGCTATGTTTTCATGTGCAGACCACCACCAGAAGCAGGACACTAAAGCAGGTGCTCAGGGGCGCCTGGATGGCTCAGCTGGTTAAGCGGCCAGCTTCAGCTCAGGTCATGATCTCACGGTCTGTGAGTTCAAGCCCCGCGTCGGGCTCTGTGCTGACAGCTGAGCCTGGAGCCTGCTTCGAATTCTGTGTCTCCCTCTCTCTCTGCCCTTCCCCTGCTCATACTCTATTTCTACATCTCTCAAAAACAAATAAACGTTAAAAAAAAATAATAAAAAAAATAAAGCAGGTGCTCAGGTCTGAACTAGAGCAGATGGTAAGTAAACACCTGCACCTTGTACAGATACACTAAAATGACATCAAGCAATGTAGCACTTCCTGATGGCACTGGCCACACAAAGCAGGAATTCAATCAATATCTGTTGAATGAGTAAATGATTGTGTAGAAAGCACCTCTCTAGGAAATGATCTGAGATTATGCCTTTCAAGAAAAAGCATTATAAGAACCACCTTATGAAAAGGAAAAGGCTATATAATGAGAGGTGAGGTCACAAAAAATGAAAAGTGGACTGTATAATACTCAGCAGAGTAAAACTCATGTTCAGAAAGTATCATTTCCCACAGTAATAAACCCAAAACCTACAAACATACTTCTCTTACATCAGGACAATACTGAAACAGATGGCAAACTATTTAATTAATAGTGCCAGCTCCATCTTGAGTCAATTAGCCTTGGTTTCATTAAGAAAATACAACTAATTTGGAAAACCAATGAGAAGTATCTTCTAAAACTAAATATGTATATAAAGTATGACCTGGCAACCCCTCCCCTCCACCGGGTGCTTATATCCATCAAAAGACTGTTTGTAACAGGCTCGTTCATAATAGCAACCCAAATGTATGTCAATAGAAGAATGGATACACAAATTGTGATGTATTCACACAGTGGAATTCTGATCAGCAATGAAAAGAACAAATTACTGCTACTGACAATACAGATCAATGTCAGATAAGGCTAGCAACCAAAGCTAAACAAAAGGACTGTATGCTACATGATACATTTATATGAAATTCCAAAACTGGCAAAACTCATGTAAAATATGAGAGATCACAACAGGGGCTACCTTTGGGAAGCAATCAACTGAAAAGGGAGGTTTCTGGGATGCTGGAAATGTCTTCTATCTTGATGTGGGTGGTGGTTTCTCAAGTATATACATGAGCAAAAATTCAGGAAACTGTACACTTCAGATTTTTGCACCTTATTGTATGTATACTATAACCTCAAATAAAAATGTTAAACAGAAAAGTACAAATAAAATAAACACAAAAATCAGAAGAGTGGTTATCTAGAGGGGTGGGGGGAGAAAAGAAGACGGGATAGGGAAGGAGCACACTGGTAGCTTCAACGGGACCGAAAAATTCTCTTTAAGTTACATGGTGAGCTCACATATTCATTTTATTATTATGCTTTAGAACACGTATCTCCACTTACTCTTTTGTATAAATCGACTATTACATAACACTTTCAGAAAGACTAAAAAGAAATATATATTCCAGATCAACCAAACCAAATCAAACCCTTAAGGTGGGTCAGAGTCTAGAATAAAGCTGGCCTACAGATTCCCTTTCACAGGCTGACCTAACAGTGGTCACTTGAAGCACTAGGTAGAGGGTTCTGAGGCAGAGTACCGGTGGTAGTTTTCCAGTTACAGCACGTGTTACGTGTGGGAGATGGGACGCACACACTTTACCCTCATCTAGAACGGTGAAACCCATCTTCTAGGGGTCAAGATAGGCCTACTTTTATTGTCCCATAGCCACAGCCCCAAGACTAGACATTAAGGCATGCCCTTTCGGCCAGTATTCGACAGGTCCTTCAGTCTATAAAAACATATAGCACAGTCATTCTTTTCTGGAAGTATTTACTATCTTAGAATTCTGGCCGTTAAGGGATTAGAGATGGCGGGGAGGAGGGATGTGGATGCAAGCATTAACAGAGAGCACGAGAGATCTTTGTGGCGATGCGATATTTTTGAACTCTAAATGCAATGGTGGTTACCCAAGTGTTCGTGTGATAAAATGGCATAGAACTGTACCTACATTGTACCATATCAGCTTGCTGGTTTTGATACTGCGCTATAGTTAAGAAAGATATAACCACGGGGGTAAATTGGGTGAAGAGTACACGGGACCTCTACATACTGTTTTTGCAAAACGAGAAAAAAGAAAGATAAAATAGGAGAAAAAGAAAAGACTGCTAGCTGTTTTAGCCACTATTCACTGAAAGAGGGCTGCAGGAGAAAAAAATAATGTAGTGAATTGAAGAGCACTATAAATAAATTTCTATTTGCATAAAACAATCCAAATGACGAAGACACAGGCATAAGAGTTTTACATTATTTTTCATTTAACCTGTGACTCTTAGCTAACTCCAAGATAATTTTATTCAAATACTAAGAAGCACCTGAGTAGATTAACTTACCACGTCAAGTTTTGCCCATGCTTCATAATCATAAGATTTTATCCTGTTTTTTGTGTTTTCATCTTTGGTTTTTTTAGAAGACTCTTTAGGTTTGCCTTTCTTCTTTTTCCTGAAATTCCCATTTCGAATAGGAGGCAAATTCTAGGACAGGGTAAAAAACACACACACGATGTTTAAGCACTGCTCTATTATTACTTTCTTATGTAACTAGCAACGTTTAAAATTCTCACTAAATTGTATCTTCAAGTAGGAAGTACTTTTTATTTTTTTAAGTACTTAAAAACATCAATTTACCATCTTCACTTATAATTCATCCCTGAAATGTTCATTTCATTCTCTAATGTTGAACGTTGTTTAGTCACACGAAAAGTATCAGCTAGAAAGGTTCATTACACCTGTAATTTTCAATCCTAAATGCACACCTCCAAACCTGCCTGGCCTTCAGCCTTACCACAGTGAGTGAGCGGCAGTGCAAGAGCCAACTGAACCGCCCCCACGTTAGTACGGAACAGTCATCCATGATGAAATGCACACTCTTAAGAAAACCGTTTGGTTGTACTATCTACGTTTTATGCTAATACTATATATTAATACATCATTAAATATATAATTATACATGATCTATATAATATATATACACACCTAAATATTGTATGATGTTATTCATTTATCTTAAGAATTATCACATTGTCTTCCTTTCAGTAACTATTCGCTAAGTCTTAAGAGGTCTTAATATGGTTAATAGAAATAATTACAAAGACTTCTAAAAAGAAGAATTTTTCCAAATGCTGACAGGCAGCAAATCACCTCAAATTCAGTATTTTCACAAAACATTTTAAAAGGTTGTGCTGTTGGGCGCCTGGGTAGCTCAGTCAGTTAAGCATCCATCTTTGGCTCAGGTCATTATCTTGTGTTTCGTGGGTTTGAGCCCCATGTCAGGCTCTGTGTTGACAGCTCAGAGCCTGAAGCCTGCTCCGGATTCTGTGTCTCCCTCTCTCTGTCCCTCCCCCACTGATGCTCTGTCTCTCAAGAACAAATAAACATTTAAAACGATTTTTTAAGGTTGTGCTTTACTTTAAATTAGTTTTAATTAAGAAATTTACCTCTTCAGGAACACCATTCTGTCTTCTTAGTTCCATATCCTTTTGTTTAATATCCTTTTCCCAGTTTTCTAAATCTCTCATAAAGTCTTGTAATTCTTCTGCATTTTGTTTCACTTGTAGTTGTAATTCGATTGCTTTATTTGTCGAAGTCATTATGGCCTGTAGAGTTTTGACCAACCAATCTCTGACAAGAATTAAACAAAAATATTTGGTTTATTTTTTGAAGCTTAACTAATGATTTACCACTTCATAAATGGCCAAAACACACAGACAGAGGAGGGCCTAAGTGATGCCAAAGAAAGAAAACATCAAACATCAGTATATTATCTTTTAGATCAATCAATGTTTGCTTAGTGAACAAATGAAAAACAGAGGAGTCTGGGTGTCGCTGCAATGCAATAGGAATGAAAGGCAACGAGGAAATCACTGAAATTAGCAAAGTAGCCCATGGTAGCGACTGTCTGCCCATCTCTGGTTTATAAATTAATCCTAATTATCTCTTTTACTCCTTTTCAAAATTTATTGAACAAAATTTATATGACAGGCCCTATAAAAACAAGTAAGACAAGGTTCCCCGCATCCAGCAGAAAAGGAAACAAAATAATCAAGTACTGAGCAACAAAATGCTAGGCAGGGTTTCTTAACCTTAGGGCTATTGATATTTGGGGCCAGATTCTTCTTTGTGGTAGGAGATCTGCCCTATGCGTTCTAAGATGATGGGCAACATCCCTGGCCTCTTCCAACTAGGTAGTGGTGTTCCCCCTCCCCTCCAGACTGTGACACTCAAAGTGTCTCAAAGTGTCTCCAGACATTGCCAAATGTCGCCTGGGAGGCATAGTTAACTCCTGATTGAGAACGACTGTGCTAAACATACAGATGCTGTGGGACTGACCGCAAAGGACAGCATAAATCAGACGGTGGGTAGGGTGGTGGGTTCAGGAAAAGAGTTCCCAGGGTTGCTGTAACTAGCCAAGCTTCAAAGGGGCCAGCCAAGTGATTAACCATGGAGGAGAGGGCAGGTGGACTGAGGGACTAAGAAAGAGAATGATGAAAGAGAAGGCCGAGGTGGCTATGGAACAGATCCCGAAATGCCAGGCCATGAGGTGTGAAAGCTATGTGAAAAGTGTTATAGCGGGAAGATAAAAGATACTTGATGACTGATTCACATAAGGAGTGGGGGAGCAAAGGACTTAACCAGTGTCTTAGTACTGGCCTGGGAGCCCAGTTAAATTAGTAGTGCCACTTTGAGTCTGGATCACAATTTTAAAAGGAAGAGAAACGGGCACCTGGCTGGCTCGGTTGGTGGAGCATGTGACCCTTGATCTTGGGGTTATGAGCTCAAGCCCCAAGTTGGGTGTAGAGATTACTTAAAAAAACTTTCCTTAGATCTTTAAAAATTACATAAAGAAAAGAAAAAAGTTTCAGGACGGGAGGACAAGGGGAAAGACAAATATTTCAGTTTGAGATATGCTGAATTGGGTGCTTAGGGTACAATAGGAGGATATATCCAGTAGGTGGTTATAGACAGTTACACAGGGCCAGGGATATAAATTTGGGGGTCACTAGCATAAAGGTGGAAGTTACAATCATGGATTTGGACATGCTTAATCATCGTGACTATAGGTTTGGGTGGGGAGGGGCTGGAACCTGGAAAACACGATCATTTAGGGAACAAGCTGAGGAAGAGATGCCAACAAACATAGGAAAAACTAGAAAGCAACAACTTGAGAGCTGGGAGGAAAACTTGGGAGAGTACTGTCAGGGAATAGAATCTTCAAGAAAGAGTTCAAGAAGGTGGGAGAGGTTAGCAGTGTCAAAAGACACAAAGACCGTCTAAGAGGAACGAAAGTGCATTATATTTGGTCATATAAAGACTTATTGAGAGTTTTAATGAGATTTAAAGAAAAATGGAAATAAAATGAGTTGCTAAGTAAATGAAATATTGGGATTAGCGTGATTCTGTCTCTAATAATCTAAGATTGCTCAGGAGTATAGTCTTGCGAAGACAAACAAGATAATATAAGATCTAGGGAAAAGGATGAGTGATGGGACAAAGTCCCCAAAAAGGTGGGAGGGGACTCAAAACTTAAGAGGAGTCGGGGAGTAGAATGGGAGAGAGAGAAGAGATTACAAAAATTAGTTTTCTAACGGTTGCAAATGCAGATAGGTCTTCTGACCCCCAGCCGGGCCCGAGAACCTAAACTAAGTTTAAGATTCTTTCCAGGCAGTGCCCATGTCTGATCACATACGTAGATCTCATTTTAAAAAATAAGATAAACTAAAGCGAAAACAGTATAGTGCTTTGCTGAGGCTCAAAACTGGGAATAAAGCCGCAACAAGCCACTGAGATGCTGCAAAGCGTCGAAATCCCTTTTTCCATTTCATTCATGGAATGCTGTTTCCGAAGTGCAATTGCTCTCAAGGGAGCCTACAACAGGGCTGGAGTCTGAGCAAGCACCCAGAAACTTCCAGTGCGCAGGGTATCGCTTTCACACCCAATATACGGGAGAACACGGCACACAGACGCAGAGAGGGGGCGGGCCCCACCGCAGTTGTCTCGGGAGAGTGGATCTGCGGACGGACCACCGCAAATCCGCCCAGTACCCCCGGGCAGCCGGGGTGGAGGGACGGGCAGCTAGAGGAGATTGTCCTGTCCCGACCCGGGCGCGCGGAGCAAGCCCCTTCCGGAACGCTCACCCGGGACGCCGCTACCCTGGACACCACCGCGCCCCCGCCGCCCGCCCTCCCGCCCTCCGCCTCAACCGCGACCCACGGCCGCGCGCCCCCTCCGAGCCAAGCGACCCCAAAAGCCTCGTCGGCTGCTGCAGCCGGCGGTAACGACAAGGCCCGCTCACCTCACTAGGCCGTTACTCCCCACAAAGCCGGTACCCCAGACTCGCAGCGACTCACGCCGGGCCCCGCCTTCCTGAGCTTTCCCACAAGCCCCTGCGTGCCGTCACCCCGCCCCCTGGCGTCCTGGCGGAGCGTGCGCAGAAGGTCAGATACCGCGCGCCGTTCTTCTCAACGTAGAATTAAAGAATTGACACTTGCGTTTTTAAAGCCAAGTCGGTCGCCTTGCCTGTTTCCAGTATTACTAAACTTCACGGGAGATAACCCCAAAACCGCAGAGTCATCCTGACTTGTTCTGATTCCCAAAATAATAACTCCCGAATATTTCCTTGGACTCCCCTCAAGATAATTTTATCCTGAATATCTGCCTTGCGGGCGTCTGTAGGTCACGACCTTTGTAAGTACGATAATCATCTGAGAAAGTTACTGTTTCTCTATCTGAACAGACTATGTACTCTTGTAACTCTGACAAATGTGCAGGGTTGTTTTGTTCTGTTTCCTTTAAGTACTTGTATTTGGCAAACCAGTTCTTCTGTCTCTCTTCATCTTTGCAAGTAAACTGCGTTTCTAAGTGTATCTGCCTCTGAGTCTTTCTTGGTCGTGTGTCAGTACTAAGGTTCGTCTTTAGAGTGCCCTGGCTTACAAAGAAGAAAGAATGTGAACCTTTTAACACGTCTTGCTTCTGCTTACTGGATGAGTGAGCTTTCTTTCATTTTCAGGACCACTCTAAAATTGTAAAGCAAAAATAATTTCAGAAGTCCATGAAAACAAACGGAAGCAAAGAAACTTGTCAGTTTGAAACAACTCCGTGATCTCAAACATTAGCCTCAAAATCCAGTTCAGTGGCTCCCGGGCTGGACTGAACTTTGGAATCATCTATGGAGCATTTTTTTTTAAATACTGATTTCTAGATTTTTGTCTCCAGAGATTCTGATTTAATTAGTGCAGCCTGGGCATCATGATTTTTTAAAGCACAAGATACAACTGTGCATTTGAGACTGGGAACCGCTAATCCTGATAATGGTCAATGAAAAACCACCCTGGGGTCCTCTCTTGCAAGGACAGATCATCAGCTCATCTTTCCTACTGCATATTTATATAGTATCTTTGTATTTTCACATCCTTGTAATCAAGTCGTTAAGTGTATCATCAACATATTTACTAATGAAATGATTTTTTTGGTTTTGTGTTTTTAATTATTATAATAAATAATTTTAAAACAGATATTGATTTATGGGTGTTCTTAACAAAAGCAATGTATTTTTTTAAATGAATTCTACTGGAGTGGATTGAAATGAAAGGGATGGGGGCTGCTGGCTCCTCTAGTAAAACCTCATAAACCCTTGGGTGAATCCTCCCTCCTCTCCCTCCCAAGTCACATAATAGACAATTTCTCCCACCCTCTCCCTCCCAAGTCACATAATAGACAATTTCTTAGTGAGTACAGAAGCAAAGTGAAAGGAGTTAATCTTGATGGCCTTTGTTACCTAATTCTGAGGCTCACATTGTTCTAGCAAAAACAGCTGTGCCATAATGGCAGCCTTTTCTCTTGTGAGCCCAGACGTGAGCAATTGTAAGTTCTTTTCCAGATTGCAGACTTCCCTACTTCTGTTGACACGTCTTCAAATAGTTTTCAACAAGGTTGGTAAATTATGCTTTTATGTCTCATTAGTTAATTTACTTTTAGTGAAAACAAACCCCACTCATCTCAGTTGCACTTATTGTTAATATCTAAATAGTCACTTTCAAAAAGGTATCTCTTTATGTGTTCTATATGTTGAATTTCTAATAGTGTAAATATATATAAATGTTCATTATTGCAAGAGTAAAATGCTGTGATTAATGATTATGAATGGTGTTAATTTTGTCACTGGTGTTAATGCCCGAAAATTATTGAGATCTTCAAAATAGCTAAATAAGGAAACACTCTGAAAGTTTATACAAATCTTAAGAAAAGGAATACTAGAGGCTCCTGGGTGGCTCAGTTGATTAAGCATCTAACTCTTGATCTCACAATTCATGAAGTAGGGCCCCGTATTGGGCTCTGTGCTGACAGTGTGGAGCCTGCTTGGGATTCTCTCCCTTGCTCTGCCCCTCGTGTGCTCTCTCTCTCTCTAAAAAATAAATAACCAATTTTTAAAAAAGAAAGAAAAGGAATATTAGCTAAGTAGCTTTATTTAGCAAGAACATTTGTGAACCTTGGGGCTTCCTGTTAAGAACTATATGAGGTTTAACTGCATGTGAGACAAAGCCCAATATAAGAGTGGCTTAAACATGAGAGAATAATATTTCTCTCTCAAATAAAAGAAGACTGAATATGAGCAATCCAGGGTTGCTATGTGCTGCAGATTATGAGTCTGGAGTTCCATCAAGAGAGTGGATGCAGAATTGAATACAAGAGAGGCTAATGTCCAGAAGGAGACAAGAGCCCCCAAAAGGTGTTTCATCTCTGTATTTATTGAGCTCTCAAGATCTTACACATGTGGTGAACGTGAAGAAAACTATCAGATAGTAGTCATTAACTTGTGCAAGAAGCAAAGGGTCTGGGGGGCAAGTGGAGTTTGTGATCAAGGTACATTGGTGTCAGATGGAAAGTAATTTTACTCATGATCCCATTATAGTATCTCACTGCCTAGCCTTGGGCAGTTTCACCCTATGGTGGGCGCTTTCCACCCTAAGCTTTTTCCTAACCCATATATGTACATAAAACCTATTTCCCCACAGGTATGATAATTCCAGTGTCAGACGCATATGGCTTCCCTAGTGGCTCAAGATGGATGCTCAAGCACCAGCCATCTTGTCTGCAATCCAGACAACAGGAAGGGGCAGAGCAGGAATAGTAGTCTTTAAGAACACTCCCTTTCGCATGGCACTGGCCAGGACTTAGACGCATGGCCACTCCTGGCTGCAAGAAAGGTTTTTACTCTTGAAAGTCATGTTGCTCATCTAAAAACAATTCAGGAGAAAGAAGAGAGCAGATATTGAGGGGAAACCAGGAACCTCTATGACAGGCCTTTATAAGTATTCTTTGAAAGAATAACAAACGAATAAATGAGTCAATACTGCTAGAAACCCAAGCTCACTATAGCTTGAGGAAAAGGGTTAAATTTTGTAACCGTGTTGTGCTGCTTACTGGGAATATAGCTTAATCTAAGCCGCGGTTGTCTAGGTAAAATTAAAATGGTAAAGATAAAAATAACTAATAGACTGAGCAAAATGTGTATGCAAACCCCACCTAGCCCAGTTTGGGACAGCCTAAAATCTTAAATAATAATTCCTGCCCCTCCCTCCTTAGCAGAGCTAAGGTCCAGACCCTGGAATACGATCGCTCTCCTACATCTCTGGCTCTGTCTCCCACTTAACTGCCTGGACGATCTCTGAAGGAGGACAAGTACTAGGCACCAGAAGATGAATGTTAAGGTTAATCCCAGGGAACGTGAACTGCCTCTCTTCATGAAAGATGAAATCTGTATAATAAGTGAGACAGGTTATAAGCATATTATACTTTTTATCTCTTACAACGTAGTGGTAATATTATCCCCATAATACCAATGAGGAAACTGATCTAAATAAGTAAGAAATTCGCCTATACAGCCAGCAAGTGACAGGGTTTGGTGAGGTACCTGGGCATTCTGACTTCAGAGCCAGCACCTGTGACCACTATGTTCTCCTGACTCCTTGTCTTGCTCATTTGACTGTGAGCTCCCCTGAGGAAGGGAAGATGAGGCCCTGTTTCATCCATCTGAACTTTGTAACTTGCCTGATGTATTCCTTCATACCTGGCTTTTCGTAGCATCCGTGGCCTACATAATCTGTTTACAGGTAAGAACTCTCTTTGTTTCTATCTCTTTAGTACCTCCTCCTCCCTCACTTTGGTTGACTCCTACAACCACAGAAGCTACATCTGGAAGCGTCCTTATGTTCCTTGTGGATGTGGTCAAGGGGGCTGGTTATGAGGGCTGAGGATCACCAGTCTCCATTTACCACACCCCATAATCTATGTGCAATGCTCCTTCCACTCTTTTCTTTTTTAGACTTTATTTTTTTATAGAAGTTTTAGGTTTCAAATAAACTGAGAAGAAGGTACCAAAATTTCCTATGTACCTCCTGCCCCATACATACATAGCCTCCCTCAATGTCAATATCAGTCACCAGAATAGTGCAATTTTTTACCAAATATGAACTTAATATTGACACGTCACAGTCACCCAGAGTCTTCACTGACTTACTTAAAGTCACTTACTCCGGGTTAGACACAGAGTCTAACCTTAGTTTAACTAAGGGTTCACTCCTAGTACTGTACAGTGGATTTGGACAAATTTATAACAACTGTATATCCATCATTGTATCATATAGAATATTTTCACTGCCCTAAAAATCCTCTGTGCTCTATTCACCCCTTCCCACTACCTGCGACTCTGGGAACCCCGGATCTTTTTTTATGGGAACCCCGGTCTCCATAGTTTTGCTTTTTCCAGAATATGATTTTCCAGGATAGGATTCATATACTTGGAATCATACAGTATGTAGCCTCCTCAGATTGGCTTGTTTTCACTCAGTATTATGCATTTAAGGTTCCTCCACATTTTTTCATGGCTTGATAACTCACTTCTTTTTAGCACTGAATAATATTCTATTGTCTGGGTGGACCACAGTTTGTCCATTCACCTGCTAAAGAGCATCATGGTTGCTTCCAAGTTTTGGTAATTATGAATGCAGCCGCTGTAAACGTTCACATGTGTGGACATAAGTTTTCAGATCCTTTGGGTGGATACCAAGGAGAATAATTGCTGGATCATATGGTAAGAGTATTTTTTGTTTTGCGAGAAACTGCCAAACTCTCTTCCAATATAACTGTCGTTTTGCATTCTCACCAGCAATGAGTGAGAGTTCCTGTTGCTTCACATCTGTGTCAGCATTTGGTGTTGTCAGTGTTCCAGATTTTGGCCACCTAATAAGTCTATAGTGGTGTCCTGATGTTTTAATCTGATTTCCCTGATGACATGTGAAGTGCAGCATCTTTTCATATGCTTATTTGCCATCTGTATATCTTTTTTGGGGTGGTGTTGTTATAGTCCCATTTTTTAATTAAGTTGTTTTCTTATTGTTGAGTTTGAAGAGTTCTTTGTATATTTTAGATAATGGTCTTTCATCTGATGTGTATCTTGCAAATATTTTTTCCTAGTCTGTAACTTCTCCACCAATTCTCTTGATACTGTCGTTCACAGAGCAGATGTAATTTTTAATTTTAATGAAGTATAGCTTATCAACTTTTCTTTCATGAATCATGTCTTTGGTATTGTATCTAAAAAGGCATCACCATACCCAAAGCCATCTAGGTTTTCTCATATATTATCTTCTAGGAGTTTTTGGTTTTATGTTTTACATTTAGATCTATGATCTATTTTGAGTTAACTTTTGTGAAGGGTGTAAGGCCTTTGTTTAGACAATCACCCTTGATTTTTATTTTTACATGTAGAGGTCTGATTGTTCCAGAATCTTGTTGAAAATAATATCTTAACTCCATTCTATTACCGTGGCTCCTTTGTCAAAATCATTGGCAATATTCATGGGCGTCTATTTCTGGGGTCCCTATTCTGTTCCATCGAACTACTAGTCTTTTCTTTCACTAACACCACACTGTCTTGATTACTGTAGCTGGATAGTAAGTCTCGAAGTCGGGTTAGCATAGTCCTTCAACTTTGTTCTTCTCTTCCAATATTGTGTTGGCTCTTCTTTGTCGTTTGCCCCCTCCATATAAAGCTTAGAATTGGTTTGTCAATATCTGTAAAATAAGTTGCTGGGATTTTGATTGGGATTCCATTGAATCTATAGATCAGGTTGGGAAGAATTGACATCTTGACAATATTGAATCTTCCTGTCTATGAACATGGAATATCTCTCCCTTTATTTATTTTTACATCTTGTTCATCAGAATGTTTTGATTTTCTTCATAAATATCTTATATTTTGTTAGGTTTATTAAAATATTTCATTTTGGGGCGTGCTAATGTAAATGGTATTGTGTTTTTTCATTTCAAATTCCACTTATTCATTGCTGGCATATAGGAAAGCAACTAACTTTTATATTAACCTTGTATCCTTTAACCTTGTTATAAGCACTTATTAATTCCAAGAGGTTTTTTGTTGATTCTTTCAGATTTTCTCTATAGATGATCATGTCATGTGTGAGTAAAGATTAGTTTTATGTCTTCTTTTCCCAGTATGCATACCTTTTATTTCCTTTTCTTGCCATATTACATTAAAAAGAGTATTGTGTTAAAAAAAAAAGAAGAGAAGTGAGAGGGGACATTTTTGCCTTGTACCTGATTTTAGTGGGAAGCTTTCGAGTTTCTCAGAACTAAATGTTATGTTACCTGTAAGTTTTTTGTACATTTTTAAAATCAAGTTGAGAAAGTTTCCTCCTTTTCCTAGTTTACTGAGAGTTTTTATTATGAGTGGGTATTGGATTCTGTCAAATGCTTTTTTGCACTTATTAATATGATCATGTTATTGATCCATTGATATGCTAGATTATATTACTTGATTTTTGAATGTTGAACCAGCCTTGCATACTTGGAATAAATCCCACTTGGTCACAATCATAAATCACAAGATTTATATAATTCTTTTCATACTTTTTTGGATTCTATTTACTAATATTTCATTGAGGATTTTTACAACTATGTTAATGAGATATATTAGTCTGTAGTTTTCTTGTAATGTTGCCGGGGCCTGCCCTGAGAGGAGGCCAGCTCCTACTTCAGTGCTTCCGGCTGGTCCAGGGTTTCACCTGAGTGAGGGTTGGTCTAGGTGCGAGAGATGACGCGAAGTCAGTCTCTTGGAGTCAGCCTCGTATCAGGACTGGTCCAAGGCTCCCTATGTAAGGGCTGAGACAGAAAACATAAAGACAAGACAAAGACAAACGACACAGAGACAGCCTCTTATCTGGACTGCTCAAATTTATTTTTTCTTTAGGGTTTTTATGCATTTTCTCTAAACACATCAAGCATACATCCTGCAAAGATTGACAGGATGAAAACCCTCCAATTTCTCAAGGTTCTTAGTAAAATAAAAGAAACTGATTAAAACAAACTTTACTTCAAAGAACCCTAGTTTCTCAAGGTTACATAGATTGTTTAAACAATTAGTATACGAGGGTAAAAAATAGCACACCTGCAGTCAAAGGATGACTAATGGATACATTCTGGTGAATATCATGGGTTGGAAGGATAAGAACAAAGTATACAGATATCAATTAAAGGTTCTAACTATAATTAGAGGATTGTGTGAAAAACATGTTTTTCTCTAAAGTTACTCTCTAAGATTATTTATTATCTACTGATCATTAATAATGTCTTAAGCCGAAAACTACAGCAATTACCACATTTCTGAGGGTCAGGCTGCACTCTTAGGTTTAATAGAAAAATTAGAGATTTATTTTATTTTTGAATTATTTCTATATTACCTGAGGCAAACTAAAACCTCCTAAATGATTTTCTTATTATTTTCATGATGATCAACATTATATCTCTCTATATTCTAAACCTATTAAGAGGAATAAAAGCAGCAGCATTAATTGGCTAGCGGAGGGGATGCCATAAGACCCTCTTTTACTTCACCCTGCAGCTGCTGCTAGCAGGGACTTTTCTTCAATATCATCATCACCCTGAGTGCAGGGATTCTTACAGACCCAATGTTCTTATCGTAGGCCTGGCACGAATTTATCTCCTGATGGCCCTTTTGCAACTGTGCCTGTCTTAGGTAGTCCCCCCCTCTGAGGGATCTTACCCATCAGTGGCTAACCAACCATCCTCTTAGGGCCAAACAAAGTGAGGAGATCAAAAGCCATAACTTTTATGGCCTCAGGCCTAATACTTGACTTAGGACACCTCGCCCGCCGGCGGGGTCCAGGCTCTGGGCCGCCTGGGCCTTGGGCCTTACTTCCTCACCCTGGGCATCGCTGCCAGGGCCATGGCTTCTTGGTCCCCAGCATAATGTCTTCGTCTGGTTTTGGTATTAGCATAATGCTGATGTCATAGAATGAGTTAGGAAGCATTCCCTCTTTTTCTTTCCTCTGAAAGATATTGTAGAAAACTGGTTAAATTTCTTCCTTATTGATTTCACAGAATTCACAAGGGAACCCATCTGGGCCTGGTCCTTTCTCTTTTGGAAGGCTATTAATATTATTTACCTTTTTAATAGATCTAGGCCTATTCAGATCATCTGTTTCCTCTTGTGTCTTTCAAGGAAGTCATTCATTTCATCTGGGTTATCAAATTTGTGAGCATAGAGTTGTTCATAGTATTCCTTTATTATCCTTTTAATTTCCATAGAATCTGTGGTGTTGTTCTTCTTTCATTTTGATATTAGTAATTTGTGTCCTCTCCTTTTTTTCTTAGCCCAGCTAGAAGCATATCAACTTTTTGATCTTTTCAAAGAACTTTTAGTCTCATTGATTTTCTCTATTATTTCCTGTTTTCAATTTCATTGATTTCTTCCTATTCTTACTGTTTCTTTTCTTCTACTTATGTTTTACTTAATTTTCTCTTCTTTTTCTAGTTTCCTAAGGTGGAAACTTAAATGATTTATTTTAGATCTCTCTCATTTTCTAATATATGCATTCAATGCTATAAATTTTCCTCTAAGCTCTGCATCTCACAAATTTTGGTAAGTTGCATTATCATTTTCATTTAGTTCAAAATATTTTAAATTTTGTTTGAAGGTTATTTTTTCCTTGACTCCTGTGTTCTTTAGAAGTGTGTTGTTTAATGCCCGTGTATTTTAGGGGTTTCCAGTTATCTTTTGTTAGTTTTTGAGAGCAGACATTGTAGGATTCTATTTTCTGAATTTGTTAAAGGGTATTTTGTGGCCCAGAATGTGGCCTATCTTGGTGAATGACCCATATGAATATGAGGAAAATGTACATTCTATGGTGTTGGATAAAATAGTCTATAGATGTCATTGATATTCAATGTTGATTGATGGTGTGGTTGAGTTTTACTGTCCTTACTGGTTTTCTGCCTACCAGATCTGTCTGCTTCTGAGAAAAGGATATTGGCATCTCCAACTATGATACTGGACTCATCTATTTCTTCTATTTTATTGGATTTTGCCTCGTGGAGTTTCATGTTCTGTTGTTAGATGCATACAAGTTAAGAATTGTTACATCTTCGGGATACCTGGGAGGCTTAGTAGGTTAAGTGCCTGACTCTTGACTTCAGTTCAGATTGTGATCTCAAGGTTTGTGTGTTTGAGCCCCATGTCCCTGCTTGGGACTCTCTCTCTCTCTCTCTCTCTCTCTCTCTCTCTGCCCCTCCCCTGCTCATGCATGCTCTTTCTGTCTCAAAATAAGTAAATAAACAAACATTAAAAAAAAAACCAAAAAGAATTGTTACATCTCCTTGGAGAGTTGACTCCTTTATCACTATGTGATGCCCTTTTTTTTCCCTCATAACTTTCCTTACTTTGAAGTCTAGTGTGTCTGAAATTAAGATAGCTATGCCTGCTTTCTTTTGATTAGTGCTAGCATGGTATATTTTTCTCTATCCATTTACTTTCCATCTGTGTGTGTCTTTAAAGTGGGTTTCTTATAAACAACATATAATTGACTTTTTTTTTTTAATGTTTTATTTATTTATTTGTGGGGGGGGGGGAGAGAGAGAGATAAGAGGATCTGAAGTGGGCTCCATGCTGACTGTGTAGAACCAGATGCAGGGATAGAACTCACTAACCATAGATCATGACCTGAGCCGAAGTCAGAAGCTTAACCAACTGAGCCAGCCAGGTGCCCTATTGCTCTAGTTTTTTGATTCACTATGATAATCTCTCTTTTATTTGTTGCTCTTAGACCACTGACATTCAAAGAAACTATTGATATAGTTGAATTAATATGTACCATACTCATTAGGGTTTTCTATTTGTTGTCCTAGGTCTTTGTTCCTATTTTTGTTTTCCATTCTTTTTCTGACTTTTATGCTTTTTTTTTTTAATTTTTTTTTTTTACATTTATTTATTTTTAAGAGAGCACAAGCAGGGGAGGGGCAGAGAGAGAAGGAGACAGAATCTGAAGCAGGCTCCAGGCTCTGAGCATGGCTTTTATGTTCTCAATTGAGCTTTTCACATGATTCCATTTTTTTCTCATTTCTTAGCAGACCCATTATATTTCCTCTTTTTTTCACTTTTTTTAATCATTATCCTAGAGTTTGCAATATACATTTATGATATTAATCCATATCCACTTTCAAATAATACTATGCCACATCATGGGTAATATGAGTACCTTCTAATAACAAAATCATTCTAATCCCTCCCTCTCCTCCCTTGTACCTGTTATTAATTTATTTATATATTAAAGACAAATATATACATATATGTCCATAATACATATATGTATACAAGTATACGTAAGTATATGTGTGTGTGTGTATATGTGCATAATATATATAATTGAACACATTGCTATTGTTATTTTGTATACGTGCTGCCAAAGTGAGCACTTGCTATTGCTATTCTGAACAAACTCTTGTCTTTTAGAGCAATTAATAAGAAGAAAAATAAAAGTTTTTATTATATCTTCACTTTTTACTTCTTATTTTTCTTCTCTCCAAAGAACTTCTTTTAAAATTTCTTGCAAGGCATATCTACTGGCAACAAATTCCCTGAATTTTTGTTTAATTTATAAAGTCTTTGGAACGCCTCGCTGGCTGTGTCAGAAGAACATGTGACTCTGATCTCAGGGTTGTAAGTTCGAGCCCCACGTTGGGTATAGACATTACTTAAAACTAAAAAATCTTTAAAAAAAAAAAAAAACCAAGTCTTTATTTCTCCTTCCCTTTCGAAGGAAAATTTTGCAGGGTCCAGAATTCTAGGTTGGTGGGGGTTTTCCTGTCAACGTTTTAAATATCTCACACTATTCTCTTCCTTGCGTGGTTTCTGAGGAGAAATCATATGTAATTCTTATCTTTGTTCCTCTGTAGGTAAGATTCCCCCTGCCCCCGGCTTCTTTCACAATTTTTCTTTACCTTTGATTTTCTGTAATTTGAAAATGATATGTCAAAGTAGAGTTGGGTTGGTTTTTTTTTTGTTGTTTTTTTTTTTGACATTTATTCTGCTTGGTGTTTTCTGAACTTTCTGGGTCTCTGGTTTGATGGCTGACATTAATTAGGGGAAATTCCCAGTCATTATTCTTTCAAATATTTCTTTTTTCCCTGTTTCCCTTTCTTCTCCTTCTGGTATTCTCATTATGTGTATGTTACACCTTTTGTAGTTGTCCGACGGTCCTTGGATATTCTGTCTGGGGGATTTTTCAGCCTTTGTCCTCTGGCATCTTGGTTTCAGGGGTTGTGTTGAGATAGCCTCAAGCTCAGAGACTCTCTCCTCAAATGTGTCCAGTCTGCTAATAAGCCCATCAAAAGTATTCCTCATTTCTGCTACAGTGTTTTCATCTCTAGAATTTATTTTTGGTTCTTTCTTAGGATTTACATCTCTCTGCTTACATTTTACCCATCACTTCTTGCATGCCGTTTATTTTATTTATCATAGCCCTTAGCATATTAATCAGTTGCTTGAAATTTCTTATCTGATCATTCCAACATCCCTGCCATGTCTGTTTCTGATGTTTGCTCTACAGCTTCAAATTATGTTATTTTGCCTTTTGGTATTCTTTGCTGATCGCCAGGCATGGCCAATAGGCCTTTAGTAATGTGTGGTTAGGTGCGGGGCGCGGGGGAGCGTTCTACAATGACCGTGTCTCAGTCATTTAGTGAGCCTGTGCCTCTGGATTGAGAACTCCACAAGTGTTTCTCAGAAGGTTTTTTCTCCCGCTTTGTGTGTGAGAGGACAGCTAATGTGGGTGGATTTGGGTATTTCCCTTCCCCAGGTCAGGTAGGCTCGAATATTCCCGCCGGTTAGCCTCTGGCTACCGAGTTTCCCCCAAGGGCAGGCTTTGTTAAGAAGGACAGAGGGCTCTAGCTATTTCAAAATGATTCCACTTCTCCTCACCGTGCCAGAAGCCCAAGGCGGTTCTCTCTGACACACTCAGTGGGAACCCGGTGGAGCGCCTACGGGTAAATCTCACAATATCATGGCACCCCCTCTGACTGGGTTCCCGAACTTTTAGCTCTCAGGGGGGTCTGTACCACCTCTCCATCAGGCAATTCATCAGCTGCAGTTCGGATTTTCCCGTCTTGGCACCGGCTTCTGCGATGGTTCCTGCTTGAGAGTCTCCACTCCAGTAAGCTTGGCTTTCCAAACTTATTCCAATCTACATTTGCCTGACTTTCCAATCTGGAGGGCATGTGTTTGCCTGTGTCGTCTCCTCGCTTCCAGATGCAAGAAGAGTTAGTTGTTGATGGTTCAGTCTGTTCAGTGTTTTACTTGTTGGTAGGCTGGAGTAGTAACTTCCAAGCTCCTTATATGTGGAACGAGAAGCCATAAGTACACTCCTTCCACTCTTGCCATTACAAGTCCACCAGGAAGAACTCTCTTCCCTTGTTGGCTAGAGAGATTTGGTGAGTCCTCAAGGACTTCGAGGTATCACCTTCTCCACACCATCCTGAAGAGATACTGAAGCCAGCAGCATCGCTCCAAGGAAAAGGCAGGGAGGGAGACAGATACTTGGGGGGGAGGGAGGTGTCATATACAAAGAAGGGACAGGTTTCAGGTTTTCTTAATGACTTTAATGAAGACTTGAACCCTATAAACCATCATTCAAGCCTAGTTCTGTGGGACACCGTCTGGTTCTCCAGAGGTCGGGGAGAAATGTGTAACTGAGGTTGGAACAGGGAGCCCCCCCTCTCCCTGGTCTTTAATTCCAGAGTAATTCCAGCAAATCATGGCTGCTGGATAAGCCTTAAAATAACTGTTAATGTCACCAAGCTGTAAATTCCTTTCTTCTGGTGCAAAATCTTCTTCCTATTTGGGAGACTCTTTCCCAGAGTATGTGGGACCAAAATACACCTCCGCACCTGCCCTAAACATCTACAAGTGAATGCTTCTTGATGCAGTCACCGAGCTGGCTGCAGAAACACTCAGGCCTAGAGAAGGTCACTCCCTCCCAAGTTCACTCACGGTGCCAACCCATTATCCTCTCCGTCAGGCAGCAGCGTTCTCCCAGACCCTGTTCGGAGAGGATATAATCCTAGAAAAGACCAAACGCCTGCTGCTTGATTTCCGTGACTAGAGTTCTTTGAGGCCCCAACATAGGGCTGAACTATAGTTTGCAAAGCCGTGTACGATAACAGCCATTATAATAACCTTGAATTTTTGTCTGCTGTTCTTCTTAAGAACAATTGAAAACACCTTCACGGTAATGATACCGTCAGGTTTGCCCTCTCACCATCCCCGAAAAAAGGAAAGGAGGCAAACCCCTTCCCTTTACATCGAAAGGAAACATGGGGCCTGAAGCGGTCGAGGACTTGCCGCCGCCGGTCAGGGCAAAGGGCTATGGAGGGCTCCCTTCTTCTCTGTCTGGACTCTATTTCCAAAATGCTGGAGCACAAAGATTTGACAGTTTCTCTGCATTTTTCTTATTTGTTTCTTTTCCCTCTTTCCCATAAGGCATTTTTAGACTTGGGAATCCCCCACCCCCCGAAGGCTCCCCCATTCTCCTCCAGCCCAGAGCAGCCAGCACCTGAGTCTTGCAAGAGCTCCCACTGTCCTCATGCCCCTGTCTGGCTCCAAGCTCTATCGGGTGGAAGATACCACATAGGCTGTGGCGATGTATTTCTTGCCATTTCCATAGGTGGACTTGTCCCAGGTATAGGTCTGGATGGCCAAGGGGTATCCACCCAGGCTTAACTGGCACCTGCGGGGAAAGACGGCCAAGTCAGAGGGGCCTGCCCCATCTCTCCACGCCCATCCCCTGGCCCCGTGCAGAAGGGCTCCGCTCAGACTGGAACAGCCTTTAAGAGCCCTGCCGCAGCTTTCTTCAGCCACTGCCTCCAGCACGAGCAGCCCTTCAGAATCCATGCCTTATTTTCTATCTTCTTAAAGAACACTGCTCCTCATCTCTCCCAGAACAGTATTCTAAAATCCCAGATTCTGGGGCTGAACCCACAGATATGAAATGCCTTGTTAGGGTCTCAGAAGTAATAGGACCCAATGTCCTCAAATGTTCGGAGGCACAAGGCCCTGTGGTTTCTAGCTATATTCTCTGGGGCTATCAGGTTCCCGCCAGGAGCCTTGGGGCCCAAAGAGAGAGGCTCGGGGTGCTAGGGCATCTCCATTTTCTCACTGTTTTATTTTTTTTTTAAGTTTATTTTTGAGAAAGACAGAGACAGAGCGTGAGCAAGGGAGGGGCAGAGAGAGAGGGAGACACAGAATCCGAAGCAGGCTCCAGGCTCTGAGCTGTCAGCACAGAACCCGACATGGAGCTTGAACTTACAAGCCGTGAGATCATGACCTCAGCCAAAGTTGGACGCTTAACTGACTAAGCCACCCAGGCGCCCCTCACTGTTCTCTATAGGAAGGTTCTGCATAAGATTTCACATGGAGAACACACACATGCATTAGCGGGACAGGGGCAAAGAGAGACAGAGACAGAGAGAATCCCAAGCAGGCTCCTTGCTGTCAGTGCAGAGCCTGATGTGGGACTCAATCCCACGAATTGTGAGATCATGACCTGAGCTGAAATCAAGAGTCAGACGCTTAGACAACTGAGCCACTCAGGTGCCCCTGGCAACCACCAGTCTTATCTAATGACTCCATTTCCCAAGTGAGAAAACTGAGGTCTGGAAGGGTGATTTGTCCGAGCTGCGGAGCCACAGAACCCAGCTCTCCTGACTGCCCTGGCTGAGGACAGCATGTGGCCCCGGCCTGCTCCCCGGGCCTGGCTGGCCCAGTACTTACACTTTGCCTGGCCTGGCAATGAAGCACAGAGAGTAGAGGGCAAACTCAAACTCAGGGCTGCTGCCGATGAAGGCCGAGCCCACTTCCTTGTAGTAGCCGTCCCAGTTGAACTGCATGGCCAACACGTCGGGGTAAGAATCCCACTGCGGAGAGTAGCAGAGAGGGCCCGGTGAATACCACAGCGTGGGGGCTGACAGAGGTGGCAAACGGGAGCAGCTGGCCAAGATTTGTTAACGGCCTGTGTGAGTTTTCTGGGGAAGCTGGATTCTTCACATCGACCAAGGAGACGGTCGGCCCTGCTGAGGTGTCAGCACCCCCGGTCTGGAGCTGCATCTCCCGGAGGGGCCAGAGCCAACATTCCTGTGACCGATATTGGGACAGTCGGAGCTCTCACTGGTTCTTGTGGTCATCACATGTGGAGGAGGAGGACAATTTAGTGCCCCCAAATTATTTCCTGGCACAGGGCAGCAAAGGTTTCTTTTTTATAAAATGGAAGGGGTTGAACTCAGACCAGCCAGGCTGAAACTTCCAGCCAAGGCCATGTTCGAAGGAAATTCAGGCAGGGGGTAATTGCCTATCTTGGAGAGCGGTCTTCCCCTCTGAGCATCCTCCTGTCCCCCCAGCCTCCCATCTCGAGATGGCGCTGTCTGCCTCCTGCCCTCCGCAGTCTGGAGCCTTCCGTGTGTGGAAGGGGATCTCGGGTCCGGCTGCCTACACGTGCTCTCCAGCAGATAGGGAAGTCATATTCACAGTCCCCACTAGGTGGCCAATGAGAGTCGTGGTGAGAGGCAAGTCTGGCTGTTTGGAGTGCAGGGCTAGGGCAGGAAGTCCAACTACTAACAAGGCTCCTTCGGCGCGTGGGGTCAGCACCCAGTACTTACAGGGCCGTCGTAGACGTGACTGTAATAGTCAACCAGGCCCTCCTTCTCCTGCAGGTAGAAGCGGATCCAGTTATGGAAGCCAGTGACTTTGCCTTTTTTCACTTCACCTGTAATAAAGAGTTCAAGGTGGGCGATCTGGGCCTCCCCTCCAGCCCTTTCGGCCCCTCCCATGCCAAGGCTGTCCCCCTTCTTCTGGCTTTGGCTTATAGAATGCACACTGGCTCAGTCCCTCGCCCTCACTTCCCAGCATCCCACACATCCCTAACTCTCACCTGGGAAAGCCTCCCCCCACCCCTTTCCACTCAAACTCTTGGGAGAATTCCTCCTCCCGGCT
The DNA here is from genome assembly GCA_030068075.1 of Paguma larvata. Taxonomy (NCBI): domain Eukaryota; kingdom Metazoa; phylum Chordata; class Mammalia; order Carnivora; family Viverridae; genus Paguma; species Paguma larvata. Next base: position 65,853,425 of record CM057828.1, on the reverse strand, counting down.
GGCCCTGGTGACCAACCTGGAATACTCCTCTGAGCCATTTCCTCAGTGGCAAGCCAAACCTGGTGGGAGCTTTATGGGGTGGGACAGTGGGGAGAAAGATGGCCGTCTCGGAAAGCGGAGGACCATCCAGAGGTAGACAGCCATACCCCCAAACACATCTCCCTTCCTGCGTGTGCCCTTTGGGAGCCCCAGTCTCTGGTCTCCTTTCCTCTTCAGATCCTCCAGAAGAGACGGTTCTTCAAAAACAGCTCCTGAGACCCCTTCCTTTCAGCTTGGGAGTGGACGTGTCCCTCCCTGTGAGCTTGGCTGCCGATTCATCAGTGCCCAAACCTGCCCTACTCCTGAGGGAAGCTGTCTCTCTTCATTCCTCCAACTCTCTCTTTCCAAGCAGAATAATCCCACCTGAGAAGACGTGTTCAAAGCCACTCGAGTCTCTCTCTCCATTGCCTCTTGAATAGAGCCCAAACCACATGTTCTTCAAGTCGCTGACAAACTCTTGTTCCGAGCTGTAGCGGTCTGCGGAGAGGACCACAGAGGACTTAGGAGAGGGGAAGGCGGGACCAAGTCCTGGGAAGCAGGGAGGGGCCGCCCGCTCCGGCACATCAAGAGACCCACGGGTTTAACCACCAAATGTATTCAGTCGTCTATTCAATAACTACCCACCATGCACCTGTTCGGTGCCAAGCCAGACCTAAAGGCTGAGGATTCAGCAGGAATCCTCATGGTTTCCATTGCAGCGAAGAGACAAATAATAAACAAACCATATGATTGCAGCTGAGTGCCATAAAGAAAATAGAGTATCCCACGATGACTGGAGGTGGAGTGGGGGGAGGGGGCTCTTCTAGAGAAGAAGATCGGGAAGGCCTCTCAGAGAAGGTAGCACTAATTAGAGACCCGAAGGCGTCAGCCATGCGAAATCTGGGGGAAAGATTCTTCCACGCAGAGGGAGCAGCGGGTGCAAGGCTGTAAGACGACTCGGGCTGCATGTTCAGAGCAAAGAGAAAGTCAGTGTGGCCGGAGCACAGTGGGCTGCAGGGGAGGGTGGCTGCAGGGGAGAGTGGGAGTAGAGGAGGTCTGGGAGGTAGGGACACACACAAGCCATGGCAAGAAAGCTGGGTGTCAGCCAAGAAGCAATCATACAAAAATATTTTAGACGTACTGAGTACATTCTGTGTGCCCGAACTGTTTTTACTGCTTTAGGTCCTCACACTGACGGTTCACCTAAGGTCGTGAACCCAATTCTAATTATCCCCAATTTAGAAATGAGGAAGTTGAGGCAGATCTAGGCTCCGTCATTCACACGAGATCATGCAGCTAATAAAAGGGAGATAAGGCACTCGAGCCCACATGATCGTTACCTACGTCAACGGGTCTCTCAACTACTTTATAGCTTCTGAGAGGAGAAAGAGCCACCGAAAAGTCTGAAGCAGGGAAAGTATGTGATAGCTTTGTTTTTGAAGGCTCACTCTGGTCGTGTATGGAAAAAGCCAGCAGAGACACCAGTTTTGAGGCTAACGCTTTGTCCAGGTCTGAAACCGTGGTGACAGCCACGGAGGAGGGGTGAGAAGCAGGCACACCGGGGACAGATTTTGAAGGAGGATGCGGTGGACATTACTGATGGAGGAGTTGGAGGTGAGGGGCTGCGAGGTAAAGAGAAGAATTGAATAAAACTCCTGGGGTTTGGGCCCGGGCATTGGGATGAGCTGTGGTTTCACCGACGAGATGGCGAAGCCTGAGGAAGGAGGGCTGGATCCAGGAAGTGGTGGGAAGCATGAGTTGTCTCCGCACGAAGTTCCGAGTAGATGCCACAAGAGAGCCACGTGAGACGTTGGAGAGGCAGTGGGGACCCAAGGGGAAAGTTGGGGCTGGGGCTGTAACTTAGGGAGCCATCGCTTATCTACTGTCTGCTGCTCAGAATTGTGTGTGGAGGATACCGAAGAGATACCAGACATCCTCCGTCCTTTCAAGGATTTAAAACACAGTCGGAAAACAAGACAGAATATACATGAAAGAAGAGGATGGTTTCACACTCGGAATGGCTACCGCTTGCCCGGTGCTGGGCTTTCCGCTCAGTGCCAAGACCCCAATCACAGATAAGGCTCAGACAGGAAGACGATTTGCCCAGGGTCACCCCACTAACAGGTGGCAGGATCTCTCTGGCCCAAGGGCGATTTGGGGCTACCCCGCCCTAAACCCTTGACCTCTGAGGAGATGCTGATAGCCAGCGGTGAGCTGGGGCAGGTGCAGCTTCAGCAATATGGGACGTTTGCTAGACCCGGAAGGACAGTCTGGATTTGGACAGGGAGAGAGGTGAGGACGGGGTAAGTAATGGAAAAGGCTGGTGTCCGTATCGGATCCCTGGGTCCCAGGGAACTCACAGCTTCCCTCGTGGGCTCAGACAGGTCACCTAGTCTGCGCGAGCCTCCGCCTCTCTCCTCTGACAAGCTGGAGGGCTGCCTTGACCTCCAGGACTCTCCCTGTGTTTACTGCGGAGGAGCACCAGGGGGCGGTGCCGGATCGCGCCCTCTGCACTGGGATTACTCGTGTGTCACCGGCTTTACCTAAAAACTGCGGGTGACGACTCTCAAGGGAAGGTGGGCAGGGGGCATGCGGCAGCTCTGAGCGGAGGAAAGACCCAGATAGAGCTGCCCACGAGGCAAAGCCCAGCCGCCTGGGGTTCACGAGAGGAATCCGCAGGACACTAACAAACACAGCCCCAAGCCAAAAAGTCCTGCGGCTCAAACCTTTTTTGGTCTGATCCGAATGTATCCCTATCGGATGCCACTCCAACCAGAAGCCCTCCCAGCAGAACGTCCCTCTCTGAACTTTTGGTGATTTTCTGTTGCTGTTTCCCCAGCAGAAACGTGGAGGGAGCCAACGTCCTTTCTGGACCTCGAGCGCAAGGAGGGAGGAGAATCGGGGACCCCACGCGCCTGGGAAGTGGCGCTGCCCCTGGGATCGGCTGAAGTGGGGTGGAGTGGGGTGACTCCCCATCCTGCAGAGACCCCGAGACCGAAGCAGCGAGTGGCGGGGACAAACGAGGCAGCTAAGGGTAAACGGGAGGCGACCTCCAAGCCAGACGGAGGCTTTCTCTGGCTCCTCGGGGCCACGGTCTCTCCTGGGCTCCTCTCTGGCCCCTTCCCTGCCCCTCGCAGACATCTGCTGGCCGCCACACAGTCCCCACCTGCTCTCTTTACCCCCCACCACGGAGCCCCGGGCTGGCAGGCTCTCCTGCAGACACCCGAGTCCTCGGCACCGCCTCGCGGGGCCTGGGGCGGCTCACGCACTCTGGTGACGGAGGAAGCCGTAGAGTTCCTTCATGACCGCGGTCTTCATGACCTCTCTGAGGAAGGCGTCCTGCTCGGCCAGCTGCTGCGCGCTGAAGTGCTCCCCATGGCCTGTGGCCCGCTGGTAGTTGTTGAGGAGGCTGATGAAGGCCGCGTAGGTCGGCTTGGAAAACAGCTGCTCGTTGACATATGTGAAGAGCCTGGGGAAGGCAGAGGGAGGCCCACTGAGAGGCCGGAACATGGAGCAGACCCCCTCACAGGAACTGCTGGACGGGCCAGGGCAGGCATGCGAGGGTTGGGTTGGGGGGCAGGGCGGGGACTCCAGACGGTACATGAGGTCACCCTGGTCTTCCCCTTCAGCTCTTGGAAGGTCAGTTCTTTTTTTTTTTTTAACATTTTTATTTATTATTGAGAGACAGCAGGAGACAGAACATGAACAGGGGAAGGGCAGAGAGAGGGGGAGATACAGAATCTGAAGCAGGCTCCAGGCTCCGAGCTGTCAGCACAGAGCCCGATGCGGGGCTCGAACTCATAAACTATGAGATCATGACCTGAGCCGAAGTTGGATGCTTAACCGACTGAGCCACCCAGGCGCCCCTTGGAAGATCAGTTCTATTGTCGGCTCAGTTATTCACAGAAACCCTCCCAACTGGACACCCACAGTCCCTCAAGAGGACTTTGTCTCCGGAGACCTGTTTTTTCCCCTGCCTTTGATCCTGCCCGCCCTGAGGAGAGAAGAGCTGAGGCAGGGCAGCAAGCAAAGCTGGGGCGGGAGCAGGTGGCGGGGGGCTTCGCAGGAAGAAGAGTGAAGAGGACTCACGGCTCTGGGCAGCGGTCCACTCGGTCTCCGGTCTCCGAGGGCGAGATGCGGTTTTGGCTGTTGATAATGATGTCTTCCTTCTGGGCTCTGTTGGTGTCCGCCCTGTAGATCTTCTCCGAGATGCTCTGCAGCTCCTCCTTGGTGATGGCGTCGCCGCTGTAGGAGAAGCCCTCTAGGAGAAATTGGGGAGGGTGCCTCAGCCCAGGGCAGGCCTGGGAGAGGCCGCGATCCATGTGCCCCCTCCCTTGGGCAACTCCAGAAGCCGGCAGCCAGAGAGAGAGGCTGCATCAGTTGCCCTCGTGGTTGGAGGGCGGGGGCCTGGGGCCTAAAGGATACTTAAAATCAGCACGTGGCCTTGCCCACAGGATGTCCACAAAATGTCCACACCGCCCCCTCCTCTGGGGAGGTTCTCAAACTTTGGCATGCACCAGAAGCACCTGGAGGGCTTGTTAAAACAGGTCCGTGTTAAAACACCCCCAGAGTTTCCGACACTAGGTCTGGGGGGAAGCCCTAGAGTCTGCATTTCTAATAAATCCCCAGGTGTTCCTGGTGCTGCAGGGTCCAGGGACCTCCCCCCCCCACCCCGGACAATCACTACTGCTCTAGAGAATTCCTCCGTCTCTGGGGCTGTGCTAAAGGGAGCAGGAGACCGACCGTGGCCACACAGGCTCTCAAAATCCTCGCAGCAGTTCTCAAACTTTGGGCAGCGGGCATCGCAGTGGCATGGCTGGTGCCTGTCGAAGGCCTCCTGGCAGCGGTCCCGGCAGGAGCTGGGCGCCGAGTACAAGTCTGAGAAGACAGGGGAGGAGTGTGTGTGTGTGTGAAGACAGGGGAGAGGCGGGTGTGTGCGTGCGTGTGCGTGTGCGTGTGCGTGTGCGTGCGTGTGTGTGTGTGTGTGTGTGTGTGTGTGTGTGTGTCCGGGGGCGGACCGCTAGAGGGCGCTCCCTCCGTCCGGTCGCCAGTTCGCCCTCTCTCTCCACCCCTCAGCCTCGCCCTCCCGCACTCCCATTCCAGATCTCCAGGGAAGGAAAACAAACAAGCTAAATTGGTGCACACCCTTCGCAGTCCGGAAGCCCTTTCAGAGAGGCCGAACTCTCCTTTCTGGCCTGTTGTTTTTATAATCTTCCCACTCTAAAAATAAAATCTCTTCCCCTTCCCTCCACAGGCCTCAGACCCCCTTTCCTGCCTACACCCCAGGCTGCCGCGAGGCCAGCCCTCTTACCACCTCCAGGTGCTGGGTTGGCTTAGGCCTGGGCCTGTGGTCTCCAGGATGGCTGCCCCCTCCCTGTCACCTTTTCATGTCCCCGGCCCTCTAGCCCGAAGGCCCCCCTGTAGGAAGACAGACTCACGGCTCACTGGGGCCTCCTCCACCTCTTCCTCCAGCTCCAGGAATGACTCTGGCTCCTTGGGGTCCTCTTCCACTGTAGGTCACAGAAGGAAAGTCGCCAACCACCCCCGAAGGGTCCCTTCCCTTTATCTCGGTTCTCAGTTCCCCCAGCCTCAGGGACAAGCAGTGCGGTGGGGCTAAGGCACAGCGAGTAAGTCCCACAGGAAGAAGGAGACAGACTGAAAATGGCTGACAACTGTTATAAAAAGTGAAAAGAATTTCTGCAGGTGACAACTCTTGCTTGGCCTCTTTACCAGTCAGGTAGTCGGTGGGGTGGGCCGAAGTGGGAGACCTACTGGTATTTGCTCATCTGTGTAAAGGGGAGGGGCGGCAGGCGACGGTGCCTTCTAGCTTGAAAACTCTGATTTTCGTATGACTTTTCTTTAGTGTAAGTTGATAGATGGACAGGCCTGACATTCTCCAAACGGCAAGGCCCTCACTTCGGAACATCCCTTACCTATGAAAACTTCCCGTCAGAGGCAAAGGTGAACTCCACCCAGGCCCTCCAGGACTAAGAACTGTTTCCTGAGATACCAACTTCCCTTCTTTCTTTACAAAGCTTGGCAGTGGCCACAGAGACTGTCTGGGGGGAGGGCGTGTTCAGAAAAGCACGTTCTTAATGCTGCCCTATTCCCTGGGCCTGCGGGGGGCTGTGTGCTTGCCGCCAGGCTCTGGGCAGGGCGGGGGGAAGGGTTGAGGGGGTGTGGGTGTGGGGAGGAGGAGGAAGGCTGCTCCTGGGGACTCTGAGCTCCTCTCCCACGCACTGGGATAATTTGCCCCAAAGAAGCAATACTATTACGAAGTGATTCAGAAGCTGTTAGTGAGTTTTCTGGAGAGCGCTGGTTATTACCATCAGAACCACAGGTCACATGATTCTTTCAGCCAACAGATGCCTTCCGATCACTTACTTTGTGCCAGGCTGCGTTCTAAGGGCTGACAATCTGCAGGGTTCTCAACGCAGCCAATGCGATGCTAAATGGACTTTCAAGGGCTGATTGAGAGTCTCAAGCATCATCCGTATTTTTTTTCCTGTGGGAAAAGGATTCTGCCTTGCAAATCAGAGACTTGGAAATGGCCTGGCTCCAAAGCTAAGTATGGTCTCTGCTGTGAAATGCCAGCCCGATGGTCCAAGGTGGACAGGCTCTCCTGTGTCTCCTGAGTAGGGCACAAGGCAGAGGAAAGGGGCAGGCTCTGATTCGGGCAGTGAGCTCTGGACCTGGGTTTCCCTGCCTGGGCCTGATCAGCCCTTGTACAGTACACAACCTGCATAGCCATATGCGTTGGTCTTGCTGGCCATTACCGACTGTGGCTTCAGTGATCATGTTTACGAAACTGAGGGTCAGAGCACATGGTTTGACAGTGAGCTTAGCAAGGCTTTGTGTCACAAAGAAGAAGACCATTTATATGGTGCTCCACACCATTGGAAGCAACCCAACAGGGGGATTATTCAAAATTCTTCTTTCAAATGATTGCTTTAAAACTATGTTGTTAGCATAGCAGAGAAATGATGGGCTCCTGAGGGTGGTGCATGTCCCGTTCAGTCGCTAGACAGGGAATGACAGATTGAAGATGTCGCAGCCACTCGGTCCACTTATTATAGGAAGAGTAGAGTGGGTCACGACAGCCACTGTGATGCGTGCAGTCTTCCTGGTGGCTTGCAAACTGGAAAGTTCGACGCCCTTTTTACACTTTTGCGATTTAAAGTGTTGAATACAATTGGTAATATAATTCACACTATATTAATGTTTGTTGTTGTTTTGCTGTTTTGGGAATTACTAAAAATTTCCAGATAGTATTGTTAATCCTGACAGTTCAGACGTAGATTCCAGGTAAATGACATCCATTTTCTTTTAAGTTGGGGTTGTACACTGGGGACATCTTAAAATACCTGGGACAAACAGTGGCCAAATCCCTGACCCTTGCTCTGCATGTTTGTGTCCTCACTCAGGCACTTTGAGCCCTGTCATCAGTCCTGAACCCTGCTCTGAACAAGCCAGAGTCCCTTCGGGCAGGCTGGCCATGGGCATGGACACGGCCTAGCGTGCTGTGCCTCCCAGACCCCTCTCCCCACAAGAGGCCTCACCGGTACACAGGTGCTCATAGTCTTCACAGCAGTCCCCGTGTCGGGGACACCGGCGGTCACACTGGCAAGCAGCATCCCGGTTAAACTTCTCATTACAGCGAGATGCACAGGACTCCGTGTTTCCTGTGGACGGTAAAGGTGGCAAACTCAGCGCTCTGCGGATCCTAGCCTCCTCATCCAGGCGCGCCCTGCGGTGGGGTTTGCCCCCGCCCAGCAGGGAAGGTCATTGTTATCTGCGAGGGAGAAATGCAGGCACAGCCCCTAGAGCATGACATAGCCTCGTCCCCATCGCCCACCACCCGCTGTACATTGCAGGGCTCGCCACAGAGGAGGGTCACAACCCCCTATGCCTATTGAGACTAGACCTCTAGGAGAAGCAGGTAAAGAAGCCAGCGGGGCGGCAGGAAGAGGTGCGGACCGTGACAAGCTTGGCGGGGATGCTCTGCCTGAAGTTGGCAGGCACTCTCAGCCCTGGTCACCGGCTGCCATGTTGGGCTGCAGGCTCCGTGTTGCCAGAGCCTCTCATTTTTCAAGAGAAGCCTTAATTTTTAGGTGAAATTTCCCGATTAAAAAAAAAATCAGGCAGAGCAAAGAAGGTGGTCTGTGGGCTGGTCGTGACCCAGGCCACCATTCAGCTGGCATGGAGATGAAGGCGAGTCCCCACTGCCCCAGGGATCCCACCTGACCTCTCCCCTCAACACCCCCTTCCTCTCATCCTGTCCCTTTTATGTCTTCTGCTGCTTTGTCCTTTGCTCCCCTTCATCTGGTCTTCTGTGCACCCTGTCTCCCACCCCCAGCCCCGGGTCCCATCTTTCTGTTTCTGCTAGCCTTTGGAATGCGTTTGAATTAGTCGATGCTCGGTGGGGAACGAGGCGGGTACGGGTGAGATTTGGGTTCTGGAATAGATCCGTTATGTAACCACAGACCACATCGCTAACTCCAGCCAGATGACTTGCAGAAGCAAATTTTCGGTCACAAAGGACATAAGACAAAAACCATTTTGAAAGAAACGGTACGAACCCACTCCTACTCCTCAAAACACGAGCCCCGCCGTGCCCACCCCAGCAAAGATGGCACCGGAGCACACAGGGGTGACAGCTGGCTTCGGGGGCCCTTTCCTTCCGCTCTGAGCTTTAAGGGTAATTACAGAGTCTTTGTTTCCACTTGAGGTTCCTGAGGTTTGGATTTAGCGGAGGCTGGGTTTAGGGGCCAGGCTGTGGGCTCTGGGGGGTGTCCAGATCAGACTCAGAGCACTGTTAGCATCGGAATTTGAACGAACGCGGAAACGGAAACCTCGCTTGGACCGGAGTTGGGGTTAGGCTCGGTTTACATTAAGAGCTACAGTTGGGATTCGGCCTTGAGTCACATTTATTGATAAAGTAAGAATTTTGTCTCGATGTTGGGTGAGGAATGTGGGGATAGGTTTAAGACCGCTTCGGGGTTGGAGAATGTGTCAGGATTAGGAGAAGAGAAGTGATCCCAGTTTTGCCAAAGATTAGATGTGGGATTTGGTTCTGCTTGTGATTCCACCCAGGGACAGTATCTCAACGTCAGCCTGGAGTGGGTGGGAGGTGAATCTTAGGGAAATGGGTTTAGGGACTGGTGTGGATTCTGGGATTGGGGTTTATCCTGTGCTAATGAGGGTGGGATAGCAGGGAGGATGAGAAACTGGACCCGGTGCCCAAACTGCAGGGAGCTGGAATTCTGGTTCTTCTGCTTCCTAGCTGCAAGATCTTGGGCAAGTTATTTGACCATCTGTGCCTCAGTTTCCTTCTCTGTGAAAGGGTCATCACAATGGCGTCCATCTCAGAGAATATTTATAAGAATGAAATGGGTGGATATTCATAAACCACCAGCACAGCGCATGACGTGTAGTGACGATGTGTATTAGCTAGATAAATACACGGTGACGATAGTCCATGCCCACCTTCAACGTGGCAAGTGTTCAGACAGGCCAGAGCAGTCTTCCCTGTCGACACACGTAATCTAGCTGACTCCCTCCCCGGGTTTCAGCTGGGCCATCCCTTGGGCTGGGGTGTCGGTGCATTTATGTTTGCCTACAGTTTCCTAGCTGATGTCATTGCCGTGAGCCTATACTCTCTACATCAAAGAGGTGTCAGGTCAAGGTTAACCAGATCCTGAGGCCACCTCAAGTTGCGTACAGGGCCTCCACTGCGGCCAGGAAGGCAGGCCTTTGATCCAATGCATTGTCCTTGAAAACAGCCAGGACCAAGGCCCCTGACCCCCTCAGGCTCGGGGGAACTCCTCTTGAATCTTAAACGATACTCCCTTGGAGCCTCCATGCAGAGATCTTAATGCGAAATTTTTAGGCCAGGAGGAAGGCTCGGTCAGCTGCCGCTCGGTCAGCCTGGCAGTACACCCAGAATCCAAGGGGAGAAAATCCAGACAAATCAGGACAACGTGTACCATGGGCCAATCGGCGGAGTCCAAGGAAAGAATTCACTGCCTTCCAGCCGCTGGCACCAGCTGACAAGGCCCCAAGTGAATAGTCCGCTCTGCGGAGCTCAGAACAGCCCCCGCTGGCCCAGGCCAAGGGGACTTTTTCATCTCCTTTCAAGAACTTCGTCCCCAGTAAGAACCCCCTTCCAGGGGTTCCCCGTAAACTTGGTCTTCTTCCAGATGACCTGAGGATTGGAGCGGGGAGGGAGGAGGGACTTTTCCTCGTAGGTGCCTTGCTGTGCTGTCCTGGGGACACCGGGACTAGTCACCCTGACTCCTCACTCCAGCCTCCCGCCCTGTGCCTCCGGGCCACACGAGGCTCTGTGCGCGCCTCGTCCACTGGTTAGGGGCGGACTCACTCCTCCGGCAACCATCTGCCGCTTGCCCTTCTGCCTCACCCCTCTGAGCCTCTGCCTTTCTTCATTTTGGCCTCTTCTATCTCAGGTTTTCCCTCCCCCCCTCCCCCCACCCCCCACGGAATGTTAAATGTCTCTGCGCTCTCCAAGACTTCGATGTGCCGGAACGCCCCCTCCCTGTCCGCGCTGCCCACCAGAGGAGTCTGATCCCAAGCCCGGATGTCCCTATTATACTAGCCCCTCTGAAGGCTGGGACAGCCTACGTCCACGCCTGTCCAGGAGCCCCAGATGCTGTTCCCCTGGAGACCCAGTCAACCAAGAAGATTCATTTCTAGGTCCAGCTTCCTGCCTCAGTTCGCTTGAAACAACCGAGGTCCTGAGGCCGGCAGTGACTCCTCCCTCTGATTTGCATTCTTGAATCTAAGTTCTGAGATGTCTCTGCCCTCCCACCTTAGGGAAGAAGGCATGGCCCACTGGACCCTCACCTTCCCCTCGATCCCACAGCCAGATGGGATCACTACCCCGGGCGCAGGGGCTCCCGCTGCTGCACTTCAGAAAACAATGTTACCTCTGCCCTCAGGGGTGTCCGCCCGGGGACCAAATGTCTCAAGCGGCTCTCCTCTCCTGAGAGTGGGATGTGCCAACGCAGTGGCCACTCCATCACGCTAAGCTAGAAGGTCTCACGGCCTCCCTTCGTGGCTGTCCGTCACCCAGGGCCCGGGCAGAGCTGACTCCCAGCTGCTCTGCCGTGGGTGTCAGAGTAGAGGTGGGCTGTCCCCATGCAGGGAGCCTGGCAACAGCTTTCTCCTCAAACGTTTTCCATCTGGGCCTCCCGTTAGGAGCCTCCTGAGACATCACCTGACTGGAAAGGACTCTAAGAGGAAGTTTCTCCCAGGAATATTTATAAGCATAATCATAATCAAAGCCCCCGTTCATTGGGGCGCCTGGGCGGCTCAGTCAGTTAAGCGACTGACTTCAGCTCAGGTCAAGATCTCACGGTTCATGAGTTCCAGCCCCCACATCGGGCTCTGTGCTGACAGCTCAGGGCCTGGAGCCTGCTTTGGATGCTGTGTCTCCCTCCCTCTCTGCCCCTCCCCTGCTCTCTCTTTCTCTCTCTTCCTCTCTCTCTAAAATAAATACATTAAAAAATTTTTTAACCCAGTTCACTGAGATCTCACTCCACGTAAGGTGCTTCTTATACATTAGCTTAAGCCTTACGACAGCCCTATATGGGAACAACCGGGTTGGCTGGGATGGGTATCAGGTTCTGATTCTTTCTCCTCTGGGCAGAGGAGGCTTCTCCGCATACCTCTCAGCTCAGCCCCCTCCCTTGGCACTCATTCCTACTCACCCATTGACCATCAGTTAACACATCGGACCAGCATTTTGCACCGCTATGAAGGAGGAAGCTGTCGCTAGTAACTGCAGGCAGGACCCTTTTCTGTGTTCTAGTCCCTCTGACACCGGGTCACAGACCCATTCCTCTGACCACTTGTACACCTGGGAAAGCACACGGCCCACCTCCTGGTCAGGCGCTTTTCCAGTCCCCACCCCCTCCCAGACAACCTCACCCACCCCCAGGCGGTGGAGCCAGGGACCGAAGGCAGCCAGGCCACTCAAACCCAGCAGGCCACAGCCCCAGCCCCACACCGTGGGCCCGCAGACAAAACTTGGTGAGATCACAAGTCAGGTTGGGTTGAGAGATGTTGGGGGCTGGTCTTCCAAGGAGTCAAGAAGGGACTTCCATGACACTAGTCCATCAGCCCTGAAAGCCCCTTTACACAGTCCCCTTCACCCCAGAGATTACTCCTATACTTCACCAGGGATGGGTCTAAGATGCTTCGTGGCCATAGGACGGAGCCAACCCTCCCTTGTCCCACTGCCCTCACCTTCTACCAAGTTCCCGAACTCTCTGCTTCCCTAGGCAGGACCCTTTGCCCCCCACCAGATAATGACTTACCAGCCCAGGCCAGGCTGCAGAGCATGGCCACTATCAGGGGCACACAGGTCCTCATGGTGCCCAGTTGGAGGCCAAAAGGGGACTGGCTGTTGGACTTTCACTAGAGTCACGGTGAACGTCACCGCTCTCAAATGCACCTTATTTCCCAGGCCGATCCTTTTAAAGACATCATAACTTGTGGATCTGGTACCTCCAGATCCTTCTAGGAGGAAAAAGGGGAGGGAGGGACCCTGGATGGATAGGAGGTGGAGAGGGGGTGGGGCCCTGCAGCTGTTTGAAGCCAGAGGGAAGGTGACTAAGCAGGCAGGTAATTCCAGCTGTGTAGAACAGGTAATGCTAGCTATTCGTAGCCAGAAAAATAGGTCATGCGAGCAGGTGCACCAAGATGGGCCTAGTTGGGGGGGCGGGGGTTCTCTGTCCACATTGGGAGCACCGACGGGCTTATCTTTGGATGATGCCCTCCGAACACCCACCCGCCTGCAAGCCACAGGCCTGACTTTCCACGGAGGCACGGTTTCGTTTCATCTTTGAGTTCCTGGTGCTTAATATGAGGGACCTTGAAAGGTGATCGTTACAGGTCCGACAAGCAGTAAGTGATCTCGCAAGCGCGGAGTCGGCGGGAGAGATCTCGGAGGTGTGGATCAGGAAGAGGGGCCGCTCTTGTTAGCACCGAGCCACCCAGAGCTCAGTCACCCCAGCGATCGTGTGCAAATGGCCTGTGACTCTTGCTGAGTCAGCACCTCAGGTTTTGCCTGTTCCGGGTTCTCACAGCTTCCCGTTTACGAGGCCACGGATGGACGAGAGGCCTTAGAGGGAGCCGGGGGACCCACCCTTCCTCTCCTGGGGGGCCCAGGAGCCCACTCCCTGCATCCCTTACTTACCCTCGTCTTCCTGAGGACCCTTCCCAGAGAGACGAGGCTTCTCAGCATCCTTGCTCCCCAAGTCCAAGAGCAGAAGTTCAGCAACTCGGGGCTGCGCATTTCCCCTCCTGTTAAAGGTAAAATCTGCTAAAACACCCTTTCCGGAAAGAGCACCGCCCTCTCGATAAAAGAAAACTCTCCTATGAAAAGGCACAATTGATGAACGGTTGAGAGACTACTCTGTAGTGACTTTTTTCCAGGAGTGAAGTAGGGGAGCGTGTCCGCCTCAGCCAGTGTGCTTGAAATGTGAGACACTTCCTGTCTCTGGCCTCAGTCTCCCCATCTCTGAAATGACGGGGTTGGCCCCGACAATCCCTTCCAAGTTCATTTTGGGGCTTCCAGGCCCAGGCCCAGGAGGAGCCGCTGCGGCGGGTTAGGGAGAATCCTCCACCCGCGCCGTGTGGAGATGAGGCCACCTGTGGGGTCTCCGGGGTGCAGAGCACAGCCTGCGGCAAGTCACCTTCACAGCAGAAGCACAGCTGACGAGTCCTCCTGGCCCTTCGCTGGAGGGGGGAGGCCAGTTGAAGGAGCAGGAGCAGAAACGCTGCTCGGCCTGCCTGAGCTTCGTCTACACAAGCCGAGAGCCGGCCAGCCAGAACCTGCAGCCTCCGGGGGGTCGGCAGCACAGCCCCAGATCTCAGACTCTAGTTAATTTAGGGAATAAAGGAGACTAGCCTTAGCTGGGCCAGGAGAATGACGCCCCAGAATTTGGGGTGGACGATGCCTTCAAGGGCCCGGCTGGGCAAACCCTGACTCAGGCCAAGCTGTCAAGTCCAGCCAGGGTGGCCCCGCTGTGCAGCTGAACTGCCTGCGGGGTGGAGGGGAGTTCCCCCTCCGGCAGGGGAAATTTAGGTCAAGAGCCAGGCTGGGAGCCGGGGACAGGTGAGAGCCAGGTCCCGGTCCTCTGACAAGAACTACAATGCCAACAACCATCAGCACTGATGGAGCATGGGCCCGCGTCCCACACGAAGCCTCCTATGCACACTCTCCTTTACTCTCCTGCAACCCTTAACAGTACCGTTGTTGTCCTCATTCACAGACGAGGAAACTGAGGCACAGAACGGCTGGGAGATACACCCGGAGCACATCGGTAGGTTACGCAGCAGGGCTTCCCCCCAGAGGCCATCCTAATGGGCACTGACATCATGTCGTCGCTCAACATGCATCAACAATCATTTAATCACGTCTGGGCTACTGCGCAAGGCGGTCCGCACTCAGACGCAGGCGGAATTAGAGGGAGCGTCGGCCGGCACCTGGCTCCACTTCTCGTACGGTGTTGCGAGCCCTTACGCGACCCCGAGAGGCCGCGCTGCCGCCACTCGAATGCCTCTGTGCCTCTCAGGGCGGCTCCTCCCTGCTGCCCGGATCTGCTTTCCAAACCCCAGGACTTTATAACCCAAGAAGGGCTGACACGGGCCAAGTAGATAGGACAGGGGGAAACAGTCCACCAGCCACGTGTGAGCACACATCTGCACACTCACGCGAAGATGTCTCCTGGGTAAACAGACGTGTGTATCCAGAGACAAACGCCTTGAATGGCATTTCAGACAGAAGCTCACCTGGTCCAGACAGAAAACCCTGCTCTTCCTCTTTCCGAGTTCTCCCACCTGCTAGGTCTTCACGTGGGCTTTCCGCCCTTGATTGGAAGCTCTTCCCGTGGGGCCAGCCAGCGAGGTGGGAGGCCCAGGAGGCCGCATGCTGTGACGTGGGGCAGGGGAGATGGTGTCCCCACGATGAGAGCACCGACAGAGGGGCCTCTTCTCCATCAGGAAGTGAGGACCATGTGCAGCTGTGGAGGATTAGAGGGCGAAGCCGCCCGGGCAAGGATCAGGAGGCAGGCAGGCTGTCAGCAGTGTGGGGAAGGAGAATTCCATCGGCAAATATTTACTGAGCGCTCACTATGTGCCTGGTGCTAGGCCGTTACTGGATTGGCAGGGCTCGGGCTGGGCTGGAAAGCTGTTCTTAGAACTTGGTTTCTAAGTGGGACAGAGGCCAGAGAGGGCCCAGCGTTAGACTGCTGTTTGAAGTAGACCCCACACATCTCTGGGCTACCACGGCAGGTTAGGGGTCTGTCAGGACCGACAGGCTCTGGGAGAGACTGACCCAGGCCAGCCTACCCACCGTTCTCGTCCTCTGTGAAACCAAGGCTGAGTCCCTTCAGCACAAGACCGGAACCGGAAGGGCCCTGCAGCTGGCCCAGCACAGGTGAGGCCTAGAGTCACCTCCCAAGGGGCCCCCCGGCACCTGAGGATGCTAGCTCTCCAGCCGCCATGCCACGGCGGCCTGGAAGTACCCCAGGGTGGAGACCTAAGACGGTCGCCCACATCCGGTCACTGGGGAACCACCTCAGTCTGTAGTTACGTCCTACTGAATGTGTTTTAGGTGGCCCCGTGGGTGGTTTTCTTTCACATCGGTGCGTCTGTTGTGCACCACAGTTGGGTTTCCAGGCATTTCTTTTTAAGTTCACGGCCAGCCCTGATACACCGCGTCGCGCTCACCGCCTGCCTCGGGTGCATTAGTCAGACGCGCCACCTGAGCCATTCGTCAGAGTCCTAGGCTGTGTGTCTGGTTCCGCCGGCCAAACCCCACGCCGGTCCCCGTACCCTCCCCCGTACCGTCCGTCGCCTACTCACCTCCTGTCCCGGGGCAAACCCACCCTTCCACAAAGCCTGACTTCAGTCCTCCCGCCGGAGGACTCCCTCCTGCCTGTGGACTCAGCTCTTGATATGTGTCCTGGGCGCCTCTGGCATAGCATGGCGCCTCTGGTGTTGTCGCTGGCGTGGTGTCGGTGAACCCCTGCGCTGCCATTTAACTTTTCATCCATACAGGCTGTTTCTTCAGCTCGCCTCTGAAGTTCTTTGTGACAGGGAGTCTGCCTTCTGGATCCCCTCTAGTGTTTAGTATTGTCGTTGACTGTGTCTTGAATAACCATCAACATGTACAAGGGACCAAGAATGAATGAATGAAGGAGCGAGGAGTGAGGGACCTGAGCCTTCCAGTCCCACTTATTATAAAGGCTTGAGGGAAGATAATGAGCAAAACAGAGAGAGCAGACGGACCCCTGCCTGAGGTTTGGAGGCTCCAGAGTTTGTGCAGGGTGGGGGGCTTATGGGCAGTGGGTAGAAATGGGGTGTAGACATTCATTGGGTAGTTGTGTTTTCATAGCAAACACACCATTTTTGGCAATATTGCACGTTTGTTTGGAACTAGTGGAAACTCAGGGGCATCTAACCCCACAAGCCACCCCTTGGCACCACTGCCGCAAGAGGCGGCCAACGCAGGGATCGGACAGGACCTGGGATTCCAGCAGCTTCTGAATCCACAATGTAACAGATAAACTGCTTTTTAGGATCCTAAAGTAACCACCTTCTACATCTCATGCCAGCGGTGCTCATGTTTGTTTTACGCTGCCCAAGACTGTTTATAAAATAAAATTTCTTTAAAATTTTTTTAATGTTTATTGATTTTTGAGAGAGAGAGAGAGAGAGAGAGAGAGGGAGAGCAAGTGGGGTAGGGGCAGAGAGAGAGACACATAGAATCTGAAGCAGGTTCCAGGCTGCTCAGGCTGCTCTGAACAGTCAGCACAGAGCCCGACGCAAGGCTTGAACTCACAGACCTGAGCCGAAGTTGGACGCTTAACCGACTGAGCCACCCAGGCACCCCTATAAGATAAAATTTCTATTTTATGTCCTCAAACCCCAGTAGTTCTGGGGAGGGCCTAGAGGCCCAGACAGGAACGAAGAGAAGCAGAGGAGAGAGGCAGAGAGAGATAAGGAGGCTCAGAGAGACAGCAAGGGAGTGAGCCAGGGCAAGGGCAAGATGGAGGAACCGGGAGCAGCCAAGCAGGAACCAGGCACTGGCACAAGGCTTCTCACCGGCCTCTTGCCCCCAGTGTGTTGGCACAGCTGGCCATTGTGCCCTCACAAAGAAGACGGTGGGACTGGCCAAAGTGGTTCCCACCCCTGGTGTGAAGATCTACAATCTGCCAAAATTATCATAATTAGTGTCTAAGATAGTTAGATTATGGGCATTTCCCTTTTCTCAGCCTTTGTTCATTCGCTTGACCTGGCCGAGCAAAGCGGATGTGGGGACAAGGAGTTCAGCTGCCAAAGGGGAGGGAGACAATGCACAAAACACACTGCAAGCTGTGACTGGGGGAGCAGAACGCAAGGCCCGAGACCACTGGTTCGAAAGCCAAACTGCCCAGGTTCGAATCCTAGCTCTGCCACTCACCGGCTATACCACCCTGGCTGAATTTTCTGACCTCTCTGTGCCTCGGTTTCCCCCACAACCATAAAACAGAGCACGTAAGAGTACCTGACAAGGCTTCTGTGAAGATTGAATGAGTTAGTCCTTGCAAAGCCCTTACAACAGGGCCTGACCCATAACAAGACCAGGTAAGTGTGTGTTTAAAAAAAAAAAACACAGGGCCAGCCAAGGCAATGTTGAGAAAGAAGACCAAAGCTGGAGGTAGGACATTCCCAGATTTCCAGATATACTGCAAAGCCATAGTAACCAAAACAGTATGGTGCTGGCAAAAAAAAAAAAAAAAAAAAATAGACATATAGATCAATGGAACAGAACAGAATGCCCAGAAATAAACCCACACATCTATGGTCAGTTAGTCTACAACAAAGGAGGCAAGAATATGCAATGGGAAAAAGGCCATCTTTTCAATAAATGGTGTTGGGAAAAACTGGCAAGCTGCATGCAAAAGAATGAAACAAGACCACTTTCTTCCACCGTACGCAAACATAAATTCAAAATGGGTTAAGGACCTAACTGTGAGAGCTAAAACCAAAAAACTCCTAGAAAAAAACAGGGGAAGTAATCTCTTGGACATCGGACATAGGCACATTTTTCCAGATAGGTTTCCTGAGGCAAAGAAAACAAAAGCAAAACTGAACTATTAGGATTACACCAAAATAAAAAGCTTTTGCACGGCAAAGGAAAGCATCGGAGAAGATATTTGTAAATGATATGCCCGATAAAAGGTTAATATCCAAAATAGATAAAGAACTTATACCACTCGACATCATAAAAACAATCCAGTTAAAATATGGGCAGAGCTTGAATAGATGTTTTTCCAAAGAATATTTAAGAATGGCCAACAGACGCATGAGAGGATGCTCGACGTTAGTCATCGTCAGGGAAATACACGTTAAAACTACAATGAGATACCACCTCACACCTGTCAGAATGGCTAGACTCAAAATGACAAGAAAGAGCAAGAGTTAGTGAAGATCGTGGAGAAAAAGGACCCTTCATACACTGTTGGTGGGAATACTTCTAGCCGTCATAGAAAATGGTATGGATGGGGCGCCTGGGTGGCTCAGTCGGTTAAGTGTCCAACTTCGGCTCAGGTCATGATCTCACAGTCTATGAGTTCAAGCCCCGCGTCAGGCTCTGTGCTGACGGCTCAGAGCCTGGAGCCTGCTTCAGATTCTGTGTCTCCTTCTCTCTCTCTGACCCTCCCCCACTCATGCTTTGTCTCTCCTGCTCTCAAAAATAAACAAAGACATTAAAGAAAAAAAAAGAAAATGGTATGGAGGGTACTCTAAATTTTAAAACTGGAATTACCATGATCCAGTAATTCCACTACTGAGTATTTACCCAAAGGAAACAAAAACTAACTCAAAAACATATATGGGCCCCTATCTTTATTGCAGCATTATTTACGGAACATATGGAAGCAACATAAGTATCCATTGATGGATGGATGGATAAAGAAGTGGGGTGTGTGTGTGTGTGTGTGTGTGTGTGTGTGTGTGTTATATCAAATATACATAAAGGAATATTACTCAGCCATAAAAAATAGTGAAATCTTGCCATTAGCAACAACGTGGATGGATCTAGACGATATTATGCGAAGTGAAATAAGTCAGAGAAAAAAAGACAAATACCATATGATTTCACTCATATGTGGAATTGAAGAAACAAAAGAAATGAACACACAAAGAAAAGAGAGACAAATAAAAAACTACAGAGAACAAACCGATGGTTACCAGAGGGGAGAGGGGTGGGGGATGGGTGAAACAGATAAAGGGGATTAAGAGGACACTTATCATGATGAGCACTGAGGAATGCACGGGATTGCTGAATCATTCTATTGTGCACCGGAAACTAACATAACACTGTACATTAATTATACTTCAATTAAAAAAAAAACCACCGGGCCACAAAAGATCTAATTAGATAGGATGGTTAGGACGCCTCTGTGAAAACCTGACATTTAAGACAGACATAAAGCACGAGAAAGTGCCAGGTTTTCTAAACTAAACTCTCCACAATGTGATTTCTTTCTATAATTCCAAGAACAAATTTGTATTTTAAAAATGTAATGTGCTTTTGAGCATTTTCTAGTGTTTCGCTTTTGAGTATTTCCAAGTTTGGGGGAATGGCTCTTCGATGAATCACACCGTCTAGCTCACTGGGTTTGGTTGCCAAAGGGGATCACTGATTTTCCGGGGGTGGGGCTGCAGCCCCATGACACGCTCTGGGGGAAGCTAGGAGCATTGGTGGGGAACAAATCCATGGCTCTGGGCTCTACTTGATGAGATTCCCAATGGCTGCCCAGCACAGAAGTCAGGAACCAAGAGAAGAAGATGGAGAAGACTGACCTCCTCCGTGAGCCACCAGAGCCCACCTGGGACCCACAGGCTTTGCTCTGCATGGTCTGCCCCTGCAGGACCGACCCCAGCAAAGCTGAGAGTTGAAGCCGGCCACCTGCCTCCCCTGGGGGTGCCCTGTGCTACCCAGGGCTTCCCAAGTGATACTCTGGACCTTGCCCCTTGCCTAGTGTCATGAAAACTCCCCTACTGCATCACCTTAGGACTCTTCCTTTCTAGTTCTCCCTTGAAGTGACCATTAGGATCAGAATCCTGACTGTTAGACCAGTAGAATCTTCCCAAGTTATGTATCTACACAACAGGGGCCTTCTACAGACAACCAGAGCTCAGGCAGGCTGCAGGAGGCAATATTTAGGAGTAGGGGACTGAAAATCCTTCTAATAAAATTGCTCACAGCTGACACTCCATCCTGGCTGGAGGCCACCACTGGGAAGATGCTCGGAGAGTCGCAGCTTTATGACCAAGAGAGGTCACTGCCCCCTCATCTCCGTTGCCTTGAGCAGCCTAAGTCAAGATACGGAGAGGGGAATACATCCAAACCCTTCTAGTCAAAATCCCTGTTTACAAATCAGGAAAGCGAGGGAGAGAGAGGAAGGGACTTGCCCAAGGCCGCATGGCCGCTGAGACCTAGGCCCCTGCGGCTCCACGCGCTGCACCCACGGAGGCCTGCCCTGACACCCGCCTGTGCTGCCTCGTGCTCTGGTTTACAGGGCAGCTTTCTAGAAGGCAGAGTAAGCTAAAACTGCCTTGCTGTCATGACCCCAGCAAAAAGTCACCCTCTCTCCGCCCCTCTGCTGGCTACAGTCCCCTCAGTGCCAGGAAAGCCTGCGTTCTCCTCCAATCAGCAACCCAGAAACAGCTCTGGCTGCCCACACCTGACACCCCAGCAAGACAACTGAGGCCTTGAGTTCTCCCCAAGGGCTAAGAACATGTCAGGCAGAGTCAGACGAGGCCCTAAACACAGGGCTCCTTCACCCAGGGTCCACCCTGGTCGACGCCTAAACATATACAAGCAACTAGAATCCCGTACTTCCCTTAAAAAGTGGATCTGAGCTCTGAGCCCAGCCTTCCTCTTCTTCTGGGAGTCACTGGGCCACGTTCCTTCCTCAGCCTTCCACCTACCACCAGCCCCAGCATCCCTTCTGGTCCCAGCAAGGCCGCCTGCTCCAGGAAGGCCCCAGGCATGACCGACAAATGCTCTCAAAGGACAGCTGAGTCAGACTCAGCTCCTCAGAGGAATCTGCTTTCATCATCACTGGGAGGGGCAACAGCCACTCATCACCTGGGCACAGCCCCTTTGCCCTCGGGCGCCCTGGCCAGCGGAGTAACAGGAGGGCGGAGCTCGGGGTCTTGAAGAGTCTAGAATCTCAGGGGCGGATACCTGGACTGTCTGGGACAACTGGACAGGTCTAAGGGGACTGTTAGGTCAGGCCCGTGCCCCCTCCCCCGCTAACCCGGGCAGCTGTGAGAAGCCTAGCACTTGTATATGGGGCGGGGCGTGAGGATACATTTTGGAAATGCATTTACCTTCCGGCCGATTGGCCTGCGGAAGGGAAGAAGGAATCAGGAACTGTCAGGACAGAGAGTTTGCCCCGGCCACCAGCCACTGTACCTGTCTGATACCCAGGATCCTCAGTGGCTGGCACCAGCGGCAAATGGAGAGAACCCCCAACTCTGGGAGGCAGAGCTGCGCCTAATGCTGGGGGGTGAGCAGCGAGACCCTGCGGCCCCAGGCACCCACCACTCGGGACTTCCGACAGCCTTATTCTGTGTCTGTCCGTCTGTCTGCCTGGCTGGTGGTCTGCTCCATGAGGGCCAGGACTGCCTGTCTCATTCACAGAGCCCCTGCTACGTAAGATTTCAAACATGAAGTGCGGGGTGGGGGGGGTGGGGAGGGCCTGGGCCCGTTCCTATAAGAGAAGAAAATGCTGGGGTTCAGGGAGATTGCATCTGGAGTGCCAGGGGCACCAGGAAAGGGCAGGGATGAGCAAAGGCCCATGGCACGGGCCCAGCTAATACACACCCAGTTTCTTCGCCAGTCCACCTGCTTATTAGCCAGCTATGTGACCTTAGGCAGATCATTCCGTGCCTCAGCTGGACTGTAAAATGGGGGTGGGATGGGGTAAAAATACCTGCCTTATTTTCAGTATAAAACTAAGACAATAGAGGTGAAAGTATGCTGGAAAGGATGAAAACTCTTCGAATCTGAGTCAGCGTGAGAAATTCTGTGAATAACAGCAATATTGAGAATGAGCTTTGCTGCTTGGGAAGGCTAGCAGCCAGAGGCCCGGGGCTCGTCGGGAGAGAGGAGGGCCGGCCCCCGGGCAGAAAAGCCGGAGGAAACGGAAGGTCCGACGGTTGGGCTCCGCGGCCTGCCCTACCCTGTCACCAGATCCTGCTCAGCCTGCTGGAGAGGCATGACCCTCCCCGTGTGCACCCCACAATTAGTGTCCCGGCCTTCACAAGGAAGCTAGGGACTAGGGGTGGGGGGGGCGAGTATGTGAGATGTGAGGGTAGTGGAGAGGAAGAAGGACCCGCTGCATCCTCTTCTTCCTCATGGAGCACGTGCGCGCGCGTGCACACACACACACACACACACACACACACACACACATTCCCTCTTCTGCTTTGCCTCTTTTCAGGTGAGAGAGGTATTTTTTAAAGGCCTCATCTTATACTTTCTTCTCTCAGCAGTCCCATGAGTTTCTCCACCCGTCACAGCTGCCCCGAAGCCGGGACACCAACTGGGAGCCCCCTGCACACAGCCTGGGCTGCTAGGACCCGAGAGGCTGTCTCCCAGCCACCCCATGCCTAGGCAGTCAGGGAACAGAAGGTGGTGTGGCTAAGAGGAAGAAGCCACCATGACCCGGAGCCTTTCCCTCCTTTCCAGCCCTGTTACCAGGGTCTCCAGAGCCCAGTCCGTGTCTCCCTGCCCGTCCTGGGCACTGTTTTCCTGGCCAAGCCTCTCCCAACAGGCTCAAAAGGTGTCGTGCCCAAGAGACGAGGCAGCTGGGAGGTTGCAGGGCCGTTCGGGGTGGAAGGGAGATTCACGCACTGCCCAGATTCCTTCGGGACATAGGTGTGACCCCAGAGAAGACAAGTAGAAATGCTGATGGCGGACCCGGCCACGCTGGCTTCCATTCTGTCTTTGCAGGGTTGGTCTCGCCCCTGGGTCTGAAAAGATGGCGAAGGGCCGTGACCGGCAGGCTGGTCTGGCTGCTGCCCAAACCCCATCAGACAATGAGTTCAGGAGGGAAGCGAGCCCCTGGGAGTCCTGACTCACCGAGGCTGGGTCCGCATGTCATGATTGCTCAGCTCTGGAAGCTTCCGTGCCCTGTAGGCCTGCATCTCCACCCACAGGCAAGGCAACTGGCTTGGTGGCCCTGCCATCTGCTCTACCCAGCCTCTCCCTGGAGGAGTGGGCTCTGCCCGACTTCAGTCCGTTGCTGCACACCCACCCCGTCAGGCCGAGGACACGGGATTGCCAAGGCTGTCTCCTCGGATCTTGAGGCGGAGCCACGGTTTGATTTGTTCCTCGCTTAGGGCTGGACTGAGACCACCACGCCCATCTTACAGATGGAGAAACGGAGGCAGAGAACTGTTCTGTACTTGCTCGGATTCACGCAGAAACCTGAGGTGTAATCCCAGCTGTGCCACCTCCTGTGAAGGGCTCTAACCCTCTCTGGAAGCAGTTTGCATGTGTGTCCATGACCCAGGGATAAGAGAGGTCTGGCAGTGCAGGGGTGAGGGGAGCAGGACTTGAGCAAGTACGGAGCCACACCAGCTCTCTCCTCTGCCTCTAGATATGGGGCCCAAGTCCTCCATATGCCCTAGGGCCCTGCTGCTCAGTACCTACTCTGGGGTCATCCCATGCCAAGAGGTCCTCCATCGGGCCAGACGGGGCACCTCCCCCACTGAGAGGAGGGGGGCCCTGGGGAGGAAGGGGGGCTGCTGCAGGGCAGGGGAGGGAAGGTCTGAATGCTGACGGAGCTTGCTGGGACTATTCTCATCCCTGATAAGAGCCTAGATTTCCTGGGAGCCTGCTATGGTTCAGAAAGGGATGGGCTCCCCTCCAAAGTCCCTGCCTCAGTGTTCTCTCTCCATCACCGGCCACTTCTCTGAGGCCCCCATTCGTTGTGAGGACCACCCAACAGGCTGAGACATGCTGCAGGCAGAGGACGGCAAGTGCAGCCAGGAGGCGAGGGTGGAGGAAGCTAGCCACAGCTGGGCTGTGACAGTGCTCTCAGGCCACACTGGGGAGCCAAGGGTTGCCCTGGCCGGCCACTGACAGGGGCTCCAGGCTCCAGCAGCCGCTCCGGCCCCTGTGGCCAAGGAGGTAGGTTTGGATGGCAGTCAGCCATCTTGGTGCCCTGCCTGGATCCCAGAGACCAGTGGGACTGCTCGTTAGCCTCTCCGGTCAGCTCTAGAGCGCAGCACCTCCTCCTCAGCTCTTGAGGTTGGAGGGTCTCAGCCTTCACTGCCACACCCCAAAAGGGCTGGCTTGGGAACAAAGCATCCGGGTTAATTTATGTTAACGGTAAGGCTCCTCAGGGACCATTGTGCCTGCCCCCTGCCCTAGGCACAGCCCTGGCCACACCCGGCTGTTTATCTCCTGTGCTCTGAGAAGAAAAGCAGGCCGGCTCCCCCGCCCCTCCCCAGGCGGCCACCCTGCCCCGCCACACACCCGCCACACAGATGTGACAGGCTCTCTCTGTCCACTGTGAAAACAAACCGCCTACAGACGGCCTGACAACAAAGCCACAAGACACAGAATCTGGGAAAAACCTGGTGCGGAGAGCTCTCTATTGAACAGAGTCCCAGCACCTGCTCTGCTCTCCCACCCACTCCAGGGCCTCTCTGCCCCCCATTCCTTGGCCTTGGGCCCCGGCTCATTCCATTCCGAGGTCCTCCTTGGCCGCCAGTCATCACGGGGGGACAGGCTGCCTCCACGCTGCCCGCTCCAGGGCCTTGAGTCCACTCCGCGGAGAGCCCTGCCCAGCTGTGGCCGGCCTGCGGGCCTCCTGGCCCCGGGCGCGCCCTGGCTTTCCTGACGGGAAGTGCCCGCTCGGGCCCCAGCCTCCTCACGGCTCCAGCTCCCGGGACAGGCGGGAGAGTTCCCGCTGGTTGTCGATGACCTTCAGCTGCTGGACATAAGCCCAGGTGCTGGCTGGACTCCGGGTGTTCAGCGACTGCTCGGAGCCTGCGGGGCGGGGGGGTGGGGGGGGAGTGGTCAGAGGGGTCACCCATGCCGCTTGGGAGTGGGGGTGGGGGAAAGTGGGGGGGAATCCATGCCACTTGGTAGAGCCCATCCCTTCCCCCTCAAGGAGCAAATCACCCTTGCTGCGCTCCACCCCCACCGGCCGCTTCCCACAGCCAATCCTGACGACTGTCCCCGCCCCCCAGTCAGGAGCAGAAGTGCGGTTAAGAGCTCAGACTCAGAAAGATATAGGTCCCCAAGGTTCTATCCAGCATAATACTCCTTTTACTAAATTCAAAAACAACTGAAACTAAAGAATATTTTGTCGGCAAAACATACATATGAAGCATTTTAAAGAGATGTGCGTGTGCACACGTGTGTATATACGTCTATATAAATGTATCTACATAAACACATTCTGGCGCACAGAAAGAGGAAGCGCTCTGTAGGGAGAGACAGCCCCTGCCAATGTGTTCACACTGGGCTTGGGCCCGCGGCGTTCATTATATTATCTCAATAAAATAAAGGGCCAATGATGACAGAGTTGTGAGAACCATGGATTACGATTGAGTCCCACTTCCTGCAGCTGAAGGCCAACTAAAAAAATCAGGTCCGGAGTCACTAACTGGGTGGCCTTGCACAAGGCGCTTCGGGCCTGTCGGTGCATCCGCCAGTTGGGATGACATCCTACCTACCTCAGAGACGCGGGGCGAAGACCTCCCGGCATCACCTACGTAAGGGCCCGTAACTGCCAGCCGTGGCTGACCCGGCAGCACCCAGCCCTGCCCCACTTACACGTGGATGTCCTCGCCGCCTGGCTGTCCTCGTGGAGGTGGGAGACGCGGCTTCTGAGCGGCGAGAGGGGCACTGCGTGGGGTGAGAGGCGGGGGTCAGGGAGACTGGGCCGAGCCGGAGCCTGAGAGGGGACGAGGCGGGGGCGGGGGCTCCTCGCGCGGGGACCAGCCCCCTCACCATTGCTGTGGCTTCGGCAGCGATGCAGCATCCTCGCAGCTCTGGCCATCATTCTCTGTGGGCAACGTGAAGACAGAAGACCAGGCTTGAGGGGCAGGACCCTGGCGCGGCCCGTGGGTCAGCTGGCAACCGAGCCCCCTCTGAGTGGGGGGCTCCTAGAGACTAGATGGGGCCAGGTCCGCTTTGCCCCAGCACATACAAAGGCCCCGCGGGGAGCAGGCCATGGGATCAGGAAGGGCTCAGAGCGGAAGAGGCCTGGAGGGCCCTGGTTGCAGGGCGAGGTAACTAAGGCTGTCCTCTCCACTACACAAGGGAGTGAACTGGGGGTTATTTCAAAAGAAGTAATCATATTTGTATTATTTTTTTGAAGTTTATTTATTTCTTTTGAGAGAGACAGAGACCACATGAGCAGGGGAGGGGCAGAGAGAGAGGGACTCCCAAGCAGGCTCTGCAGGGTTGGTTCGTGGGGCACGAACTCGCGAACCGTCAGATCATGCATGCCCTGAGCCGAAATCAAGAGTCGAACGCCTAACCAACGGAGCCACCCAGGCGCCCCCAGACTTGTATTATTGATAACAACTTTAGACTGTCTACCACCCCACCCCCACCCCCTTCCAAGGCCACGGTCATGTCCGCCAGCCCACTCTAGGGGCAGAGGCTGACCGTCCTTGAACTCACCATCTTCTCGAAGTTGATGAGATTCTCTACCAGCGTGTGGTTTCCCTCATGGATGAAGGTCATGTCTGCAAAGAGATGGGTTTTGCTTGAAGGTCCCCAAAGTCCTTCCCCTTCCCGCAGCCCGGGAAAGGCAAGGGGCCAATCATGAGAGCCCTGGGCCCCACGCTGCCCTCTTCCTCCGGTTCCCCTCTGGCCTCCTGGAGCGATTTCCTTGCATCGTATTGGAGGCCATCTGACGTCACCAGCACTTGTGTGCATGTCTCAACCCTGCTTCTAGCCTGGGAACTCCCACTTCATCTTTGTGCCCTGCAGTGCGTCGGCACCCCGAGGGCCGGATGGACATACGGGGAGGCGCAGGACCGGAAGGGCGGAGGCAGGAGGGCAGGCTCTGGTCCTCTTACCTTTGAGAAGAAGGGGCATGAAGGGGATGATGGGAGGGGAGAGCTTGGTGAGGGCCAGTCGGTAGACTCGGTGGTTCCATGAGGGGTCCTCGAGGGAAGAAGCCACCGTGAGTGAGGGAGGGCCCTGCTCAGCATGACCCGCCACACACCACGACAGGAGCAAACACCGTCCACTCGGAGCTCAGCTTCCCCGGGGTCCCAGGCCTCACCGAGGTGGGCTCTCCGCGGCAGGCGGGAGGACCCCTGCCGCACGATGGCCAGTCTGGGGGTGCGCGGCTTCCCGGCCTCTGGTTAGCCACTGCACCCTCCCCCCCCCCAAGCCAACTTCACGGCCATTAGTCTCAGGGGCTAGGGTTCAAAACTCTCCCTCTTTTCTGTCTCTGTCCCTCTCTAGTGAGTAAACTCCTTTGAACCTCTTGAGCCTGCAAAGTGAATTTTTCCCCCAAGAGCGCAGAGCCGGGCTGATAAAAGCACCTTTGTGCCAGTTCTCTCCTGAACACTCTCAAAACCTCTTAACCCCTCAACAATTTCCAGCAGGGAGAAGGGATGGGAGAGGCAGTCGCCTCCTCTACTCTTCCCTCGTCTTTGGCCTTATTTAGCCTACAGGCTCCTTGCATCTCCTGAGGGGCCACCGACGGGCCCTGGGGCACCGGGGGGTCTGGTGCCAGGACCTGCTTCCGGGATCCCGAGGCACGTCTGCCAGAGACCAGCGACCCCCTGATGTTCCCCTGGTGCATCAGAGCCCAAGGCCAGACCGCCCGTGTGCCCTGTCCTGGTCTTCATACAGGACGTCACAGCCACAGCCAATACTCCCCACGCCGAGGGACGGAATATACTGTGCACCCCCATCTTCATGCTAACACTCCCTCCTTTGGCTGGCTCCCCAGACTCTCAGCCCAGAGGGAATCAGGCTCTGACCCAGGGCTGGAAACCCTGCAAGTGACCAAAGACACGTAGAAGGGCAGCCGGGAAGCCCAGAATCAGGGTCTGGAAGGAGGCCCAGCACTCACCAGCAATCTCTCCAGGGCCGAGTACAGCTTCCGGACTTTGTGGGGCAGCCGCTGTGAAGGAGAGGCAGATAGAGCTGTTACTGCTCTGGGATGGGCACCCCAACCCCAACCAGGACACCCAGGATGGGCACAGCACCCCCCCCCGCCCCCCAGATCACACTACCTCCCAGGTGTGGGCCAGGCGGCTGATGGCCGAGTTACTGAGGCCAAACATGACGGCAAAGAAGGAATTGAGATTCTTTTGCTCCTTGAGGCTGTGAGTGGAAGACCCAGAGGTCCTCAGGGGAAGCGGCCACACCCACGGAGTTCCATACCCAGGCAACAGCTAGCCTGGGCCCCCACTGCCTCCGTGGGGGCTGGGGCTAGACGGGGTGGGGAGGCAGAGACTCTGGGAGACCCAGGCAAGCGAGGGTCTCCGACAGACCGACTTGGGACGGGGACGTGAGAGAAGGTGGCCTCAGGACTCTGCCACCCGCCCACTGGCCCCACAGGCACTCACTGGGCAGCCAGCTTGATGAACTTCCTGAGCAGCTGGGCCCGCAGGCCGGGTACGGGGCAGAGACACAGCTCGGTGGCCACCCAGTACTGGAGCTCGTTGAAGCGGCGCATGAATCGCTCCAGGTTGGCGGTGGTGACGTCCCGCAGGTGCTGGGGCCCCAGCACGTAGTGGATCAGCTCCACCTGGGTGGGGGGCAGCAGGGGCGATCAGCCCCCCCCTGGCGAGGCGCCCCTGCCGTCTGCGCTTCTCCCCTCCCTCTCTGCTCCTGCACCTGGTGGATACTGTTGAAGAGGTTCCAGTCGTGGTCCGTCAGCTGGCCCGCCAGGTCCTTGGCGCTCACCAGGTCCAGCCCCTCGGCAGAGCCCACAGACGGCCCCAGCTGCTCAGGGAGCGGGGTCTGCAGGTGGAAGAGAGCTCGGGAGGGGCGCCTGGGCAATCGGGGGACAGGCCAGAGTCGGGGGCGGAGACTCCGTGCCCGAGGCTGAAGGGGTGCTCCCAGGAATGGAAGGGCCCCCGAAGGACAGGGCTTCCCTGTGCCGGCCCCCCAGTGCTGAGACCCCCCTCCTTATACGGCTTCCATCTCCTGGGGGAACTCTTAAATGAGGGGCGGTCTTCTTTCTCCTTGAGAGCTCTTGACCAGCTCTCTCCCTTCCCCGGCGTCTGGAACCTTCCCATCAGTGGAGGACCCACCCCTTCCTCTTCTCCCCGAAGTCCAGCAGCAGCCAGAGCCAGGCCCCCCTCTCTCCTTTCTATGACCCTCCCCTGCCCCCACCTCTGCCACCCCTAAAACACAGCTCCTCCCTGGCACGCTGCCAGTTCCTACCAGCTCGTGCACTTCCTGTGGGTCGACAACAAAGAGCCGCTCGTTGAGCCCCAGGGATGTGGCCACGCCACGGGCATCTGGCTGTAGGCCAATGGCGTCTGCAAAGAAAGCAGAGAGCGGGCTGAGCGGGGGTGGGGCGCAGAGACAGAGGCCAGGGAGCAACCGGAGGCAGGGCGGAGGCCCCATTTGGGAGGCTGCGAGGCTCCTTCTGCCAGCAGCCGGGTTGGAGTCCAGGGCAGGTGCGCTAAACGCACAGGGGCAGGTGCCCACACGTCTACACCGCCCAGGTCAGCACACCCGAGGACGAGGAGACAGGCCGAGCTTGGGCAATATTGGAGTCTTCCTGAGCTTCCTCCCTTGTCAAATGGAGACAGCAAGACTTACCCTGACTAGTCACGAGTCTAATAAATTAATTTGTATAAGTAGCGGCCATAAGTATATGATGCATATAAAAAGCCCTTTGAAAACTGGAAGTGCCTTACAGAGGTCTTAGTATTGATTTTCATCACTTCTTACTGACTGAGACTGTGTTTTCAGTCACGTTCGAATCCCCAGTCTGTAGACCAGTAGCCGCCAAAGCAAGATATACAAGACCGTCCAGGTGTCCAAAAAAATATTAGCTCATATTTATTTTTCTCATCCGTTTTGCATTTTTATGTTGTGGGTAACTTTATAATTATAGGATGTTAGTGTAGGAGTGTATGCAAATGACTTACAAGCAAATATACACATAGCAGGGGGCTTGTAGTAAAAATACTAGTTACTGACATGGAAGTCCATCTAAACAACTTGAAGGTCAGTGCTCTCAACAGCTTCTGTCTCATAGTAGGGTGTCGATCAAGTCTTTGGGCAACTGTAATTCTCCAGAGGGCCACCAGAGGGCGGTGCTTCCCAGAACAGAGCACAGGCACCCAGTCTCCCCACTTCCTGAAAGGGGAGAAGGTTTTGCTTTTCTGGCCTCCCTCCTTGTCTTTAGTCTCTAGGTGCCCCTAATTCCTGTCTACCCTGGGTTTCAGCTGTCAACCCCAGGCTGTGTTCTTCACCCACCCGCCGTGGTTTCTGATGTCCCAGGTTCCCTGAAAGCAGGTCTAAATAATTCTCATGCTGCCCTGTTCTGAGCACTAACTTTGTGCCGCCCCATGCTAAGTGTTTTACACACATTATCTCATTTAATGGCCACAGCAGTCCTGTGTGATAGGTACAGTTTTAGTGCTTATGTGGCAGATGAGGAATCGGAGGCTTGGAGAGGTTAAGCATTCTGCTCATTCCGGATCACACGGCTAGCCAGCAGCGGGTCCTGGGATCCCAGCCCAGTCTGGGGGTCCTGTTTACGGTCCTCACCACCACGCTTCTCCATCTCACCTCCCACGGCGCCTCTAGCTCCTAACACATTGCTGGCCCATTAGCTGCCTCTCAAATACGTTTGCCGGCTGACAAAATGAATGAAGACTCCCTAGATTCAAAAGCCAGACACTCTGGTTTACTGTGTGGACTTGGGGAAATTGCCTAACCCCTCGAGCTTCGGTTTCCCTGTCTGCGGATAGGATGAAAGTGCCTATCTCATCAGGTTGTTACTCGGATTCAATGAATATATGAGCATGATAATAATAAAGCCGCTGTGTGAACTGCTGTGCCAGACACCAGTCTAAACCCTTAAACAGATGAGCCCATGCAGTCCTCACACTTCCTCTATGAAGCAGGCACTGTCATCGGCCCCATTTTCCAGATGCTAAAAAGAGCACAGAGAGATTAGACATCCTGCTCAAGGACACACAGACAGGGCTGGGCTCAAATGCGGACAGCAGGCTCCAGGCTCATGCTCTTAAGCACTACATGCAAATCACTTCGAAGACACATGATGAACCGCCCTTCAATGCTAACCGCCGTTAACATCGATGAAGACGATAAAAATGATGATCTTAATCGGGTGGGCAGGGAGGGAGACACAACTCACCGCCTGCAGAGTTGACCTTCACCAGCTCCTGCCCCTTGGTCCAGCCATCCTCCTGGGCCAACGCTGCCATCACCTCTCTCACCGAGGCCGTCACAGGCAGCTTCAGCGTCAGCACTGAGTGGTCTGGCCGGTAAATATCATAGGGGACTGGAGAGGAAGACGCGGCTGAGCTGCAGGGAGGGGCTTCTTGGTGCCCCTACCCAGAAGTCAGCGGGCAGTGACTGTGGCCGTGGGGGCGGGGGTCCCCGGGAAGCAGGATGGGCGACAAGAGGAAGCCTGGGTGGATTCGCCGCACGTGGTAGGTAGGGAGGCCCTGAGCTGCGGAGGGAGGCACAGGGGCACAGAGACCCCGAGGAGCCCAGCGTGCCCTCCTTGGCCAGGCACACTAAGGTCAAGGGTGACGACAGCACGGTGCAGGCTATGCCCTGGCTGGCTGGGACCACCAACCTTTGTCCCCAACTCGAATGGCACAGTTGCTGCTGGGGAGGGGCTGGTCCTGGCCGGGGAGCCAAACAGGCACGTTCCTGGCCTAAGAGGGAGAGAAAGTAAGGCCCGGAAGGACACAGAGGAGAGCACGCAGAGCCAGAGAGAGGCCTCCGTCACCGGGAGCATGGGGCCCACGCAGCACGCACACCCCCAGCGGGCTCTGCTGGCTGCAGGCACCTGACACCCCAAGGCTCCATGAGAAGAGACAGAGCAAGGCCACACACAGGCCGGCGCCCCAGTATATCTGTGTCGCCCCCTTCGCCAAACAGACCCGGAGCGGTTCTAAGAGGAGCACAGCTCAGCTGCCGGCCCTGGTTTTCTCTTCCTTTTCCTCCTTTGGCTCCCATTTGCTAGTTCGCTATTTGCTACACACCAGGCTAAGTACAGGCTTCTTCTAAGTATCTAAATATTCATGATAGCCCTTTGACGAAAATATTATCATTATTATTCCCATTGTATAGATGAGATAAATGAGGCTCAGAGAGGTTAGTAACATGCCTGAGGCCACACAGCTGTACGTGACACAGCTGGAACAGTAACCTGCTCCTTCCTCCCTCCCTGTGTCCTTACCCACCGACACTCTACTGCCCTGTGTCACCTGCCCTGTCCAGGCCCCACAGCCCTTCTTCCCTGGGCCCCAACACTGGGCAGATGGGGCAGCCCTGCTTGGCAAAGGCCTCTGTAATGCAATTCCTCTGCCCACCCGACTGTTCTTCCAACGCCTGTACCAACTCCTCCTTCTCCTGCTGCTCTGCAGGCAGCAGACCTTCCAAGTTCAGACCGCGGCCCCGTGGCCCCACGGCCCGGCCCGGCCCATGCCTAGATTTCCCAGTGTCAGAGCTCTGCTCCGAGCTCCACAAAGTCTCACGCCACCTGCACGGGGGCGACGCGGCCCCGCCTCCAGCACCGTGCTCTCTTCCAAGCCCTGTTCTCAGGCACCTCCTGGATCCTTCCCCAGCTGGGCTCCAACCCCCCAAACTCAGCACCTCCCTCAGACCCCTCACCCTGCCTCCCAGCCATTCTCCTGGGCTTGGGCTCCTATGACCCCCGCCAACCCTCCCCCCTACCCCCCACCCCCCCGGCTTCCCCACAGCTCTTCATCTTTCTGGAGGTTCCTCTATGCCCCTCCTCCCAGCCCGGGCCAACCTCCTGCTCCACCTGGGCAGTGGCCTCCCTCCTTATGTGTTACAATGGCCCTACTATTCTCTACCCTCGGCCCTCCCTCGGGTGCCTCTGCCCTCCCCCTCCAATCTGCCTGACCTGAGCCAGACTAAGCTTCCTAACGCAGCTTCAAGGCCATCATTGTCTGCTGGATAAAGCACGGGCTCCTTAGCTGACCTACTCAAAACACGCATCCAACCTTGTCAATCCGTGGCTCCAACACCTCCAATGCTCGCATTGTTTGGAGGACAAGCACCAAACCCCTTACCATGGCCCACGGGGCCCTGCGTGCTGTGGCCCCTGCACGCCTCCCCAGTCTCCTCCGGGGGCTCCCTCTCACACTCCCTCCTGCAGGGTCCCTAACAGGTGGACTCC
Organism: Paguma larvata; assembly: GCA_030068075.1. Lineage (NCBI taxonomy): Eukaryota > Metazoa > Chordata > Mammalia > Carnivora > Viverridae > Paguma > Paguma larvata. Next base: position 65,819,967 of record CM057828.1, on the reverse strand, counting down.
CTTCCCCTTGAGCCTGACCGCAGTCCTCTCCTGCCTTGATCCTCACACCCGGAGCTCTCGGCTCCTGTGGTCACCTTCCCTGATCCTGACCCCAAGTCAGCCCTTCCCTTCTCTCTTTGCAGACCCCCTCCTTTTCCGTCCTGCATCATGACGCTGCTCAGCAGCTCTGTCCCTCACTTGACTGTGAGCCCCGCGAGGCCAGGGGCGGCTCTCCCCTCCTACCGCATCCTCAGCACCCAGCACAGTGCCCGGCCCGCGGGGGCGTCAGCCTCAAGCCAGGCAGTGTGGGAGCCCTGGGCAGACAGAGGTCCCGGCCCCTCCCTCATTCTAGCGGGATGTGACAGACACTAACTGACAATAAGCAAGTAGACAAGAAACAAAACAACTCCACATGGTCCTAATGCTTTGAAGAGAATCAGAGAAGACACCTTGGAGGAAGTGGGGAGGGGGGTGGGGCGTGGGAAATGCTATGGATAGGGAGATGGGAGGGGGGGGGCCTCTCTGAGAACCAACATTTTGGCTGAGATTAGAAAGATAAGAAGGAGGAGCACCTGGGTGGCTCAGTCGGTTAAGCGTCCGACTTCGGCTCAGATCATGATCTCACAGCTTGTGAGTTCGAGCCCCGAGTCGGGCTCTGTGCTGACAGCCTGGAGCCTGCTTCAGATTTTGTGTCTCCCTCTCTCTCTGCCCTCTCCCACTCACTCTCTCTCTCTCTCTCTCAAAAATAAATAAACATTAAAAAAAAAAATGGAGAAAGAAAGTTCCAGACCTGAGGTGGGAACAAGCGTTGCCTACAGAAGAGAAGGAGCCTGTGAGAGTGCCGGCGGGAGGAGTGGGGTGGGGACAGGCGGCTGGGCACAGACGCCTGGTGTTATTCCCAGCGCAGCATTCCCCCCGCCCAGCCCCATCCTACCTGTCCAGTCTTTGTCTCCTAGCACTCCTCAGGAAGTCTCGGCTCCTGCCACCTGTTCTCATTCCCCTTTGCTCCCTGGGGGCCCCTGCCGGCAACGGCACTGGCGGCCTCTGGCTCCCAGAATGCTGGCCACCGGGAACCCCTGGGCTTCAGAGGCCGCCTTCAGGCACCATCCCTCACCTCCCGGGGAACTGCTAACAGGCTCTGTGAACACAGATTCCTTCCCAAATGCAACAGAAGCCCCTTGGGGTGAGGTAGGGGCGGAGAGGTGACCTGGGACCTCTGTGTCTCCCACTAGGCCAGCTCCCAGTGCCACACATAGCTCGCTCATGCTAAGTGAACACCTATCCCAGCCCCGGGGGTGTGTCTGTGCTTGGGGATCCCTCCCAGGCGGAGGCCCTGGGTTGGGGGGAGGGGCTGAGGAGGGGCCGTGTGGTCCCGAGGCGGGCAGAGAGAAGAAGCTGGGGCCGGACAGAGAGGCGAGAGGAGCCAGTTGGTGCAGACACCTTCATCTGAGGAGACGCATTCCCACAGCCATTTTCCAACCTGGGGAGCAAGTGAGGAGGGAAGGGAGATGAGACCAGCGGCCAGCAGCTGCGGGCAGGGCGGGACAGGGCAGGGGCGGGGAGGGCCAGCTCCGGATCCCACCCACCCACCCTCCTCGGAGGCTTGGAGCTTTGCAGACTCAGTGAGTACTAGCTAGAGAGGGGCAAAGCTGGGGCTTGCAACCCCGAGCTGCGCTCTGTGATTTTCCCAGGCTGGCAGGGGAAGGAAAGAGAGTTCAAGGAAGTAATGCGCCCCAGGTGTCAGACGGGGCAGGTGCCATCGCAGGCGAGCCCTCCCTGAACCCCGCCTGCCCCCATGGGGATGTCCGGGAGGGCCAAGATAAGCTCTAGGAAGTGCACCGGGCGGGGCGGCAGGAACTAGCACTGAGGATGCTGGGTGACAAATACGTGCAGAATGGAGGAAGTGAGGACAGCAGGTGTGCTCGGGATTCGGGAGTGACCCGTGAGTGACTGAGTGATGCAAGAGAATGCAGGAGCATGACGGGAGGGTGGACAGCAAGGGGACCGGTAAGAACGGCTCGCCGAATGAGCAGGACTAGACAAGTGAGCAACCACAGCCAACACTCGTGGAGCACGCGGCGCATGCGAGGCGCTGCTCACGGTGCCATGACGTTCCATCCTCCTGGGACGGGAACGCTCCCGGTTTTCCAGACCAGAGCCCCAAGCCCTGAGAGGGAGGAACGTGCCCAGGGCAGCACAGCCACAGGCGAGGCAGCTTGGATTTAAAGCCGCACGTTGGACTCCAGAGGCGATGTCCTCAGTCCCCGATGCGTTGCCTGTCATGCATACGGCAAGTTAACTTGGAGCCAAAGCATTACCTGTGGTGTCTCCGCCTCTCTGGCCACTGCTCCCGCAGCAGGATGCAAAGCCGGGCGTCTCTGCTCACCAGGTCTGAGAGTTTCTGGGAGGAGCCAAGATTCATCAACACAGAGGGCGCTGGGTCTACGCTGGCAGCCCAGTCCAGCCCTGCCTCGCTCCCAGGTACCTGGAGAAAGCTGGTGGCCACGGGGTCGGCTTGGAGCGTGGGACCGTACAGCGCCACCCACTGGCTGACCAGCCGCAGGACTTGCTGCCTTTTGTTGCAGATGTAGGTGCTGTGCTCCTGCTCACCTCCTCCCGAGGGCTCCGCGTGGAAGGTGGCCACCAGTCAAGGGAACCACAACGTCCAACCGGGCCACCCACCGCACCGTAGGCAGAGGAGGGGCAAGGATGCCCGGGGCCCACTGACGAGCTGGCCTTGGCATGAGGCTGGGACTTCAGAGGGTTCGGCACAGCCCTGCTGGGAGGGATTCCTTGTCCCTGCTCCATACAACATCCCCGTCACCCTGGGGCTGGAAGGATATTGGTGCAGGAGGGCAGCACAAAGCTGGGCGCTGGGCATGAAGACACTGTGGGTCAGGAGGAAGTCACTGAGAAATGTCTCTGTAGGGCAGGGACAAGGGGACAGGAGGAGGCTTCAGAGATTAAGTCTCCTGAGCACAGATACATGCATAGCTGGAGTGTCCCTTCTCCCCGTCCCGTAATGGGCGGTGTGCCAGCAATGCCCACCCCCTGTGACAGCTCTCCCCACCCAAGCCAAGAGCACAGGAACAAGTACTTCCTGCCGACCTGACCGAATGCACCACCCCAGCTCCCAGTGAGGGGACTGCCTGGGCCTCTCCCAGACTATGCTGCCCACCCGGTGAGTCACACAGCAGGCAGGCTATCTCTTGCCCCTACCTGTTGGGTCATGAGCACTGGAATCAGGCCGCATGGCCTCCAACAGCAGTTCTAGGATCTTCTCTGGGGTGCCAGACATCACCGTATACCTAGCAGAAACAGCCAGTCCATAGCACATGCGCCGCCACTCCCCACTCCCACGTCTGGGACAGACATCGACAATCAATCACATCATATCGCTCTTCCCTGTTTGCCAGTCTGTCCCACCTTGAGGTTGGAGGGAAAGCTGGCTCTGGCGGGGGGGGGGGGGGGTGGGGTGCATCTTATCCCCGGACACCCCTTCCCCCATCCAGGAGGCCAGCAGGCAGGGGTCGGACATGGGGGAAGGGAGCAAAGCCTGGGAAACGGAAGGAGAGAAGGTGGGCAAGAGAGAAGGGGTGCAGAAGGAGCGTGGCGGGTGTGTTACCGGTTCCTGCCTGGGGTTGGGGGGCGAGAAGGGCCAGCGCCCTGAGAGGCTCTCTCCAGCACCAAAACCACTTTGCCGTGCTCTTCTAGCCTCATGGTCTTTGCTTCCACATCCTGGACAACAGGCCACACCCAGTGCTCAGCATGCACCACGGCTCCTTGCCCTCAATCTAGGGCATCTCCCTCCATGCCAGACCCACAAGGCTCTCACAAAGACATTCAGCCCTTCTCCCACCCCATTCCATGCCCATGACCTTGGATCTGCCCTACCAGTCCCGTCTATCACGCAGCCTGAGCCCCTCCTCTACCCAGCCCTTGCTGGCCTCCCCCCTCCATTACACCGCCTCACGTCACACCCCAGTCCCCTACCCCTCTGTGACCCCTGCCCCCACGGTCTCCCATGCTGAGCTGGAGTTGTTGGGTTTCGCTGAACCTCTTCAGTGTGCTATAGACCTCCTCACATGGCCGTGCTCCAGCCATCACCTCCAAGTTCCCCCATCTCCTACCTCTCCCTGCTCCTTACAGGCCCTCTCTGGTCCATGCCCCTTACCTTACCCCCTACCGCTTCTCCAGAGACCTGTCCCTGCCATGTCCCCTGCCCTCCCCACCCCCCGGTAATGGCACCTTGATGATACGGTTGAAGTCCTGCTTATCCACACGGAGAAAATGACAATTATCTTCTCGCAGGATGATGGTGGCTGCCCGGGGTGCGTCGTTCACCAGAGCCAGCTGTCCAAAGTCGTCTCCCTCGTGCAGTGTGGTCACCAGCCCCTGCAGCCAGGTCTCAGTCATAGCCCGGCCAGGCCCCCCAACACTCATCAGAACAGATGTGTGGTGGGAGAACCCCAAGGCAGAAGGAAAGCTAGGAGATTGGCACCCTCGGGTCCATTGAAGGTACTGCCCATGAGGACTTGGACCAGGGAAGCCGGTACAACCCAGGGGCTGGGGAGACAGGAAGAACTCACTTTGCCATGGGTCACCACGTTGACAGATCCCTTCCAGATAATGTACCACGAGGTGCCCTTGTCTCCCTGGCTGAACACTGAGAGAAGCACCGATCAGACACTCCTGTGTGCACCCCCCCCCCACTTCTCCATGGCCGCTGCCACGTCCGAGTCCCGCGGCCCAGCTTCCTGCCCCTGTCCGACTTACACACGGTCCCTGCTCTGCTGTGTGGTTCAAAGAGCAGAACTGCCGCTAATTCCCGCTTCACCTGCGAGGTGGGGAGAGGAGGCTCAGTGGGGTGAGTCCAGGGTAAGAGGGGGAGGTGAGGTCCAAAGACACAAGTGCTCGGGGGCAGAGACGCGGCTAGGTCAGGCGCCTGGGATTCAGCAGGATACAGCGCAAGGGGAGGAAGTGAGCTAAGAGGACAAGGATGCTGGGAACGGGAAATTAGATGGAAATTTCCCAGCCATGGCACAAGGCGAGGGAAGTGTCTTCTGGCCCAGCAGTGGGGCCTCCGGGGTTCACAGGGAGGGGTGTCCCGGGGAAGGTGTGGGGGCAGGCAGACTGACCGAGTTGGAGAGGTGGGCCACGGCCTTGATATGCAGCAGCTCCTCAAAGATGAGGTCCAGCTCCTCGTCTGTGCGCTGCCCCGGGCTGTGGGCACGGGGGGGCCGGGAGGCACACGGTGTACTGTGGGTCTAAGGGCACGGGAGCCGCTTCCCCTCCCCCCCACCCCGTGCTCGGGCCCGAGGCCCGCCGGATGGTTACTGGTAACAGGCCAGCCACCGCCGAGTGCACACCGTGTGCCAGACAAGGGCTAAGCGCTTCACTCGCGTTATGTCTGCCCTCATGACACCCCACGATGTGGGCATCGCTATCCTCCTTTGGCAGAAGAGGAAGCTGGCATGGAGAGGCCCAAGGCCACCCAGCTAGTAGCCGCTGGAACTGGAATTTGAACCCAAACTTGCCTGCAGACTCCAAAGCCCGCCCTCTCTCAGCCACGGCTGCACCTGAGCGGACAGGTCTTTGGAGGCCCTGTGCCCCCCGCCCACAGTTACCGAGGAAGAAGTGGGTTCAGAGGTGGAGAAGGAAGAGTCCAGATCACACAGCGAGGAGTAAAGGAAACTCTCAGCGAAGAAACTGGGAAACTACAGAGTCTGAGAGCCACGTGAGGCCCGGAATTGCGGGGTGCAGGGCATCCGACTCACGGCTTTCGAAGCGCCACAGTGAGCAGGGCATCGGGCCCCCGCTGGGAGAGCAGGGCCATAGCCTCCACCAGCTCCTCCTCCAGCTCATGGACTCCCACGGGCTCTGGCTCCGGCCCGGGGAAGCGGTAGAATTGGGTATCTCGGTCCTGGAAGGTCCAGTCGTGTTTCACTGCAGGGCAGAGGCCCAGGTGAGAGCGAGGAGAGGAAATTGAGGCCGCATGGGTACAAAGCCCCCTTTGCAATGTCCACGTCCTCCTCACCCCCGACGCCTGCTTCCCAGGACTGGCCGGCCCGGGGGACCCCACCCTGGGCTCGGGCTCACCATGGCAAAGGGCACCTTCATCCAGCAGCACCTGGCAGATTCCAACAGCTTGGCTCCGGGAATGAACCCCTAGGTTCAAGGCCAAGATCCCATCCACCAGCTCCCGGCCGGAGCAGCACTGCCTACAAGAGGTGAGGGGACAGGGAAGAGGAGGGAGAATTGAGTGGCAGGAGGGTGGGGGGCAGAAGGAAGACTTCCTGTCTGAAAGGTGCCTTCCCTCTGCGCTGACAGCGAGGAGCCTGCTTGGGATTTTCTCTCTCCCGCTCTCTCTGCCCCTCCCTTGCTTGTACACGTGCTCTCTCTCTCTCTCTCTCTCAAAATAAATAAACTTTGAAAAAAAATTAAAAAAAGAAAAAAGTGCCTTCCTAGGCTAGAAGCAGGTCTCGGCCCAGATGCCCAAGGTAGAGCAAAAGGGAGGGAGAATGGGGGCGGGCAAGGAGGTGGCTCAGGCCTCTACTCACCGATAGAGCCGAAGGTGGTATTTCCGGTCTCGGATAAGGGTCGGGCAGGTGGCCAGGAGATGTCGATGCAGCTGCTTCCCAGCCCTGAGCACCCGCTCCGTGGAGGCCTAGGACGGAGAGCAGCACAGCAGACTCAGGCCCTGACCCCCTGGCTGTGCTGTACCCTCTCGGCTCCACCCCTCCCGGCTGGTACCTGCTCCAGGCTCACGCTGAAATCCAGGGACTCCTCACTGTCCGTGAGTGGCGTCTAAGGGCAGGGGAGGGAGGAGGGAGGGGGTCTGCAGGTTAGTGCCAGGCCTTCAAATCCAGCTCGGAGACCTCAGCCCTCCCCCGTCCCTCTCAGCCCTTGCCCAGTCCCCACCTCCAAACACAGGCATCTTGCTACTCAGTCAACAAATAAACTAGCTCTCCCTGACCACCCCTGTATGCTAGGCACCCACCTCTTTCCACCCTATCACCAGAACGTTGCCTTCTTTCTAGACACAAGTACTGCACCCCCACGGGTGAGCTCCCCATTCTGCTGACCCAGGGCCCAGGTGTGCCCAGGCTCCCCCAGAAACCACACCCATGCAGGAGACAGAGCTAGAACTCTGCATGAGCGTGGGAGGTAAGGAAGGCCCACGGTAGGCCAGGAAGTGATCGGCTTGGGAGGGAGGCCTCGAACACTTGCTCCTGGGCCAGAGTCACAAAGCCTGATCCCGAGCTGGGCTTTGTCCCCAACCACAAGACCCTGAGCCTCCCGGATTCAAATCCCTACTCCTCCGTTTATGAGCAGTGTGATCCCGAATATATGGTTTAACTTCTCCCTGCCTCGGTTTCCTGGTCTATAAACTCTATGAAACACTCGTAATACCAACACAGGGGCTTTGGGAAGGGTTACGCGAGTGACTCGTACTGAATGTTTCAGGCACCGCCTGGCGTAGAGTTGTAGGTACATGTTAGCTATTATTACTCATGTGTGAAGCAGAGGGCGGGCTGCTTGCGGGAAAGCCCTGTCCTCTCTGAGATGCTGCAGTTAGTCCACGACGCTGCAAGAGTGGGAAAGTCTTGGCGGCGCCCAGGACTGGCCCCAGAAGATGGGATTTGTGTGGAAACACTGGGTGACAAGGCTCCTGTGCCCCTGGTACCAACCGAGCCATCCAGGACTCCCCACCCCCACCCGGGGCCCAGATGCCCCGGGATGTCAGGCACGGAAGCCCCTTAGGAGCCTTCTTTTTCCGCCACCTGAAAACTGGAATTTGTGGACATCTCTGGACAGGATGCCCTACCCTCTACGAGCCCTCCCAAAGGCATGGCACCTTGCAGTTTACAGAGTACGTCTCCCTCCGTGATTTCCTCTGATTCTGCACAGAATAGGACCAGAGATAAAGTAGGCAGAACGGGGACTGTCTGTCCTCTCTGACTTAGGAATCAGAAGTCTCGGGGTAAAGAGCCCGTGTAACGCGGTCACACGTACTTGGGACAGCCAGGCAGCCCTGCGTAAACTCCAGAAGTGCTCACATTCTTGGCCTCACCGCAGCCACCGCACCTGCCTGGTTCCTTCCCTTCCCCCTTCTCTCTCCTGCTTTCCCCTACACTCCGGCCCCTGAAAAGGTCCTGGCCGGGAAGCTGGGGTGCAAACCAGGCTTGGGGGCAGAACCCCTCCCCCGGTCTTGGCATCCTCCTCCCACTGTGTGCCAGGCAGAGACCTGAGGTCTGGCACGCACGGGCGCCTGGCCCGGGGCTGGGAGGAAGTCGCTAGGTGTCCCAAGGGTATCCCTGCCCGGGTCATGGGGCCCAGCCTGGTGCCAGACACAGAGCCCTGGAGACTTAGCGACAGGAAATGAGGAGGAGGAGGAGCAGGAGGAGGAGGAGCAGGAGCCGAGGAAGGAGGAAGGGCAGGAATGCTACCCAGCCAGCCCCCTGTGTCGGAACAAACAGTGCCGAGCACTAATGACTTGTTGTTCATGTCAAAAGGCCCAGGCGGCCCCGGTCCCTGCCCCAACTCTCTGGTGCCCGCGACCCAGGCTCCTGCATATGCTCCCTTCCTGGTATTATTCTGACCCTGGAGGGCATGTCGGGAGGGGAGGTGCCAGCTCACGGGGCGAGACTGGGCACAACCCAGACCCCAGATCTCCAGGCCTTGTTGAAACCGCTTCCTGCCCTGCCCCAGGGAAGAAGCAGGAGGGTCAGAAGAAGGGGGCTTTGGCCCATCAGAGCTGAGGAAGTTTCCTGAAGGCATCCCTCTGAATTTGCCAAGGAAAGCAGGAGCCTGGAACGATGAAGTAACTTACCCAGAGTCACACAACTACTCAGAAATTCAAGACCCTACTGAATAACAGTGGCCCTGGAAGAGGGTGTTTGTCTCCTATTTCCCAGCTAGACAGAAGGAGGCTCCGAGGTTATATAACCTGTCCTGAGAGTGGGTGAATAGGGGCACCAGGATTTACGCCGTGCCTTCTGATTCCAGAGCACAGTTCACCATCTCCCAGGCACCTCCACCGCCTCGTGTTTGTCCCACTTCACGCTGTGGAAGCGTACATTCTGCCTTCGGGAATGTTCCATGGGCAAGTAAGTTTGCCGAGACGGGCATTAAACAAAGTTCCATGGGTTTGTTATTATAGTCCCTCTGGGTCCCTACCACGTCCACATGCTCTGGGAGCCTCCTAGGCTGGGGGTGGGGGGACTATTCAGGATATGGTCAAGGGCGTGGGCTTGCGATCCATGTGCCGGGTCAAATCTCAGTTCCCCATTACCAGCTAGTAGTGTGACCCTGGCTGCTCGTTAACCTCTCTGCTTCAGTCTCCTCACCTGTAAAATGGGGTTAATGATAATAGTACACATCTCACAGGTAATTATGAGGATCAAAATGAGTTAATAACATAAAGCATTCGAAGCGATGCTTGGCTTGTGGTAACCGCTTAGTAAATGTGAAGCAACTTGATTAAACTTCATTATTTTATGACGGTGCCTATTACCTGGACACAATGCAAGAAATGTTGTACCTTGGCTGACCCTGTCTCTGATCTGATAACCCTGAGTGAGAACCTTAGAGTTCTCAGTTGGAAAGAAGTGGCTGGTATGGTTAGGGGGGAAGGCCCTTGCCCACCGCCTCCCCTCCTGCCCGGACAGGAAGGACGCAGGGTAGGAGAGGAGGGGGTAGCTGGCTTCCCTGCACCAGCGCCATAGCCTGCCGCTCCCTCCCTGTCACTCAGTGTCAGAGCTGCCACACTGAAGGGGCAGGCACAGCGCCAGAGAGCCTCGTGGGGACCTGTCAGACCAGTTCCCTTAGGCCACGGCTAGGGTCTCAGGCCAGGGCTGTGTGCGGTGGGACAGGGAAAGGACGGGAGGGGAACGGTGATGCTTCGGGGTGTCAGTGTGACCATTTACAGCAAAAGAAAGTGCACCATGAGCTCACTCTCTAACTTCACAGCCAGATCAGCTGGGACAGAAGCCCAACTCTGTCTCTTAGCAGACGCATAACCCTAGACCTGTCACTTAGCCACTCTGTGCCTCTGTTCTCTCATCTATAAAAGGAGATGATGACATTAGTATCTGTCTCACGGGGCTGTTGTCAGATTATTTGAGGTGCAAAAGGTAAAGCTCTCACAACGCTGCCTGGGACACGAGTGTTACATAACTATAGCTACTACCATTGTTTGAACATGCTTGGATGAAAGCATGTTTTCGGAGTTAGAGAATCCAGCCACCTCCCCCAAACGATCACTCGAAGGGAAACCTCCCAGGCTTCTCTGAGCTTCTGGGACCCACCAGAGGTCATCCCGACCTTGCCCCTGCCTCTAAGGTAAATTGACCCCGCTCTGGCTCCCAGACATCGGACAAGATCTCGTCTCCCTCTCATGCTTCCCAAAGGAGACCTTCTCCCATCCCATTCCAGTGTCGCTTTCGCCATCAGTGGAAGTCCTTCCTGTGTCTAACCTCGTCCTGCCGTAACCTGCTTTCATTTTCTCTTCTCCTGATCTAGTAGCGACAGAAAGTACTCTCTTCAGACCTTAGGAGCCTGATGGGTTTACCCCTGGTTTTCTTTCTTTTTTTTTTTTTTAATTTTTTTTTTTAACGTTTATTTACTTTCGAGAGACAGAGTGTGAGCAGGGGAAGGGCAGAGAGAGAGAGGGGCAGACACAGAATCTGAAGCAGGTTCCAGGCTCTGGGCCATCAGCACAGAGCCCGATGCAGGGCTTGAACTCACAGACCGTGAGATCATGACCTGAGCTGAAGTCGGCCACTTAACCGACTGAGCCACCCAGGCGCCTCTACCCCTGGTTTTCTAAAAGGCAGGCATGGCCTGAATAACTCCCAGCACTGTTCTCCTAGGTTCTACCCCTTAACAACATCCACCCTCTACCCTACATGGGCACACTCCCCGACAAGCCCTTCCCTCAGGTGAGCCCCTCCTAGGCCAAAGACTTCATCTTACAGGTGAGTGGAGCAACTGCACTGGTACCCAGAACCTCTTAAACACAGCCGCACTGGACTCACCCATTCCCCAGAGATGGTCAGCAGGGCAGGGTGTGGCCCGTGCCTCAGCCCCTAAAAATCTAAGTTCCCTTTAATCACCAATTCCCACCTACACCCACCCCTCCCCACCACCACACACACACACCTGGCTAGAGAGAGGCTGTGTTTCTGTGACTTTCACTCCACTGACACCCCAGCAACGCTCACACCACCCTTCTGGCTTCCCCAGGCACCCCAGCTCTTCCATTCTGGGGGCCGAGGGAGTCAGGAGACAGCCTGGCGGCCTCGTCCACCCCTTCCCAGACTTTGGGTCCCAGAGGATTCTCCAGCGACCTCACTGTCCTGGCACCTGACCTTTCCCCCACTCACCATCTTGCCTCTACACGCTGGGAAGGGGACAGGAAATGCACAAGTAATTATAGCCTGAGAGGGAAGGAGGGAGGGAGGGTTCCAGCCCACAGGCTCCAAGCCGTGGCTACTACCAGTGACTGGGAGGGGTGGGGGCGACAGCTTAGCCCAGCAGGGGCCAGCTCCCCTGCTCCCTCCAGAGCCCCATCTTGAGCAGAACCCAGGCCCAAGATGCCCGATCAGGAAGACCCAGGAGGGAGTGGGGGAGGGGTTGGGGGGAGAGCTAGGGACACCTAGATTAGCCTCTCAATTCCGATGTGGAGGAGGGGCCCATCACCTCGGCAGACCTCATTTTTCTCACTCAGCCTCCTCAGCTTCTCCACTGATTTGGATCCTGCAACCATATTCCTGTCCCCCACGCCGCCCCCCTACCGCTCTTCCCCCTCCTGCCCTCTCCTTTATTCTTGCAGCTCCAGGATGTTCTTCACTGGCAAAGGGAGACTCGAGCTCCAGTCTCCAAACTTCTCAGAATCCTCCCCCGAGCCCCCCAAAGCCAGATGCCAAGCCGTGTTCACATGACCACCTCGCCCCGAGATCACGAATTGGCGCAGTTCGGTTGGTCACTAAGGGAGAATGTTGCCACGGTGATACACCAAGAGCGGTAACCAAGCTTACCTCGCCTCCCACCTTGACCCGGCCCCCAGCGTTTCACACATGCCTCCCACCACCACCTGGAGAGCACACAGGCACCCAACCCAGGGCACACAGAGGGGACAGATAAATGACAAATCCCTTTCCCTTCCCCCAGGCCAGAGTGGGAAGACGCGAGTACCGCATGCACACAGAGGCACCCGGTGCAGCTGTGTGAGCCACCCACACGCACAGCAGCCTAGCTGCTTGACCCGCTGTCCACCCCAGCGGTAGCCCCCCCACCCCCAGTCCAGGGCTCTTTCTCCCAGTCCAGGCCTTCCCCCGGTTCCTTGGTGCCTGGCCCTGGCCCGGGGCAGACGACGGGCACTTACCCAGCGGAGCCCCTGGATGCAGCTGGGGCGCTGGTGCTCAAGCAGCAGCTGGTAAGAGCAGCTCCGGGGCCGGTGCATCCTCTTCAGCACCATGTTGAGCAGGGTCCCCTCCGGCACCACGTCCGGGAGGCCTCCCACCTGCGATGCTCCTAGAGCTGGGCTGTCCTCCACGGCCAGGCCCACCTGCCAGCGGCTCTCACCTGGCCAGCCCACCTGTGACGCAGGGAGGAAGGCAGAGAGCCATGGGGCTAGGGCCGGGACTGGGGCAGCTGGACCAGGGCACAACTGCCCCAGGCAGAACCACTTCCTCTGAGTCCTCTGGACTGGTCAGGCGGAGGTGCTGCAACCCTGCCAGGAGCCGGGGGAGGGACAGGAAGACCTTCACTGGGGCCTGCCGGTCTGGCGCACTTAGGGGTCTCCAGCTGGTGGACCGGAGATCGGGCCTTTCTTCCCGGTCCTCTTTGGACTTCTGCCCCACCCCACTGCCCGTGTCCCTGGAGGGATCTCCACCACCTCCCAGTAAGAGGCTACCGGCTCCCTGGGTCCCCCAGAAATGCAGCTTCAGCTCAAACCCTTCTTCTCCCCTTCTCCTTCACCCCTGACCAGCCCTGTCTCTCCCACCCAAACACCCCACCCACCATTTCAGCTTCCTCTCCTGCTCCTGCTCCCTCCCACCCTGACCCCACTTACGCACCTTCATGGTCCTTCTCAAGCTTGCACAGCCCTGCAGGCTCTAGCAAAAGGTTGGGGGGGGGAACCCTCAGCGAGACCCCGACTGCTCCTGGAGGGGTGTGGGCTGTAAGCCCCAGGTGAAGCCAACAGGGCCAATTCCTAGCTGGACTGGCTGCCAGGGCGACAGGCTGGGTGTAGAGACTCCTTTTGGGTGGGATGAGGGCAGGGGGCGTGGGGGGGAGTCCCCCCCCACCAGCGGCAAGGAGCCCCAAGCCTCCGCCTCCGTCCCAGACGAATGAGCCAGCTGGCACCGGGCGCCGAAGCGAGGCTGCAGCTGGCACTGGTCCGGGCGGGAGCTGTCACACCCCCTGCGCCGCCCGCCCCCTTCCCCTCCGCGGGACAGGCCGGGAGGGCGGGGAGGAGGCGCCGGGCCTCACCGAGGGGGAGGGCACAGGGAAGGGGGCGGGCTGGGCAGGGGGTGGAGTCCGGACTCGGGGTTGTAGGGCGGGACCCAGTCGGCGGCCCGAGAAACCCCAGGGGGCAGGAGCGGCGCAGGGTTGTGCGCCCGGGCGGTCGCGGCCGGAGCGCCGGTGTAGGGGTGCTGAGTGGCGGCTCGGGCCGCCACGTGGCCGGGAGGAGAAATGCAAACAAGGAAACCGGGGGAAGGGGGAAGGGGATGAGTCATTGCGGCCCCACCCGGGAGGGAAATCCGGGCTGGGGCCGCTTCCCGGCCGGGGGCGTCCTGCCTCCTGTTTCGGTTCAGGGTCTCGAAGGCCGGGGGAGGGATTGGGCTGCTTTCCCGTGGGGAATCCCGCTGCCTAGCCTCCCCTCCCCACCCCACTCCCTGCCCGACACACGCCTACACACACACACACACACACACCCGGACGCGGGTGGGGAAACTGAGGCTAGGGGAAAGGACTCTCCAGGACGGGTGGGGGCCGGAGTTATGGCTGAGCTTCGGAAGAGAGAGGGTTTTAGAGAACCACGCCCCCACCGCGTGCCCCCAGGCTGCAGGGCGGAGGGGTGAGGGGCTGGAAGCAGAGCCTCGGGGTTCCACAGTCCCTGGCAGCTCTGTACCAAGGCCCGTCGCCTTCCTGGGCTCCAGTTTCCACCACCGCGCAGATGGCACAGGGCCGCCCTCTGCGCCCCACTCCAGCTTCCGAGAGGCGGAGAGACAGTGGCCCCCGGACTGCGACTCCCTCAGCGCCCAGTAATCGGTGAGGACGGTGATGAGGGTTTTGCAAGGAGTCGCACGCCTCCCAGCTTTCTAGGACTCACTTTTTTGGTCCGAGTCTCTGGCCCTTTCCCTTTGCTGCCGAGCCTGCCTGAATTGGGGAAGACACTCTCTGACAAACCGTCCTGCCCGCTTTGGGACGCCGAGCCCCTACCTCCCACCCATGATTATTTTCTTGGAAACGGATTTTAATTGTGGTTAAAATTTCAGTTTTAATGTGTATTTAAAAATCCACCCAGGAGCTAATCAAAATGAAAGCTTTATCCTCCCTACCCCTAAATTCAGATTCAGTTGTATTGACATGAAATGGAAAAAATCTGTATTTTGAGCAAATACCCCAAGGTTATATGCTAGGTTCACATTTTTTTAAGTTTATTTTTTGAGAGAGAGAGCCGGGGAGGGGCAGAGAGAGAGAGAATCCCAAGCAGGTTCTTCGCTGTCAGCGCAGAGCCCCCTGAGGGCTCGTCTCCCCAACCCTGAGATCATGACCTGAGCTGAGATCAAGAGTCAGTCCCTTGGGGCGCCTGGAGGGCTCAGCTGGTTAAGCGGCTGACTCTTGATTTGGGCTTAGGTCTTGTCTCAGTGGTCACCCCAGCGGTGCTCTGCACTGACAGTATGGAGCACTGGGATTCTCTCTCTCCCTCTGCCCCTCCCCCCACTCTAAATAAATAAATAAATAAATAAGCATTTTAAAAAAGAAAAGAAAAAAATCTGATGCTTAACTGACTGAGCCACCCAGGTACCCCTGCTGGGTTTGCCTTTTGAGAAATGGCCGTGGAGTTGTAAATGCCCCTTTCAGGAAGGAGGGGCGCGCCAGGCCCAAACCCACCCACCCACCCACGTTCTGGGAATTTGGAAGAGGGGAGGACGGCTTAGTTGTTGGGAGGAAAGGATAACAGACTGGGGCACGGGAGTGCATGCAGAAGAGAACTGAGCGGGGGTTGGGGGGCATTTGAAGGTCGGTCGCTGGGGCTAGTGACCTGATCTAGAAGGTCTGACAGAGGAGCTTCAAGGGACTGTCGGCGGGGTCAGAAAGGGATCCCCCCTGCCTCTTTATGCTTGCCTTCACTTGAGCAGGTGGAAAAGGATCTGCGAGATGGCGCAGGCCGTCTGCATACCTGCGGGTCGCAATAGCCTGGAAGTGCCTGGCACTGTTCCAGAGGCTTCATGCATTTCATCTCTGCCAGCGCCTTAGGAAGTAGTTTGAGTGTTATTCCCACTTTATAAGCGTGGGGCAGCTGAGGCTCAGAGGTACTAAGTGACTTGCCGAGGTCACGCAGCTAGCAAATGAGGAACTGGGCCTTGAACCCAGGTTGTCAGGCTCCGCTTAACCCCCAGGCCGGATTGCACTGTAGATACATTGTATTCATTCTCCTAATCTGGACAAAATGCCTAAAACAGAGAGAGCTGTGGACAGGGAGGTTGAGCATGTGTGCGGAAGTGCGGCGGGGCGCGTGTGCAAGGATCCAAAAAAAGTCATTTAAAGGAGTGAAAATGAAGTGTCTCAAACCTACTCCCCCCACCCCATCCGTGGTCTCTCTCAACACTACTCTCTCCTCACCTTTCTTTTTTTACATCTCTTTCTCATGCCCCCTCTTCCGGGAGACTGAGAACTCGGCCTGTTCACTGGGAGCCAGGGCAGGCATAGGAACTGGACCTTCCATTTGTCTCATTCTTATTACTGGCAGGCAAAGCCCCCTGCCTTCCAGCAAGGCAGACGATGGGGCCGGGTGTTTCCTTCTCAGGATTCCTGGGCGAGGGCTGGCTAGGAAAATAACCATTCGACGGATACTTAATCAAGGCTGAGGCCTGCAGGGGACGGGGGACGAGCGGAACGTGTCTGAGTAAGACATCCCAAGACAAAGAGGGAACATCTCGGAAACAGTCACGCCATGCCCTGGTACCACCTTCGCCCTCCCCTGGCTGTCATTAGACGCCTCCGTGCCTGGAGGAGTGTTAGGGCAGATAGATAATAGCGATGGTTAACACGCATCAGGCCTGCTTCCTGATACTTGATATACATTCACTTTCTTAAGCATTACAACAGTCCCTAGGAGATAGGTGTTATTGTTACCCCATTTTACAGGTGAGGAAGCTGAGGCACAAAAAGGCTAAATGGCATACCCGAAGTCCCCCAGCTAGGAAGATGTAGAGCAGCAGTGGTGCTACCCAAGGCGGAGGGAGGGAGTCCCGCGTGCTCCGTCGCTCTGCGATCCTGCCGCTCAAATGCACTGACAGCTCCCACAAAGGAGAAAAAGCCCACGTCCAGAGTCATTTCCCCCACATCTGAGTGCACAGGCTCCAGAGGGAGGGAGAGGGAGCAGGGCTCTACCCGTACAATGGGGTCTGTGCCAGGACGGGGCCTCCCCTAACCCTGCCCCGTTCCCTTCCGGCAGATGGCAGGGGACTGCTGAGGCTCCCCAAAACTGGGTAAGGAGAGCTTCTGGGCCCCTGGCTTTGACTTGGCTGCATTCCTGCCACCCAGGCCTCTTTGCTGAGCTGTCCACTTGTTGAGCCCACAACTTCCCAGATCTTCACAGGTGCCTCTGGGTAGGGGGCTCTGAACTCCCTCCTCCTACCCTGTGTCCCCCAGTGCCCTGCTCCGGGAGCCCCACCACTGCCCGAGCCAGGAACTGGATTCCTCCGTCTCTCCTTCTCCCACGTCAAATGAGCCAGCAGGTCTGGTTGATTCGACCAAGGAATAATCTGTTACATTCATCCCTTACGCCCCAGCCCGGCTGTCACTGCAGTGGCCCGGTGGTGACCTCTCCTGGCACTTCCTGTGTGCAGGGTGCTTTGTTACTTTGTAGACTTCATCTTTCAATCCTCAGAACACTCTCTGCTCTCGAGTGAAGACACTGAGGCACAGAGAGGCGAAGTAACCTGCCCACAGCCCCACAGCGGAGTCGGGTAGAGCCAGACTCGGGCAGCCGGATTGCAGAGCTCACACTCCACCCCCCTTCTTGTACGGCCTCCACTTGCTGCTCTCGCCTCAGTCTTTCCCGTGCAATGCCAAGGGAATCCTCGGCTCACTCCATGGGGACGTTTGCCGTGAGCGCCAAGAATACTGCTCTAAACTAGAAATCGGCAACTGAGCAGACTCTGCAGGACCACAGGGCCAAGCGGAATTTTCTTTATCTCCCTTAACATACCAGTCTGGTCAGGCCTCCCTGCCCAGCACAATGCCTGACGTAAGGATCGGCGGTGGTGCGGCGCCTGGGGGGCTCAGTCAGTGAAGCGTCTGACTCTTGATTTCGGCTCAGGTCATGATCTCACGGTTCATGGGATCGAACCCCGCACTGGCTCGGACTCTGTGCTGACAGTGCAGAGCCTGCTTGGGATTCTTTCTCTCTGCTCCTTCCCTGCTCTCGACCTTTCTCTCTCTCTTTCCTTCTCTCTCTCTCTCTCTCAAAATAAATAAATAAACTTAAAAAAAATAATTAGGGGTGGGAATGAAATGAATAGGAGCTGTGGGAGACCTGCGGGCGCCCACCAAGGGCCTGCACCCCGGGCCAGGGGAGGCCGAGGGACTACTTTTCCAGCTCCAGGTGGTCCGGCTTCCAAGGCATTTTGTTCCACCTCCCTGGCTCCTCACTGTTTGCTGTCACCGACTCTTTTCTGCTGTCCTAGGCTGCAGAGTTTGCTGGCAGCCTCAGCTATGTCATTTGAGGTCAGTTGGTGGGATGGACAGTGGGAAGTGAGAGGAAGATCTAACTAACAGGCCTCGGGTGGGACTGCAGACGAGGGGGGACCAGAGGACAGAAGGGCTGGGCCGGGGTACCCAGGCCTGCCGCAGCCTCCCTCAGCATCCCTGGGATTCTACCTTGTCTGTGGTTGATCCACAAGGGGGAGGAATGAGGGCCCAGCACCCTCATGCGGGCTCTCCCTCCTGGCCGTGGCACTGCCCCTGAGGGCAGTTCCGGTTCAGCTCCCCCATCCCTCCCCTGCCCATTCCTGGGGGTGGGGGACAGAGGCAGGGAACCAGAATGCTCACGGGCGGGCGCAGAGCCAAACCTTCCCAGGACTAGCAGGTCACAGCCAGTTGCTCATGGGCCACTATGACAGGGGTGGAGTGGGGGGGGGGGGGGTTGGAAAGAGCAATGGGCTCCTGCCTTCTCCAGGTGGGGGAGGTAGGCAAGCTGGAGGGCAGGCCGGACAGGGCCATAGGGCCAGGGACCCCACACTTTCCTGGCTGGTGCTGGAACTAGTCAAGTGTGACAGGGGCAAGGAAACAATCCCAGAACAGGCCCAATGGTGATGGTGGTGGCCGGAGGGTAAGGCGAGGCTGGGAGAGCAAGAGGGAAGGCAGGGACAGGTCTAGAGCTGTGTGGGAGGGAACAGGCCTGCCCAGCAGGCAAACGTGCTGTTCTGTGAATGTGCATAAATTAGTAGCCGCTTTCCCTCTGCCAGCGTCTGCTTCTCAAAGGTTCTCTGTGTGTGTGTGTGTGCGCACGCGCGCGTCTGTGAATGCCCAGAAGACACTGCATCTGACCTTGAGTGATCCCTGTTTAGAAGCGGCAGGTCCATTCAGCTGTAGCCACCGTCCCTCAGGCTCAGGGTGCCTCTCCTTCTCCTTCACCCCTGCAGCTCCGTCAGAACTTCCGGCCCACCCCTGCCTTTGCCCCAGCCCACGGCACTCCACGGCTCCAATCTTCCAAACACGATGCAGGGGCAGGTACACAGCCCCCCTCGGCATTTCTCTTCTCATTCCACAGAGGCCTCTCGAGGCCTGAATCCTGATTCAATCTTCCCTGAAGCCTTCGCTTCTCCCTTGGCCCCTGCTCCTCAGGCCTTTGCTGAAGGCGGGTGCCTTCAGGGGCCCTGGGAACCTGCCGCCCCCACGGCCCCGCAGGGCCACACACCGGGCACTCACCATACCCCAACTTAAACCATTTCCCAGTTATTATTAGGGACCCCCCTCTTCAAGAGAATGGGAGCTTCCGAAGGGCGGGAACTGGCTCTACTTTGTCCGGGGCAGCACACCCTTTGCAGTCAGGGCCTCGTAGGCAGAAGGTCCTCAGAAGAGGTTTCTTGAGTTCAGCAGGTAGAGGAATCTTCTGGTCTCCTGCATGGGTCCTTTTCACCTCCCTTGTGGCTCCCCCACATCTGTCTTCTTCCTGGTACATTTCCACCCAGCTCTTGGCCACTCTCCATCCCTCGCCCTACCCTGCCGCGGGCCATCTCTAGTCCCCCCTCTTCCAGGAAGTACCCTCAGAGGTGGCCTCCCTTGAGGCTGCTATTCTTGGGTTCCGTGCCCTGGACCAAGTGCAGGTGACAGCCTTATTTCTAGTCCCTTTACTCACCCAGTGCCCTCGCAGCTGGACTAGAGTGAGGCCCACATGTATTGCCTAAGCCTCTGGGGGGACTTTCTCAGTCAAGCAACCCACTCGCCAAACTCCAGTTAAAAGGACAAGCTGTGTACAACTCGGTGCCAGGTTTTGTCCTGTAGGGAGTCAGCACCCTTCCCTCCTGCCCTCGGTCCTAGTGTCCCCTCACTCCCCACAGCTCTGGGAGTAAGTCCACGTGGAGGTGAAGTTCAGGCCCGCTCTCCCTCCCTCCCTCCTTCTCTCTTTCCTTCCCTCCCTCCCTCCCTCACACTATAGCAACCAACCCCATAAGGAAAGGGAAAGAGAGTTGGAGTAGGTACCTGTGGCTGGGGGCTCTGATCAGAAGATGGAGGTCCTCGGAGCCCGCTAGGAGAGGCTAGCAGCCCTGGGTGCCAGGCTGCCCTCCCACGCAGTACTGCGGGTGCAAACACACTCCCCCTCTCCCCACGCCTCTGCCTCTGGCTTTGCCTCTGATGCTAAGTTAGCGCTTAAGTTAGCACTTGAGCTCAGACACCTGCTGCCTGTGCTGAGCATCTTCTCACTCAGCATCCTGCCCACTCTGTGGACTTCTAGGCTGTCAGTGGGCAGGCAGAGGAAGTGGGGTCTCCGCAAAAAGTCAGACTCTGATTAGTTTCACTCTCGAAAGTCAGCCCCAGCCCCAGGGAAGAGTATAAGTGGTGGGGTTTGCAAAGCAACCCCTGGTGAGCCCACAACTCAGAATGTCTTCCTGCAGCCTGGACAGCTGGGATGCTCGTAATGGGGCCAGATCGGTGAGCCCCATTCAGCGGGCCGCCTGCTTCCCCTCTCTAGAACAGTCCTTTCTACTCTGGTCCATCTGGCTGGCCTCAGGAGAAAGACAAAGCCGCAGGAGGCGGGGATGGAGTGTGGTGGTGATCTTATCCAGGGCTCTCAGCCTTGAACTCCTTGGGGGCGGGCAAGGAGGCCATGTGATGTCTGGGGAGAATCCTGTAGAACCCACCATCTAAATTCAAGCACAGGAGATTTTTAGCTCAACTTGTCCAGCCGGCTCTCAGGACACAAGGTTGGAGGAGGCTGCCCCCTAGAGCTGGGATCAAAGAATTCTTAATGGACAGCCAACCGTTCTTATATGGATTGTACACATCTTTACCGAGTTCCTCCCCACGCACCTGGCGTTAGATTAGGTACTGGGAATACAGAAGTGATACTCAAGGAGGCAACGGCGTGCCGATCACGGCTGGCCCTACACTAAGGAATTTCCTGGGATGGAGAACTTTCAGTGGTGAAACCAGGACAGTCCTGGGCAAACCAAGAGGAGGTGGTCCCTAACGAATAAAGCCCCTGCCCTCCTAGAGGTTATATTCTGGTGGGCTAGGAGAAGTGGGGGTTACAGGGAAAACAAACACAATTTCACAGAGCGATAGATGCCGTGAAAGACGTAAAATCAGGTGACGGATTGTGCTTGAGACAGCGCGGGCTGCGCCGTCTCTTTGAGGAAGTAGAGTCTGAGCTGGTGAACGATGATGAGGCGTCAATCTTATGGGCACTCAGAGAAGAGATATCCAGGCACAAAGTCCGAAAACCCCAGGGCAGAGACACTTTCGAGAAACAGAAAGAAGGCCCGTGTGCCGGGACCGGAATGAACAGTTGGATTAGCAGGGGCCGGCAAGGCCCTGACCCGCTTACCCCAAGACAGATGGGAGGCTCACAGAGGGATTAAGCAAGGAGGTACCACGTTCCACTTGTTAGTTTTAAAAGATCATGCCAGCTGCTGGCTGGAGAACGGACTGGAGGGAAAGGACAGACAGAGGGAGACCCGTTAGGAGGCCGTTGCGAGTGGGCAGGTGGTGATGATGCTGGCTGGACTAGGGAGGTGACACGGAGAAGGAGAAGGAGGACAGGGCAGACCCAACGGCACTCGCTAATGAATCGGATGGGGCTGGAGCCACAGTAAACAAGGACATGTCCCAGAGGGCAGCAGAGGCCCCTCTGTCTGGGGAGTAAGGAGCAGAGAGGAGGGAGCCCTGACAAGTCCAACAAACACAGTCAACTGGAACACAGCTCAGTGGTGTTACCCCTGACGTAGGATGGCGGGGGAGATACATGTCTGGAATGTGTCTGCTTTGGGGGAGTGAGGAAGAAATGTCCTCGGAGGCAAGATGCCTACAGGGGGGTTTAGAGTCTGTCTTAATAATGGTGGGACCCAATTTAAAAGTGACTCCTGAGAGACCGATAGTTCAGACAGGTTATCCGTGCGGGATATGTTTACGTGACCGGAAATGGGACGAGTGCACTAGGGTAACAAGGTGAGCTGTAACTAAGGACCCGCAAATCTCAGTGGGTTAGCACCACCAAGGTGTATTTTTCACTCCCAGGACAGTTGCATGAGGACAGAATGAGTGGTTTTGTTGCATTCATTCATTCAGGGGTCCCGGGCTCCTTCCATCGTGGAGTGCTGCCGTCTCCAATCCGTGGCCTCTCAAACCATCACAGGATGGCAATGGGGGAATTGAGGGCGCATGGAAGACTTTTACGGGTCCGGCCTGGAAATGGCACGCATCGCTTCCACTTTGATTCCGTTGTTCGGAACTCAATCCCCGGCATCAGTTTAGCTGCAAGGACACCGGGAAGTGTTCCAAGTTCAAATTCGGTGGGTAGTGTGCCAGAAGAAGGGCCCTTAATGGCGAGCACTAGTGAGCAGGCAGAGTGGCTGTCTGTCTTGGTGGGGGAGCGGGCAGCGCTGTCTGTCTCGGGTTGGGACGGGAGCGTGTGAAAGTACCTTGGAAACGAAGCCGATGTGGGAAGACGTGTAGGTGCGCGTGCGATTTGCAGAACAGAACAGAATCCTTCCATTCCCTCCCATTGTCATGGCCTTTCTCTAGATAAGATCTTAATTCCCCCACACCTGACCACTGAAATAGCCTCGGGAATGCTCTCTCTGCTACAATTTTCTTTTCCCTTCAAATCTCAGGATATAGCAGTCTAAATAATCTTCCTAAGGCATGGCTTATGTCATCCCACACCTGTTCAATGATGAAGTAACAACAGTTGTAAGAGCAGTGACAATAACTTGTTGAACTGCTGCGTTGAGAACTTTAACTGCAGTGTCTCAACATATCTCAACTCTTATAACAAGCCTATGAAGTATCATCAGCATTCCCATTATATAGACAGAGCAACAGAGGTCTTGAGAGGTCCCTGTGCCGTCTAACACAGTAGGCGCCAGCCACGTGTGGCTATTTAAATGAAAATGAAAAACAATGAAAAATTCAGCTCCTCAGTCACGCTAGCCACATCAAATACTCTATAGCCACATATGTGTAGTAGCAAACATTTTGGCGAGTGTAGACACAGAGCCTGCTCTTGGCAAAAAACTCCGTTGAGTTATGGGAACCTGCTGAGGGTCACGCAGTAAGTAGTGACCCCACCTGAGTGTAAGATCTTCCAACAGTGCCACACTGCCTCTACCGTCGAGAAGTTTCAGCCTGCTCGTAACCTTTTTGTACCACCTGTGCCAGCTACGGTTAGATCCTTATTTCTCCTTAATTTCTTGTACAATCTCATACCGCAGCGTGACGCGTTTGCTCACTACTCTCCAAAACTCCCACTATGTCTACTCATAATATTTTCATTCTCCTCCTTTCTGTCTGCCCTGCTAATTAATTCCTCTGTGACCTTCAAGGTTCAAATAGCTGCAACATCTGCTGAATCAGTTCCTTCTTTTTAATTTAATTTAAGTTATTTATTTATTTTGAGAGAAAGAGAGAGCACGAGAGGGGCAGGAGAGAGAGGGAGAAAGAATCCCAAGCAGAATCTGCACTGCCAGCATGGAGCCCTACGTGGGGCTCTAAGCCACAAACAGCGAGATCATGACCTGAGCTGAAACCGAGAGTCGGATGCTTAACCGACTGAGCCACCCAGGCGCCCCAAATCAGTTCCTTCTTTTCCATTCTCACTGCCTCTCGCCTTTCAGACTCCCCTCACCTCTTGCCCTGTCAGCCGTACTGCTGCCGTTAATCATACTTGCTGGCATTTATTGAGCACCTACTAAGTGCTGGGCACTCTTCTAAGCACCGACCCCTCATCACAACACTCAAAGTAGATATCACTGCTGTCTCCATTTTACAGATGAGATCATTCAGGCACAGGGCGGGTGAAGGGCTTGTCTGAACGAGCTCTCTGCTCCTCGTCTTTTCACAAGCAGTTCATCCTCATGCGATTACCCTAGCCACATTTCTAGAACACAGGACTCTTACCTCCCTCCCCTGAGGAGGAGGACAGCCTTCTGAGCAGAGCCCAAAGGCCCTTTATGTTCGGAACCTTTCTAACTTCAAAACTCACCACTCCACCCACCGACCACAACCTATTCAGTTTCCTGAACCTGAGTCTGCCCTGTTATTTCTTCCCTCTGGGCTGCAAACATGCTGTTCCCTCTGCCTGGAGTGTTATCCCAGTAGGCCAGCTCGGAAGCCACCTGTTGTAGTGCACCCTGGACCATGGGGCTCGCTCCCCCCTCTCACCCCATCACTGGCTCCCCAAGAAGGGCTGGGTGCCGAGCTTCCCCATGAAAATTACGTCTCATTTAAAAATATGCTTCCAAAATTCAAATTTAATAAGCCACGGCTGGATGGAGGGTCTATTTTTTTTAAGAAGCTCCCCAGACTATCTGAAGTGAGGCAAGTGTGGTTTACATGGTTTGTATCACCTCTTGGGCAATTAATCATGTCCCCCCTGGACTCCTTGGGATGGTCACCTTTATCGTTATTTTTAAGTTGTTGCTGTTGTTTGTTTTTTGCTTGTTTTGGAGAGAGACAGGTTGAATGTGTGCGTGGGAAGGGAGGGGCAGAGGGAGAGAGAGAGAGAGAGAGAGAAAGGAGAATCCCAAGCAGACTCCATACACAGCGAGGAGCCCCACGTGGGGTTCTTATCTGATGACCTGACCATGACCTGAGCCGAAATCAAGAGTCGGACACTTAACCGACTGAGCCACCCAGGTGCCCCTCCCCTTTGCCATTATTCAATGCTTACCTCATCCACCACATCCATCTACATTCAATGATGTTCACTAAGGGGCTACTATGTGCCAGGCACTCTTGGAGGCGTTCATGGGAAGGAAAGTGGGAAGGTCCCTGCTCACGGAGTTTACCTTCTGGAAGGGTGTGGCGGGCAGAATAACACCTCCCTGACATAGCCATGTCCCAGTCTCCGGAATTTGCGAATATGCTACTTCACATGGCAAGAGAGATTTTGCTGGCGTGATGAAATGAAGACTCCTGCGATGGAAAAATTAGCTCAGATTACCCAGCTTCTTAATCACAAGTGTCCTTACAAGGGAAGAGGGAGGCAGCGGAGTCAGCAAGAGAGAAGACGTGACAACAGAAGCAGAGGTCAGGGTAATGTGATTGTTAGCCTTGACTATGAAGGAAGACGACCCTGAGTCAAGGAATGTGGATGGTTCTAGAAGCTGGAAAAGGCAGGGAAAGAAATTCTCCCCTCAAGCCTCCAGAAGCAGGGCGGCCCTGCTGATTTTAGCTCAGTGAGATCCAGTTTTTGGACCCCTGACCTACAGAACTATGGGATAACAAATGTTTGTGGCTCCAAGCCATTAGATTCGTGGTGATATGTTCGAGCAGCAAAAGGAAACTACTAGAGATACAGGCCACTCCTTTCGTGCAGGTATGTATGTGATGGACCTCCCCAACTAGATCATAGGCGCTTGAGAAGCCTCTGTGTTCTGTTGGATGTTCCCAGGAGGAAGTAGGGGCCACAGCGGAAGCTCAATATACTTGTGCTATAGATTCTGAGAGTGGGGGTGACGTTCGGTAAGGATTTGGGGTGGGGGTGGGGGGATGAGGCTCTGGGGGATGAAAGGAAGGGGAAGCTGCTAGTGTGAGCGAGGTGTTTGAGGTTACAAGGTGATGGTCACAGCGCAGGCGTTCTCGAACTTCAGGGAGGAGTATCTTCCGAGATGCGCGTAGAAAGCCCGGGGGAGGGAATCCGGTGGATAGGGGCAGGGTGGGAGGAATCCGATTCACTGTGTTCGTTCCTATTTCCCAACATTTACTCCTTAATTTTTAACGAGAAATCGACATTAAATTTTAAACGCGACTTTTATTCAGAGATAAACGTGTTAAAGTAGTCACCGCAGCCGGCTTGTGTACATGTCTTTCCGGGCCCCGCCCAGGCCCAAATATCGAGTCCGAGGGCGAGCCCCAGAACGCGCCTTCTCACCAGGCACCCCCAAACCACCCGGAGGCCCAGCGCGGCCTCAGCCGGCGGAGCTCCGGCCGCGCGCCGCGGTTCCGGGCGCGGGCGGCCTCCGGCCGGGGAGGGCGCTGTGCCCGCGGCGCAGGGGGGCGGGCCGGGGGCGGAGCGCCGGGCGGCCGGCGGCTCCCGGCTCCCGGCTCGCGCGGCTCGGCGCCCCGGCCCCGGCCCTGCACCTGTGACTGGCGCGGCGCTCGCCCTCCCCGCCCGGCGCCCGCGGCCCCATGGCCCCGTCCCGCCTGCAGCTCGGCCTCCGCGCCGCCTACTCCGGCCTCAGCTCGGCGGCCGGCTTCTCTATCTTCCTCGTCTGGACCGTGGTGTACAGACAGCCGGGGACCGCGGCCATGGGGGGGCTCGCAGGTACCCCGGGGCGCGCGGCGGCGGCGGGGGTCGGTGGAGGGGGGCGGCTCGGGGTCCCGGCTGCGGGCGCGCGGCTGCGGGGAGGGCGCCGTCAGCTGCTCCCCGAGGCTCCCCGCGGGCGGCGTTTCTCCGGGGGCCGGGGCGGGGGCGGGGAGCTGTTTACCCCAAACCGTCCGTGGGCAGCGCAGGCCCCGCGCGGGCCCGGACGCCTGCGGGAGCCGATGCCCTCCCGAGCCCGCCCCGGCCCGCCTCCGCCGTTGACACCAACCTGCCGCACCGCCGGCTCGGGCTGCCGGGTGACAGTGTCCTCCCCGCGCGCCGGCTTCCCCCGCCACCCTCCAAACGGCCCCCCAACCACACGCACGCTGTGTGCCGGGGGATCTCCGCTCCTCAAGCGCCCCTTGCCTGGCGGCTGAGCGAGGCAGAGGAGGAGTGAGTGGAAAGGAGGGCCGGGGGTTCCTGGGGAAGCCCCTCTCCTCCCGCCAGCGCGGACCCCACCCCCAGCAGAGTCCTGAGCCGAGACCTGGGGGACCGCGCTGGGGATCTGATGGAAACTGGACATTTTCTTCCCAACACGTCGGCGGGCCTTTGCCGCCCCTCCGCTGTGGCTCCTCTGGCAAGGTCTGCTGAATCCCGTGCTTGCTCTTTCTGTGCTCTAAAGAGCAGAGGGGAGGCAAGCGCTAGAGCGAGAATGTCAGAGTGCTGGTGGAGAATGCAGGGTCCTCACCAATGCGCTGTCTTCGCCGCGCACCTTTGGGACGCAACCAGCCCCTCTGTGTGGTAGAACTGGGGTGAAGACAAAACACGTTATTTCTACTTGCCGACACTGCTTTCCAATACTTTCTGTGTGTCAGGCGCTGTGTTGAACAACCCGTTTCTATCATCTTGTTTAATCTCTACATTAATCCTAGGTAGGCATTATTATCGTGCCCATTTTACAGATAAGGGTTAAACCGAAGCTTAGAGTAATTAAGTAGCTTGCCTAGGGTTACGCAGCTACGTGAAATAATATGTATGGGAAAAGAACTTTGGGAAAGAATACATATAAGGATATTACTTTTACATATGGTGGCCTTATTCCATTACTAAAATCCTCTGCCCCAAAGAGCCCTGAATGTACTAACTGAAAGTAACTATATTTACTCATTGCCGAAGCTTACTGAGGGCCATCCCTGGTAGGGAAGGAAGGGGAGGTGGGATTTCTGCCTTAAAAGAGGAGCATATATAGCCACAACCTAAGTAATGCCCAACAGAGCCCTTTGGGGGGCACCAGGGCAGGGCACAGGGCCCCCTGGCTGGGATGCTCCCATGTCTACCTAGATGTCCCCCCCACCTGTGGGTTTCTATCCTCCCCGGAGGCAGCCAGCCTATCATTGCTCAGTTATCTACAGACCCCTGGCTCCCCCTCTGTGCCCCCTGCCCCCCAGCAACTGTGTTCCTGAAGGTTCTTTTCCTGGGGTTTTGTGTTTGTTCCTTTGGCCCTGCTGCTTTCTGCTTTCCCCTAGGAAAGTGGTCCCTTCAGGCGAGGCCCTGTGGCTGCACTGAGACCTGAGATGAAGGGGCTGCTCGGGCTGAGTAGGAAGGGCCGACGGTCACTGGGGATCAGAGCTGGTGTGTTAGAGTCTGGCCCCGGGGAGCTGAACCTCGCCTAGCCACACGACCTTGGTCACATTGATGCCTCCTAGGCCTCAGTTTCCTCATCTGTAAGGTGTGGGAGGGGATATCGCTGAAAAAGGTGATCTTAGAGGCCCCCCTCCAGGTTGGAAATGCTAGTTTAGCCCTCTCTCTCTTTCTCTCTCTCTCTCTGCAGTGTTCATTTCACAGCTGCCTCTTGGAAGGATGTGGAGAAGGCCCTTTGGCTTGGGCTCCAGGGAGTGTGGGGTTTCCCTTCTGACCCAAACCCTGCCCTCTCTCCCTCTGGGAAGGCTTCCCTTGGCCTCTGGGGCAGGCCAGCTGTGGAGTGGCCTGCAGGGAGAGGCGCTAGGGCAGCCAGCAGCTGGAGCGGGGTGCCGGCGCCTCCCTGACAGTCTGGCCTTCCAGACAAGCGGGTGGTGGCAACAGACGGAGCCAGGCCGCCTGGCGGTGGTGCGGCGGTGGGCGGAGGAGGCGCCGGGTCAGAGCCCCCCACCCTCTCCACCCTGAGTGGGCTCTGAGAGAGTCTGTAGCCAGTCAGCCTCCTTCCTCTTTTGGGGGTGAAGCGTCAGCAGATTTACTGACTTGTGAGCACCCCACTTCTGACTTGGCAGTTTCCAGCGCAGAAACTGCTGAGTCACCAGAGGGCAGCCCCAGCACGAGGGTGGACACCCGCTCTGGCCCACCCCGATGGGTGTCTGGGAAGAAGTGGCTTGGAGGAAAGGCAGTTTGCAGAGGAAATGGTTTTGCTATGGGAATCCTGGGGAAACACACAGGCTCTTGTCCCAGGTGCAGGAGACCAAGGAAAGGTAAAAAGAATAGAAAAAGTTGCTCCAGGAGTCTAAGCGGCTCTGGTACTTCCCACAGGAGCTGGGCGGGAGAGGAGCACTGGGGCTCAGGGCCTCGCTTTCCTCCAGGGCAGGGGTGCAAGAGCAGAGCGGGGCCCTGGCCCGGGGCTCCCACTTGTCTGAGCTTCTCTGTGGGCTCCCCTGGGCTCCTCCTGGCTCCTCACCTCCCACCCAGCCACTGGGGACACTCTCATTGATCAACTCCGCTCCTTCCTTGGCCTCCGCTCTGCCCTGAGTTGTGCAGACCAGGCTTCCTGGAATCCAGAGCGTCCTGGGGAAGAAGCAGACCTGGGGGACAATTGCTTCCTGCCTGAGGCCTGGGAGGGGACGAGGGGTAGCTCCTGACCACTTGGGGGGGGGGTCCCTGCTCCAAGGGCAGTGGTGGGAGCCCTCATGGGTGGGAACGGGCCTGCTTCCAGAAGTGCCTGTGTTTATCTGGAGGCAAGGCCTGTGCGCAGGGGAAGTGAGAAGCGGGTAAGGTTGTGCCTGCTTATTAACAAAGAACTAGAACATGGAACACCCAAAATGGCCATCTTCCTTTTCCTAGCCCTTTTTGGTACATGGGTGGGAGGTGGGGGGGGGGCGGGAAGGGGAGTTCTGGGGGCCCTGCTGCAGCATGGCCTGTGGACTAAGAGATGCATTTCCACAGGCCCCTATTTCAGCATTTCCTAACCCAGAAATTGCTGAGTCACAGAGGAATTACTCTGACCTCCTTATTTTTCTCCTGAGCCGGCTCCAGAATCCTTGAGTGGTAAAGGATCCTAGAGCTCCTCTACCCAGGCCCCCCCATGGAGGATTGAGAAAGAGGGTAAGCAGAGCGGTCCCACGCAGCTGCCCATCAGACTGTTCCTCGGACGCACTCAGTGACAATATGCCTTCTTCCTAGGGCCCTTTAAGAACCCAACTGGCATCCCCAGATGCACACTTAGGATGCCTGCGAGAGGTCTGGGAGGTGCTTCTGGGAAGGGTGGCTGGCACACCCTCCGGATGGTGGCAGATATGAGCTGAAGCCGGGAGGCACCTCTGGCCTGCGCCAGCTCGCTGTCTAGACGGAGACGGATAGCCGGTTGTTCCCGCTCCCCCTGGTCTCGGGGCTGGAGGGGCCCACAGTGGTCCGGGCGGTCCAGACCCCTGCAGAAGGTTGGGGTGGGGAGTGGGGGAGCTGGGGGAGTGTGGGTCAGACAGGCTGGGAGGGGAGGCTGGGGGCGGGGCTGGCGGCGCTGAGCCCTCTCTAGGCTGGAAGCCTGGGGTCACCGAGTTTCCAGGCTGGCGGGACCTTTGGGCTCACCCGTTTCTGGATGTGGAAACACAAGGCTCTGAGTGGTCACGAGCAGCCCAGCGGTGCCAGGCCCCAGGCTTCCTGGCTTCCAGTCTCGTGGTTTGCTGTCCCCTGCCAGGCTGCCTGCATTGTGACAGTTTCTGAGCTGATAACCAGAGCCGAGGGCTGTGATGGTGCTCCCGCCTGCCTGCCAGCCTCTTTTTCCCTCCCGACTTAAAAACACATACGTATGAAAAATCTTGGGCACGGAAAGAAGGATAGGTGATTTCACAAGCTCCCTTCTCCTTAGCACCCGGCCTGAGAAAATACCACAGGTCCAGTGGAAGCACTCTCCTGCCCCCCAGTCTCCTGCCAACTCCCCCTCCTTCTCTCCCTCACCAGAGATGAGCACTTTCCCCAGCCAGACGCCCACCCTTCCTAGGCACGTATGCTACTCTGCATGTAGCGTGTGCACCTGCCCTTTGGGAAGGTCTCCTGACCTCTCAGGATCCCACAGCCAGGTAGAGAGCTTACAGCTGGCCCTGCCCCGTTCCTCATTCCTTCCTTGCTGGGACCCCGTGGCCCTGCTCCCGACCCTTGCCAATGGGATTGCTATTTGTTCCATGCTTGGGGCTGCACCGGCAGGCACGGCCTGGCACCGAGGGCGCTCATTGTACTGGCTGAGTGGCAGCTGGCATCTGAGTTTGCCACGAGGGCAGGCCCAGGGAAGGCTGGGGTGTCGGGCCTGGCCTCTCAGCAAACTAGAGGGAGTGACATGGAGTCTAGCCAAGAGCAAGGAGGCCACTTGGGTGCTGGGTGGCCTTGGGGGTCTCACTGCTGGGCCTCCTCACTCTGCAAGACCAGTCCACGGAGTTTCGAAAGGGCCCCACTGGCCAAGAGGTCCGCCATGGGCCTCGAGGCTTCTGGCTTTTGGCCTCTGAGGGCCAGGTAGAGCAGGAGCATCAGCGAGAGAGAGGGCCGCTTCCCCCCTCTGCGGCCCTCAGGGTAGGGAGTCACAGGTTCTCAGAAAACAGGTTGGACCGCATTGACGCCCAAACCTGCTGGTGTCGGGACCTCTTGACACCCTTGAGAAGTAGGGAAGCCGAAGGGAAATTGTATTTATGTGGCTTCTGTCTATCCATATGCACCATACTAGAAATGAAGGCCGGGAACATTTTCCAGCACTTGGAAGTAATACTAAAAATAACATCGCGTTACCGTAAATAAGATTTTTGTATAAGAAATAGTCATGATTTTCAGAACCCAAAAATTAGGGAGAGGAATGGCATGGTTTCCTATTTTTGCACGTCACTTTAACGTCTGGCTTACCAGAAGGCACCTAGATTCTCTTATCTGCGTTTGCATTCAAGTCCTGGCGATGCCAGGGGCCTCGGAGCCTCCAGAACACTCTGCTCAGCAGTCAGGAGGCAGTGAAAGGCCAACATTATCTTAGTATCATGCAAACAGCTCTGGCCTCGGGGAATTAAAGGGCCCTGGGGTCCCTGGGGTCCCTGGGCTGGAGGCCTGTGTGGAGGAGAGGGAGGAGAGGGGAAGGGCGGCTCGCTCCCCTGGGCTGACGAGTCTGTCCCCATGCAGGTGTGCTGGCGCTGTGGGTGCTGGTGACGCACGTGATGTACATGCAGGATTACTGGAGGACCTGGCTCAAAGGGCTTCGTGGCTTCTTCCTCGTGGGCGTCCTCTTCTCAGCAGTCTCCATTGCCACCTTCTGCACCTTCCTTGTGCTGGCTGTCACACGGCACCAGAGTGAGGGCCGGTCAGGGAGGGAAGGGCGTGGGGGGGCCATTATGAGGTGGGGGGGTGGGGGCTGAGGAGCAGACCCGGGATTCTGGTCCTCGTTCCAAAGCTTGTATCCAAGGGACTTGGGCAGATCACTTAACCTCCCGGTGCCCGGGTTTTCTCAGTGTTAAGGAGGGGACTGAGTCCCCAGCCCTAGGGTTGGCAGGGTTCAGTGAACTGCGTGGGAAGAGTGGAGCGGGGTGTGCGCTGCAGGTCAGCGGTGAGGAGTGAGTGTTATTAGCAGAACGGGTGAGTCCTTCTGCCCAGCTCTGGGATGGGAGCGCCCCCTGGTGGCTGCGACCAGCAAGGAGGCAAAGGCCCTTCCTGCCCCCCTAAGGAGTCTAATGCTAAAGCAGGGTGGAAGCGGCCCAGGGTAAATGTAGGAAGACACAGTGCATGATACAGACCTGTGTTTGGCCAGTCCTGACCTTCCCTCATCCCCGCTGCCTCCTGTCTGCAAACTCTGAATGCTTTAAAATAGCTATCACACTCCGTCTCTCCTGGAGTTTGTGGGGAGGGGTGGCCCTGGGCTCGTGGCATGGTGGCTGGGGTCCAGGGCAAGGCCCTCTCAAGTCACGGTTGGGTTCCTGTCCCCTGCAGGCCTCACAGACCCCAACAGCTACTACCTCTCCTGCGTCTGGAGCTTCATCTCCTTCAAGTGGGCCTTCCTGCTCAGCCTTTACGCCCACCGCTACCGGGCTGACTTCGCCGACATCAGCATCCTCAGCGATTTCTGACCCCAGGGGTGAGGTTTCTGGACCCCAGAGGTCCTTGGGACCTGGACTTAGCCTCTGAGACACCGGGCGGGCCTGCCGCACCCCCTGGAAACCCTAGATCTGTGGCAGAAGATACACAGCAAGAGGACTGCAGTCTCCCAGGAAGCTGTCCTGTCCCCGTTGCGGGGAGATCCGGGTGCGGTGGAAAGGGGTCCTTCCTGCCAAGTTGCTCCTCCGCCTGGCTGGAGGGCAGCTTTAGACCTTTTAAGATGGATCTATTTTCTTAGCACTCAGTGAGGAATCTTTGCAAGGAGGGCCAGGGCCGTGAGTCAAGGGGTGGGGCAGTGAGCCTTGACCTAGGCCTGCGGGCACGTCCCTCAGGCCAGGCTGGGACCCTGTGAGGTCAGGCCCAGGTAAGGGATCTCTAGTAGAGGCCTCTCAACCTCCAGCCCCAACACCCCATCCCGTTGTCCTCGAGAGTCAGGTAGCTTAACTCCTCAACCCCAGGGATGGCAATACCTGGCTCTCTTTTCCCAAGGCCTGGGGACTTGAGAGTTCAGTGTCCCTCGTCCCCCCAGAGCTGGTCTCCCGTGAGCGTGCTGGAGCCAGCCATCTCTGCCACACCCAGGCCCTCTCTTTTACACGTGCCACCGCCCTTCCCCAAGCAGGACTCCCTGACCGGGGCCGGACTAAGTGTCTGGGAAGGGTGCCCTGCCCCCACAAGGGCTTTGGGGCAGGGGGCAGCATGGTGCGGGCTGGAAGGAACCCCTCGACTCTGTGTCCGTGCACCTCCAGCCCTCCATCTCCATCACTTCTCACGTGCGTTATCCCTGGCCACGAGACGCCCCACCGATCCTGCCCCTACCCCTGCCCACTGCCCTTCACCTAGAGCTTTCGTCTTTTTTAATCTCCTTTCTGAAGGACAACATCCGCTTTTCTGCCTACACACTGGCACAAGGGCTCACCTAACTCCGGAGGGAAGGAGCTATTGTTACACAGGTCTTTTTATGTTAGGTTGCCATTTTGCACGGTCTACCCTGTCCCCACCTGATGTGTCCTGCCCTTCAGCTCTCTGCCTTATCTGTGTCACTGTCACTTTAGCAGAAATACAGCAGCCATTTGTATCGGAGAGCCTCTGGTTGTTTCATGCTGGTGGGAATCTTGGGGGGAGTTGGGGGAGGTGCTGCAGGAGCGGTAGGCAGAAAGGGTGGTGGGGGAGGGTCTCTAGTCAAACCGGTCTCCTTGGCTCAAGTTGTGCCCTGGAGGGCGGAGGGGAGATCTGTGTCTCGGGCTGGAGGCCCTCTCCCTCTGGCCCCTCTCCACGTGGGGGAGCCCAGTCCAGCCAAGAAAGGATGCCCAGAGGCACAGCTTCAGCACCGCCAGTGGGATTTAGTGTCTTGTCACCGAGAGGCCAGGACAGATGGGAAGGGGTGAACCTGTTTCTCTTCAGATTCTCCCGGGCTGAGGGCTCGGGGCCGGGGCCGAGGCGATGTGGCTGCTTCTCCTGCTGCCCGGAAAAAGCCGGCTGGCTCAGAACTACATAAAGATGGGCGTCGGCAGCCTGGCACCTTCCTCTCTGGTTTCTGGACGAGCTTGTCCCAGCCTGTTGCCTCATGCATGGTCTCTTCCCTGGCGCATTCGAGCAGGAAGGGACCATACACGATGTCTATTTCTGGAGTCTTTAACTGATAAACAGAGGCCCCAGGAGGTGACAGGACTTCCCTGAGCCCCCGGCTGGGACTTGAACCCAAGGAGGCCTGATTTCGCCACTCTCCAGGGAGGTGTTAGTGAGCTGGGTCTGTGTATCTATATCCCCACTCTCTCGCTGGGCCTTGTGTGTACGGACTCCGCCCAAAGCTGCTGCCTCTTTATTTCCCCACTGTGGGCAGGTGGGGGCAGCTAGGGTGCGTTCAGAATGGGTTTTTCCCGCGAGGGAGCTGCCACCGAAGGGCAAGGAGCCGGAGGCGGTGCTGGCCCGCGGCCCAACCCCGGACCCTCTTCCACACCAGAGGAGACGCGCCCTGTGCTGTGCGGCCGTATGCTCACTGTACACCCCCCACCCCCGGGAGGCCCTGCCACAGGCACCTTTAAAGCAAATAAAACATTTATTGTTCGGATTTTTTTTTCCATTTTTTTCTTTTTTTTTCTTTTTTACAAAAACATGCATACATACACAGGGTATGGTGGTCCTGGGGAAGACACACACACGTGTGCACGCACACACACACATTCTCTCTCACACACAAACACACATGCTCTCGCTCTCTCTCGCACACAAATACTTTCCTTCTTGGCCCCAGGCCTGGACCCCAGAAGCCTCGAAGACTTTGCCAGGGCAGCCTCCCCTCCCCCATGTCTTGCATCCTCTCTCCCACCCCCTTTCCCCTCGGCCAAGCTAGTCCCCTGTAGGGCAGGTGTCAGAGCTGGGTGAGGGAGACCCCAGAGAGAGAGAAGTCTCATGGAGGGGGGGCAGTGGCTGAGGGTCCCTGGTGCTCATGCCGTGCTGCTGAGGGGAGATGAAGAGTTTGGCACCGTTGGCTCAGGAAGCACAGAACTCCGAGAGCACCTGTCTGCTCCACCAGGGCACTGAGATGGTCGACGTAGGGTGGCCTCTGGCAGGGGCAGGGACCAGGTGGGAGGCCTGCCAAGGACTGTTCTCTCGGAAGGAGCTTTGTCTCCCTGCCCAGTGGTGAGGGGAGGAGGGAGGAAGCTTCCAGAGTCATCTGAGGAAGCAGGCGAAAAGGATTCCCCCTGTGCTCAAGCATGGGGACCCCTGCCTCCTCCTACCCATCCCCCCTCAGCCCAGCCCTCAGAGCCTAGGAAGGGCCACCCTGGTTGAGGCCAAGTTCACATTTCTGTGTGGAGCCTGGGGCTGTGTGCAAAGCCCAGGGTCTACAGAGCCAAGAATAGTGGTTATCGGTGGGCCTGACTGAGCCAGTCCTCCTCTGTGCAGTCCTGAGGAAGGGGGGCCCAGCCACGGGCCTGAACCCGAAAGGGGTAGACTCTGTTCTTAAGAGAGCCCTACCAAGGGCTGGCCGCTGCCCAGCCTGCCTCTTCTCCGGGTCCTGTTTGGTCCCTATCCTAGACCCAGGGCCCTTCTCAGGCTCCTTGGGGTGACTGTCAAGGGGCTGTTCTCTGGCCCCAACTACCTGCCCGAAGGCTCTCTGAAGACCTCGGGAACAGGTACTATGGCCAGAGGTTAGAAGAGAACCAGGTCTGAAGGGCAAGGTGGGCAGGCAGATCCGTTCTGAAGCCTTAGAGATTCATAGGTTCTTCCTCCTCCACCAGCTGTCGTGAGGGCCTGGGGGAGAGAAGGATCGAGATGCTGGAGGGCGGGGGGCTGCGGGAAGGGCCTCGGCCTAGCTTCCCAGGAAGCCTGAGAAGGCTGGGGAGGCTGTGCCGGGATCGGGGGTCCTCGGGTTGGAAGGGGACGAAGGGCGGAGAGGTGTCGGCCAGGGGTCGGGCATTACCGCTCTTCAGCCAGGATGCCCACGGAGAGGGATGCCAGCGCGGTCACTGCCTCCACTTCTTCTGTGTCGGCCCCTGGCACCCTGGGCACCCAGGAGTCCGGACAGGAGGCCAGACGCTGCATGCAGCCCCAGTATTTACCTGCGGCGAGAAGCCGAGTCAGAAAGGGCTGGGGGAGCGAGCCCCGGCGCCATGCCACACCATGCATCCTACATTGATATGAGGCTGGACCTCTCAGGCCAAGGGCCCGACAGCAGCGGGCACGTCCTCAGTCTGGGGTCAGGGCTCTCACCTACCTCTACCCTCAACAGAACACCTTCCCCTACTTGGCCCCCCGCAGCCCTGACAGGGTGAGCGGAGCAGAGTCATCGTGGCTGCGAGGGGGCCCCGGCAGGTGCCCAAGCCATTGGGTGAAAGGCCACCGGTGACCCATTCCCACAGGTATGGGGTTCCTAAGATCACCAGGAGGGCTCAGTTTCTCCTAGATGGGGTCTGCATCAGAGTCACCTCACAGATCTCAACTCCAGCCTCCTGGAGCACAGCATCTCACTCCCGTGCAGTCCCCAGCAATGCCTCAGCCCAGCACATAGGACAGGACAGCGTGGGAGGCGGGAGGGACACAGCACAGAGAGCCGACCACCACCACAGCTGCTCTGTGTGGCTGTCAGCAAGTCACTTCCCCACCCTTGGCTTCCACTGCCCCCGCTAGGCCACGGACATGACCATCCTGCCGACTGTCGTAAGAAACAATGTCCATGGGACGTGCCCAGCCCAGAGCTTGGCCCAGTGTGTGAAGACTCCATACAAAGTACCGGTGGCATCTTTACTGTTATGTATACTCCCCCTACCGGCCCTGGATGTGGGGAAATCTATTTTATTCGCTTTTGTATCCCTAGCATTGAACACGGGTCTTCACAGAAAGCACTCCATAGATGCTAAGTTGCAGGTGAAAATTTCAAGTGCTTCCCAAATGTGAGGTTATTCCAGAACCAAAGCAGGCAGCGCTCCCAAGACCCCCGTGGCCAGGACTGAGGGTCAAGGTAGGAACCGGCGCTTTTGGCAAAAGGCCTAACCATTGCTGCTGGCCCGGCCCTGGCCTAGGGCTGTGGTTGGAGATGGGAGGCCAGTCCTGCCTGGAGGAGGTAGGGGGTCCCTGCTGACTGGTAGTCCCCACTGGATCCATCTGGAGGGCTCCGAGAGGATCCATTCACAGGGAGGGAGGCAGTCCCACCGTTACTGTTGGGGTGATTCGTAGGAAGCCCACTCCAGCACAGCAGCACAGCCCCTCACCTGGCCGCTGCTGGAAGCCAGGGGGCCCAGGTTACTGAGGGCAACAGGCCCCCGAGCTTGTCCCCAGTCTGGGGGCAGCAGGCATCCTCTCTCCATACTCACTGTGCACCCGGATCACGGCTTCCAAAGAGCGGATGGCGTTGAGGTTGGGTTTCTGTTTCCAGCCTTCTTCCGAGAGAGGATCCACCTACAGAAGAAAACCGTACCTCAGCCGCTCGTCTCTCAGACACCCACAGGCCCAGCTCTCCCACCCCAAGGGCGCTGGCTTTCCAGGCACGGATATTCCGGTGCTCCTGGCAATGCCTAAAGTTGGAAACCCTGGTCCTAGACTTGACCTGGGGAAGGAGCACCTCCTCTGTGCCCCTCATTCCAGGCCTGCCGCCCCTGCCCTATCTTGGAGCCCCTCCAGGAGGCACCCCCATCTGCCTGCCCTTTGGGGCAGTGCTGGGGGAGCTGGGCTCCCTGCCCTATAGATTCGGGGCAGACGACTCACCTTGTTGCCCAGAGAGCAGCCACACAGGCCTCAGAAGCGTCACAGATGGCTGTGAGGTCATGGCCACCTTCCAAGGCCAGCACCACTGCACCTCCCGCCAAGCTCATCAGCTGCTGCGTCATGTACCCAAAACCTAGCCGATTGGGTGGGGAGGAAGAAGAGAGGCGGGGCTGGAGAGGAGGCGGACTCTCTCTACTTCTGTGGTTGCCCTGCTTCCTTCCTTTTCTATAAATGATCATCAGATGCGGACACCTCCACTTCTCTAAGGGCTTTCCCGCGGACTCCCATGCCAAACCAGCTCGCAAGCTTCAGTCGTGGCCTGCGGAGCTTAAGGGACCAGACTTGCCGAAGGCCCACAGCTAGTAAGTGGCAGGGCCAGGCCTGGAACCCGGGACACTGACTCCCGCCTCTGTTCTCCACTGGACTTCACCACCTTCTCTGGGCCCCGGGCCCTGGGCCCAGCAGCCGGAGCGGGCTCCCTCTGTTCCGAGAACACTGCTCCTTCCCATCCCCCTGCCAGAAACTGCCAACCTGGCCTGGGATGGCACAACAGGGGTGTGTGTTGGAGGGGGTCCCCTGGCTGAGCTTTTGGGCTACCAGACCTAGTCGGCGGAGTGTGACTTAGGCCTCCCATGGTGACCGAGAATGAGAAAGGGCTCTGGGCAGGGCTAGGCTAGGAGGGCCCAGGGACTGCAACACCCCAGTCCCCAGGCATAGCCCTGGGCCGGCCGCCGCCACCTTCCCCTGCACTTGGGCCATGCCTCCGTCCCAGCCTGGCCTCCGTTCCTTGCCCCTCCCCCTGGGCTGGGCCCTCCTTACATTTAGCGGAAACATGGTAGCCACCCAGCGGGGCCGGGTGACCCTCGGCAGCATCAAACCCAGCTGACACCAGAACCAGGTCCGGAGAGAACTCTCGGGCAATGGGCATCACAACCATCCTGTGAAGAGGGCCAGAGGTGGGGGCTCACCACTCCGCGCAGGGCTGCCGGGGGCACAGGCCCTCTCCTGCCAGCTCCACTGGGTGCGCCTGTTCTCAGGACTCCTAGACACCCAGTAACAGCAGGATAGATGGGTCCCTGTGACCACCTTGACCTGGCTGCCCACCCATGTCCCTACACAGCCTGAGGACTCAGCCACCAGCAGGAGGCAGGAGTGAAGGACGGGACAGAAAGGGAAGGAAACAGGAGTGAGTGCGTGTGTGCCTGGGGGGTGCGGTGGGCAGGGCCACGGTGGGGGCAGGTCCCTAAGCCTCAGAGACCTGAAACCTGGTACTTGGCTACCACCCACTTTGGACTGAGTTGACCACGCTTGGCCACACTTGACCACTTGTCACCGAGAGCTGACTCTTTTGAGGTCCTGGGATACCCGGATCCATTATCTCACCCTCTGGCCCTGCCGGCCCCCCACAGCTGCCTCCCTCCATCCCTCACCCAACTCCGAGTCCATTTTGATGTCTTTCAAGTCCCTTGGCTCAGGGCACACAGACACCAGGAACCCCAGTCCAGCTCTCATGGAGAATATTTCCAGAAAAATATTTCAGACCTACTTCCAGTGTTCTCTTTCCCAAATGTAATACGGGGACCCCGGAGTGAAACACATAAGAGCTCCTAAACAGAGCCCAAAGCCTCTCTTCTAGAGTGCCTTTTCTTAAGCAACTTCCCCAGTATGGACATAGTCTGCTTTCTCTCTCTCTCCACAATATATATTACTTCTCTCCTGTGCAAAGCCCACCTCCTCCAGGCAGCTCTCTTTGACTGACTGTGGCAGCTGTGCTCATTCCACCCTGCCTATTTCCCAGCATTCAGTGCAACCCTGGCTCTTGGTAACATGTGGCTTTATAAAGCACCTTTCACTTTTTCATTCTGAGCTTCCTGTCTTCCCATGGGGGCTAGAGGCTCCTAGAGGCCAGTGGAACAGTGCCTTTCTTTTCATTTGTCTCAGTCCAGAAGGCCTACCCTGGGACTGGCTTAACATGTCCAGGGGCGCCTGGGTGGCTCAGTCGGTTAAGCGGCCGACTTCAGCCCAGGTCATGATCTCGAAGTCTGTGAGTTCGAGCCCCGCGTCAGGCTCTGTGCTGACGGCTCAGAGCCTGGAGCCTGCTTCAGATTCTGTGTCTCCCACTCTCTCTGCCCCTCCCCTGCTCACGCTCTGTCTCTATGTCTCTCAAAAATAAATAAACGTTTAAAACATCCAGTAACTGGATGAGGATG
Source organism: Paguma larvata (assembly GCA_030068075.1). Classification (NCBI taxonomy): domain Eukaryota; kingdom Metazoa; phylum Chordata; class Mammalia; order Carnivora; family Viverridae; genus Paguma; species Paguma larvata. The sequence continues at coordinate 65,780,049 of CM057828.1, read as the reverse complement.
GAATGCCGAGCCAACAGATCACCTCCAGCCTGGTGCTGTTGGGAAAGGGGCGGGAGAGGGTGGCCTTGCCAGGCAGAAGTCCCCTGAGCCCCCAGAGCACTTACCTGAAGGCAGCCAGGTACTCAGGATCCCCCATAGGGGGGTCCAGACCTCCTGCCCAGGCCACGTTGACATTGAAGCCCTCACCGCTGCCAGCCCCCACCTGGAAAACAGGAAGCGAGAGAGACAGGAGGAGAGCAGCGCCCCAGGACAGGAATCCCAGGGTGCCGGTGCCGTGAGGCCGGCTCCTGCAGCCTCTTCACTTCCGGGTGGAGAAATGCAGGATCCGAGAGGCTCACCAACCTGCCCAGGATCACACAGCTAGTTGTGACAGAGGCGGAGGCAGAGTCAGGGCCTGAAGGAGAGCCAGGAGGGCCAGAAGGGAGCGTGTGGTTACCTCGTCCACGGCCCCGCTGCCCGGGAAGAAGTTGCCATCATCGTGGCGATGCAGGGAGATGTAGAGCACACTGGGGTCCTGGTAGAAGGTCTGCTGGGTGCCGTTGCCATGGTGAACATCCTGCGGAGGGAGATGGACACGGATCAGGGAAGGCCCGAAAGCACACAGATGGGAGACTGGGCGAGGTTTGAAGGGTTCTGAGGCCAGGATCCCCGACTGGCAGGGAGGGGTCTGGGCTTCCTAGAGCTACACTGTTAAGTGGTCCTAAGCAGTCCACTGGCCCTCGCTGTGGCTCAGCCTCTCCATGTGTGCACAGCTGTGCACGCAGCCCTGGACGGAGGTGGAAACACCACGAGACTATGAAGGAGAGGAGACATGCCAAGGGCCAGCTGGCCAGGAAGAGTGAAAAAATGTGTGGCAGAAGAGGGAGGCACCCAGGATTTCACGTGTCTGGAACCGTCACTACCGCGTCTGATCCGGGGACATGGAGCGACGAGAAACCAAGCTCGGTTACAGAGGGGCAGGTGCGTGAGGCCCGGCGCCGCCCCTCCCAGGGAGAGCCGTGGGCTGACGCTTGGTAATTCACAGGACCGTGCGCGGGCACAAGTGTGCAAAGTCCCTCCACTGTCACCTTCTGCAGAGGAATGTCCCCTTCTCAGGTGTTCATGCAGAGTGGTTTAGCATGAACGCATGTACTCCAGAGCTCAATGGCCTGAGTTCAAATCCCAGCCTCAGAACTTACTACATGTGTGGCTATGTGCAAGTTACTTGACCTCTCTGGGCTCACACTCCTCATGTGAAGCCAGGTTATAGTAAGGATCAAACACATCACAGGGAAAGCTGCGGGGTCTGGATGTGATTAGTGGCATGTTGATGTTACCGGTCATTGTCACTGCCATTATCGGCACTGTACAGGAAACGCAGAAATTACTAGATCTGCAGAGAGAAGCCAACAGAGGCCAAAGAGCACTCGAATGTCTCTTCCCACCGTGGGAGGCCGTCATGGCTGAGGGCCTTCCCGCACACCACCGCCTCCGGGCCTCCCAACGGCCCCCCGATGTGGGGTCGTCTTCACCCACATGTTACGCAGAAGGAAAGTGAGGCTCAGGAGGCTAATGCAGAACGAGGGACAGGAAGCCACATCCTCTGTTGCCAGGCTCAGGGCTCTGTCCGCGGGGCTCGCAGATCTGAAGGGGCTGGGACCTGAGACCTACCCAGTCCATGACGAGGATCTTGCTGGCCTTGCCTTGCTGCTGAAGCTGCCGGCAGGCGATGGCCACGGAGTTGAAGAAGCAGAAGCCCCTGGGAGGAGGAGGGAGAGGCGCTGCGAGGTTAGTCCCTCCCTGTATCTCCACCTCTCTGGCCTCCTTCCTCTGCCCACCCCTGGCCTGGCCTAGCCCCAGAAGGCTCAGAGGACAGAGGGGGAATGCCCCCTGCCACCTCATCCCCCACCAAGGCCTCCCCCCCGGCCTTACATGGCTGTGGAATGGTCTGCGTGGTGTCCCGGGGGCCGAACCACAGCAAAACCGTTCTGGAAACAGAAAGAATGCTTGTCAACCAGATGGCCAGCACCCTGAGCCACATCTCCATGAAGCCGCCCCCAACCCAAGGCTCATCCCTTGAGGAGGGGTCACAGGACAATAGCTGTCCACAAACCTGACCGCGGCCAGGCTGGATCGGAGGTGCCCCAGTGCTTGGCCTCCAAGCCAGGCACTCCCTGCTGTTAGGCTGGACGTGAATACAAAACCCCTCACCCCGGTGTGTTCTGACTGTTGTTGTTTTATAATAGCTCCTATTCGTGGGGCAAAATCTACTGCCTGGCACTGTGCCAAGCACTCTATAGACGCCAGGTTTCATCCCGACATCTCTCTGAGGTAAATATTATCTAATACTTACAACACCTCCATGAGCTAAACATGATTATCTCGAGTTCACAGATGAGGAGGAACCTGAAGCTTAGGCAGGTGAAATTACGTGTGTGAAGTGGCCTGCTTGCGGAGGCCGAAGCCGGGATTTACAACCTGGGGCTGAGCCCTTAACCGCAAGGCCCCTCCCAGGAGGAGCAATGAGCATGTGGCCTCACTGGGCCAGGCGCTCTCAGATGGTGGGGCGCATGGGCCTCGGCACAGGCCCGAGAGGTGCCCGGCCCAGAACAAACAAGCACGGGCACCGACCCGGCCTATTAAAAAAAAAACAACAACAACCCTCAGTATCGCCAAGAACCAAGCTGCCAATGGACAAAGGTCCAGACATGCTCTGCAACTTGCTAGGGGTCACCCCGTGGGTCTGTGCGTTGCATGATCCTGAATGATTATGATCCTGTGTCTCTTTGAGACAGAAGTCCAAGGTCACAGTGGCTCGACTCCCCACCAAGTAACATGAGCCTAAGGTTCCAATCTCAGCTGAGTCCCCAGAGCACTCGATTTCCCTTCCAAACCCCATGGTGATGTCCAAAGGAACGAGAGGTCTGGGCTTCTGGGTCTGGCCATCCCTGCTGCGTCCCCTGTGGCTCGCCCACCTTCAGCTCAAACCCCCTACCTTTAGCTCACGAGAAGCTACTTTGAAGGCAAGGTCGGTGACACTGCCGGCTGCCCAGCGGGCTGCATTGGAAGAGTGCAGCTCATTCCAGATGGTATCTGTATCCACCTGTGGGGGCCAGAGCCAGGGCCTGCATTATCAGAGGCCCCCCACGGGGGCCGCGGCCCACTTGGGCGGTGCCCACCCCACGGCCAGGACCCCAGGGGCAGGGAGCTGGGCAGACAGTGCTGCCTCCCCAGTGCCCCACCACCCAAAGGCAAGGCCTCCTGTGTCCCCCAATCCCAGCGTGACTTCTCCTTCCCAGCTTCAGTCCATATCACCAGCCCGTATCTGGCCAGCACTCTGCTGGCAGCATCGCGCCTGCCTCCCCGGTCAGAGGAGGGGGCATGGCGTTACCTGGGCGGGACTTGGGGTTTGGACCGGGAGGGGGTTTTAAGCCCCAGCTGACTCTGCTCAGGCCCTGCGGGACGGTCGGAGCTCGAGGGGCCGTCTGCACCACTGTCTTCCACTCAGGGCCCCTAGCCCAGGCTGGGAGGCCCCCCAAACCCAGTCCCTGGGCCTCAAGGCTAGGGAGGGGCCGGGGGGCATGATGGGGAGATGGGGAGGGCGAGGCGGACCAAGAGAGGCGAGGAAGGCAGAGAGAGTCGCAAGAGGCTGGAGAAAGAGAGAGAGAGAGACAGACAGAGAGGGAGAGGAGGGAGGAGAGAAAACAGAAGCAACAACAGTTGGAAAAATCAGAAAGTGGCAAGAAATGGGAAGTTGTGAACAGGGCTCTGACTGGCTCCCAAACAGCCCCCCAGCTATGGCTCCCACTTCCCTCTAGACCTAGGCCTCCATCCCCTGCCTGCACACTCCTGGCCGGGATACCACCAGGGGAGGCAGGGAGCCCCTGAGGCAGGGCAAGCCGGGAGGAGGGGAAGCTGGGCAGTGGGAGAGAATTGCCTGGGTCGCCAAGGACACCGGAGGCACCCCCACAGCCCCAGGCCGAGAAGCCTGGTCGCCTGGAGGCCAGCGTGGAAGGGCCAATCCCGACCACCACCAGGGTCTTACGAAGGGAGGCGATCCCCTGCTCTTTGAGCCTCATTTGACATTTACCAAACACCATCTAAGTGAAAGGCACAGGGCTCCCCACTCAGGTGACACTCATGGGTGGAGGACACGCCTGTCCACAAGGAGCTTCTAGCCGGCAGAGGAGCATTATGGGAGAGCCCCTGGCCCAATGGGTCTGGTAGAACCACAACAACAAGCAGGTAAGGGCTGGGCCTGGGAGAACAGAAGGGAGGAGCTCCGAAAGCCCGTGGCAACGGCCGCTCAAGACCCCCCGGGGCACACTTACCCCTACCCCACCACAGGGCAGCATCACAAACATCCGCTGTGCCAGGAGCCCTGCGGGGAGAGGCCCAGTGTGTGTGAGCTGAATCCTCTCTGCTCTGGCCCGGCTGGGAGCACAGAGGCCCCGCAGAGGGCTGGGGCCGGGTGCCCAGGGCAAGAGGGCAGGGGGCAGTGGAGGGACTAGGGCGGCCTGGCGATGCCCAGGATGCTGGGGACACGGGCTGGGCAGGGGTGGGGCAAGAGAGCACAGGGGATGGGTGGGCCAGGTGAGCCAGCGGAGGCACCGTGAAGCCCCTACCTGCCAGCTTCCCGTTGTCCAGTTTGAGGCGGCTGAGCGGGTTGGTGCCATAGAGGAGCACGTGCCGCTCGGAGTGCACTGACTGCAGCTCCTCCAGGGAGGCCTTTCGGCCCCGGAGACACTGAGGAAGGCCCCACAGAGCTCCTAAGTCCCTGCTCACCCCCTCCCTGCCATCACCATCACCAGCTTGGCCCCTCACCTCACACTGGCTCTGGAGCCCCCCACCCCCTTCCCTTCCTGCACTCCTACCTCCTCCAGTTCTGCAGCCCCCTCCCCACCTCCTCAGCTCACACTGGCTCCAGAGCCCCCCACCCCCTTCCCTTCCATTACTCCTACCTCCTCCAGTTCTGCAGCCCCCTCCCCGCCTCCTCACCTCACACTGGTTCCGGAGCCCCCGCTCCTGCAGCCGGGACCAGATGCTCTGGATGCGGCCCGCGTGCTCGGGGTGCCTGCTGTTGTCCCCGCAGGAGCACTGGTGTTTTAGCATCACCGAGTCGTACACCAGCCCTGCCAAGAACAGGGCTCAGGGCCCAGACCCAAGGAAGTCTCCACCCCCATCCCTGGTTGCATGCACACACACACACAGCCAACCTGACATGCCCCCCATCATGCAGTCCCGCACACCCCATCCTGCCCTTCGGCCCCTCACACCCAGACACACCCCCCCAGCTGCCAACCCAGGCAGCCTCGGGCACCCCACGCACACACCGACACGGCCCCAGCCAGCGCCCCACGCCACATAGCCAATGCCTCCCTGTCACACTGTCCCTGCTCCTATGGCCCAGCATGTCTACCCTGACCTCAAGAGCTCAGAGCCTAACAAAAGGAGGCCTAATGTCAGGGTCTCACGCTGGAGGTCATGACCCAAATAGGCTGCCACAGGGGAATGAGAGAAGAAAGAATTCCTCAGAAAGCCCCGGACTGAGAGCTGGGAAGCCTACAGTAACACTGAGCCATGTGACAAGACAGATGCAGTTTTGGGGAAGTGACTGCTTCAGCCTGAGCAGCGGGGACGCCTAGAGGGCCCTGCACACTGTGGACGGGTGTGTCACTTTCCGCTCGCCTCAGGACAGCAGGATCCGCAAAACGCTCACACCCCTTGACCCAGGGATGCCACTCCTTAAGAGTAGTCCCTGGGAAACAACGCCAGGAGTGAATGGAGATTTATGTACAAGGACGTTCCCATGAGGGAAAATGAGTAGCCCAACCAACAGGAAATCTTGAAGTAAAAATAAAATACTATGACGAAATACTACAAAAATCCCATTTTTACAGGCGAATTGCATCACGACGTGCTCATAACACGTTCACAGAACAAAGCGGGGCACGACGCCCCATCCGTGTGTATACGGTATTTGTACCCAGCTGGAACCAAGGTGGGGAACTATGGCAGCGTTCAGTGCCTTGGGGTGGTGGGATCCCGGCTGGCGATTTTTGTTTTATTCTTACATTTTTACATATTTTTCAGAGCTTCGAAAATGCATTTGAGCTCTTTTTACAAGCAGAACAACCATAAGTATCACTTTTGAAAGATCTGAACTAGGTGCTAGGAGACCCGGAGTCTTAGTCCAGTTTGACCGTCAGCCTGCTATTTGACAAGCTTGTCACCTTCAATCTCCGGAGCCCAGGCCTCCTTGTCTGTAAGATGAGAACCACCGCCCTCTCTACCTGCTTCGTGGGACGCCACGCGGATCTAACAAGACCCAGAAAGCGCCCTGTGACCTCGAAAACGTCCTGAGCGACACCATGACACAGACATGGACTCGTGCCTGAGCCCGTGTGGCCCCAGCCCCTCTTCCTGCCCCCTGCTCTAATCCAGGCCTCACCTGTGGTGAAAGGCAGGGTCCTGGCAGAGGTCTCTGAGCTGGGCAGGACACGGGCCTGGCTGGCAGGCTCTGGGGTTGGCAGTGAGGCAGGTGCAGCTGGGGACGACTGAGCCCTGGACAGGGGCCGGTGACTGCCCTGGGCCAGGGAGAGCAGCACAGAGTCCCCAGTTCCTCCCCGTGGGAGCCGCCCAGCCAGTCGCTGCTGCTCCCACAGGAACACCTGAGGGACACAGGGGGCCTCAGATTCCACGTCTCAGGATTCTGCTCCATCTGCTTCTGCCCGAGGTCTCAGAAACCTCCAGGCAGGACCCTTTCGGGGGAGATTCCAGGTTGCCTCCGGCCCTGCCTCCTGGCCGGGCTCTGGCTTTTGATCTCTGAACCCTCTGCCCCCGCCAACACCCCCAAAGGTCTGCAGCCCAGAATGACCACGCTCCTCAGAGCCTTGGGACTCCAAAGCCAGAACCCAGGTAAGGGGCCTCGGGCTTACTGCCCAAGGACACGGAGACCTGTGTGAGCCATTGCACGTGTGTGGACTATTACCGTGTGCCATGGGCTGGACCGCGTCCCCCACTTCCTGTTTATGAAGTCCTAACCCCTGGCCCAGTACCTCAGAATGTGACCCGATTTGGAGATAGGGTCTTTACAGAGGTAATCAAGTTAAAATGAGGTCATTAGGCTGAGCCTTAGTCCAATATGACCTCGGCCCTTATAAAAAGAGGAAATTTGTACACAGAGAGGCATAGAGAGAAGACGATGTAAAGACTGGGAGAGAGGTGGGCCATTACAGGCGAAGAGACAGGCCCGGAGCAGCCCCTTCCCTCAAGGCTCTCGGAAGGAACCGACCCCATGGACACCTTGATCTCGGACTTCCAGCCCCCAGATCTGTGAGACGACTGATTTCTGTTGTTGAAGGCGCCCAGTCTGCAGTACTTGTTACAGCAGCGCTCGCAAACGCATACCCTGTGGCTCGACTCGCACCGTGAGAGCGCCCTGGCTGAAGCGCTTGAGCCCGGCTCTGCCCCATTGCCTGTCCTAGCCGCCTTCCTAGACGTAACCCTGGGTCACAGGGGCGAGGTCCTAGGGCAGGAACGTGCATGGCTCCAGGAAAGCCTGGCCTCGCTGCTGCACAAGGGACATGGCTGTGCCCGGAGACTGCCAGGCTGCTGGAGCGTGCGTGCGTGCGTGCGTGCGGGAGGATGTATGCGTGCGCACGCGGACAGGTATGCACACATGTGTGCACGGATGTGTGTGTGCCTGCCCCTCAGTGCAGATCTAGTGAGGTAACCATGGGTCCCGGGCTTGTCTCCTACACTGATAACCTCGCTCCCTCCCCTCCATCTATGCCAGGCCCCGGAGTCTCCCGACTACGCCTTCCCAGGGACATGGGCACTGCCATACCTGCTGGTGCTGCTGGAGAGGAAGAGGGCCTCTGGCTTCGTGCTGCCCATGGCTTGACTCCCTGTGTTCCAGGCCGTCATCCCCCACCGGCCCCGCTCCCCCACCATCCGTCTCTAGGTCCTCAGCAGAGGGTATCTGCCGCAGTCGGGGCTTCTCACTTGGCTTGGCTGGCCTCTGGGGAGGGGAGATGCCCATGAGAAGCCATGCTGGGATGCAAGGTGTACTGTGGGCCACGGCGGGACTTTAGCAGCCGTGCAGCTCTTGGCCCCCAGGAGCCACATCCTCTCTCTGGTCCACCGGATCCTCACCCTTCCTAAGCCTCCCTTCTTTCAGCCCCCAGGGGCCCAGTTAAGCAAGCCCTCATCACCTCCCTACCCAGTTCCCCTCACCTTGATCAGCTGGACGTGAGGTTTGAGCCGGTCCAGGCGGGGCTGCAGGGGGCCCAGCGGTGGGGGGGCGGTGGCGCTTGGGGGCAGGGGCTCTGAGCGGGTCCGGCTTAGTGGCCGGTGGAGGCCTGACCCAGAGAGCCGCTCGGTGGTCAGTAAGGACTGGGCAAAGTGGAAGGGCAGGGGCCCAAGCCCGGGCACTGGAAAGAATGGGGCGGGGGTGGGGCATAAGGAAGGAACCAAAGGGAGGAATAGAAGGAAGCAAAGGCATGGGGTGGTAGGGGGCAGGGGCTCGGCAGGGAGACACGCAGGATGGGGGGCTGCAGAGGGGCAGGAAGGAAGGGACCCTTCCCGGGCTTGGCCCCTAGCAGGCTGCAGGGACCAGCCCCTCCCCTGGAGAAGCCTGGGAACTCACCAGTCAGCAGGGGCGTGTGAGAGACTGAGGGATCCAGGAGGAGAATGGGCTGTAGTCGAGAGGACAAGGGGCCCCCAGACTCGGACTCCAGGCTATGGGGCAGGAAGAGGGGAGTATGGGGGCTCCCCAGGACCGGCCCCCGAGGGCCCAGAGTCGGATGGGTCCTGCGGTCAGCATCAGCCTGGAGAGAGGTAGGGAGGAGTCACGGCGGGGGGGGGGGGGTGGGGGGAAGAGCCCTCACAGAGACAGCAGTGACAGTGCCAGGGCGAGACGGTAGGAGAAGGGAGCGACAGAAGCTGGGGGCTTGCGGTGGGGGAGGGCGCCTCAGCCACTCACCCTGGCAGGGGCAGGGAGCCCCAGCGTGATTGCGGGCAGCAAGGACACTGTCGGCAAGGCGAACGGGGCCAGAGAGGTCTCCTGCAGCCGCAGCCGCTGGCCCAAGAGCGCCTGCCATGGGGAGCAGGGCAGGGGTCACCGGTCCCAGACCTCTACCTCCAGGCATGCCTTCCCCAGAACCCCCGGGAGGCTTGGGTCCAGGCTGCCCAGCCCCTGTAGCCCCAGATTGGTCAGGGCTGCTTGCTGAGAAGAAGGCTGAGCCTCAGAACTGCCTCCCCCATGCCCCCCGGAGAGCCCAGCCTGGCAAGCCCTTACCTCCGAGCCCAGGACAGGGTTGGGACCTTGCTCGCTGTCATTGGGGGAGCTGCACCCTGACGCTGGTGTGCTGCTGCTACTGGGGGAGGAGTCTAGGGCAGGGAGGAGAAGCTCAGTCAGAGGCCAAGTGCGGTCAGAACAGGGCTAGTCCTCCTTCCCCGATGGGCGGCCTCTGCTTCCCGCTTTCTTCCCAGAAGGGCAGGAAGAAGGCAGGCCGCTAGTTTCCAGTGCCTTTGGACACTTTTTGAAGGTGCCCCTTCCTCTGGGCAGACGTCAGCTGAGCCAACCATTGCAGGGGCTGGCAACTCACACCCCTGGCGAGTGGCAGGACACGTCCTGTATGACCATGCACACTAGCCCTGTCTGGGTGGGACCTGACCCAAAAGGATCACCCTGCTGGCCCTTACCACCGAGGGTCTCCGCAGGCCGCCGCCGCAGACTGGGTGGGGCACTCTCCTTTCTGAGCAGTGGATTCTTCCTCCGCTCCAAGGACTTCTTGGGCTTGTAGCGCAGCTTCAGGTTGGGCTCAGAGACTGTGGGAGCACTAGCGTTACTCGGCCCCACACCACCCTCCTCCCAGTCACCTCTGAGCTAAGGCAAGAGAAGGCAGTGCCAGGGAGAAAGCCACTGTGGGCTGACCTTCTGCTGCCCAGCCAGGCCCTCCCACCCCTCCACACTCCCAACCCGTGTCCAAAGCCCTGGCCCTTTAACTCCCCTAGAGGGTCTCCCCCTGCCTGTCCCACTCACCTGTCTTTCGGAGAGGGAAGTGTTCTGGGGGGTCATTGGGCAGACTGGGAACGGGAGGCAGAAAGCTGCTGAGCATAGAGCGAGCAGCTCCTTCTGTCTCCAAGGGCTCGAGAGTTCTGTGGAGTGAAGGCATAGGTTGCTTCAGAGGGGCGGGGAGGCCCAGAGGCCTGGCAGCCCGAGGCTCTGCAAGTGCTCTTCCTGAGCAGGGGCCCCAGGACCTGCTAGGGGAGGCAGCAGCAGCTGATAAGGCCAGGCACTGGGTGGCGGACAAGAACAGGGGCCATCTCCAGGTGGCAGCATTGGGCCACCCTTCCTACAGGCAGCCTAGATACAGGCCTCAGATCTAGGCATAGGAGCCAGGGTCCCAGGGCTTGGGTCCCAGGCACACTGGGAACTCTTTGTCTCCTATAGGAGGGACCTGCTCTAGGAATCAGGATTTTTTTGTGCTCAGGGCAAGTCATAAGGAGAAAATGGACTCGTGTGTGGAAGAAGAAAGCCAGCGTGGCATGTCGGGTGGAGGTGAGGGAGTGGGAAAGCTTTCAGGTGGGGGTGAGGAGAGACAATTCAAGGAGAAAAGGGGGCAGGTGTCAGGTGGGGGAGGGGTTTGGGGCAGCATTATAATTAGAGGCGCGGGATAAGGGTGATGGGTAGCTGGGAGGCGGAGGGGGGCGAGTACAAGCGTGCACAGGCTGATAAGTAGGGAAGAGGAGGCAAGGACTCGAGGGAGCCGACAGGAGCGAGTTACCTGTAGGGAATGCTGGGGCTATTGGGATGGACTGTTCTCTCTAGGGCTGCCTGCTGCTTCTTTAGAATCACCTCCGCCAGCTTCTGCTTGACCACACTGCTAGCTACGGCACCTACGGGGGTGGGAAATCACGAATGGGTTGAGGGTGGGTGGACGGTGGCCTTCCTGCCGCAACCTCTGCCCACTGCCCCGTCCACACCCCCAGTATAAGCGGCCAGGGGACGCCTCAGGCGAGAGCCAAGCCTGGGGCCCCACCCCTTCGGCGAAGCCCCGCCCACATTCACCAGCAGACCCACCCCAGCCCTCAGGTGCGGGTCCTTACTTCGCTTGCTCTTGTCCTTATTGAGAAGCTGCCGCAGCTCTTGCTCCTGCTGCCCCACCTGCAACTGGGGCACCGGCGTGTCCATTGGGAGCTGTGGACAGGGCCGGCCACCCAGGAAGGGGCAAGGAGTTGAAGACTGAGCCGAGGGTCTGGGGGAGGCTGAAGGGAGGGAGGGGGGCTGGGGGCGGAGCTCGAGGCCGCCGCGTGTGCGGGGAGCTCTGACTTTACCCTCATGGGTTCCACTGAGCGCTGCGGCAGGCCTGCTGCGAACAGCAGGTGGTGGTGCAGGTGCTGGGGGTGCTGCAGGGCCAGCAGCGCCGGCTCTGGCGGGGGCTCCACCGGGGGCCGCTGGCCCACCCGCAGGTCCATGGGCTGGGGCTGAGGGCCTGGCGTGTCCACTGGGGGCCTGAGGCGGCCTGAGGGCACAGAGAAGGCAGGGTGGGCAGGAAAGTTTGAGGGGGAAGGTTAGGGCCTAAGCAGCCTCCTCCAGGCTCACTTGACAAGGTCAAAAGAAACACTCTCAGGTGTCTTTTTCCACACTTCAGTCCTCACTGCGGTCCCACCAGGTCCAGGAGAAAGGAGGTCATGTAACCGTACAAGGTTAGGCTATAGAGGTAGCGCTGGAATCAGCCGTCTGACTCCAAGCACGGTGCTTTTCCACTAAATATGTCCCCTCTCCAGAGCAGGGTGCTGGGGGGATTTAGGGACGGGCTGCAAGCCCTACAGGGGAACATTCTGGGCCCTGCCACCTCCTTCTCTTCTTCCCTGATGGAATGGAAGATTTGGCCAGGCTGCGCCCTAATGAACTGCACTCAAAACAGCTATCCCACAGGCAAACGGTCCCCTTTGTTCAGCCACCAGCCCTAGAGGGCCTCATGGGCTCTTTCAGCTGCCACCCTCTGGTACTCTATCCGGGCACCATAGGATAAAGAGGCAGTGCCTTGAACCCGTGGCCAGCCTTGGCCCGCCATCCTGAGCCTGCACAGCCCTATTCGCAGGGCGGCTTCCTCAGCTCCTGGGGCCCATCTGCCCAGGGGGCCTGCCCTCCAGGCGCCCTCAGGCCAGCTCTGGGCCTGGCACTGTAAGGACTGCAGGCTCAGCTGCCACTTCTCGAGTGCTCTCTGCACCTGTGCCAGGCGTACCTTCCCAAGGCTGTGGGTGCAAGACCTATTTGTAACTAGCCACCAGACCAGCTTGTGGGCCCACGCAGCTAGCCGGGCCGGGCTGGACCGAGCAGCTGCGGACGCTCAGAGGTGGAGTGTCTGCGGGGCGATTATCCTGGAGAAAGGGAAGCAGGCGGGGGTGAGAGCAGGTGCCCTAGGACAGAGCACACAAGCGGGGGAAGCTTTCTGGAGAGGCCTTTCAGTTCATCCAATGCGAGGCATCCCCCGGTCAGGGCAGCCAGAGGGGCTGAGGGGGACCGGAAGGCACTGTGACAAAGCAGCTGGGGAGTCGGGGTACATGGTCTCCAGGCCCGACTCAACCATTACTACTCATTGTCCTAAATCTATAGCACATGTGCTCGCACGTCTGCAAATCCCTTTGACCCTGAAATCCCCCATAGGCCCTGTGAGGTAGTTATTACTATTTCATTATCCCAAATGTGGAAACTGAGGCTCAAGTGCAAGGACCTCTCCAAAGCCACCCAGGAAAGAGGGAGAGTGAGCACGGGTTCTGGTCCCGCCGAGGCCACTGCTCCGGCTCTATTCTCCCATGGGCTTTCAGGAAGTCGCCAGCCCTCTCGGAAATTTCTCACTGGACGAAGGAAGAGGGGCTTGCAGTAGGTTGCTGCTAAGGGGCACCTGCTCTAACATTCTCTGACCGGGAGATGGAGACGAGCAGGGAGTGCCCACCACGACTCTCCGGATATTAAGAGACCAGAGGGGGTGGCTGTGCACCCAGCCGCTGGCTGTGCAGCAGGCAATGCACGGCTTCCGTGTCCCCACCCCTGGTTCGTGCACCCACCCAGGGAACCCGGATTCTCATTCTGGTGGAGTCTAGGCCTCTGATACTAACACACTCCTGCCATGAAGGGTCTCAGTCCTCCCACATCTGGTGTCCCGGCTTCCTGGGCTGACCACCCCCCCTCCATGATGCAAGAGGGACTTCAGGGAACCCAAGGAAGGCCACAGGACACGGAGCTAGCCGCTTCAGCTTCACACAGGCTGAGAGGGCCCATCCCTCACTCTGAGCAGAAGGCGGCTGAGAACCTGGGAGGGGCTCTGCCGCCAACCCTGGGAACACCTGTGAGGGTCACTTAGCACGTGGGAGGTCTCCACGGTCTGGTGCTAAGCTGGCTTCTCAGCCAGCAGCTCCTGTCCTGTCACAAGCCTGCGTACCTTTTGTCCTCTGAGCTTTTGCTCCTAATGACCCCCTGGTGGTACCGTCCTCACCCCTCAGATTCTACTTTTCCAAATCCTACCCTTTCTTCCAAGTCCGGCTGGATCTTCCCTCTTCCTGGGACTCAGCCCAGTGCCCCCCTCTATACCCTGGTACAGAGATGGGGCTCATCAATGTTTTTGTTTCTTTTTCCAATTTCTGTATTTTTTTTAAATAAATTACATGTCCAGGGGCGCCTGGGTGGCTCAGTCAGTTGGACATCCGACTTCGGCTCAGGTCATGATCTCACCATTCATGAGTTCGAGCCCCATGTCAGGCTCTGTGCTGACAGCTCAGAGCCTGGAGCCTGCTTCGGATTCTGTGTCCCCCTCTCTCTCTGCTCCTCCCTCACTCGCACTCTCTCTCTCTCTCTCAAAAATAAATAAACATTTAAGAAAATTACATGTCTAGGAAGACTAAATGATAAGAGGTTTAATTTAATGTTTCTTGAATGAAGGGATGAACTCAGTTAGTTGTCCCTGATTTGGCACCGGTCACATGCGACATTCTCCTATTACTTCCCTTTTTATTGCTGTGTCCGGTCTCCCCAACCTGCCTATAAGCTTTTGGACAACTAGGACTGAGGCACAGAGAATCCCCAGACTCCATTTCTCCCCACCATCTGTAACTGTTAGGCGTCAGGCACCCAGTAGGCCCCCTGCAGATGCTGGCTGAGGCTAAGCGGGGGGGGGGGGGGGGAGGGGGCGGGGGGGTGCGGGGAGACGGACACAGCCCTCAGCCCCTCCGGAGCACAGTGGACGTCCCGGCACAGCCGAACGGCAGACGAGGCAAGGAGAGGTAAGAGAACCAAGGCGAGGGGACCCGCCCCTCCTGCCCGAGCAGCGGGAGACACCGTTCCATTTTGCAGAGCCCGTGTGAGGACCGAAGCCAACAGGCAAGAACACGGCGCCTGGCCCAGAGCCTCATGTGAGGCAGGGGTCTGAGTATAAACATTAGCTTCCTCCTTGCCTTCCTGTTTCACTGCAGCCACCAAGGACAAGGAGAGCATCCTGCCTTTCCTTTTCCTGTTGTGCTTCCTAGCAATGGGACCGGCCCTGATCCGAAGCTGCCTCTCTAATCCCACTCCTCGCCCCACCCCTACGCCAAGCCCCCACCCTCAGATCCCCAACCTCCCAACCCACTGGCCCACCGGCCGGCTACCCTGCTCCTCTCCCCCTCGGCTCCTCGCCCTTCTTGTATCCTTTCCATCCTCACTCCCCACCATGGGCTCCCTCGGGCCTCTTACCTGTGCCAGGGGGACTGGGGCAGTGGGCACCCGGGCTCACCTGGGTCCCATCTGTAGAGAGAAGAGAGAGGGCATGAAGGGGCTGAAGGGGAGGGGCAGGGAAGGGGTGAGTGGGCCAGGCCGTGCAGGCTCCCTGCCACCGCAGGAGGCCCCACTCTAGCTTGAGTGCTCTCAAACCTGGCACCTGCACCAGCCGCTAAGCAAAAAGCAAGCGCTCCACGTCATTCCTTGCCTCGACTTCCCGTGCAGAACGAGAGCACTCGTCAGCCCCCCCTTCCTCCTCCAACTCACCCAGTGACTTAGCCACCTCAGCCTGCTGGAGCCCGGTCCACGGCAGGCCCAAGGAGCCCCGAGTTCCCATCCCATCGGCCCTCCTGGATGTGTTCAGACACCATCCTCCTAGGGCCCAGGCTCCCACCACCCAGAGGGAAAGAGGGCCGGGAGGGGAGGTGGCCAGAGGTGAGAGGGCATGGCTGCGGAGGCTGGCAGGAGGGAGAAGGGGAGAAGCCGGCGCAGGGAAGGGTAGCTGGGGGCTGCTCAGAGGCCTCCCAGGTGGGAGCAGATAGGAGCAGGTGGGAATGGGGAGGCTTCCACAGTCGGGGAAGGACTGGGTCACGGCCTGAAGATCAAGTCAGAAATGGTGGGGGCTGTGGAGTGGCGCGTCTGGAGCGCGTGGCCTGAGGACCTCCCGATAGGAATCCCTTTCCTCCTGCTGCCCTGTCCTGTGTCTTGCAGCCTCTGTTCCCCCAGAGAAAAGAACCTCTCAGCCTTTTCTTTTTGGATAACTTGAAACAGAAGTCTTTCCTTTTGGGAATGGTCACCTCTCCCAGGCTCATAAGCCCAGCCCAGAGCCCTCCCCGCCCAGCCCATTCAGAACCCATGAAGCTCTGTGGTGGGGCCCGAGCTGGTCAGCAGCAGAGAGGCCCTGAGGAGCCCAGACGCCCACTGAGGTAGGCAAAGACAGCTCAGATCTGAGGTCGCCTGTCCAAGATGGACACCTCTTCCTTGGCTATCCCAGCTCAGGGCTGAGGGGACAGGAGTCCAGGAGACTGGAAGGGGCACCTGATGGACAAACAGAAGACCTCCTCAGGCCAGACACAGGGCAGAAGGGATATTTTCTGAATAGCAACTGGCGGGCGCTGCTCTTTTAGGTCTGTGTTTAAGGGGCAGCCATAGTTCCTCTTCCAGAAGCTGAAAAAAGGAGAACTCCCTGCAGGCAGGCCCCGCTGGGGGAGGGGAAAACTCTAGGTACAGGGAGCCTCCCACCACTGCCCTCATGCACTAGCGCCCCGTGTCCAGACGGCAGGGAACAGCCGGTCCGCCTATCCAAAGTCTGCACAGCACAAGTCGATGGGCGTCCTCGTGAAACTCACCCTGACCTCCCTCCTGCTCCCTTCCCAGAGCACCCACTCTGCGTCCGCTACCTCAACCCTCCACTAATCACGGTCTCCATGCTGTCATTTGGAAGCCACACCCATCTGCACCTAACACCTTGCTGGGCATGTGACGGGCTCTGTTAGGAATGAGTGACTCAGATGCAATGGCTCCCCTGGCCCCCTGCCTAGGACGTGGCACAAATATTTCACAAGGTTTGTGAGCCCCAAGGAACACTGGTGTGGGAGGTAGAATCCCCTCCCCAGAACACGGTAACCCCCACCCTAAGCTCTCTTAGGACCTCTTCTTTCTTCTGCAGGACGCGGTTCCCCAAGAGAGGCTTCTGAACTGGGCTCTGGGTGTGTTCCCAGAGGCTGTGCCTGGCCCAGAGTCTTGTGCCTCCAGCCCTGCCTATTGGGAATTCTCTCCTACCTCTTCCCGGTCCCTGCCTGAGGGCTGGTCAGTGGCAATCACGCTTGGGAAGAGAGCCAAGCCTCGCTCCCCTGGTAACCATGGACTCAGGACACCATGCACTCTCTGGATAGGAGAAAAACTAATGGCCCTGAACTCTGTAGTGTTTGTTACCCGGGCCCAAAAGGGATGTTTTGTGATGATGATCTATGATATAAACTCTGTTCGGAAAAGCTGGGAGCATGCATGCATGCGTGTGCGTGTGTTGCCAAGAGCGGCTGCTTCCACAAGCAATTCCTGGAAAAAGTTCTGCTTCTCCCCCAACTCCTTGGCTCTGTGCTGATGGCCAATGAGTGCAGAAGAGCCCGAAGCAACAGAGATAAGACGCGTGGAGCAGCTCTCCTGTGTCCCAGAGAGAGGAACGGTATCTAAGAGCACCCGGCTAATGGCTGAACTAAAACCAGAAGGTGTACATCCTACGGCCCAGGCTTGGCAATTATTTGGAGGACCCTTCTTCTCCTTGTCCCCTCTCAGGGTGCTGTTACCACCAATCCGGGGTCAGACAAATAAAATCAGGACTGAATGGACCCGACGGCCTGAGAACACTGCCTAGGCCTGGACCCTTTTCCACACAGCTCCTGGCCAGGGTGGACAGCTCTGATTTTTGGATTCTTAGCTACCCTCCCCACCCCATGTCTCCCTTCTTTGGAAGCAACTGCCATCGGACTGAAGAGGCAGTTTACTTGGCACTGAGCACCTGAACCTACGTTCGCAAACCAGATCACCTGACCAAAGAGGCCCCCAAATCCTGCCCCAGTGGGTCCACCCCGGCCCTCTGCACCCCCCAGAGCAGACACAAGGGCCACTCTTATGTCCCCTGAGCACCCGTGCAAGCTGGTCTCCCACTCCTATCTGGTTGGCCTGGGCCTCACCTGCCCCGTAGATGCGACTGGGCCCCAGGGCATGCACAAGGCAGCTGGAAACCTGAGCCCTGCCTGCTCGCCTGCTCCTCCCCCAGGTGTTTTAGGCCCTTTGTCAGGAAGAGGGCTTCCTGAGCACCGCCACCCAGAAGCCCCCTGCCAACGCCTCCCATGTCTTTTGTGAGGCTGTCCCCACCTTCCAGATCTCCCACTAGCTGAAGAGGAGTAGCAGGAAGGCCTGGGCCCCAGGAGGCGAGAGGAAAGCAGGAAGCGGCAGGAGGCCAGGTCCCGGGTTCAGGGCCGACTCCCTCCACACCCCACATTGCTGCTCTGGTTCTGTTTCCCTGACACAAGCTGGACAAAGCTAGACTCTGCATGGGGGCTGGCAGAGAAGATGAAAGCTGGGGGTGAAATGGCTTCAGGAAGATCCAAGAATAAATAAACACGAGAGAGAACATCATGGTTGCCAAAGCCCTTCTGACACAGAGTGAGCGAGGGCTGAGCACGAAGGAGAAGCGCCTCTCGAAGGCATTCGGGTCACAGAATCTGAGAACATTAGGAGCTTCGGAGAGTATCGAGGCCAACCCCCTCACTTCACAGAGGACAGAGCCAGGGGAAGGGGCTAGGTCACGGTCGCCCAGCAGGTCGCCCAGCAGGTGAGCGGCACAGCCAGGCCAGACCAGGGCAGGGGAAACCCAAGAAGTCATCCCAAATGCAGGCACGAAGTACTTTCACGTGAGTCACTGCTCCAGGGGCTGAAGAGACGGCAACATGAATGAAACCTGGTTCGCACTTTCAAGGAGTTTAAAATACAGCCCACAATTTTTTTAAAAATTAAAAAGTAGACTACTTGCAGATACTAAAAAAGTTCAGAGTCTCAAAAGGTAAAACACGAAAGCATTCTCAGTCATCCAATTCCCAAGAACTCCCTTAAAATCCACCCTTTTTAACAGTTTATCTCTCTCCCACCTTCCAGAAATTCTCTTACTCATTAATTCTATTGCTCATTATCTTGGCATTAAGTTGCTTATTGCTCAAATTTATCCAGAACCCAGGAGGCTGAACACTGGCTTGAAACTCCTGCCATCTAAATTGGGGAAAGTGGGGGTCCAGAGCACTGAGGGCATTGGCTTTGAAGTCAGATGGACATGGGTTCAAACCCTGGTCCCTCAGTGACCTGCGGGGAGAGCCAGGGACACAATGCAAGCTGTCAAGCCTTGGCCGCCCCATCGGTCATGATAATTAGAGTATCTACTTGGGGGACGCCTGGGTGGCTCAGTCCATTAAGCATCCTTCAGGTCAGGTCATGATATCACAGTTGGAGAGTTCAGAGTCCCAAGTCCCGTATCAGGCTCTGCTGTCTGCATAGAGCCTGCTTCAGATGCTCTGTCCCTCTCTCTTTGCCCCTCCCCCTGCTCGCTCTCTCTCCCTCCAAAATAAATAAACATTAAGAAAAAAGAATACTGTCTCTACTTGGAAGTGGTCATCTGAGATTGGCAACGCTGTGTGCTGTGTGCTCCCTCAACTGTCATGATCAATACCGTTTGTCCCTGAACTTGTCTGCTGCCTCCCTCCCAGCACAAGCATTTCAGCATCTGGTCCCGGTGGTACCCTCTCCTCTTCTACCACAGCCCGTTTTCTCCCCGTTGCATTCTCTACTCCATCTCTTAACCCCTGCCTCTCCCGACCACACCCCCCTCCCTTTCTCTGCTATCTGAACTTTTGTAAACTAACGCTTCACCATGTGACAGTTGTCCTAAGTGCCTTACATTGGCTAATTCATCTAACGCTCACGACAAGACAAATGTATGAGGGGGTTACCGTTTTTATCCCCATTTCACAGATCAGTAGACCGAGGCTTGTCTGAAGTCACATCACATGGAAATGGCTCAGCTGGGACTTGAGCCAGGCAACTGGGCTCCAGAATGCGTGCTGTCAACCAACACCCTCCAGTGCTCTCCCCAACACTTCTGCTCCCGCAGGCCGGTAGGTAGGGAGCAAATGCGGGACTTACTGGGCACAGGGAAAGATGGAAAAATCACATAGCCCCACAGAGACCGGTACCAGCAGCCAACCCCAGCCCTGCTGGAGGTTAGAGAGCAAAAGCTGCCTAATTCATCTCCGGGGCCCCGTGGAGACAACCCTGAAGAATCACTTATAGGCAGCAACTGCTGACTTGGAAGATTCCCAGCAATGATTTTGGACTGCAGTGGGAACGAGGGGCTGGTGACGGACTGGGGTCTTAGAAGAGCATCGACTTCATCTTCCCTGCTCTTCACTGCCTGCTACATCCGTTCTCTGGGAGCTCCCAAGTCCCTCCGAGGCTCCTCCCGAAGCCAGCTCTGCTGGGCAGGCATGCCTGCTACATGCATTCTCTGGGAGCTCCCAAGTCCCTCCGAGGCTCCTCCCGAAGCCAGCTCTGCTGGGCAGGCATGCCTGCTACATGCATTCTCTGGGAGCTCCCAAGTCCCTCCGAGGCTCCTCCCGAAGCCAGTTCTGCTGGGGAGGCACAGGGGCCAGCAGGCTGGGCTCACAGGTGAGTGGCCTGGGCCACAGCCTGCCCAGACAAAGGCCCCCTGTCAGCCCGTGGCGGCGAGGGGACTGAGGCCCTGCGGCTCGGCAGCTGTGGGCCACGCAGGAGGCTGGATGTGGGGCCACAGGCCGGCCCTCCCGCCCCCGCGGTGAGCGTGCCCCTTTCCCCTCGCCTGGGGCCCTGGGGCAGCTATTTTTAGCTCTTGACACCTGGGTATTTTGCAGCCGCAGGATGTCCGGTTTGGAGTCTCTTTCTGGGAATCCCACATGCGGCTGTTGTAAACAGCCCCACGCAGCGGTGGCCCGAGCTGGGAGCCGGCACCCCCCCCTTCTGCTGTTTGAGATGAATCAAACAGGAAGCAGACGTAACCATGGCAGCGGCAGCTCGAGCTCCCTGGGGGTGGGAAAGCGTCCTTCCTGGCTCCTTGCCCCCGGCCCAGGTCCTCTATTCCACCCCGTGGCCTCTCCTCCTCGCTGGAGACCCGCTGGACGCTGAGGCAGGGGGAGCTGAGCCATCCAAGTTGTGCGTAGCTGTCCCGAGACAGGCACTCTCTGGGGAGCCTCACTGTCCTCTGGCAAAGAGAACCAGGGGCTCCTCCCAGCCCTGCCCACCTCCGGGAGCCTCCCAGACCGCCACTCAGTCTTCCCTGCCTGTCCTTGGTAAAGGTGCAGAGGCGGGAGCAGAGCTACTCGCTCCGAGTGGCTGGACTCCGAGGGCCCGCATCCACTTCCGGTCACCCACAGCCTTCTCCTTACAGCCAGGCCTGCCCCCAGCACCTAGGGAATTCCTGAGCTGGCAGGTTCCCCGAGTCTCAGCCCCCTGATCAGACTGCCTTACGGTTTCTCAGGTCCGGAAAGCCCTCAAACACCAAGTTCCCACTTACCCTCACTCCCCTGCTCCAGGAGCTCCAATCCCTGAGATAGGAAGTTCACCATGGTATCTAACCACCATCTTTCCTATCATAAGCAAAACATCCTGAGCAGTCAAGATGGGGGCCCCATCTGTAATGTGGGGAGAGGAGTGGAGGTTCTGTCAGCTTCTGCCTTTGTCTCTCCCCTCCCCCAGCCCCTGCCGCCCCACTTAGACCAGCTGCTCCCTTGTAGCAGCCAGCCCCAGACAGTCTTTCTCAAGGGCCAGCGCTTGCCCCAACAGGAAGCACGGTCACCGCCCCGGGGCTGCCTCTCGGAGCCGCTCCTTCTCCCTCCGAGGTCTCGAATTCGTTCCCTTGCACTCCTTGTTATTCCTGCAGTTTCTGGGCCCTCCTTGGCCAGATCAGGCCTCGTGTGTCCCCTGCTCCTGCTTGCCCCCCCACCCCGCTTCTGCCTCTGCCAGACTGCATGTGAGCCACGAATGCGTCTTCCTTGGCTCCCCCCACCTGTGCCACCCAGGAGGCCACTCAGCCCACTCCAGAGACTGCCAGGGGGAAGTTTAAGTGATAAGATTAATAAGATTAAGATCCATAATGATTATCTAATTATAATTATTAACGAAAAAGGTCAGTGATGACCCACAATCATGTACCAAAAGCCTACTGCGCGCTGGTCACCGTGCTGAGCACCTTACTTCTACTCTCTCGCTTGGTCCTCCCAAAAACCCCATATGGTAGATACCCTTAGCAACCTCCTTTCACAAAGGAAGAAACTGAGGCGTGGTGTTTTTAAGAAACTTGCGGCGGCCACACGGCTCGTAAGTGGGTTTCTGGGGCTCTAGAGCCTAAGCTCGTAACCATTACACTGGCACACAGGTCCACCTGCCTCCCCAGGTGGTGAGGGGAGGCCACCGAAGGGCCACGGGACACAGTGGATCGCAGCATCTGAAGGCCTGGGGTGTGACTCCCAGGGGCGGCGGCGTGTTCCCACAGCGTGCTAGTATTCCACCCAGAAAATATCGACGGCAACAAAAACAAAACCAGAGATAATCATCTCTGCCTGCGCCCTTCACATGCCTTTTGTCTCCAGGAGGCGTCCCAAGCCGACCTTCAGTTCCTTTTTCATCTTGTGTTTTCCGTGTTTTTTTAAATGTACGTGTTACTATTTTATTGTTTCCTGTAAGCAGCCTCCAGCAGGATATAACCAAACAAGCAAACCTCCCAGGGCTGCCGCGCAGGATCCAGTGCTGCGTGAAAGCGCTCTGGAAACCGTCAAGCGCTACGTAAAATGCAGGCTGCATAACCAGCAAGTCACCCGTGGAGCGGCCGGCTACTTGGGAGTGAATTCCCTCGGGAGGAGAAGCTCGCTCCTTTTCCTCTCTCTGCCCCCAGGCCTCATACACACAGGTGGGGCGGTGGGCAGGTCGAAGAGATGGAGGCCCCCACCAGTGTAGAACAGAGCACCCGCCTTGAGGGCAGACTCCTGGGGACTAGGAACAGGGTGGAAGGCCATCAGTACCACTGGACCCGGGGCAGGGGAAGGCGGAGGCCACTGTGGAGCCCCTGGCCCGCCCCACGGCTGGGGGCATCACGGACAGGAGTCCGTGAATAGTGACAAGCTATGAATGCTGCCACTCGCGGGGATCCCACGTTAATATTAACGACAGTGAGTACCCTGAGATCCCCATCCCGGTTGTGCCCGGGAATCCCCCTTGTTTTGCCTGTTATTTTTGGAAGATGGCGCAGGTCTATTGGGCCATGATTCTCCCATTGACACGATTCCCTTCTGCAGCCGGGGCTGTCCTGGGGATTTGGTGGGCCGGGGTTTTTCCCAGATCACAAATCCAGCCAGGGTGCTCACATGGCCTTCAGGGACCTCCATAGCCAGATGCATGGTCCCGAGTACTGATCTGGACAAACCAGCTGAAAAGGACAATTTCAGGCGATTGGGAATCGATGCGATGAACATTCACTGCAGTGGAAGGCGGAGATCACCGACTGAAACACCAGCACGTGCAGCGTAACCTTATTTTCATAGAAACCATGACATACAAAGGCACATCGGGAAACAGGGGGGTGTGAAGAGGTATTGTGGCAGTGGTCTCTGACTGCTGGGACCGGGATGTTTTCCGATATAAAAATTTTTGCCCGTCTGTGTTGTCTGACCATCTACAACGCACAAGAACCGCCTCTGTAATCATAAAACTGAGGGTATGTGTAGACGTACACACATGAGTATAGAGATGTCACAGCCAATGGGGAGCAAAGTCAAGGTTCAACTTCTGCTTCCCATGAGAACCAGGACAGCAGGCTTTCATGGACTCTGCGCAGTGTATTCTCAGACACCAGAACCTCTGAGGTTGTGCATTATTTACAACCTAGCATCCCCTGCGTCTCCTGAATCACACAGAAAGGCCTAGCACGGGGCCGGGCACCCAGTCAGGACTGACTGACTTAATGAATGCCTGTAGGCTGAATAATGATCATTTCCTGAAAGAAATGCCTCCTGCCTCTTCCAGGGCCACAGTGCTGGGAATACTCACTGCTGACATCACTGACCTTCCCATCCCTCCTCTGCCTCGTGTTCGTCTTAAGAGCTGCCAGGGAGGGGCTAAAATAAAGGTCACTCCAGCAGCCGCTGCCAAGGTATTCCACATCAGGGCCATCAGGGCGGTCCCATCCCAGACCCTTCCCAGCGCCAGCTGGCTTCGAGACCCTTGGGTCCTCTGGCGTCCTGCCTCACTGGGGGGAGCCTGGGGGCGGTGGAGTGAAAGAGAGAAGAAGGGGTCCACCCTGTGACTTCTGGCTACAGAGTCCTGCTACTCCAGGCCCTTATGGGTGGAGGATTCTGGAACAGTACGTTTGGCCTGGTTTTTTCTGTGAACTGGGGCCGGGCCCAGTTTCTGTTCTTCGTGTCTTTAATATTCCCTATCCCTGACCTTCAAAAATATGAACAATAACATTAATAATGACGATGATGAATATTCTGCGTGCACTGGCTTCATACCAGGCATGGCACTAACATTATTTATCTTAATCTTCACAGCAACTCCATGAGGTCGAAACGACTATCATCTTCACATTACAGAGATGGAGAAACTGAGGCACAGAGAGCCATGTGCCTGCCCAAGGTTACACTTAGCCGCTTGCAGGAAAAACAGGGACTCGGCCGAGGTCATCCCATTCCTCCCTCTGGGTCCTTACTGGAAGGCTCTTCTGCCCGGCTTTGCAAGGGGCACAGGAGGGTCCTAGGTGAGAAGTAACACCTGTAGGGGGCTTTAGAATCCACCAAGTGTTTACATAGGCATCTGAGAAAATTCCCACTTGAAAGACTAGGAAGTGAAGGCTTAGGGGCCCTCACAGCTTTCCACAAAGTTCCACAGCATTCGGAATCAAAGCCAGGTCTTTGGCCTCAGAATGGTACACTTCTTGCCCCTAGATCAGACAATCCTGCTGGCCCAGCTCTCAAGACGGCTCTGCCGGCCTGGAAGGGAGATGCAACCTGCGCTCAGCCCCTCGCCCCGGTGGGGGTGGGGGAGGGGTGCGGTGCCAGCACCTCATCAGCGTCTCCACCGTGACTCACTCCTGGGACCCAGGGGAAACACAGCCCTGTGCAGCGGGCAAACACTGCCTGCCTCCTGCCCCGCCTCCAGCTCCCCGCCTCCACATTTGCTAACCGAAACCCGGCTGCTGCTATTTTTAACCCTCCAGCTCCCCCTCGCCTGGGGCTCCCCCCTTCACCCCACCCCCACCCCCTGCCCCAACCGGGTGCCACCAGCCTGTCATTCTGAGAGCAGTTCTATAACCTGAACGCCCCGACGGGTGCAGCGGATGCCCGGGCAGGTTTGTGGGGCAAGCAAAACAAGACGGTTACAGCCCAGTTGCCGAATTCCCCCACCCCGGACTCTTTCCGAACCTGTGGCTCCCAGCCTGCCCCGCCTCTCCCGGCCTTCCTGGGAGCTGGGGGTGGCAGGAATGGGACTTCCTGGGCTGGGGAGTGACAGCAGGAGCCCGAGCTGGGCTCCTGGGAATGGCCTCTGAAGTGAGCTGAGCTGTAAGAGGGTAGCCCTGGTTCTTCCTAGGGCAGCAGCTCTTCCTGAAGGCCCAACATCTCTGACCACCAGGGTTTCCAATCCCTGCGGGGGGTGGGGGGGGGAGGAGAAGGAAGTGGGGAGGTGGCAGGGTGGGAATGGTGAGCCTCGCCCTGGGCCCTCCTTACTAAAAGTTCCCTCCCCATCCTGCTGTGGGGGTTATGGAGGGGCCTGGGTTATTAAGCCTGGGAGGGAAGGCCTGGGAGGCTCAGGGATCCACCAGGTCTGTGCACTGAGCAGCCTAGAGGAGGCCCAGAGTAGAATGCCAGCTGAGGCACTGGGGGCAGGCGGCGGATAGGGGCTCTTCTCCTAGGTCACTCGGCTGTACCTCCCTGCAGCCTCAGCTACTACGTCCACCAGAACACCCTCACTTTCCCTCTTCCCCCACAGAAGAGGGTGGAGGTGAGAGGGTCTGAGGGCTCCTGAATGTGAAAGTTAGCCTCCTGAGAGGGGGATGGGGTAGGACCTGCAGGGGGACTAGCTGGTGTCTGCCCCCTGGGCTGAGGGTCTCATCCAGTTTAGAGAGCAGATTCCCAGGGCCCAGGAGAGGCTCCGGGGCACCCAGCCAAAGGACTCGTTCATGCCTTGTCTCCTGTCTGCACCCCTGATTGGCCAGCCTCAGCCCTCTCTTTTGCCCTGTCCTCTCTGTTCCCTGCCCCAGAGCTTCCTTCTGGTCTAGCCTCTCGTCCAGGGCCCAGTCCTCTCTAAGTCTTGACCTTCTGCCTCCACAGTGACTGGTAAGCCAGGCAAATCAATCCCAGTGGCCACCGAGGCAGCCAGGCTAGACCCAGAGAGAAGAGACTTGGCACAGGAGTTCCCAGGGGGGAGATGGGGAGGAAGGGGATGAGGCCGGGGGGAAGGCAGGCTGGTGTCAGGAATGGGGTGGTGCTTGAGAGCTCCTGGGGAGACGCCGCCGCCTTCCCAACACCCAACGCCTGCATAGGGCCCCGGACTCATCCCCACGGAGGGATAAGGCTGTCCCTTGGAGCAACAGAGCAGCCTCGATTTCAGCCCCGTCCAGCTTCCCCTCCTCCTCTCCCCTTCGGCCAACCTCTGGGGGCTGCTTAGGGCGCAGAGACCCTCTGCCCTCTATGCCAGGAAGGAGGCTTCAGCCCTGAGCCGAAGCTCAGTCCAGTCCCCACCTGGATCCAGGCAGTTCCCAAGCATGCTCAGAAGCTCTGAGGGCCCACTTCTAGTCTGGGGAGGTGAGAGAAGACACTGATATGTCACCTTCTCGGGCCTCTCCTGGCCACCCTGCCTCAGGACGTCCCACCTTACTATTCTCTATTGCTGCACCCAGTTCATTTCCTCCTTAGGGCTTATCACAGTGTATAACTAAATATACACACTCATTTCTTTACTTGCTTACTTGTTACTGTCTGTCTCCTCCCCACTAAAGTGGAAGTTCCCTGAGGTCAGACGCTCGGGCCTATGTGTTCACTGCATATCGGGGCCCAGTGCCTGGCACACAGCAAGGGCAGTAAGCCTCCGATGAAGGGACGAATAGCGACATGACTGGCTCAGTAAACGGGGCCTCCTGGCTGCCAACATCACCTTCATGGCAGATGCTCAACATTCCCAGGATTTCCTCGGGGAGAAGAAAGCAGGATGTAACAGGAAGAGCAAGGTCAGGAAGCCTAGGCCCCAGGGGAAAGGTCAAAGCCCAGCTAGCCTCCACACCAGCCCCATCGGGCCCACTGCTCCATCCCCAGCGTGGATGTGCGCACACACGCACAGAGAGGACGCCTGGGTGAATCCGGAACTGGTCTCGAAAGGCTTGCGCTTTGTCCTGGCTCTTCCTCCTCACGGCCCTGTGTCCTTGAACAAACCACACACTTTTACAGGCCTCGGCTTCCTCGAAAGAATGAAAAGGTTAGCCCCGATCAGTGGTCCTCGAACGTGGCTTTGCAGTCGAACCACCTGAAGTACATTTGAAATCCAGATTCCTAGGCCCCAGCCCCGCGGAGGGTCTAGATATGGGGCCTAAGGATCTTTGGTTTTACCACCCTTCCAGGTGACTGCAGCGAATGATTCAGGAACTCGCACCTGAGGACCGCGGATGGGATACTGCTTTGCAGCAACCACCTGGACTTCTACTAAAAAGCCACTCTTACACCGGTATACGTCCCCCCAAAACGTGTCCACACAGCCCACCCCGAGCCATGAATTGCAAAGGTGCACAGCTGTACGGGTGACAGGCATCTGTAGTACACGTGTGCATACTCCCAACGCACCCAACAGAGGGCCACCGCCTGGATCCCAGGCCGCCATGGAACCACCACACGTACGTGCACGGCCCAGGGGCACACAACCGGACCCCCACCACATGCCCGGCGTGCGCGCACACCCGTCACATGTGGACCCACACCAAACGGACGCCATCCTGAATTTATTTTGCCTCTGGGAAGCGGTCCAGGACCAAAGGAGCTATGCTCTGCCGATGAAAACACCCCTCCGGCCTCGGCCGTCCCCACCCCTACCCGTTGCTCCAGGCAGCATGCTGTTCACCTTCCCCTTGTGGAGGGAGGGCTGCCGGAAAACGACAGTGGAGAGGCGGAATGAGGGGAGGCTCTGAGCCCTCCCCAAGGTCCAGCAGCGCCTCCTCTTCCCTGCGCTCCCCCACCAGAGATGCAAAAGGACCTGCACCCGGCTACCACCCCCATCAGTGCTCACTCAGCCCACTCACCTAGTTCCCCGGGCACTGGTCCTTGGGAGCCAGAAGGGCTAGGGAGGTGGCCCGATCTGGGGACTCCTCCTAATACTTAGGCTTCTAAGGAAAGGGCTGTCTGGGGGCACCTTCCTGCAGTCTGAAGGCCTGGGTCCCCCGGGAAGGTTACCACAGAAACAGGGGGGAAATATCACTGGGAAACACAATACCCGGCAGGGTCACCTGCTGACCAGGCTTCCTGCTGTGTTGCCCACCACTATCACCCTCCACACACACACACACACATACACACACACACACGCCATCTCATTGCCCTCATGGCCTCCTTCTCTGGCCTCAGCTTGGGCCTCTTCACCAATGCTCTCTCCTTCCTGCCTCCCCTGGGTTGGGGGGAGCAGCCTTATACAGAAAGTCTGCCCCTCTATGGTTCTAAACAACATCAGGGATGGCCCAGAGCTGAGCCCCCCACTCCTAATCCTACCAACGCCCCCACCACAGGAAATCAAAGCTTCCTGCCCCAGAGGAAGTGCCCCATCTAGTGAACAAATCCAACATACACAAAAGCACAGTCCTGGACCCTCCTCCCGGCCTCAGGCCTTCCTCTGGCCCTGCTTCTGGCAATAGCTCATATGTCATTTTAGGCCCCAGTCTCCGGTCTGACTAAGACCAGGCCAGGGCCAAGGTGTGAGAGGTGGGCATGGGCAGGACCTGAGCCAGGCCAGGGCACCAGCAGAGTCAGAAGGTCCAGTTCCGGCCCCACTCAGCCTACCATTCCCTGGCTGGGTGACCCTGGGCTGATTAGCTGATCTTCTCCCAGGCCCCTGCCAACTTCCAAATTACCAGCTCTTAATGAAAGGCCAGGAGGAAGAAGACAAAGAGGAGGTTGGGGTTACACCAGCTCCTGCCTTCCTGGTCCCTGACAGGCATGCCTACACTATAGGTCCCCACTCCCCACCCCCGTCACACGTGAGTATCTCACCCCCAAGGGTTTTCGGTGCGGATTGAGGAGAGGATGGAGAGAGGCAAAGCCCCAACTCTCGTTTGCAGAAGCCACCGGGGATGAAAGCTGGGGTCCACTCAGCTGCCTGAAGGAAACTGGGGGCAGCATAATGCCCCCCCCGCCCCCCACTGGATGCCAGTCCACTTGTTTAGAGTCAGCCTCTCCTGCTCTGGGCTCTGGGAAGCGCACCTGAAATTTTGTCTCCACTTTATGGATTGATGGGGAAACTGTGCTTTAGTGTCAAAGCAGAGTGGCCAGTTTCGATTCTTGGGAGGGTCAGTGCAAGACCTGCGTGCAACCTTGCCAGCCTCGGGATCCCAACCGAAGACCAAGTGGCCAGAGAGACGCCCACCCGGAGACTGAAGCTAAGAACACAGAGGCCTCAGGAGAACACTGCCCCAGGGCCATTCTAGACGTAACACCAAGAGGCCACACTGAGCCCGTCTCTCCCGGGCCAGGCTGTGAGGAACATCAGGGGACTAACGGCAAGGGAGGAGTCCCAGCGGGTCCAGACCTGGTTCCAGTCCAGGTTCACTAGGTGCAACACAGCGGGACTGCTTTGTGCCTTAGTTTCCCTCTGAAGGGACTCCAGAGAAGAAGAAAAGTACTTATTTACTGAGGTGGGTAGAGAGAGCAGAGCAGAGAGTAAGCAGGCTGAGATGAAAAGCAACAGAGGAGCTAAGGGTGGCTTGCAGAAGCCAGAGAAGGAGCTCAGCGAGTACAAGGGGGTTGGTGCGAGAAGTGTGTGTGGCAGCCAAACCACTTTAGGGACCTGGCCTATGGGGTCCTTATCGGTGAGCTATGGCCTGCCAAAGTACCCCGTTAGTGGGTAGGGAACTGAGTCTCCGTCTCATTTCTTTCAGCCCAGTGGCCGGGCAGTGGTCTTGAGGAAGGTCCCCGTGGGTCCTGGTGCAAGTTCTGGGAACAGGCTGATGAGTCCAGATGTCGAGTCCCCAGCAGGGCCACCGAGGGCCGATGCCTCATTCTCAGCCTAAAAACTGGCAGGCGGAGCTGGGCCTCAAGCAGATGTTGAATGTGGGTGTGGGATGGGATGGGCAGCGGCAAGACCGCCAGTGTCCAGATGCAGCGGGAGGCCTCCGGGTATGCAGGACAGCCAGCAGAGTCAGAGGGAATGGCCCGGGAGTTGGTGGGAGGGGCGGCAGTGGCTGGCGAGGTCAGATCCAACAGGGCAGCCAGAGAGAAGGCAATGGGGCTGGGGGAGCCGGGTGGCCTGCAAGCTCCAGAGGGCTCTCGCTCCCTGCCACGGGCCTAGAAACTCTGGGAGTCAGAGCCCACCCCGGCTGCCAGATTTGCCCCCTGCTCACACTCCCTAGCACCAACAGCCCCCAGGCCTGGGGGGCGCACATCCTGTCCCCCACCCCTCAGTGCACAGTCTGCGGTCCCCACCTTCCCGCACCGCTGCCCGCACCTCGGCAGCTCACTTGGGCACAGGTGTCTCTTCGCCCTGATGGGTGAGCAAGGGTGGGGGGCGGTGCTCAGCGAAACCTCACAGTACCGGACCCTCCCTCCAGGGGATCACTTACCGCCCCCCCCACCCGTGGCGGAGGGGTCGGAGTACGGCCCTCCCGGAGCCCCGCGGAATGGGGGCGCTGATGTCCGGCGCCCCTAGCCCGGCCCCAACTCAGTGGGTCCTGCCCTTTGCCCTCCCGCTTCCAAACCTTCCGCCCCGGAGCACCGCCCCCTCCCGGGGCCGCGGCGGCCGTCCCTCCCTCCCGGTCCGCCGGTCGGTCCTCCCCGGGCTTGGGGGTGATGAGACGCCGGGCCTGCGCGCCAGCGGCCCGGGGCCTCCAACTCCCTCCCTCGGGCCTGTCGCTGCCCCGGGGCGGGCGGATGTGGGCGCCCCGCGGGAGGCCCGAGCCCTCCGGGCCCGGAACCAGCCCCGGCCCGGGGCCTG
Source organism: Paguma larvata (assembly GCA_030068075.1). Taxonomy (NCBI): domain Eukaryota; kingdom Metazoa; phylum Chordata; class Mammalia; order Carnivora; family Viverridae; genus Paguma; species Paguma larvata. The sequence goes on along the minus strand of CM057828.1, from coordinate 65,749,550 downwards.
CCGGAGCCCCGCGGAGCCGGGCGGGACGGGCGCGGTCGGGGGGCGCACTCCAGGCCGGGCCCGCCGGCCGCGCGGAGCCGGAGCCGAGCCCGAGCCCGGGCGGGCGGCGCTGGGTGCCGCGCGCAGGGCGGGGCGGGCGGGGCGGGGGGCGGCAGCCCAGTACTCACCAGCGCCGGGGCTGTGCATCCAGGGGCCGGGGCCCTCAGAGCGGGGGGCTCATGGCGGGGCGGGGGGCTGGGGCGCTGGCCTCACATCCCCCCAGTCGCCGGCGGCTGCAGAGCGACTGAGAGACGGCGAGAGGAAGGGAGGGGGCCGGGAGGGGGAGGGCCCTGGCAGCCCGGCCGGCCGGGTAGGATGACAATGGAAGGAAATGCTTTATCTGAGTCTGAGAGCGGGCCAAGGGGGAGGGGAGGGAGGGGGCAGGCGCTCGCGGCCCGGGGACACACCACCCCGGCAGACACTGCCCGGCGCGGCGCACGGGCGGCGGGCGGACACACCGCGCGGCCCGGCAGGCAGCGCCGAACCCGGAACGCGGGACGCGGCCCCGACCCGCGCGCGGCCGCCGCGCTGCAGCCCAGCCCCAGGCGCGGCGCGCCGACCCGCGCACAATTCCCGGAAACCCAGATACCTGAGCGCACGCAGCCTTGCATACACAGCGTACACGAGCGCACAGCCCTGTTTACACAGGGCAGAATCATTCGCACAGACACACTTCTGGGAGGGACCCCCGCGCTCGCAAGTGCGTGCACGTACAGCCCACCGGCAAACAGCCGCACGCACGGACGGTGGGACACTCGTGGACTCCCAAGTCCCCGGCAAGGAATCCCAGACGGATCCCCCCCATCCCCCCCCGTCCCCCATACCCCTCCCCAACACGACTTGCCTGAGGAAAGTTCCAGGATCTGATTTGAATCACTGCCCAGCCCTCCCCCTCGCCCCCCCGCCCCCCCCCCCCCGCCCGCTGAGGGGAACAGAAGGGTCCAGCCTGTTCCTATTAAAAGAAAAAGGGGGTTGGGGGTGGTGCTGATTTTGAAAGTTTTCTTTTTTTAAAGAAATTTCTCAAGGGATTTCCTTCCCTCCTCTCCTCTTCCTCTCTTCCTCACATTCCTCTCCCCCCACAACCCTCCCCGCTTCTTTCCCCCTCCCGGTCCCTATGAGTCAAACTTCAGCAATGTGCCCAGTGTCTCCCAGTGCATTACAGCGGATCACAGAAATGTTCCAGTCTGTGAGTCGGAAAGCAGCCGCCTCCAGCCCTCCCTCAGCTAATAAACTCAGCTCCGGGCCAGCTTTGCGCAGCAAGTCCTCTCTGCGCCCCCCTCCCCCCCCAACTCTTAACAGGACCAGAAGGTCAGACTCAGGGGTCAGGGGCTGAGGACCTTGCCATTGTGCTTCCCGGCCTAGCCTATCCGCCTTGTGGCCTCTGGCAATCTGCTGGGTGGGAGACACAGCCACTGGCTCTGGGACAGGGAGAGGTCCCCAGCCCCAAACCCTAGACTCTCCTGTAGCGGGAGGCTCTGGAAGGCAGGATGCAGCTTCCCTCTGACTTCCTAGCTCCGTCTATCCCGGGAACCCGAAGAGTCTCATGATTCAACAGAAGGAGAAACTGAGGCGGTGCCTTGCCACATGGGAAGCAAGAGTCCGCAGTGGCCTAGGAGGGCCTGGCCGCCGCACGGTCCAACTTCTGACCACAGACCCTTGTTCCCACGAGCACAGCTCCAGCCTCAGCGCTTGCTGCTACCTGGAATTCTTAGCAGCTGCCTTCCCGCTTCGGTTCCTTTCCTTGTCCCAGGGCTCACTCAGCAGGCAGATCCAACCTCTCAGCTCATGTTAACTTACCCTCACACGCTCCTCACCTGGCGTCCATGCCCTCCTACAACATGGCAGCACGCTGTGCACATTCCGTCTCTCTCACTGTGCCTCCCTGGCTTTACTTGTTTTTTTTTAAGTTCACTTATTTATTTTGAGAGAGAGAGAGCACTCCCATGTGTGCATGCAAGGTGGGGAGGGGGGCAGAGAAAGAGGGAGAAAGAGAATTCCAAGCAGGCCCCTAGCTGTCAGCGCAGAGCCCAACTTGAACTCACGAACCATGAGATAATGACCTGAGCCAAAATCAAGGGTCTGGTGCTTAACTGACTGAACCACCCTGGTCCCCCATCCCTCTATTTTTTTCTTGCTATGTTGCCCACTGCCTCCTGGTACTTAGTACTCAGTAATGTTAGTCGTTATTTCTCTTATTACTTCAGCTGAACTGGGTTGCTGCCTGCTCCCCCTCACGCCCTTGTGCTCTCCTACCCCCTTACCTTGGCCCATCATGTTTCCTCCAAAAGTGATGTTCTCCCAGTCCCTTCTCCTCCTGTCAAAGTCTTTCCAATCCTCAAGGTCTATACCACCGTCTCTAGAAACCTTTTCCGGATTCACACAGCCAGAGGAATTCTTCCCCTCTTTAGAGGACCCCACCCCCACACTGCCAACAGTCTTGCTCTGTGCGTTGACCTTCATCCCCCTAGTCTACGTAGCTCAACTCTCTTCCTTCCCAAGAATGTTCAAGAGTGGACATCCCCTGAGCCCAGCTACTGCCTTTAGTCACGGGCGCGTTTCTTTTGGTGTCTTGCTGAGTGCCTTGCTCGGAATTCAAGCTCCCTCTGAGTTATTTGTTGAATTGAGACAGATGTTCGTGACCCTCAAGGACCATCCCCCTAGCTGGACCCCCTGTTTTCCCATGACTCCCTGGCTGACTCTGCAAGACACATGTTCTGCCTCAGGTGCATTCTTCCCAGCACTCACCTCCAAACCAGATGACTCTCCTTCCAGATCCCTCCTCTGTGCCCACGATTTCCAGAAAAATCGCTCAGTTACTTCAGACTCCCACCCTCTCCCCCCCCACCTCTGCCTCACTGTCTCTCTCTTTTAGCCCCCGCAATACCCCCCACCTTAGTGCCCCCACCCCCAGGACTCCTGTAGTTATTTCTGGACTGAAATCAGGCCTTGTTTGCTCATTTCTACCATGTGCATCATTCATGTATTTGTTCGTGAGCCTTCTTTTTCTTTTTGACCTAATCGCTGAGTTCTGAGAGAGTTGAGCAAAAAGGGTATCTCCCCCTGCCTCCGTCTGTCCCCCAAGTATCCAGCACTTTCTGCACACGCCAGCACTCACTGTCCCCAAAGTATGGCCAGGAAGACAACACGTGAGACCTGCAGCCGGGAAGCTGGGCTGGGTCCCCCTTCAGCCGCCACCTCACTTCTGCCTCCATCCCCGCCACCCTCCCACCCAAGGCAGGATCTTAAGCCAGTTTCTAAGTCACATGCCCCTTGCTGGGATATGTCAGGGAGCCTCCAGGAACCCTGGAAGCACGAGGCAGAAAAGCGTAAGTTGCCTCTCTCTCCTCTACCGTGGTTACCATGGGAAGTTTCTCTGCTACGCTCTTGAGTCAGGCTGCTCAGCCTGCACCTCGCAGAAGAGATTAGCCCCATAGGACCTGCCTTGCCTCCCTGGAGTCTTCCCAGAGTCTCTGGCCAGTATAAAGCTGAAGGACACACCCCTTCTGCTTCTCTCTGGGCTTCTGGGCCTACTTGACCTTCTCTCTCTCCTCGACTTCCCTTACTTGGCCACCTTGTACGGACTATATGCCATGTAGCGGCCCTATGCTATCCCCTTTGGCAAACATTTATCATTTATTCTTAATAATCCTTGTCACGCTCATGATTAAAGTATGGCCCGCGAAGGTTAAGAAATCTGACCAACGTTACACAACTGGTAAGTGATGGGGCCATTCATTCATTCAACAAATATTATCGGGTGTCCCCCTTGTGCCAGGATTCAAAGCTCCAGAAAGTCATCTGGTCTAAACCTCAGGGCTCTGAGACCACTCCTGTCCCGGCTGTCTAGATGCGGTAGCCAAAGCCACGATCCCTCCCTCAACCACACTTCCCACACACTCCCCACAAAGCCAGTCAGAAAGTGCTCATCCCCCAAGGCCTCCGTGAAATCTCAAAGGAAAGCCATTTCATTGGGTTGGGTTGGGCCTTGCTTTCCAGTTTCCGAACCTGGGATCGAATGCCAATTCTCAGGGTTTGGGATTTGCAGACTGAGAGGGGAGGTCAGTCTCCAGCTCCAAATAAAGGGTTTCATGGGACCAGGTATAACAAGTGGAAGGCAAGAAGGCAGGCAGGAAGGAGGGAAGATAATTAGGATTTATTGAGCGTCTCCTTTGTATCGTGTGCTATTCAGGGCCCTTCGCTTATATCTCATTATTACCCGCATTGTTTGACTGAGCAAACTTAAGCTCAGAAAGACGAAATGATTTGCCTAAGTCCACAAAGCCAGTAAGTGACTTAATCCTGAATGTCTGATTCAGAGCCTGTGCAGTCTCTGTGGTGGGTCAGAACAATGGAGGAGCTGCTGCCAGGTCTCCTGCCCCAGTGTAAACCTGGTTACCTGAGGACTCAGCTGATCTCCGGGGGACATTCTCGAGGCCAAATGTACCTCCTACTGGCCCCAGCCATGCAGTCTCATCCCTGGTTCCCACCTTTCTCTGCTGGCGTCGCACAGGCAGAATTAGAGGGGCTACGTAAGTATTCGAGTTAGGATTGGGGAGGTGTGTGTAGCTTTGGGGTGCAGCCAGCCAGACCCCCACCTGGGATTTCAGGATATGAGAAAAGAGATGATATATCCTCCTGGGCCAGAATTGGATGGAGAGATAAGTCATGAAGAGGCTCGGGCTTGGTTCAGATGGCTCGGATGATGCTGGAGACTAAGGCAGGTGGAGAGATCTAAGTGAGTCCCTTACCCTGGGCCCTGCCTCCCTCCAGTGTCAACAAAGGTGATGTGGTTTCCCCTGTGGTCTGTTGCCCTAGACACCTGCAGTTCTTAGTATACGAATATGGGTCTATGTACCAACAGTGACATGGGGGGACATAAGGAGAAAGAGGTGGGACAGGATGGGGAGGGGCAAGAAGCCAGAGACAAGGTCTCCTTAACGCCAAAGATAAAGAAAGCAGACCTTCCGTTGACTAGGAGCTGTGCAAAAGATGGCCGAGGTCACCTCCTTGACTACTCCAGGTCCCCAACCGGAACATCAGAGAATCAGGGCTCTGGGCTGGAAGTCAGGGGACTTGAGTTCGAGACCCCGTTCTGCCACTCACTTCCTGGGTCACACCCCTCTAAGTGTCAGCTTTCTGCTTTGTAAAAGAGCAGTATCTTGGCTACCTTCTTCCCAGGGCTGATTCTGAGATCAAGTGACGTACTTATTCAAACATTTGTACCACTGTGAGTTTTAGAATTATTGTCCTGATAGCATAAGGAATCTTACAGTCGTCCCTGGGTACACAACACACACACACACACACACACACACACACATGCGCGCGCGCACACACGCACACACACCCCACAGTGGAGATAAAGAACATTAAAGGCAAAAACGAAAACTCAGCCTCTGCCCCCATATTGATCACAATGTGTTGAGGAAACAAAACAAACATATAAAATACTTGAGAGCCTCTTGTGAAGCCAACTATTTTTAAAATCTCACTGTCTGTGTCATCTTGGCCGCATCACAACGTCTCCCGGCTTCAGTTTTCTCATCTATCCAATGAGGGGCGCCGGTTTAGGTCACGTCTATTTGTTTTTCTGAGTCTAAAGCAATGTTCTAATCCTGTTACTCCAAGCGTCAGTGAGTACACAGCAAAGAGGGAAACCTGGGCAGATGACGGCCCTAACGAAGTAGGGAGTTTTGTGCTGGGTTTTGGAGGAACCGGAGATGTGAATCGGTGTGGGGTGAGGGGGGCGACATTCCAGGTGGGGTGAATGGCGCGCAGGGCGAGGCGAGGAAGCTGGGGGGTGGCAAACAGATTAGCGGAGGCTCAGGAATGAGGTTGGTAAGGACTGAAGGAATCTGGAGAGGAAGTCTGGACCTGAGGAGGAGACGCACTGGGCTGAGGCAGCTGAGAGGAGAAAGTGGGGGAGGAATATGGGCGGGAAGACACTCTCTCAGCCCCAGAGGTCAGTGCCAAAGCCCATCCAGCCAAACTCCACCCAGGAGAGAAGGAAAGAAAGGTTCTCTTGCCAAGAGGCCCCACCCACCCTTCCCTCCTCTCCCAGCCCCACTCCCAACCTTTAGGTAAGCCAGAGCCCCCTGAAGCCAGAGCCTCCACTACTGACGGGAACGAGCAGATGGGGGCACTGCCCTGTCCCCCCATAACAATAATCCCAGCAACAAAATAATAATTACAGTAACGAGGATGCCGAGGAGATAAACTACCCACAGCCTGCCCTCCGACAAACCCCACAGCACTAAAGCCTCTTGGTATGACTCTTCCGTTGACTAGGAGCTGTGCTCTTGAGAGCTGCAGGTGATTTATAAGCTTATCTGGTCTATAGGATCCCTCCCCAAACTGACATTATAACAAAATCACTTAGAAGAATCTGTGAAAAACAGATCTCTGGGCCCGGTCACAGACTCAGTCAGACTCTTTGAGGCCGGGGACGGGGGGGCGGGGGTGGTGGTGGTGCTCGGTAATCTATAGCTCCCCAAGTAATTCTAAGCTATGATTAGGTTTAGGATGCTCTGATCTAATCCACACTGTTCCTTTTACAGATAAGGGAACTGAGGACCCAGGGGGGGAATAACTTGCCGGAGATGACATGGTTAATCAGTGACGGGGAGCAGACAGAGAGCTCAGGGGTCCCCGCTTCTAGATCGGCGCTTCTTCTAACAGCCCACACTGCCCAGGCCTGGAGATGCCTGTGCCAGCAGAGATTACGGTCAGGGAGGCAGCCACTGGGCCATACTCTAATCGTTGAGCAAGAAGAAATTCGTCTGAGTTGCAAAATGCCTTTCTGCAGCCAGCTCACAATTACTCGCTCCACTGGGCCCCCGCAGGGATGCTGCGGTCCACCCGCTGGTGGGCCTGGGGCTTTGGCCTTGCTACGTGCCCCCAGCCGGACCTTCTGTAGCCCCAGTGGCTGCGCTGGCCGGAGGGCAGGGTCCGACTTAGTTACAAGTCTTAATGGTTCCTTTTTGGAAGCACTTATCGCTGGTCCCAGAATCTCTAGGAAGACCTTGACGAGGTCCTAAGGACATATACCAGCCTTCCCTAAAGGTGTCTTTCGGGGTGTCTTTAGACTACATCCCTGTGGGCCAGGGGAGTAGAGGCAGGAAAGGAGGGAGGAGCTGGGGTGAGGGGGAATGGGGGGAGGCTAGCTACTCAGGACGTAAATGGAGAGTCCTTGTTCGGACCTTGAAGTACCCCATTGACATATGACCACCACCACCCTCTTTTTCACCTGGAATAATTTCGTATTTATCGAGCACCTTCTCTGTGCCAGGTTTTTGGGCACAGAGGCCAAAGGAGCCACAATCCCTATCACTGAGGAATTCTTCGTCTCCTGGAGAGCAGGGCATGGCTGGCGAAAAGAGCCCAGCATGGAGAAAACTGGCCGAAAAGCAACGAGCTCCAACACCCATGTCGTCAAGGACGCACGGGGATCTGAGTTCCGGAAGATCCATGCTAGAAGGGACCTGATAGACCGCGGGGTCCTGCTGGGCTAGGGCAGTGGTCTCGCTCTGACCTGCTGCCCTCTGTGCCTGAAACAGCGATCCTAGAAGTCTCTGTCCCCCTCACATCCCTTATCCAGCTCTTGCAGAGTGGCTAGGGGTAGGAGGGCACCAGAGACAGAGAAGACCCCGCCCCCCCCTTGGGCAGCCCCTGAGGCTCCATGCTTCTCTACACTGAACTTTCAAGGAAACATTTAGAAACCTGTAAAGGAACAGCTCAAGAGAGGGCATGTTGTATCGTGGTTCAAAAAGCAAGAGTTTGGGGTTCGGCTGCTTAGGCTGGAGTTTGTTGCTGACCCACTGCATGACCTTAAGCACGTATTTGACCTCTGGGAAGCGTATGTCCTCATCCTCAGATGGGGTTCCAAAGCTCCCGCCCCGTTAAGGTTGCCATGAGGACCGACTAGACGGCCGGTGAAGCGCTTCATTGAGAGCCTGCCCACACTGGGCCCTGTTTGGGGTGGAGCTCAATGCTGACCTTAGCGGTAGAGGACAGGGTCCTGTCCCTCTGTCCCTCTCTAGTCACAGCTTTCCCCTACAAACTCAGTCTTAAAATAAATCCTGTCCGAATTTATGCAAAGGAATCCAGATAGTCTAGCCCAAGCTGACCCTTCTGGAGTGGACGGGGTTGGCTTGGCAGGGCTGTGGGATGTGGAGCCTCTCCTGACCCTCCCGAGCGAGGTACAGGTGTTGGGCTCCCCACTGACTGGCTTGAGGGAAGGCTGGACTGTGCGGCAGGGAATGCCCGAACACACTGCAGAGAGGGCCTCGCCGCCGCTTGCTCTCGGATCCTGGCACGATGCATCTGGAGTGATCCGCACATCTGGCTGCATCCCTGGGGCAATGTTCACAGCTGCTGACATTTGAGGGAGGAGAGATCGAGCTCCTCAGCCAGGGCCTAGGGGGCTATAAATAACTAGCTAAGAAGAAGGGGGGGGGATGAGGTTGACCTTTGGGGGGGCGGGAGCGGCTGGCGACTTCCCCCACCCCTTTGGGTCCAGAGCCAGACTTTTAGCAAAACAGGAAGAGGCAGCAGCAGCTGCTGGGAAAGTAGGAGTGGCTCCCCTTCCCCCACTTGCCTGAGGCCTTCGGATCCCAGCCAGGACCTGGGAGAGGTGGAGCCATCTAGGAGGGGGGAGGGAAGGGCATACCCACGCAGACTGAGGCCCGCTCCCAGTGCCCTCCAATGGCTGGGCTGGGGCACAGGCAGGGGAGACCGAGACAGACAAGGGCAGCCCAGTGGGCAGTGTTCACCACCCCGGCCCCCTCCCGTTCCCTTTCTGTTCCCCTATCAGTGGGACAACAGGAAGGACAGGCATTAGAAATGGAGCTTAAAATATGTATGCAGGGCAGGCCGTGTATCTAGAGGCCCAGTGTTATGTCAAGCCCACCTTCCTCTCTCATCCCTTCCCAGATGACAGGTGGGCTGAGCCTAAGCCCAAGTGGGTGGGAAAGAAGACTCTAGACTGGAGGAAGGATGCCCCTGGGCTGCTAGAGGGGTCCAGGGCCTGGCCTCAGTGGAATGATGGAGAACTTCTCCATGAACGGTTGGGGTGAGGTGATCCAAAGCGCCGGGGGGTGGCTCTGGGTGACTGTTTTCCCGGAGTAACCGGGCATCCGAAGGGGCACACTCTGGAGAGCCAAGGCCTAGGTCAGAGGGCCTCATGAAGTCCAGGATTAAAGAAGTTATCCAGAAATGTTGTTTTGCTTTGCATCGCCCGAGGGAGACTGGCCATCCGTTTGGAGCTTTGGCTGGCCCACACCTCCGGTGGGGTCTGTGTCACTATCCATCATGACCTGTCATTGCCTCTCAGCCTGGAGCCCCACGCTTTTCCTGCTGGCACAGTCTGGACCGGCATCGTCCAATAGCAACAGAATGCGAGCCACGTGTGTGACTTTAAATTTTCTAACCACAGCCACCCCCCTCCCCAACCACCGTCAAGTAAAAATAAATAGATGAAGTGAATTTTACTAGTGTATTTATTTAACCTTATATATGTGAAATATCATTTCGGCATGTAATTGAAACGAGAAATTGTTAATGAGATACTTTACATCCTCTCTGCATGCTAAGTCTTTGGAATCCCGGTGTGTATTTTTCACGTGCGGTACATTTCAGCTCTGACGGGCCACGTTTCCAGCGCTCCATGGCCCAGGTGGCTAGCGACGCCCGCTGTAGTGCACAGCAGGGGTCTAGGTGGCTGGCAGCTGGGTTTCTTCTTCAGCCCTTCTAGTCCCTTGTTGGGGAAGGGGCTCCAGAAGTGGAGGAAGGGGTCAGTGAGGTCCTTGTGAAGGGTTAATTTACTCTACGAAGGAGGCCACCCACTTTGATTTTCAAGCATCCTCTGAGAGACCTGGAACCAGTCCTAGCATAGAGGCAAGCAGGGAAACTGAGTCACGGAGCAGCATCTTCCGAGACCGCCGGTCTTCTCCTCCCCTTCCTAGACCTCTTGCTCTAAGCTGAAACCTGTTTCCTCTTCAGGTGTGCTTACCTCTACCCTCCTCTCTCCCCTTCCAAACACAACCCCAAACCCAAAGCAGTTCGGTCAGCAAAGTTAGGGAATATGGGAGGAGAAGTGAATTTGGAGGGAAATACAGAGTCAAACTGTGGACGTGTGGCGTTTAGATGCTGGCGGGACATTCGGGGATGTTGAATGGACAGTTGCTACTTGAGGGGGGATGGCGAAACAAAGATCTGGGGTCACCAGTGAGAGCTGGAGGTGTAGGTAGGAGTGGATAAGGTCATAAGAGCAGGGAAAAGAGGGGGAAATGGGGAAGGTCGGAGCCAGAAAGATGGCTAAATACGGAAACTGGAGAGAACAAAGGTTTGGGGGGACGGGGGGCGGGGGGCAGCCAGTGGGGGAGGCTGAGAGGGAGCAGCCAGAGATTTAAATGAAGCAAGAGGAAGTGCCATGTCAGAATCCAAAGTGGAAGAGAAGGTTGAGAAGGGGAAATTTGCACTCAATCGCAGTTGATGGTGCTTTCAAACTATTCTTACACAAAGAGCTCACACAAATTGCTAATAAACCCCCAAACAGCGGTAGACTCAAGTTCAAAGGAAATAAGAGACTCTTCAGGGAAAGAGGAAATACAGCTAGTAGGCTAGGTAGCGGAATGCTCAGCTTAATCGTCATCAAAGTAATGTCAATTAAAATAAGATGAAGGCCGGGGCGCCTGGGTGGCTCAGTCGGTTGAGCATCTGACTCTTGGTTTCAGCTCAAGGTTTGATCCCAGAGTCATGTGATTGAGTCCCTGCATTGGCCTCTTGTGCTGAGCGGGAAGCCTGCTTAAGATCCTCTCCCTCTGCCCCCTCCCCCCGCAAACAAACAAAAAATGAAATAAAAAATAACATTAAGATGAAGGTGGAAACTGTTTTCAAACATTTATGAGAGTGTGGTGACATTCGCATGTTTTGAAATCATATCATTCACTCTTCTGACGTCGCTTTGGCAATACACAGCAAGAGCTATACCCCTTTGCTCGATTATGCCACCCAATGTCCCCTCAACTCGATTTCTAGAGCCAAACTTCAGGAGGGGGAGTGGAATGATGATGTTCACCTCCGCCCTCTGTAGAATATGGAAAGTTAAAAACAATTTGAACACCTACAGCTGGAAAGTTGTGAGGCAAACTGTATTTCCACTTGATAGAAAATTGTGAAGCTGTTAAAAAGATGTTTATGAATGCAACACAGCAGCACAGGAGAATAGAGGTTTGTTTACGCACTGTGGTGGCAACTGTATTAAAAAACAAAACAAAACAACACAAAACCCTAACACGGGCATAAAGAAAAAGACCAAGAGGAAATACCCCATAGGCACTGATTAAGTAGGGTACTGAGTATACATGTTTTTCTAGTCATTTACTGACTGTCAACACTGTGAAGGGTGGCCGAGAGTGGGGATGAAGATTGATCATAAGCCTAGATTGGGCTACAAGGAGGGCCCTGACAACCTTCTGGAAGTCACGAATCTGTTCATCCAGCGCGTTTATTTATGGGGCTCTGTGCAGGTGCCGGGCACTGTACACTGCGTTAGCTCAGCACTCTCCTCGTGGGAGAAGCTCAGGTCCCCTGTCTGGGTTCCAAGCTCCTGGAGCTCTGCTGGCCCCCGGGCCACTGAAGGGGCCTTGTCCGGGGCGTGGAGGGACAGACCCCAGAGGACAGGACCAGGGCAAGTCCAGAGCAGGCCCTGGGAAAGGGAGCAGTGTGTGTGGGGTAGCCGTGGCCCCAGAGAGGTTAGGGGAGGGCTGGGGGATCACCAAGTTGCTTAGGTGATGAGAGGACCGCTCGGCTCTGGGGGAGGAGTTGGTGGGCTGTGGTTGCCACCTACGGCTTCATGCCTCCCCGAAGGTGACAGGAGATGGGAGTGGGCCATCACCTCCACAGCCCCCACAGGAACTCTACCTGGGCCCCACCTACGGGCACCATCCGGCCCGGGCAGCCTGCTGCTCCGCCCCCTCAGCTCTCTCAATACATCAGCACACTAGGGCCTTGAAATAACACATCTTTATTTATGCCATCATTTCCACATAATTTGCCTATGATTCACTTGTTGTCGAGCGGCATTAAAACCTCCATCCCCGGCTCCCAGGCACCTACGGGTCCCTGCCCCACTGCCTCTGTGCCCCACTGCTCCCTCCCACTCTGTCTTACCGGCTCTCCCCGAACCCCCACCCCACCTGCTCCCTACTTGGCCTTTCTTGGGGGGGATGGGAGGCAGGGGCTGGGGCTGAGAATGGGCCCAGGTGGAACCTGTCAGCTTCCCCAGCCCAGAACCTGGCCGTAGGGAGGCCCTGCTGGGAAGGCCCCGTGGTGTTAGGACTAGAGGTGACTTCTCACAAACAGGAAGCTCTGGAAAAGGGAAGAAGGTCCTCTTGACCTAGAAGCTGTAGAGACCCCAGCCCCAGAGGCAGCCCCTTTCTGCGACCCCCCACCCCACCCCACCCCCTCACTTCCTCAGGCTGGATTTTCCTCATACCTCCAGGCTGAGTCCCTGCCCCCCACTCTGTTTCCTACAGGGCACAGGGGTATAGAGTTTCCACCTCGTGTGTGTGTGTGTGTGTGTGTGTGTGTGTGTGTGTGTGTGTGTGTGTGTGTGATTGAGAGAGAGAGAGAGAGAGGAGAGAGGGAGAGGGAGAGAGAATGTGGAGAGCGTGTTAGGGGATAGAGTTGTCTTCTCACACCCTCATTACCCAGTAAGGCCTTAAAGCTTTGTTCCCCCCCTCACCCCAGAATCTAGGTGAGTCAGGAGCTATGATGTGGGGGAGGCAGGGGGGGAAGAGGTGGAGGAAGAGAGCAAGGGGCAAGGAGGGGGCTACTGGAAGCCGAGTAGGGGTGAGGGGAGCTGCTGTGGTTGAGTTATCTGATGTGAGGAGCCAGGTGTGCTCTGGGGGTGGGGGAAGAGCAGCCGAGAGAGGCAGAAACTGCCAACGCAGCCCGGGGAGACCAGAGAGGCAGGGACAAGAAAGACAGAGCAGCCCTGAATCAAGAGAAAGACCCAGGGGAGACTTTAGATCTCTCCCCATCGAGGGGATCTCCGTCCCTGGGACATTTGCAGGACCCCCTCCCTAGCTCCCAGAGAACATGCAGCCTCCCCTCAACAGAGGTGGGGGTTGCCAGGGGGCGTGTGGTGTGAGGACAAGGGTCCGGCCTTATCCCTGAATCAGAGCAGTTGGAGACAGTTGAGGGTCTATAATCTCGGTTGGGGGTTGATGGGTGGAGGAGGCTTTGCAGGAGGAGATAATGGGGTGGAGCAGAGCCCTGGTCTGGAAGAGGGCGCCCTCTGGGCCAGGCATGGTCAACCGGCTCTCCCCCAGCAGCCCCTCCCTTGAGGGGCTCCGTTGCTCAAGACAAAAGCTGCCCGGCCAGCAGGCGCTGGCATGGGGTGGGGGGGAGCGAACAGGGCCATGAGCGCTACTGCAATGCCAGCCGGGTCCTTGGCAGGCCCACCTGTGAGCTCCAACTTCCGGCTCCTCCAACCGTGTGTTGAGGGGCGAGCGCTCCTTCCAAGGAAGAGGACATCTCGTTAGGGGAGAGGGTCCCCAGACAGTGATGAAAATTATAATAATAAAGGGTAATTGTTCCCAAACACTTCCTAGGTGCCAGGCACTATTCTAAACGCTATGTATTAATTCGCTGGGGCTTCACAGCACCTACGCGGTCAGTGTCATTCTTATCTTTGCTTACGGAAGAGAGACAGAGCAAGTCCCGATGGCCAGCAGTCCCACGGCCAGCTCAATTCCTGCTCGCCCTCGATGCTGTGCCTGCTGTTCCTCCCTGCTACCCCGGCGCCTGCCGCAAGCCTTCATGTTACCCCCGTGTTACCCTTGTAGGGACTCTATGTCATCATTCATAGGTGAGGAAGCCGAGGCCCTGAGAACGCCAGTCATTCCCCCCCAGGTAAGGACAACCTACTTTGGAAGTCCACGCTCTGCTTCACTCGCTTGGCTGCTTCTCTGCAGCTGGAAGGCAGGAGAGGGGGCGGGAGGGCCCCTGAGCTCCCTGTGCCTAAGCTGCCCCCTTAGCCTAATACCGTGCTGGTCTGGGTAGGAGGAGCTGGGTATGCACTTGCTCAAAGACGGAGCCAACAAGCAAGCACGGGTCCTCTCCAAAGGCCACTGGTATCCTGCCTTTCCTCCCATCCACTCCCCTACCACCTCAAGGCCTCCCCCTACACGGGGCAGAAGGCAGGGAGGCCCTGGGGTGGGTCCTATCAGAGAGGAAGTGGGGCTGGCTTCTCTCCTCTCCCCTTTATCACTTCTCCCCATCCCCACTCTGTCGCTGGCTTTCCACACTCCCCTACCTGCAGCCCTCACGCCAGGGCTCCCCGGTGGGAGGGGGGAGAAATTAAATCAAAGGGCCTGGGGGTGGGCCTGGGGGTAGCTGGAGGAAAGAGAGGGGACACTGGGAGGGGGTTTCCCTGGTACTCTGAGCCTGGTGTTCACAGTCCTCCGCACCCAGGCTGGGCGGACCCGGGCTGCCAAACCTTTTCTGATGGGCTGCTTGATCTGCCTGGCCCGTCCTCCCCGTGGAATGGAGGAACGGGAGCGGGGCCCAGACACAGGACAGCAGCTCTCTCCTGGCCCTCCTGCTGCCGCAGATGCCACGGGCACGGGCAGGGTTTTCAATCAGATGGGCTTGGGTCAGAGTGGCCCGGGCCTCTCTGGATGTCCTGTAGGATTCCGTGCGCAAGTGAACAGGGCAGTGGGGTGGCCTCGCGAAGCTAAATAGGGGCTGTGGGACTGGGCTACCGTGACTTCACTCTCCACGGAGGCATGGATGCCGAAGGAGCATCCTGGCCCACTGCCTCCAGCCTTCCTCTCCTCAGAACCAGCACCTGGGAGACTGTGCCTTTCTGCCTTGAGTCCGGCTCAGACAGACAATTTGCAGAACAATCCAGCTGGGAATTTGATACACGATCCACCTCTTCCTGAATTCTCTGTATCAGATATCCCGGGATCCCCGATCCAGGGCTCCCATCAGGGGTGTGCAGACTCGGGTGATAATGTCGGTTCCCAAGGAGGGACGGGCTATGGAAGCACTGATGAGTTCCCCCAATTCCCGTGGACGCCTGAGTCCCTGCAACTGCTCCCTTCTCCCTCCCGAGATATGATCTCTCGTTGTCCGCCCCCTCCTCCTCGCTCCCAGTGAACAACCGAACCGTAGCATTTCTGGTCAGCGAGCCAACGTCAGCCCGCAGCGGGGCCCAGTCTTTGGCTCCATCTTGGCCAACTCTGCACATGGTCTGCCGACCTAAGTTCTGGAAGATGTGAGGCTGGGGAGATGGTCGGAATACTGAATGACATAATGAGGATTTAAGGGATTTGAGCTGGCTAAGATATGGGGTAAATCAAGTCATACATGTGAACAGAGACAAGCATGAAGTTCTGCATTTTGGTTCAAAACCAAACTGTCCACATGCAGAATGATGCTTGAGGGAGAGGCAGTCGGTGAGCACATGGGTTCTGAAGCCACAGGGACTTAACTTCTCAGTTTCCAAAGTTCAAGGGAAGGTGTTTAAATTTGCATAAGTCCGTTTGCATTTCATTTTCTAGCAGGGACCCAAGCAGAAGTTTTGTCACTTGATGTCTATTGTGAAGATCAGATCTTTCAGATGCGAACAGAAGGGGGTAGCACGTTGCCTCCTATTCACTCGCGTGTCCGTTTATTCAGCTACATTTATGGAATCCCTCCCTTATTCCAGTCTGGTAGGGAGCCCCAAAGACAAAACAGAAATTTAAAACATACTATAATGGATGCTTCATCCTACAATGGGGGGGGGTACACACTTCTACCCTCTGGGTAGAACGGTATGGCGAAGATCTGGGAAGAATGTGTGAAAAACCTGAAGCCTGAGCTGGCAATGGAAGAAGCGGTAGGAATTTGCTCAGTTGAGAAAACTGGGGGATAAAGAAAGAGGGGAGGGCTTGTCGGGCATAGAAAAATGTACAGTGTGTGTCTCAAAGTACAGTTTGGGGATCCCTGTGTGCTTCGGAGCCCCGTTTAGGGGCTTTGCAAGGTCAAAGCTGCTTTCATAATAATACTAAGGAATTGTCTGCCTTTTTACTCTCATTCTTTCACGGGTACCGAGGAATTTTCTAGAGGTTCCATGATGTGTGATATCCTAACAGATGGCACACAGAACCAGATAGGAGAATCTAGCTGCCTTCTATTGAGCCAGACAGTAAAGAGATTTGCAAACCTGTAAAACAATACCTGCTTGTTACTAAATTTGTTTTCCTTTGGAAAAAGTTTATCATTTTATTTTATTTTTTAGGCTTCACACCCAGCACAGAGCCCAGTGTGGAGCTTGAACTCACGACCCTGAGCTCAAGACCTGAGCTGAGATCAAGAGTCGGACACTTAACCAGCGGAGCCCCCCAGGCATCCATGGAAAAGTTTATTTTTAATAAAAAATGTGTTACTTATGTAAACTTACATTCATTATTGTTATTTAAATTTTTAAAATTTAATAAATAGTTGAAAATTTTTTCAATTTAAATTTCCAACATGGCAAATATTGATAGGTATAACCCACACCAACAAAAGCTCCCGGGGGTCCTCGTTTGTTTGTTTGTTTTTTTAATATTTATTTATTTGTGGGAGAGCACAAGCAGGGAAGGGGCAGAGAGAGGGGAACATAGGATTCGAAGTAGGTTCTGTGCTGTGCTGACAGGCTGACAGCAGCAGGCCTGATGTGGGGCTCAAACTCACGAACCACAGTACTGTCCTGAGCTGAAGTCAGACATTCAAACGATGAGCCACCCAGGTGCCCCTGAGTCCTTATTTTTAATAGTGCACGGGGGTCCTAAGACCAAGACATTGAGAGCCACTGGCAGGGAGGCAGACCACCAAGGCACATGGTCAGAGAGCTGCAAGTGGTTGGACTTGGTGGTAGCTTGAGTTTCAACGTCTGGACACTGACACATGAGAGGCAGACGGGCTGGATCACGGTGGGCTTTGGACCTCGCCCAAGGAGCAAGTGTCTAGTAGCCACTGGTAAAGAAAGACCATAACTGAAAGAAGCTGGGGACAGTACTAACTAGAGTTCCATGAGTTCCAGATTTCCAGTTCCAGAAGGTGCCTACCTTCCCATCTCTTCCCCACACTTTTTCTCTCCAGCAGGACTGTAAACAGTTTAGGTAGGGGCTAGTTTGGGCTTACTAAGTCACACATCCGCCCTCTGGTGGCCAGACGGCAGTGATGCCTTCCCCCTGCTCTAACAGTTACTTGAGGAGCAGGTGCCCTCAAGTCCAGAAGCTGAGGTCTGCAGGAGGGGTCAGAGAGTCCCTCTGGACGAGTAGTCAGAGGATGGGAGCGACGTCAGCTCCTAACGAAAACTCGTTTGACCATCCCTCCACTCTGCGGCGTGGGAACGGTGCTGCCCGGCATTTACCACTCACGGCCACATCCAGCTAGTGTGATAAGTTTTTTACACAGATTGTATCACAACAACAAGCCTAGAAGCAGGCACTATTTTGTTGCCATTCTAGAGATGAAGATTCTGAGGCACAAAACCATTAAGGAACTTGCCCAAGTTCCCACAGGTAGCAGGTGGCAGAGCACAGGACAGGGACCCAGCAGTTTGTGACACTGAATGTTCTACTTGGCATCTACTTGGTGGCTTCTGCTTGCGCTGCTGGGGGATGGTCTGTTTGTAGGTCTGTCTTCTCCAGTGGGACTGTACCTTTTGTGGGGGCAGTGACTGTCATTCATCTTTATATCCCCCTCCAGCTCTGAGCTCAGTGCTTGTGTATGAAAGCACTAAAGAGGACTGCACAACCAGGATGGACCTCAGAGGGAACCTGGGGCCGGCATCGAACGTGTCCAGAGGACATAAGAGCTCAGCCTTGGGGGGCTCTTGGCTAAGGTGTGTCAGATTCTCCCGTGGCCGTGACTCCAGAGGCAGTCTGGGAAGCCAGACAGCCGGTCCCTGGTCCATCCTGCTTGGTCCCTGGCATGAGGAGATGTAAACAGTACCAGGTGCCTCCAGCAGCAGGGAGTCAGAGCCTTGCTGGAAATCAGCCACCTTCACAGAGATAAAGGCCAGACTAGGAGACAGAGGAGAAGCAGAGCGGGGAGAGGCCAGGCAAGTCGTTCAAATCTGTCCCTGTAGGGCAGTAGCACCACCTAGTGGTGAAGCTCAAGATGATTTGGGAAAAAGCAGTAGATCGTCCCTAGTTGGGGAGAGTCTGGGAACACCATTCTCCAGGAGGGACCTCGAGGACTATTGCTGTCCCCCTCCAGAGAGTCAAAGCGCAGGGACTTTAAGCCTTCTGGCCCTTCCCTGAGGCAAAGCAGCCTGCTCTGAAAGGACCTGCCTGGTTGTAGAAAATGTGAAGAACCTCCCCCCCCCCCCCCCCCGCCCCGCCCCAGTCCTATCTGTCCTTGGCTGAAAAGAGCCACTTAGCTCAAGGTCCTGTTAAGGTCACACCCTCTTCCTGGAGACTGCCTACATCCAACGACTAGCTGATGCAAGAATACGAGAGCCAGCTTCCTCACCCCAACTTGGGGAAACGTGAAGGGTCATTCCAGCTTCAGAACTCCCCGTCGGGTTCCTTGAGACCGTGATCGACACCGCACTGCAGCCCGACTTCTCCCTCTGCCTGATCCTATGTGCCTCCCTGCCGCCAAAGCTGGTGATCCTGAGACCTCTTTTCAATTAAGTCCCTGTACTTCATTCTGCATGGCAGAGTCCGCTTCCCTGGAACCTGACTCGCCACAGTCTCGTATGTCCCGTGTGACATGTCTGAATACGGAGATTCAAAGCAGTTGTCTGGAGCAGTGACCCCCCCCCCAGCCACTGCCCCCCACCCCTCCGGGCTTCTCGATCACTTGGAGCACAGATTCCTCCAGGAGTCTCACAGGTTTCTTGCCTGTACCGAGTACCAATCACCGACAGGGCATCGGTGGGATGCAGCACCCCCTTGGCCACGCTGGGAGACGGACCCCACACTGCAGAGAACCTCCAAGGCACCCTGGCAGATGAAGCAGGAGGCACCGACTGGAGGGCTCGGGCCAATCCAGACAGGCCCTGTTTGCTGGCACCCCCCGGGGCCGAAGGAATCAATATTTCCCGGCCAGCGCTGACCTATTTACGCCACACAAAGCTCTGAGCTATCAACCCCATGGCCTGTGAGGGTTTTCCCTTTTTGACTCTTTTAAGGAGCAGACCTGTTCGCAGCAGTCCGGTTACAGCCTTGCTTGATGCACAGGGAAGCTTCTGTATAAAGCTGTCGTTTAGGGTAGAGGCTGTCTGCCCAACACATCGACACAAGCCCGTCACCCACCACTGGTACCAGATGAGAATGCCTCGTGTAGACCAGCACTTGTGCGACAGATCGTTGTGCCACGAGGGAAATGTCCTGAATCTTCACCGTCCGTTCCCCATAGCCCTGGGCTATCGAGCGCCGGAAACGGGGCTAGTGCCACTGAAGAGCTGAATGTCTACTTTTATTTTATTTTTAATGACTCTTAACTTAAACAGTCACCTCTGGCTACATTACCGAGCAGCACGGGTGTAGAACCAAAGCTTGCACTATGAGAACTTGCAATCACTTCATCCCAACCATAAAGTCTTCGGGGAGGGGGGTGGCGTTCCTCTCAGCTTACTGTAACGCACGGCCTTGGAGAATGTGTGTTCCTCGAGATCATCCAGAAAACGCTAAATCAGATTCTCCTAACAGTTCTCAAGAACGTCCTCTTCACTTTTCTCCAGCCAGAGACACGCCCTTTCGTGTGGCCGTCGATTTCCTCCTCTAAGCCCCACTCATCCTTCACGACAAAAGAGCCTTCAAGCTCTAGCCCTGATTCTTCTCCTACTATCCCGTCTCATGGCGACACACTTTAGCCTTCCGTTTGACATCTTTTCCGATCCTTGGGGAAAATGGAAGGAAATCACATCTGCAGGTTCGCAGGCGAACAGACTTACCCTAAACTAAACACAGGGACTGATCATGATGTCCCCACGCACGGGTCACAGCGCCGTGTCTTCGGGCGGTTATTTTGGCTTGCTGCATTTAGGGGTGCCGCCATTAGCATAAAGCTCACTTCCTTGGGGGATGGAGTGGGGTGCAGTGGCTCCTCTGTATCTCCGAGGAGTCCCGTTTATGCACAGGACTCATTTGCAATTCCCCGAGTCACCAGCATCGCATTTCAAACATGCGGCACAATTTGTCGACAGTTGTTTTCGCTCTTGAGGCTGTCAGGGAAGTGCCACCCTTGATTGGACCCAACACATGTGACCACGTGCTTTCTGTGAGTGGAGAACCGTTGGATCCATCACCGCCCGCTTCCCCTTGTCAGGGCCCACTTTGGGAGTGGGAACCTCCCTTACATCCTCCCTAGTAGAGCCGGCAAGGCTATCTGTCATTTGTGGGGTGCCTGGGCTCAGTGGGAAGCAGAATAGGGCAGCGGTGAATGAATGGCTTCTGGAGCCAGCTGCCAAGGGTTCAAATCCCATCTCTGTCACTTACCATCAGTGTGGATTTGGGCAAGTTACCCGCTGCCAGACCGGGTTCGCCGTAATCCTCTCTCTGAGGGTCCGTGTAAGGATAAAGCAAGTTGGTTTGCATAAGGCATTTATTCACAGTAGTTCTTGCCACAAAGCAAGTGGTGTGTAAGTATAAGCCAATTATATTCCCATAGGCAAGCTTTCTTCATTGGTTTATTTGACACATTTCTGGCAAATTGTTACTGTCTTGGAAATCACTCAAGAGGCACTCTTTCAAGTCTTTTGCTCCTGTATTCCTTGCACCAGATCTGTCTTACATTCCAAGCTTCTCCGCTGGCCTCCCTTGGATTCTCCAACTTGCTTCCGGTTAGCTGGCAGGATTTTTCCCATCTCCCAGAATCTTGCGTCTCTGGCATTTCAGTGCACACTTTCTGGCATTTCCAAGAATATACTTTAAACGCTTTAGATTTATAAGTGTCTACCTTCATTCTCATATTCAAAAACAATAGGTGATAATATTTTCTCCCAATTCAATCCCGTGAAACCTCACTTTTCCTCCAGGCTTTTCCTCCCCTACTCCTAGACTTCCCTTTGGTAGTGAGCTGGTGCTGAGGGCCCCAGGGCTGAGGATCTGGGGTTCCCGGGGTGTCCGGTCGGGTGCCGTGGAGAAGGCAGGGGGAGAGGGAGGGCTGGGAAGGCAGAGACATTACAAAGACAAATGCGCTTTATTGATAAGGCAACAGCATTATACAGAGCTGAGGCAGAGACCCCGTCCGGCCAGGGCCACGTTAGGGGTAGGGGGGGGTCCAATTCACATTGACACACAGGCTGAGGTGTCCCTCCTCCTCCTCCTCCCGATGGGTCAGCAGGGTGACAACTTAAGGAAGGAAGGCAGGGGTCCAGGATCTAGGTTTGCTGTCTAAAATCCAGCCCTTCCCCCTGAGGGACCAGGTCAGCCTTCAGGGGCCTGAGCTTGAGCGTGGTTTGTGAATAGAGCACTGGGCGGGGGTCCACAGTCCAGGCCAGCTCTGGACCCCTCCTCACTAGCTGTCTGAGCTTGGCCGGCCACACTTCCTTCCAAATGTCCGTTTTCCTTAGCAAGGGAGTTGAACTAGTGTAGCGACTTTTAAGCCTTTTTTCCCCGCTGACTCGCATGTTAGACCAATGTCTTCTGCAGAATCAAACAAGGCTCTCTCTCTAATTTGTAAAATAACAGCAAGGACAATACCAGTAATTGGTGTATAGAATTTTTACAGGGTAAGCGTTTCTCCCATAAATATCTCCTAATCAGTGGTGTGCACTACCTGCTACCGTCGAATGGAGTCTGATTCTAGAAACCACTCATAGCTAATAAATGGCAGACTTGGCCATACGGCTGGTATTGTGTGGCAGAAACGTGGCTGTCAGATGTTTCTCCACTGGAAGAAACACCGGGCCGGTGGACACGGGTGGTGCTCGTGGTGATAAGTCTGATTGCTCTCGGGCTTTCAGAGAACAGAGGAGGGCAGAGGCAGCATCAAATGATGGGAACTGCCCCCCCCCCACTGAGACCTCAAATGCGGCTGTGCTCCCCAAACTCAAGCAGCGATCTGAGGGACCCTCTCTGACTCCTGGAAGAGCCCTGTCTGCAGGGGTCCCACACACCTACGACTCACCGCCCAGGGACCCCACCCCGGAGTAAACAGAACAAGAGCCCCCACCTCCAGGGCTGGGCTAGCTCTGGAAGGGAAAAGGGAGTTGGAATTTAGGTTCCCCCCTCCCCTTCTGGATTTGGGGTGGTGGTGGCGGAGTGAGAACAAGAAGGGAACCAGCCCCACATGACTTCACTCCTAGAGGCTCCTGCAGCCTAGTCCCCAGCTCTTGAGGTCTGTCTGAGGGGTCTTCTCCTCCATCCCACCCTGCCGGGTGGGAAAGAGGTAGCCCACTGGCGAGCAGCGGGGCACTGCGTCTGCCGGCCAGGCGGCATTGGGAAGGTGCTCTCATCTCTGCATCGCGCTTGACCACCCTCGGTGAGGCTCCGCCAGCGCCCGTGGCCACTGGCTCCCTCTCTCCCGGGTGAGGGTCAGGCACCGGCAGGGCGAGGGTGAGGGCGCTGCTGGGCACTTCTCCGCAACCTGGGGGCCACTCAGCCTTGCCACGTGAATCGGTGGAAGGAAAGCTCTCGCTTTGACCAACCTGTTAGATCCAGGTCAAGGAGCCACGGGCCTGGAGATGAGGACAGCTGTGGCCACCCCCCACCACCCCCTGTGAGGCTGGGTTTGCCTGTCCCCCACCTCCTAGGCCCTGCTCTCTTCTCTCCTTGGGCCTCTCAGCAGGTGGGCTCTGGACCAGTGGCCTCTGCCACAAGGAGAAAGCCCATCTTACCATAGCTACTTCCGGGGAGAATGTTACCATAGCAATGGGGAGAAGGTGGGCATTGAAGTGTCAGGCAAGTGCCCTTTGGCCAACAGAGAGGGGTTGGGGGGGGGGTTGTGACCTTTGTCACCTTGTTTTTGGTCATCTTGGCAGTGAGCATCCTGGATAGGCCCAGGGGAGGGGGAGGCAAAGGGAGAAGCCCCTGCCGTGGCACACTGCCCAGGACAAAACAGCACAGACTGGCAGTAGGCTGAGATGGGGGTGGGGGTGAGGTGGGGGCTAGTCTCGTACCGTGGGTGAGGCAGGGAGAAGGGGATCCCCACTAGGCTCTGGATATGGGGGCCTGGAGTGGGGGGAGGTACAGGTATCTCTGTCCCTGAGGAATGGGTGCAGTGCTCCTGCCCGACTGTCCCCTTGGCATCGGCTGGCAGCCACTTTTGGAGCAGTAGGGACATACCTGGGCAAGGCCCCACCTTCAGCCTCTGCTCTCTGCCCCCATTTGAGTTTCTTTGTCAAATAAACAGCAACTCCTCACAACTGAGGTCCCAAGGGCCTGGGGGCAGCCTGTGGTCCGCAGGAAAGGGAGACCCGGTGTTAGTTTGGGCAGGAGACAGGAGCGGCTGGGGAGGGAGGGGAGGTGGGGGAGGAGGGGCCGAACTCCAGACGGGGTGGGAAGGGCCGTCCGGCAGCAGCCTACCCCAGGCCAGGGCACAGGGCCCCAGAGGAGCAGCCCCAGCCGGGCACCCCTGCGGGCCACCCTAGTCAGGAAATCTCGTTGCCAAACACCTCCAACACCAGCGGTGTGAGCTTCATGCTGCACTCGGGCTGGAAGGAGAGGCAGCGGTACTGTTTGGAGTGCTCCTCATTGAGGCTACGCAGGTCAGCCAGCTTCTGGATCATCTTGGCGTACAGCAGGTGGCTGCCGGGGGGTGGGTGGCGGCAGCGGATGTAGGTCTGCAATGTGTTGGACAGGCGGTCCTGGATGGCTTCAACCAGGGCAGCATCCTGCACGCCGGGACGGTCTGTGCGCACAGGGAGACAGGGGGAGAAGGCATGGGAGCTCTGAGCCAGGTCCCATAATATTCAGTCTCTCCAGTACCCTTAAGCCCAGACAGACGCCCAACCTTAGCATCCTCCTAGGTCACCCCTGTATGGCCGCTGACCTGTGACACCATGGTCCTCCCTAAAGCCTCTCCACCACTTCCTGTTGCATTTATGATCAAGTCCCAGGTCCCATCTGGCCCCGTCTCCAGCTTAACTCTCTCCCTCCATCTCTATGCTCCATCTTTCCATCAGTCTCCTGATGTGTCATGCTCTCTGGCCTCCAGACTTCACATTTGTTCCCTCTGCCTGGAACTTAGCTCTTGTATCTTTGGCTCTTACTGATTCTTCAGGTCTTCCTCAAAAAGGCCATTCCTGATGACCCCCTACCTTCGTGCCCCAGACTACATCCAGTTCTCTCCTTCTATTATACCCTGCTATAGTATCATATGTTTCTTTATTTTTTAAACTTTCATCACATTAAAATTCGTCATTGAATAGCAATTGTTTCATCTCCTCTCATACTTCTCATGGAAGAGAAGTCTGTGTCCTGTTGGCTGCTGGATCCCTATGCCCAGCACAGTGCCTAGTACCTAGCAGGTGCTCATTCAATCACTGCTGAGCATATGAATGAATGAATGAACGAATGAACGAACGAGTGAGTGAGTGAACGCTGGGTGGGCAGGGGGAAGGGAACCCATTCAGCGGGTCCCCAGCCCATCTCTGATCAGAGGCCACTTGCTCATTCCCTCAACATAGTCCAGACCGAGGCAGCCTGGCCTCATCACCAATAGAACATCCCCAGGACCACGAATGCCCTCTTCCTCAGCCTCTCTCTCTCCACCCACCTCAACAGACAGAAGAGCTCAAGGGCCACAGCCCATTGCCTCCAAAGTCAGGCAGGTAAGCTTTCTGGGAAGAATCATCGCTAAGCCCCAAGTTTTTGTACCCAGCCTCACAGGGGATCTCACATAGGTCTGCAAAGTTCAGTCCAATTCACACAAGAGCATAACCTTTACATTGGGAATATCCAGACCTAAGACCTGAAAAAGTCTCATTCATCTCATTCCTCAAAGTCCCACCTATGAATCACCTACGGTCTCAGGGCCCAGGGCAGTAGGGGACCCCTCAACATACACGCATTGTACGGGCCGTGCAAGTGGGCGTTTCCTCGTCTGTCTCTCCTCCTGCTCACTCCTCCCTCCAGACTGCCCTGCTGGCCCCTGGCAGGGCTCAGCGCTTCCTATCCCCGCTTCCAGGCCCGGGGCTCCCCACTGCCAGGCCCCATACCTGGGGAGACAATGCAGATGGCCATGAGCAGGACATGCTCCTCCTCGTGCAAGTTCAGCTTCTTCAGCCCCACCTGGAACTTGACGAGGGGCTCGATCAGCTCCAGGCTGTGTCCAGCTATGAGAGAGATGGCCAGATGCTGTGGGCAGAGCTGAGGAGCCGCCCGCGCAAACCACCCACCCCACCCCCAACCCTGACTGCGCCTGCCTCTTACCCTTCTCTCCCCGTTGCTGCCTAGCACCCGCCCACGTGCCTGATCGGGGCTCATGGCCCCAGGAAGGGCAGAACCAGAGTCTGGGAGCTGGAGAGGGTGGAGGTGGAGCCCGAATGTACCTTTGGCCACGTCACTGATGCGGTACTTATAGTCCTGGCTGCCGCAGGTCCAGGACATGTCGTCCATGGTGAAGGACTGGTTAGAGCGCAACATGATGACCTCGATGGCACTCGACTTCAGCAGCACGATCTGGTCCTCAGAAGTGAGGTCTCTGCCGGGGAGGGAAGGGAACAGTCAGGTTACTGGCCAAGGACTTCGAGTCATGCAGATCAATGTAGTGTTTTGACAGGTTCCTGCCGGGTGACCCCCATGTGCCCTGGATCCTCCACTGAGGAGCTGGCAGCCTGACTGGAAAGGGAAACACTGTCTCTTGAAGGAGAACAACTCGAGCCTGTGCTCGTGCACCAAGGCTAAAAGTAAATTAGCTCAGCTTCTAAGGCAGGAGAACCCAGGGATGCGCCGGTGCCTCCCAGGCCTAAGCGGCCAGAACTATTAGGGAAGACGAGCCTGAGGAAGCTGTGAGGGTCCGAGCGTGAATGTGGAGGTCCGAGGGAGGTGTGGCCACGGTCATCTTCAACGCCCCTCTTGTCCTCTGGTCCTTCTCAAAAGTAAAGCTCAGCCAACTCTGTCTCCGGGACATCTCTTGAGCCTTTGACCTCCTTCCCACTCCCACCAGGACTGCTCTGGTTCAGAGCTCCATCATCTTTTTCAGTTGCCTCTGAGTAGAACTCTGGCATCAAGTCTCTCTCGGGGTCTCTCATCCACGTTTCTTATTGCTGCTGCGGGGAGACATCACCTGTGCTCGGGAAGAAACCCTCACTGCTTCTCAGCCCCCTCAGGGTCAAGCCCATACTCCATCACTTGGCTCCAACCCATCTTTCTGGCCCTCCTCCCTTCGCAAACGCCAACCCTCCATTCTAGCAACTTCAGACTACTCCACATTTAATGTTGTGTGTTCTCACACCATCTTGCCTTCGGGCGTGGGACAGCTCCAGCCAAGAACGCACTTCTTCTGCTGTTCCACCTCATTGTTCTGACTCTGAACCCGGTGAGGTCTACTTCGGCGCCCTCCACCCCTGGGTTACCTTCAGAAGCATTCGAGCCATTTCTTCATGGTCTGTGGCTTAGGCTACTTTGCTCTCTCCACTTCAGCTCTGCTCTTCGTATACTTGTGTATGGCTCTCACCTGCAAGCTACTTGAGGGCCAGCACCACTTCCCAATCACCTTAGCATTGTCCACACCATGATTATTGAGCTCTGAACACAATGAGAAGGTCACGTATTTACGTGTTGATGAGTCAAGAGGCCAATGACTGGTTCTACTATTCTGAGTCACGAGCTGGGCTTGCCTGAACAACGACAAAGAAAAAGCAGCATCCACAAGCCAACCTGCTTCCAGTTGTCCCTCCCTTACCCTTCCTGACATTATATTTCCACCTAGATTTCCTGTGGGAGGCAGTCATCCTCTCCATGGCCACACTTTGGTACGTGGAAAGGTGGGAAGCACATGTTAACTGATGAGAGTTCTGCATCAACAGGTATAGATGATGGTTAGGATGGCCGCAAAGGGTCTGCATTGAAAGAGAAATCTCAAAGTGCTAGAGTTGGGAGTCCCCTCGTGGAGGCTGCATGCTCCAATTCCTTCTTCAGCATTCCTGACAGACGCACGACCCTTCTGGGGTCAGGGAGCTCATGGTCTCTGGATAAAGCCATACCGCTGTTAGCTCCTGGGTCAATAGCTGCTTCTTCTAGGGAGCCAACCAACCCCACAGCGAGACATCCTCATCCATCGCTTGTAGCTCTGTCCTCTCAAGGAACACAGAACCAGACTTCTCCATCAGGCGCCGGGCACCCTTTAGCTAGTTAAAGAAAATTACCCTGTGTCCCTGTGTCATCTCCAGTACAGACAGCCGTGATGACACGGGGCCTAGGTCTCTCACCATCCTTGTCACTTTTCTCTTGATGCTCAACCCACATTTTGGAAACAAAAACTAATGTCCCATTTTGGCTTTAACTCATTAGACAACAAAAGATGCTCATGATGAAATCTTTGGAAAATACAGGAAAAATATCAAAGTGAGTAGAAATTGCTCTATAACCACAATGATCCTTTTGGTGTATTTCCTTCCCATCTTTTTTTTTAAATGCAGATATCTCTTTTTATTTATTTATTTTTATTTTATTATTTATTTATTATTTATTTTTATTTCTCTTTTTGTTTATTTATACATTTTATGAAAGAGAGAGCATGCACGAGCTGAGGAGGGGCAGAGAGAGAGGGAGAGAGCGAATCCCAAGCAGGCTCTGCATTGTCAGCACAGAGCCTGACTCAGGGCTCAATCCCACCAACTGTGAGATCACGGCCTGAGCCGAAATCAAGAGTCAGATGCTTAACCAACTGAGCCACTCAGGCGCCCCTGCAAATATCTGTTTTTGAAACATACTTGAGTTCCTAATAATTCTGTGTGCCACTTCCTATACCACGAGCATTTCTGTAGCCCAGTTCATAATGGGTTGCATAAGATTATACCTTATCAACCTTATTTAATCGGTCTCCCCTCCACCAATTTTTTGGACATTTTTGTTGCTTCTAATTCTTGCTATTATCAGTAATTCTGTGAGGCATATTTTTTGTACATAACCTTTTGTTCAACGGGCCACTCAAAATGGGCGGCCAGAAGTGAACAAACATCCCACGTGAGCCTTGCCAGAGAGAGTCCAGGGGCACCCTGCCTGTTGTGATCCAGGCACGCTGCTTCTATGAAAGCAAACCTAGAACGAAATCCAGGGACTTTCTAAGTGCAATTCGTGGCCAGAAATGGGGATGGTGTGGGGGGTGGGTACAGGTGGAACTAAAGGGGAATTGATAGGAGACCTCATTCCTGCTGACAGGCACCGGCTCAGGCTCTGTGTCTCGTCTCCCAACCTGTGTCATATTTATACCCAGATCGGTTTTCACACCAGTGGCTGGCCGCTTCTGGGCACCTGCAAGGTGCTCTGGAGACCGGCTGTCTCGTCTTTCCCAGCCCGGCAGAGCTGGGCCCCTTCCCGCTTGCATTCCCACAGTATCTCCAGCAGGCCTCTCTTGGTTCTTATCTCTTCACAGCAATTGTCTCAGTGTCTATCTCTTCCATCAGACACTGAGCCCCGGAGGCCAGGAACTATGTCCTAGTCAACCTGTATCCCTCACAGGAAGAAAGCTATTTGTTACAGAGATGAGCAAGGAATACAGAAAAGACGGCATAGGAAGAGGGATGCACTATGACCCCAGGCCTTTGACCCAGGAAGGAGCCCCTGGGAATAGAAATGGCAGTGAGGTCAAAGGCCTTTTGCCCAGAAGGCTGGGCCCCAGCTGGTCTGGCCTGGTTCCTCTTATACCTCTTGGCAATGAACCCTGGGGGTCTTTGGTTCTCAAATCCAACATGGCTCCCGATGCCACTTCCTCCATGCCTTACTTTTGAAGTGTTGAGGGAGGGAGATTTGTGGGGTGCAGACCGAGAGGCTGAGGGAGGAGAGGTGGGAAGCAGGAGCAGGGCCAAGGCCACATCACAGTGCAGTTCACACCCATTCAGTCCCGTCCCACTTTGGTCCCAAGCCTACGCTGGAGTCTCAGCCTGCCCCCTCCACCCTCCTGCACTCACCCACACAGAAGTTACACTCTGCCCTCCCCACACCCTCCACCCCTGCCTATAGGCAACAGGATCAAAGCCACCAGAATGTAGCCACAGTTCTCTCACTACTTGGGAAAACAGAACCCCCTAAGCACAGAAACCAGCAGAGCTGGAGACCCACCTGGGTCCCACCAAAGCCTGGGAGTATCCACATCAGTGTCTCCCCCCCTCGCCCTCGGGGCTTTTGCCAAGGCCTGCTCCATTTTTATTGGAACACTTTCCATTCCGAGATTTCTTTTCTTTTCTTTTTTTACTTTATTTATTATGAGAGGAGGCAGGAGAGGCAGAGAGAGACAGAGAGAGAGAGAATCCCAAACAGGCTCCACCGCGATCTCAACACAGAGCCCAACTTGGGGCTCGAACTCACGTACCATGAGATCATGACCTGAGCCATCAAGAGGCGGATGCTCAACCACCTGAGCCACCCAGGTGCCCCTCATGCTGCGATTTCTTAAGTCAGGCTGAAGAGAGAAGCCAACCCAAGCAGGTGCAGGATCAGTGTAACTGATTTTGGATCAATAGCTGGACTGACTCAGTGTCTGCTCCTCTGTACCTTACTGTGGCCACGAAGGCAGGGCTAGACTAGGGAACTCTGGAAAATGAGCCTGGATGTGGAAGGACGGGGGCAGACTTCACCTCGTTCTTGGCGAGAGACATCAAGGGGCAGGGTTGTGCTATTTGTGTCAGGGCATATGTGGCAAGGATAAGGGATGGAGGCCAAAGGCATGGGGGAGAAACGGGGGCCTGGGTTGGGGTCATCTGGTTCAACAGATGGCTTTTTTTTAGGACAGTCTCCCCATGTGTGCAATCCCAGCCGCCACTCAGAATCAGCCAACGTGAGCATCTGGCCAGAGCTTCAAGGGCGCTCTTGTCCAGCTCCCCACCAGCCCAGGAAAGAGGAACACTGTACACACGGCTCCCTGGAACCAGGGTGGAAGCCAGGTGCTACCGAGTATCCATCAGCACCCTGAAGTGTTTTGGTCTCTAGCTGTTTACACAAAACAAGACTCTGGAACAGACCGAGTTTGCAAACACTAACTTGAAGAGTGTAGGAGGGAGCTGGAATTCGCAGGAAGTGGAATGTGTTGCCAGTTCCAAGGAAAGGCTCTGGAGGGTAAATCCCAGGCCCAGTGCAACACTCAGCTCACAGGTGACATTCCGCAGCCCATTCCTGCCGGACGCCCCAGTGGCCCTTGATCCTTCGGCGACCAAAATGTGTCACCCAGTAAGGGCGTCTCAAGGGTGTCTCGTCGCAGTAAGGGCGTTTAATGCTTTTCTCTTCTTTACAATTTTCACACTCATTCCCAGGGAAGAGCATAGGAGGGCCCCTGGTATCTGAGTTGCTGAGAGGCATAAAATAACACAGAGCCAGCTGCTCAGGGCAGATACAGACTGGGACAAACAGCGCTTGGCTCTGTGAAGTATCACCATCTAGCTGGCAAGGCAGTCATTTAGACACTAGCGTGGCAGAGAGATTGCCAAAACAATAAATAGCATGTCACGTTAGTTTCCGTCCAGAGGCTGCCAATGTCAAATAATTCTGGGCTCCCAGAATTCCAGCCCCGAATCTGAGCATCGGTGTCTAGAAACCATCCGAGGCCCCTTCTGCTGCAATTGCAATTATCGTTCCTGGAACTGACGCTCACAGGGTTCGCTAGGGATTTCTTTCTTTTTCTCCACCACATGGTGTATGTGTTGCATGGCAATGCTCCAAGTGATGAAAACCACACGTCAATATAGATATAACTACCCCCCCCAACATTCTACTGGAAGTGTCGACGCTCTATTATTTAAAGAATATTTAACACTGCACGGCCACTTAAATATAAGAATACGTGCCATTATTACCAAAACAATAAAACGGTTGAATGAATGGACTTCGTAGCAATGAATCCCTAACAGAGGATCCTTACTCTGGTAGAACTCCTCATACCTATCTGTTTTGGCAAAAGGTCTCGGTTATGGTTAGGAAAAGGCCTTTTCAAGGAAACTTGGGTGAAGGAGGCCCAGGTTATGTGTGCCAGGAAAATCGTTTCCCTCTGGGATCCTGAAATTATTTCACAAGTCTCCTCACCCTTTCTCCTCTCCATTGCTTCATTTGGGTGTCGGCATTGGGTGTGAAGGATTAATGGAGGTTGAATTTAAAGGGTTAACATGAGGGTTAGCCCCCAAGCCAGCTGGGGTGGACATGGCAGCGAACTTGGAATTCTAGACCATGGCTCTGACACATACTGGCTCTAATACTAGAAAATGGTCCCGGCTGGCCATTGACCCTCTCTGGGCTTCTGTTCTGTCATCTGGAAACTGTGGGCTATGGACAGCTCTCCAGTGCCAGGCTGCTGAGTGACGCTGGGTGGGCCGTACTTCCCAGAGATCCTGGCCTAGGGCCCGAGTCTCTGTTCTGGGAAGCAGCGGCTTCATCTCCAGGCTTCTTCTAGCTCAGGCTAGCGTTCTGACTCTTCTTACCTGAACCCTGGAATCATCTTGGCGAAGCCGATGACCTTTTGGATGCTGTAACTGACCAGGTCGGCCAGGTGGGGCAGCATGGAGAGCTGGGACAGGTCTAGGGTCACAGAAGGGTCATCCGAGTCTTCTTCCAGGTTGGAGAAGCTGGTCGGCTCCATCACGTCTGCGGAAGACGAGGAAAGAGAAAGAGCTACTTAAGGATACTGGAGCCAGACGCCCTCCTGCTTGGCCCTGCGAGGACCTCCTGCGCCCCAGCAGCAGGGCTACACGAATCCCATAGTGACCGCCTCTCTCCAAGGTCACTCTTCAGCCCAGGCTTCCCTCTAGAATCCCAAGGGGTTGGGAACCCTAGAAACTTCAAAAAGAAACCTGAAAGAAAACTTTCAAGCAGAGCAAGGCAGTGAAATCACAGATGGGAGCTCCTCCAAGAAATGAGACTTCCTTGAGCCGCGATTTTACAGACCATGTATTTCTAATGACCAAATTGAAAATGAATTTGGAACTAATGAATTTATGGAAAACAGTGTTCAACCTCACTAGTGATTACAGATCTACAGCTTAGAACATCTACACTCTTCATCTATAAACTAGAAACAAACACGTTTGATGCCAGTGTTTGTAAAGGTGCAGGGAATTAGGTGACCCTTGTGCCATGGGGTGCTAAAGGAAGCATAAATTCATGCGTGTGATCTAGAGAGCTGTTGGACAGCAGGCGTCTGCAACCTGCCATTATGTATGTTCTCTGACCAGTTAATTTCACTTCCATAAATTCATCATAAGGAAAAAAATCTGGAATAAATGCAAATCTTTAGCTACAAAAATATTGCTTTCTTAATGAAAAGCTGGACACAATCTAGATTAGATATATTATTGTATATTCACACCCCAGAATACTAATCAGCTTTAAACATGACATCCTAGAGGAATATTGAATAACAGGAAAATATGATATAGTATACCATTAGGGGAAAAAAGCAAGTTATATATATTGTGTATGGCATAATTCCATTGTGTAAATATACATATGCATTTAAATTTAAAAAAAGATGGGAGAGAGAGATATCACAGTGCTAACAGTGATTATCCTTGGGTAATAGGCTTAAAGATTTTACATATATAAAAACATATATTTATTTCGTATGTATATAATTTAACTTATATTTTCTGAATGGCCTATAATGAACATGTATTACTTTTGCTTTAAAAATGTTAACTAGTATGGGGCATCTGGATGGCTCAGCCAGTTAAGCATCTGACTTCAGCTCGGGTCATGATCTCGTGGTTTGTGGGTTCGAGCCCCATGTTGGGCTCTGTGCTGACAGCTCAGAGCCTGGAGCCTGCTTCGGATTCTGTGTCTCCCTCTCTCTCTGCTCCTCCCTCGCTCACGCTGTCTCTCTGTCTCTCAAAAATGAAGTAAATGTGGGGCACCTGGGTGGCTCTGTCGGTTAAGCTTCCGACTTCAGCCTAGGTCATGAGGTCATGATCTCACCGTTCAGGAGTTCAAGCCCCGTGTCGGGCTCTGTGCTGACAGCTCAGAGTCTGGAGCCTGTTTCAGACTCTGTGTCTCTCTCTCTCTCTGCTCCTCCCCCACTCGCACTCTGTGTGTGTCTCTCTCTCTCTCAAAATTAAAAAAATAAAAAAAATGAAGTAAATGTTAAAAAAATTAAAAATGTTAACTAGTTCGAAATTTACTTATTTAAGCATGTATTTATTTACTTTTATTTTTTAAATAAGTAATCTCTATGCCCAACATGGGGCTCAAACTCATGACCCCAAGATCAAGAGTCGCACACTGCTCCGACTAAGCCAGCCAGGCACCCCTTTAAATAAATATATGCTAAAAAATAAAAAATAAAAAAAAATAAATATATGCTTTACTGAACATACCACTGGTGAGGGTGTACCCCTCAAATCAATTAACCTATAAGGGTATCAAAACACCTAAATAATACAGAATTATTAAAAGGTGAATGTATAACATGCAGACTGATCCTCATTGGTGCAAAATAAGCCACCAAGTGAAAAAAGCAGCAAAGTGGGTGGAGAAAATTAACACAGGGGAAGAATCCCTACAAGACAAGGGGCCTCAAACGGTCAGTCGATCAGTGCAATGGTCACTGCTTTTCTTTAGTCCCTGACCACCTCCCTCCTGTCACTCCTGGGTGGGGAGACCAATGTCTGGCTCCATTGCTATCTGACACCCCTCCCAACTCTTTTGGATCTGGGCACAGAAGTGCCATATCTGAGGGTTCCAGTTCCCCAGAGGGAAGGGGCTTTCCCATCCCTGCCCTTTTGCAGGACCCACACAGAGGGCAGAGGGTTGGGTGACAGGCAGAGGGATGAAGGACGAGGGGGAGGGGCAGGATGTCCTGATAAAGAAGAAGGTAGAAAAGGACCATAAGAAGAAAAGTGAGGATGCGCTGGAGGTGACAGGTCCCCCTGAGTGGCTCCCCCAGAGCTCGGGGCAGGGGAGGGTAGGCTGCGATGGGACCCCCATGTTCTTCCACTCGAGTGTCACCCTCCAGGCTCTCAGGACTATAGTTAATGATACTGGTTTGTATATTTGAAAATTGCTAAGACAGTAGATCTTAAAAGTTCTCACCACCCAGGGAAATAAAACTTTGTAACCATATGAGGTGATGAAGAAGACCTAAACTTACTGTGGTAATCATTTTGCAATACATACATGTATCAAATCGTTATGTTGCATACCTGAAACTAATACAATGATATATGTCAATTATATCTCAATAGAATTGGCAAAAACAAAAACGGAACTCCCAAAAGGCTCCAGAACCAGGTTATCCCCAGGCAGGGAGGCAGGGGCAGAAACCTTGTTTGGAGGAAAGAGCAGGGACCCTGCCCAGCAAGACCCCAGCTTGGCCTCTTCCCCAGCTCTGGCCCTCTGGCTGGTCAGCCCTCTTCTCTTTACAAAAAAAAAAAAAAAAAAGAAGAAGCAGGGAGGTGGGGGGGGGGGCGGAGGGACACTGTTCTGAGGACACTGTGGCACACAGTATGAAGAGCTACCCTCCCATCCACGGCCAAGGCCAGGTGGGCTGCGGAAGCTCTGGGCTCTCCCCCCACGACTGGGCTCCCTGGGGGCGCGCCCGGGGCTCACCTAGAGCTGCCGTGTAGTGATCTGAGCAGGTGGAAGATGAGTCCCCGGAGAGGCTGGGCGTGTGTCTCGAGGAAGGCCTTGAGGGCTGGCTGCCTCCGCACTGGTCCCCACGAACTGGAGGCTGGAGGGGAAAG
Organism: Paguma larvata; assembly: GCA_030068075.1. Taxonomy (NCBI): domain Eukaryota; kingdom Metazoa; phylum Chordata; class Mammalia; order Carnivora; family Viverridae; genus Paguma; species Paguma larvata. Next base: position 65,714,692 of record CM057828.1, on the reverse strand, counting down.
ACGGGGTACCAGAAGCTCGCATCTGGGGGCCACTTTCCCACCTTGCCCCTGATCTCTGACAGGAGTGGCTTCGAGGAAGGCCTACGGGAGGGGGAGGCCTCCCCAGGTCGGTGCCAGAGGGACGGAGCAGCCTCCGCCCCTGCCCGGGTCTGGACGCCCGTGGTCCTCCCCGCGCCCCGGGCTCCGCGCGTGACTCTCGGCCGCGCCGGCGCCTCCGTCCCGGCCCGCCGGCGAGCGCACCTACCCGGAACCGGGAGAAGTCGGCATAGGTGGGGTCGTAGGTCTTGTGGTGGGCATCCAGCAGGATGGCGATGATGCGCTGCTGCTCCTCGGAGAGCTTGGGCCGCAGGCTGTCCTTCAAGGCTTCCTCCTCCTTCCGCTTCAGGATCATCTCCCGCTTGCGCTGCACCTCCTCGTCCGTCAGGATGACTGGGGGGCAGGGAGGGGGGGGTGTGAACGCTTCCGCCGGTGCTCAGGGCACGAGATGGGAGGCGCTGTTGCCCTCAGCCTTGGAGCTCACGGGGGTGGGGGTGCTTCCCGCCACAGGGGACTCCAAGCCCCCTGTAGGGACGGAACACTGGGTCTCCTGTGAGGAAGAGGCAGGTGCACGAGACAGGAGGAGAAAGGGTTTGGGAGGTGGGATGGTCAGGCACTACTGGCGAGTCTGGGTTCTCAGGAACAAGTGATAGGATTCTGGGCGAACTGTTTGAACTCTCTGGGCTTTTAGCTCATTAATCGAACGAAGAAGTTTGTTCCATCACATCTCTTCTACGGTCCCCTTGTTGCTCCCGCCTCCATAGAGCGTGTGTATGTGGCGTGGCGGCGTGGCGGCAGTGAGGACGCCTACCTTGAAGGACGGGCTGTTTTGAGAACTGAATGCATGCCTAGCACAGAGCAGCTGCTCATTCCTGTCTCTTCTCCCCCACCTTCATTGCCCATGATCTTGAGGGAGACACTGGAGGAAGTAGGGGGAGAGGCACTGTGTGGCCAGTCCCCGTGTTGGAAGCTAGGAGATGCTGCGAGGCCCCTCTTTGGAGCCATCCCCATGCCCAAGTTTGCAGGCCTGGAACTCGGGCATCTGCTCTACTCTGACCGACTTAGAAAGACTTTGCCTCTTTGGTTCCCTGCAAAACAACCCCTCCTCCAGCCTGTCCAGTCTTGAAAGTTCTGCCCAAGGAAGTTTGCGAGGCCTCTAGAAGTCCCAAAGTTAACACCTCGAAGCTCTAATTTGCTGTTCTCTCCAGCTGCTAGCCAGGGCGTCTGACGAAGGGGAGACCCCACCGTCGGGCTGGGCAGGGGCTCCAGGGCTGTGCCCACCTCGCCAGCGCTGGGCAGCTGCCCGGGAGGGCGGGGCTGTGAGCAGGGACGCCTGGCACAGCAGCCGGGCAAACAGACCTCCTTCCTGGCCAGGGCTTGCCGAGTGCTGGCGGCGGGAGTGGGCACTGGGGCCCTTGGCCTGTAGCTACTTGCTCTGTGCTGGTGCTGCCAGCGCTTCTGCCCACAGAACCGGGGAGTTTCACAAGAGCAGAGAAAGGAACAGAACCCCAGAGTGGGAGGGTTCTGGGTTTTCAGAAAGGCCCACTGGCCCAGCCCCCTCAGGTGGGGGGAGAATGGAAGAAGCTGGTGGGAGGTGAGGGAGAGCCTGTGGAGGGAGGGGTGGGCAACCAGAGCCTCGGGCACAGCAGCCAGGGAAGCCGGTGGCGAAGGATGGCGAGTTCCCTCCGCGGCTGAGGTTAGCCATCCTAAGAGGACTGCAGGAGGCCACGCCCAGGTTACTGACTCACCTGCCCAAGAGCTGCCAAGCCTCCTCCCACACCACAGAGGGTGTCTGCTCAGACTCCAAAAGGTCAAGCGGGGTGAAAGGGGAAGGAGCAGGGAGCATTCCATTCAAGGCCAGGTGTAAGGCCTAGCCTGGGGAATCCAAGATTAGGCATCTGATCTTTCCTGCTCCCCTGAGGGTGGGTGCCCTCCCGGTCACACCACAGACATCCCGGGACGCGTTTCTCAGCCTGGCCGGGCCTTGATATTCCCTTGTGAGTATATGATGTCACTCTCCTGCGCAGAAACCTTTTCTGGATCCTTCCTGTTACCGTGGTCCAGATTCAAGTCAAGATCCTCCAGGATTTCACGTCTTCCTAACTTGGCAGCGTCAGTTCCCAGGGCCTCTGGACACAGCTTGTGCCCTAGTCATGTCCAGATTGCTGACCCGTGAGCGTGACCTGCTCACTCTTGCCGCTGCATTTCCGCTCCTGCTGGATGCCTGGGGCCTCTCTCCCCGGCAGCTGTGCAAGTGCTGTCTATTCTTCGGCACCAGTTTACAGCCCTCTTTTACCAGGAAGCCTTCCTGGATTGCCCCGATCTGCACTGAGCTTTCATTTCTTGTTTCTGCGCCGGGTCTACTGCCTCCCACACACACTGGCCCCCAAGTATCTTCCACTCTGTAATATTTATGGTTAGTACGGGCTCCAGTAAATGCCTGTTAGATAGGACCCAAGGCATTCAGCGTCTCTTTTGCTAGGGGCACCTGGGTGGCTTGGCCAGTTGGGTGTCCGACTCTCGATTTCGGCTCAGGTCATGGTCTCCCAGTTCTCGAGTCAGGCTCCATGCCGACAGCTGGAGCCTGCTTGGGATTCTCTCTCTCCCGCTCTCTCTGTGCCACCCCCGCCCCCACCAAAATAAATAAATAAACTTAAAAAAAAAAGATCTCTTTCACTAAAGCTGTAGACTACGTAAGGGGAGTGGGGGGAAATCTTACAATTCCTATGGTTTCTGCATAAAGGCTAGCCCAGCAAGGCTTCCTGCCCGTGGCGTTTACTCCATGGTCTGACAGACTGCACACTCGACATGTCTACACTTACTGTACCCACCACCGTACCTCCGGTCCTCTGCTCAGGAAATGGCAGTGAGGAGGGCACCGGTCCTGTGTGTGCCCTGAATGGTCGGGATGGCACGCATCGAGTGCCAGGCCACTGGATAGCTGAGCACAGCTTACCTTTTTAATTTAAATAATCGTGACTGAAATATTTTCGAGACAGAGTACCTTGTAACGGAACACCCGCAACATCATACAACCTTTTCTCGGTGATTCGGGAGCATCATCATTCGGAGCAATGACTGATAACCTCAGAATTGTCTAGGGCTGTGTCCATGACTTTACGACTCGGCCTGCTAGGATTTGGAGTTCTTTTGGGTTTTTTTTTGTTTTTTTAATGTTTACTTATTTTTGAGAGAGAGAGAGAGAGAAAGTAAGGGAGGGGCAGAGACCGAGGGGACAGAGGCTCCAAAGTGAACCCTGCGCTGACAGAGAACCCGATGCAGAGCTTGAACCCAGGAACTGCAAGATCATGACCTGAGCTGAAGTCGGAGGCTTAACCGACGGAGCCACCCAGGCGCCCCTCATTGGGAGTTCTTGTGCTACCTCATGTAGCTTTCAGTCTCCCCAGGTCTGGTAAGCTATGTCGTCTCTTTGTATTGGTGCCTGCCTGTAGAAGGGTGCCTTTCCTCCCCTAACAGTTAACTTCTAGTCTGTTGGGGAGCTGGAAATCCTGGTGATCAAGTTTTATGAAAGAAAAAAATCGTGGTAGTAGAAATGGATAAAAATATAGAATTTTTTATGTGCCGGACACTATTCTAAATGCTTCTTAAATATTAACTCCTATATTTAGTGCTCATAAAAACCTCTTAAGGCAGGTGCTATCATTCCCATTTTGCAGATGAGGGAACTGAGGCCCGGAGGCTGTGTACCTGGCTAAAAGTCACACAGCTAATTGTGGGGAAGCTGGTATTCAGCCTGGGCAATAGGGCTCTCGAGTCTGTGATTACAACCACTGCCCCATACTGCCTGTGATTATAATTGGCTATAATTGCTCAGTAGGACTCTTGTCCTCAGCCGTGGAACACACAAAGTGTTCCAACCCATCCGAAGAGTATGAAAAACTAAATAAAGTAGCAAAGTTTGTAAATGATTTACTCTCAAAGGACAAAGTTAAGAAGATTCAAGGTTAGCCTTCTGACATGATTCCTCTCAATCGCCGTATCAAATAGCCACTGCCATCCTGTGTGCAGGGCCGGCGAAGGAAATGCTGAGACCGGCCATTTTCTAACAGGGGCTGCCAATCCCCGCGCCTCCCTCCAGGCAAAATTGTCTGGAGACTGAGTAAGTCACAAGTCTCTCACACGGGCAGACGCTATTGTGATTTGTCAAAGAGGTCATTGTTTAAAGGGGTTGCGAATCTCATAGGAAGTGGTGTGTGTTTTAAAAATGATCTTCTCAAGAAATTGCTACTGAAAATGCCATGACTATCAGGGAGGAGGACACGGGTTTTGGAGTTGAAAGCCATTGACCTAGAAGAAGAGCAAACAGGTTCTGAAAGAACATTCGATGGGCTCGCCAATGAAGAACGCCTCCCTAGATTTTGTGAAACCCATATGGCTGCTCCGTAGCTTTTCTGCCTTCCGTCTAGGTTGTGTGCTGAGTGCTAAAATGGCTTTGCACAAGGTGCTCCCACGCAGGACCTTCCCTGCTTCGTGAAGTCTAGAACTGTGTTTGGAAGTCAGGCTCTGAAAGCACGATCAAGTGAATGACACAGACAATATCAGATTTGGGAGATCTTCCTGATCTGTAGACCAGAGGGAGATGCAGAGGTACGAATGAGCATAACGGGGAGCTAATGGTCAGTCATTCAACACATAGTTATTGAGCACCCATGCTGCGGCAGGGGCTGGGCTGACGCTGCGTAGAAAAGACATACGTCTGTAAAAACACTGAACGAGCTAACATATAACTAACACATAGGTGTTTCTGTGCAGGACAGGTCAACCAGAAGTAAGAATTCAGCCGTGAAATTTCTTGGGCTCCAAGGAATAAAGTCAACTAGTACTTGAGGAAAGAGAAAGGGAGTCTTCATAGGCACACAGTGTCTGTGAAGTTATTGAGCACAGTGGAGGAGCTCTGGCCATTGGGGGTGCCTGACGGGCTGCGCCCCGGTGGAGCCCACTCACCTGCCCCTTGGAAGCAAACAGACCTAGGTTAGAATGCCCATATCTCACTCTGTTATTAGCTTAAAGGCATGAAATTCTAATTCCTCTGTGCTTCCCCATCTATGAAAAAAACAACAGAAGTATTTACATCTTGAGGGATTCTTATGAAAATTTAATAAGAAGTTGCATGTGCTGGATACAGTAACTTGCACTCCGTAGGAGTTCCCACACCCAACCCCTTCCCCGACCTGAGCTGCCTCCAGGGAAGGGCCCCCTCTCTGCCCTGCCAGGAAGGAGCCTGCAGCTCCCTTCATAGGGAGCCCAGGGCTGTTCTGTGGTTTTACAAACGTTGACACAAAATCGTCTCTGGGAGGCTGAGCCTTCAGGCCATCGCCAGCCCAGGTGATAAATGAGCGGCTCTCCTTGGGTTCTGCGCAGGTGGGGACAGGGCTCTGTTGGGGAAGACTGAGGCTGTGTTTGGGGGTGGCCGAAGTACAAAGCTGTTGGGGGTTAGGGGTGGGCATCCGCTCCTGGATTGCTGGCTCCCGCCACCACACGGTGTTCCTAGCAGGCCTGCGACTTCGATGCACCCAAGAGCTGCTCATCACCACGATGCAGAGCTCTCTTTGGGGACCAGGAGGGATCTAGAAGCAGACAGAGACTTGCTTTCTGACTCCGATCCTGCTGTTTTTACCTTTCTGGGGCTCCGATGCTTTCCAAGTGTTCTTAAGTTAGCTTAAAGATTCTAAGTTGATAGAACACCTCCTTCCTCCTGAGACCTAGGGGAGGGGCCTCTGGAACATCAGTGAGGCTGGCGCCGACCAGAAGTTCTGGGGCAGAGCCTTACTGAGTCCCAGAGGTGTAACTGTGGTCGCTCTTGGTTGGCAAAAGCCTTAGACCCAGGCTCCCTGCCCTGTGGAGGATGTGTGCTCCTCGGGCGCAGGAGCAGGGGCTGTAGATTCTACATCTTATTTGTGTCCACCTGCATGCCTCACACAGAGCAGGCCACACTGAGCCAATGTGGGAGAAGCCCCGTGAGGCACTCAGCCTTGGCCTGCTCTGCTCCAGGATAAACACGGGAGTCGGGCGGGGCAGGGGACTGGGTAGGAGAGATCGGCATGTCCAGGCCTGCACGCTCCCGTGGGGGCGAGGAGGAACGGCAGCCTGGAAACTTCTTCCAGAACTGCCAGTGTTGACTGGGGAGCCGGGATCAGGAGTGGAGGGCTGTGACCCGCCAGACCCAAGGAGGCCTCAGGTGAGGGCCTGCAGCTGTCTCTGTTGCCCAACAACAGAATTTTTTTTCCCATCAAGGAAGAAACTCTCCCTCCCCTAAGCCCTATCCTGTGACTCTTCCCTCGTACCTGCCTCCCTCCCCCCCCCACACAATATCCTCATAGCAGGAGGGCCTCGGGGTGCCTGCATCTGAGCACCCCTCCTTAGCCTCCTCAGCTCCGCAGCTTAGCAGGGCACAGGCCCTGTCCTGGGCCAAGGAGGGGATCGGCATGCAGACTGCGGACAGGAGCGAACGAGAGGCAGAGCAGGGCTGAATGTGCAGGGGCACCCATGCCCAGGCTGGCCCAGCGCCCCGGTCTCCAGGCCGGGGAGGGCCTGGCTCGGCCCTCCCAGGGGCACTCAATTCAATGGCTACTCTGGTTACCAAATAACTGGTACCACACTCAGAAACAAAGTCCAGGGGCTGTTTTTAACTGAGGGTTAAAACAAATGAATTTGCCATCGGTCCTCTCCTCCAGCCCCAGAGCTGGACGGGAAGTCCTAAGACTACTCTTCTCTCTCCATCTGGATCCAGAGGGTCCTCCTGGAGTCCGGTGCTTCCCCTCACAGAATCTGTCCCCCTGGCCTCCCCTGGGCTCCAGTCTGCAGATCTCCCCAGGGACCGGGGTGCAGGAAAGCCGGAGGCAGAGGAGGGGGACAGAACCCAGATGCCAGCTGGGCTCTCAATATTTGTTCTCCCCACCACTCCTGCCCCTCCCCAAGCTCAGCAGCTCACTCTCCCGAAGTCCAAAGAACCCTGGGTCATTGAGCAGGTTGGTGAGAATAGCGATGCGGTCTTGGAGGAGGACTGATCTGGGGGCTCAGTAAGGCAGTGCCCTGCGGCGCCCTCCTCACAGGCCTCAGCCTGGAGGGGCCGTCCCGGGCCTCTGAGACACACGTACAGACCCTAGAGAGGCTCGCGGGCCCCTTTTGGTGCCTCGACCCTGTTGTTCTGGCCGCGGGCCAGGTGCCGGGTGCCAGCAGCCCCAGGGGAAGGGCGCTCACACCTCTCAGGCCAAACCTGCATGAACAGCAGCACAAACCTTCCCCTTCTAGTGCCAACCCCCCGCCCCGGGGCCCTGAGCACTCACACTCCTTCATCATGCCGATGTCCACACAGCGCTTGAGCCGGCACGCCTGGCAGTGGCGGCGGTTGTCCTTGGTGATGCGGCAGTCGCCGTTGAAGGGACAGGTGAACAGCGCCTTCCGCTTCATGCTTCGCCTGCCGAGGGAGAGAGCACCTGACACCTCCGTGCCACCCACCTTCCAGCCTTGGCCCTGGCTGCCCGCGGGGCTGTGACCACTGAGAGCTGTCCACAAGGCCCCCTGGGATCTCCACGTCTCTCACAGAGGATTTGAGGCCCGGCCCCGGCCGCTCTCGGTGACCACCACTCCCTCTCCCCCCACTCCAGGTTCCTCCTCCTTTCATTGCCTACTCCACTCCGATCATCGCTTTCATTTATTTATTTTTTTACTATTTGAAAGGATTTATCATTATTATTATTTTTTTTTAAGTAGGCTCTAACCCCCGGGCTTGAACTCATGATCTGGAGATCAAGAGGTGCCCACTTTACCCACTGAGCCAGCATAGCACCCCTGATTTACTTTTATAGTACTCTACTTCTCACTTTTATTATTATTACTATTACTATTTTATTACTATTACTATCACTATTACACAGGAAATACATGACTGAATTAGCCTAGTGAAATTTTTAAAAATACTGGGGCACCTTGGTGGCTCAGTCGGTTAATCGTGGGACTTCAGCTCAGGTCATGATCTCCAAGTTCCTGAGTTCCAGTACCCCCACCACCCCCTTGGGCTCCATGCCGACAGCCCAGAGCCTGGAGCCTGCTTCAGATTCTGTATCTTCATATCTCTCTACCCTTCCCTTGCTGGAGCTCTGTCTCTGTCTTTCTGAAAAATAAATAAACCTTAAGAAACATTAAAAACATACTGAAATCTGCAGAGCAGCCCTCACTGCTGAGCCATTATGAGACGTGAGGACGCTAGTGGAGGCCTTAAGTCATCTAGACTTTGGAGGTCTGTGATTAGAGCGTCTCTGGTTCAGGGGCAGACACATGCACGGGTGCATGGAGAAGGGAGGAAGGGCCCAAACCACAGCTTTAGGCATCTGGATAACACAACCAGAGAGAAAAGGCCAGATGAGTGGGCAGGAGCCCTGAAGTCTGGCCTTGGCTTTCTAAAAGGCAGAGGAAGCAAGGATTCTTCAAGGACAGAAAAGTACCAAAGGTTCTTAGCTAGGAAGCTGGTATTCTATGTGAAATTGTGTGTGTGTGTGGGGGGGTGCACACATGTGTGTGCCCATGCGTGCGTGTGCAAGCTTGAAGGCTGGTCTTCCTAAACCTGGCTTTCTCCCCTGCTGCCAGCCACACCCCATGGGACTTGAGAGGCTACATCATCCGTGTCCTAGAAGTTCCTCATACTCTTTCCAGCCCTAGCGGGGGCAGGCCCCACTTGTTTGCCCCAGAACAGGTAGCAGGAGGTAGCTGGGGAAGGATAGTGGCAGAATCACTTTCTCTGTGAGCGGCAGCATCTTCAAAGGAACAGCGGAGATGTAGGCTCAAGCCTTGGAAGCAAAGGCCCAGGTCCAACCACCTCTCTCTCTTAGAGAGGAGCTGGTCACACCCCAGTTGTATTTCTTGGTGAAAAATGACTCACTGTTCACATTCACTGGAAGACCTATGGGGTTTCAGATACACATACTCATCGGTTGATATGGACAGATGGTTAGGGACCCAAAAGACTACTGGTGTGCCTCCTCATTTTATAGCTGGGACCGCTGAGGGGACGAAGCTTTTCAGTGAGGTGATTTAGCAAGAAGTGAAGGCTCCCTGGTTGGAAATTAGAGATGTGAGTCTCAGCTTTCAGCTTCTCGAACAACCACTCTCATCTCTAGAAACTCAAGGTGCTCAGTGAAGTGGAGCCCGCAGGCAAAGGGCTCCAGGCAGCTGGCTCTTGAGAACAACTCAAGGTCAAGGTTGACCCAGTGGCCCATGAGGTAGCTGCTCTTTGTTTTGGACCTTGGCCCCCCATACCCTCCTGTTATACTTCTTCTGGCCCAAGGGGGCCCCCAGTAGACGGGCTACACAGGGAGGTGGAGAAACATGAGGCTATGGGGGTCAAGTCCAGACCGCGAAAGGCCACAGCCCGCCTTGCAGTGACTACCCAGGGAGGGACTGTACATAGGCTTTTGCCTACTTTTATGGAAACAGAAAGCCTTTCTCCTTGAGCCTCCATCCGTCTATTGTAGCTCTCCAGAGGGACAGGTAAATATGGAGGTACCTTGGCTATCCCGAAATGAGATACCGCCGTCACCACCGGATGTGCGATCGAGTCACCCCTTTACTCCTCCCCCTCTTTCCCACTCGTGGCTCCTGTGGCTCTGCCTAGTACCACAAATGCTCAGGCCCCAGAATGCCTGTAATTCTCTAAACTTATTCAGGGGCCAGAAGTTTCTAATTCAGAGTAAACTCTCATTTCCTTTTTTTTTTTTTTTTAAACAACTAGGCATTTTGCCCAGGAGCGAAGGGTCTGCTTTTTCCTTCCACCCACTGTCTTGTCTGGCTCGGAGCTCTTCCTGTTCATTCTCCAGGGTTTGAGGCACCAAGAGGAGCATACGTGTGGCAACTCCAGACACACGAGCCCTGCGCTGGGGGCCGAGAGCTCCCCGAGGCCCCACACGAGCGGCAGCCTCACGTCCCTCAGAGGCCTGTCTCTCCTTCCTCGGGTTCTAGTGCACCTGCCTCTGACTCCCACTGGTGAGCACCTCCCCCACCCGCGAGGTTGCTCAGAAAGAGACGTGGACGATCACCACCTTCCTCACTGTAAATCTGAAGCCCACCCCAGGCTTCCATACATAGGAGAGTTGGAGATAGCCACTCCACCCAGCTTTGCCTGACAACAGGAGTGGACTCTAACAAGGGTGGGTTAGAATCCAAAAAAGAAATGCAGATCTGGCCTAAAAGAAAATGCTGGGGGGAGAAAACCCAGCATCCTTGCTTTGTAGTTGTTGTAGGAAGTACTCTCATGAGTACCGAGAAACAAAGCAGGAGGAGGAGGAGGGAGAGATGGAGAAGAAGGAGGGAGAGGAGGGGGAGGAGAGGAAGGCAGGCAGGCCAGAAGGAAATGTTAAAAGTCCTTCTGGTCGGGCACATTATCTCACAGAAAG